>JADMNL010000024.1:119015000-120215000 GCA_016271365.2 Neoceratodus forsteri | reverse complement strand
TTTGGTGTGCTGGGGAAATGGATGTGCCTCTCTGCAGCATGTGGCAGCAGTGTGCTGAGGAATTGTAAGGTAGCATGATGCGGCCGGACTGAGTTATGCCTGTGGTGTCCCCTGTTGGTCTTCTGGAAGGTACCGTGGCAAGCAAGCACATGCAAGCTGTCACTTTAGTCTCACCTCGACAGAGCATGGCTCTGTCATGTGGGTGCCTGCATCACATCACTGCACAGCTCACAGAGCCACCTCAGGATTGCCCAATTCAGAGGCGTTATCGTTGTGATCTGATCACTGCTACAGCTCGGAGCTGATCTCACGGGCTCGGTACTGCCTGTTGGGGCATACCGCCAACGGGCCTTTCCATGTCTGTGCCCGCCTGCTGCCCGCCTTCTCACCCCCCTCATTACTGCCTCCATCTGGATGGTGGCACTGGCCATGTCCCTGGCTTGTGTTCACCCCACCCGGCAGCTGTTTCTGTGTTCCCCCCGCTGTCCTGGCTGCTACTTCCCCTGCACTGGGAACACCTGACTGTGCTGGCCTCACTGCTGTGTGGCACTTCCCCGTTCTGCACTGTGGCTCCCCACACCTTCCCCTGAGCCTGTGGGTTCCAGGTGTCTTTTCACTGTCCTGCCCTGTGTGTGTTGCCTGTGTGGCTGGCTATAGTTCAGCAACTTGTGGCTTCTCTGTAGTGTTCTTGCGCCTCTCCCTTGTTCCTTTTTATTTTGGCTCATTTCCGCTATGGCGCAACTTCCGCTTGCTCCCCTATTGCGCATGGCGCATGTTGTTGAATATCGCACTGTGCCATTTATGCATGGTTCCTCCCCCTTCAGTTGCGCATACATTCATTATCATTGCACTGTTGCTCATGTGATTTGGGGGCTGCTTCTGCACTCCAGCTGAATGCTCGCAGAATCGCGCATTTTCGGGAGTTAGTGCTGGGTACAGCCTATTGGCGCATGGCGCTGCTCTTGAATATCCGAGCCAATATGTATAGTAAAGTAATACGTTTATGTTAACTGATGCATGATGGTACAGACTTGATGCAGACACCAAATTTTCTCCAGGCAGGGAAGGGTGTAACCCTCCTACAAATGGGGGTTCCCGAAAAGTCTTCCTTGAGCTTGCCTAAATGCTCACTGCCAGGCTGGTATTCTGCGTTTTAGCAGTTTAAATGTATTGCCAGAGGGTGCCTGTATAGCTTCTCTGTACTGTCTCTCTAAGAGCTACCTGGATTGCAGTCATAATTATTCTAAGAGGGAGCTCTGTTAGAAGATATACTTGTTTGCTCATCATTTGTTAGAGTAATAGTAATATTGCAGTTTGTTCTAACCTGCCTTCTTTGCAGCATGGACAATTCTGTTTGTTTCCATCATCTTGGTCCTGGACTGTCAGAATGGGCCAATCAGTACATTTGGGACTCTAAAATGGAGCCTGCCTACAGGGACTTGGTGGTGCCAAAACTTGTAGGAATTGTAATTTGGGGCTTTTGGCACCTAAAATAACCTGGAGGGGCAGCCCCTGTTGTGACTGACAGACAGATCAGCCATTCAAACGTTTTGGATCTTGGGGAAAGTCCCACACTGCTTGCAGTTTCAGTTAGATCTGAGTTGGGAAGTGAAGAAGTAACAGCTCAAGATAGTTTGAGCAGCAATCCATAGTGAATTTGCACGGGAGAACTATAGAAAGGTCTGAGTTTGGCCTGCATGCCTGCCTGCTGTCTCTGAGAGGGAACTTGTGCTTTTTTCGGACTGAATCCAAGTTTGGAGAGTGAATTAAGCCACTGAATTGTGACCAGGCTTTAACCTGAAAAAGATAGAAGATTTGCTGAATGCGATCGGCACTTCCAGCTACTTCTGAACTCCTGCATTGTGCAGAGACTCTGTAATTGCAACCGGAGAGCCATTTGCCTGATACTGTGGAATTTCTTTACATGTGAATGTGCTGTGTGCTTATAGTGGGTCGTGATTTGGTTCCCCACTGTGTGTCTGGACTGTGTTATCCAGCTCCACGGACTGAATCCATATCCATTTCCATTTGCCTGGGCCCTGCTGCACTGGATCAGCCAGAATACCTGCTACGCAAAGAAAGTCATCGACAAGAGACCGGCCTGGGGATCAGCCCCCTGCTCAATGCCTTGAACAGGAATGATGCCTCGGTGATTCATGTGGGCTCTGCTTCTCTGCGCACTCCAGCTCAACAGCCTGCAGTCTCGATTTCATCCTGCCTGTGTCTAGTATTGGGTATCGTGAGTAAACATCACGGTAGCTCCCTGCAACAACAGCTAAATCTAAAAGTGTTGTCATCTGATTGTCTTGTTGCCTTTTCTTTCAGGAAATGAGCCCTCTGGCTCCAGATTTCAAATCATGTGTGTTGTGCATGTTGCTTTCTTCCATCATAGGGCCCCAACCAGCTGCAATGTTCCTGACTAGCAAACTGTTTTCCTACCTGGGTACCCAGAGTGTGTGACTGTGTAGGGATTCTGAACTGCATGCATAACTGTCTGATTAATATAGCTTTTAAGCACATCAACCTGATTATGCCCTTCCCTTATTCAAGTCCCCTGAATAAATCAGATTTAACTTTGTTTGCATTTAACCTCACTGTGCTTCCAGTTTGTGCCAAAAGTATTGTACTGTTGCTATTTGCTGTGCTTAACCTTGTTTTACAGAGGTTCCCCAGGGTCAAGCTAGAGGAACCAGCCCTGGTGGTAAGTGCAAACAGTGTGGGTAATTGCCTGGTGAATAAGGGTCATTGTGAAAGTAACTGTTGTATATTGTTCAGGCCACTAGAAGGGAAAGGGGGGGTTATAGTGTCCCAGAGGGCTGTGCCCAGGTTAGCTTGACCACTACTAACCCTGACCTCTGGGTGGAGGCACCTGTTTCATTACCTGGGTCCCTTAACCTACTACTAGCCAAGCAGGCAGGGGGTAGTAGCCCTTGGGATAGCGCCACCTAGGGGTTACATCTTGGAGGCTCACCGCTGGGATTTTGTTCCTTCTAGTGGCCAAAAATTATGAATTATTGCTGAAGATTAATGGCTACCCCAGTAGAAATGGCTGTACATCAGTTGGTGGGGTGGTGTACTGGGCAGGAGATCAACCCCCAAAATGCTCTGCTTATACTAGATATTCCCCTGGGTACCAGTAAGGACACTGTAGGGGAGCACTCTCCAAAGTTGAATGTTTAAAAAACCCTGTGGTAGTGGGTCGACAGGCTGATTTGATTGCCCAAACTTTCATAGCTTTGATAGAGTCTACTGATCTCATGGACAGCTCTAAAGTGCCACACACCATTACCTCAGAAGGGGGTCCTAGCTGCCTAGAGAGTTATAACAAAAGATAGTAAAGACCCTGGGGAGGATGAGCTCCCACCATTTTCTGAGACTTTTGAGAGAAAATTTGCTATGCTGTGGCTGGAGGAAAGGAAAACCGTAGGGGACTTTAAGAAAACTATTCCTGCCACCTAGGGGTGTTCCTTCCCCAACACCCACTCCCACTCCAGCACCTGTTATTGCCACACCTTCTGTGCCCATGCCAATGATGGCTCCTATATCTGTACCCACTATTAGTCATGACTCCTACTGAAGGCTAAGAATCTTCTCGGGCACCCTCCCAACCCCCCAGGGGGAGGATGACTGGGAGACCTGGATCGACTATGTTGCCCCCTTGGTACCCGAGTGGCAGTGTGTGGAGGCTGAGAAGCAGAAAAGAATCATAGAAAGTTTGAGGGGCCCCGCCCTTGAAGCCATTAAATTTTTGTGGTCCACAAACCCTGCTGCGTCTGCTCAGAAGTACCTATCTGTACTTGAAGGCAATTTTGGGATCATTGAGTCAGGGGAGACTTTGATGTGGAAATTCCAAAGTACCAGACAATGGAAGGGGGAAAGTTTGTCTGTGTATGTTACTCACCTAGAAAGAGCTCTGCAGAAAGCTTACCGGAAAGGTGGGGTAACCGCCAGTGATTTGAACTGTGTGGGATTGGGGCACATACTGCAACATGCCAAGCATTCTAAACTGCAGATCATCCAGTTAAGGCTCCAGGATAGGAGAGGTAGCCCATCTGACTACTGTGACTTGATAAAAGAACTCCGGGAGGTAGAAGGTGAAGAGGGAGATTGTAATTATGGGGTGAGTGTAGCGCAAGTGATCATGGCACGAGGCCTTCAAGTGGAGCACTACGGTGCCCCGCCGTGGGCTAAACGGTGGGGGGAGGAGTTGCTGAAGGAAGTCAGAAAATTACAACCGGGTGCATTCACTGAGGTATCCCCTGCTGACAGAGGCCTGGCCCCTATCAAGACGTTACTGTTATGGGGGTGGGGTGCACCCTCAGGCATCCTCTACTGAAGGTGGCTTCTTGGCTGAGCTCAAGGAATTGACTGCCACCCTAAAGGAACTTTTGAGACATGGTACACTACCAGCAGAAGTCAGATCACAATCTCCCATCGATGCTCAAGCATCCCTTGCTATGTTTTCCCCAAGGATGCCCCGAGAGCCTGCCATTTGTCACAATTGTGGCAAGGATGGCCATATGAAGAGGGAATGCCGGACTCAGAAGGATTTAGAGAAAGTGGTGAACCAGTTTCAGGGAGAGCTTCAGAAAATGAGTCAGTGGTCAAGGGTTGCACGAAAGGACTGCAGTGAAGGCTTTGACCATCCTAACTCAAACCCCTCGGTGGCTAAATCGTCTGTCCAGGCCCCTGCTGTTGTCCCTCCAGACTGGTCCAAAATAGTGGGCCCTTCAATGAAGACTACAGTGGCTGTGAATGGTATTCCTACTCGGGCTGTGCTTGACAGTGGGTCGCAAGTGACCATTGTATCTCAGGACTGGTATGACAAACACTTATCTGATGTGTCATTACAATCCATGGAAGGCCTTTATGTGTGGGGGCTGCGTGACAGGTCTTATCCTTACCTAGGATATGTCTTTCTCTGGTTCTTTTCCTGCAACTGTAACTGGTGTAGAGGAGCCAGTAGAGACACTGGCCCTAGTGTGTCCCCCCACTAGACTGTATGATGGGGTTCCCCTGTTAATTGGAGCAAATGCCCACATCTTTGGGAGACTTCCACAACTCTGCCATAAGAAACAAGGGCAACTGACTAGATGGGCCCTAAGAATTCCAGCCTTAGTAAAAAAAGCATATGACTTACAACAGAAACACAATGAAGAGGACCCAGATGAGCCAGTTGGGAGAGTGTGGAGAAAGGAAACTGACTCCTTGGTATTGGCCCCCAACACTCAGTGCACAATCCATGGAGAAGTCCGCCTAAAGAGAAACATAAAGAACAAAATATTAATGTTGGATGCACCAGGTGATGGAAAGTTGCCAGAAGGATTATTGGTTAAACCCAGCATCTTGCCTGCCTGTGCCCATGCCTATGCATGACAAGTGATGGTCCAGATTCGAAATGTGTCAGATCAGGAGGTCCGGATGAATAGATGGTGCTCTCTAGCTACAGTACACTGCACAGACACTGCAGTATTACTCAATAACAGGTACTCTGGCCAAAAGGAAACAGTGATCCCAGACTTATTTGACTTTGTTGATTCCCCGCTGCCAGCTGAATGGAAGGCTAGGATTAGCAAGAAACTCATCCAGAGAGACCAAGTATTTTCGTTAAAAGAATGGGACGTGGGGTGTGTCCAGGGTGCAGAGCAACATATATGCCTGAATGAGGACCAGCCATTTCAATAGAGATCTCGATGCCTCACCCCATGTGAGATGATGTGAGGAGACACCTGCAGGAAATGGTTACTGCTGGCATGATACAGGAATCAAGGAGACCATATGCCTCTCCCATTGTGGTTGTGCATAAGAAGAATGGGTTGGTGAGAATGTGTGTTGATTATCGAACCCTGAACTGATGGACAGTCCCAGATCAATACACCATGCCCCATATACAAGATGCCCTGGATTGCTTGAATGGGAGAAAATGGTTTTCAGTATTGAATCTTCGCAGCGGATATTACCAGATTTTGATGGCCAAGGAGGACCGTGAGAAAACCGTCTTCATCTGTCCTTTGGGATTCTATGAATTTCTGAGAATGCCACAGGGGATTTTGGGTGCCCCGGCCACCTTTCAGCAACTAAAGGAACATGCAGTGGGAGATATGAACTTGCTGGAATGCCTAGTTTACCTAGATGATGTCGTTGTGTTCAGACACACATTAGAGGAGCATGAGACCCGACTTTTTAAAGTCCTAGACTGATTGGAAGACCTCGGCCTCAAGCTGTCCATTGACAAGTGCCAGTTGTTTCAAACCTCAGTGAAGTATGCAGGGCAGAGTATCTGCAGAAGGGATAAGACCGATCCCAGTAAGGTCGAGTTACTGACTACTTGGCCCCAGCCCCATTACTTGAAAGAACTACAACGTTTCCTGGGGTTCTTTGGCTACTACTGCTTGTTCATAAAAGACTATTCCAAAGTGATTCGCCCACTCCTGAATCTCATCCAGGGTTACTCCCCCTACCAACAGTAAATACAAGAAAGGGCTGTCAAAGAACCCGAGAAAGTATACTTCTGAACAGGTGAACCCTTTGGGCCCTGCTGGACACCCGAACATGAAACAGCCTTCCACAAACTCATATATCGGCTCACCTACACCCTGTCCTCACCTATGCTGACCCTACCAAGCCCAATGTGCTGCATACAGATGCTAGTCTGCAGGGCCTAGGAGCTGTGCTGTATCAAGACCATGAGAACTATTTGAGACCAGTGGCTTTTGCCAGCAGGAGCTTGAATTGGTCAGAATGAAACTATCCTGTGCACAGGCTGGAGTTTCTTACCCTAAAATGGGCCACTGTTGACCAGTTTGATGAGTACCGCTATGGTGCAAAGATATTAATGAAGACCGACAATAACCCGTTAACCTATGTACAGACTTCAGTTAAGTTGGACACCACTAGGCACCAGTGGCTCTCTGCTTTATCAACCTATGATTATGCTGTCGAATACAGGCCAGGACTGAACCATATTGATGCTGACACCCTGTCACAAAGGCCAGTCTCCAAGAGTGATTGGGTCAGGTTGTCAGAACCTGACACCCGAGCATTGTGCCGAAAGTTTTCTAGAGATGAACAGATGTCTATGGACACAGTAGATTGCTTGGGCCCTCCTGATACCTGCATACCGGCTGCTTATTGCCATTTCTCTGCTCTAGATATTAGTGCACTACCTCAATTTGACAATGACAGCATCCAATGGCCTCAATCCCAAGATCCTATGATTCAGCCAGCACTTGATGCCCTGCATGCGGGGAAAGATGTGTCCTAGTTGCGTTCCCCTGATTTGCGATCTGCCCTATTGTTTAACTCATTGCTTCCACAGGTGCTCTCTGATGTTGCACCACTTGTCTCCTGTATACTGTTAACAGTAAATCCTGGGCCTTTCTAAGCAAAATCAAGATATAGTCAGCATGCCACAAACAAATCCTAATAGCTCAAGAACTGTAAGTGCTAGATGCAAAGTATGAGTGGCAAAGTTATTCAGCACAAAATTACCTTTCAAATGGTGGTATGCAAATAATAATATGTAGTTTTGTTTTTTTTCTATGCTGGTTGAAACAGCAAAAAAAGTCTTTTTTTCACTAAAACAGGCAACATAAGCGATACACACCATACCATAAACAAATGCGAATAACTCCTAAAATATACATGATATATACAAAATATCAGTGTCAAAGTTGTTCAGCACAAAATTACCTTTCCAATGGTGGTATGCAAATAATATTATGTCATTTTTTTTTCTATGCTGGTTGAAACAACAAAAAAAAAAATGTTTTTTCACTAAAACAGGCAACATAAGCCATACACACCATACCATAAACAAATGCAAATAACTCCTAAAATATACATGATATACACAAAATATCAGTGGCAAAGTTGTTCAGCATAAAATTACCTTTCCAATGGTGCTATGCAGTTAAATATATATTATATTCTGTTACACTTTATATTAAAATATATAAGTGACTTCTCCAGACGTTGCAAGGGCACACTGGGAGTCAGTAGCCAACTTCTGCAGGCATCCTCATGCCACACACCAGTGTATTTTACTGACGACTACAGGCGTCTGCTAGGAGACAATGAGTTAAAGAAGGCCATCCAGGTTGAAGTTACACAATCAGTTGTTCTACAGAGAGACAGTGGATCACAGTGGTCGAGTAGACAAGCAACAATTGGTCCTGCCCATGGCCTTTAAAGATTTGGTACTGAGGTCCCTCCACAATCACAAGGGGCACCTCGGTATTGACAGAACTTTCACCCTGATACGATCTCAGTTCTATTGGCCCAATTTGGGGGCCTATGTTGAGCACCATGTAAAGACCCACTGTCGTTGCCTGCAAAGGAAAGCCCTGCCTGAGAAGGTTGCCCCCTTGTCAATATTACTACCAGCACCCCAATGGAACTGGTCTGCATATACTTTTTGTGTTTAGAACCTGATCAGCAGAATATTGGCAATGTGTTAGTGGTTACAGATCATTTCACATGGTATGCACAAGCTTTTCCAACTAAAGATCAAAAGGCCTCTACCATGGGCAAGCTGCTATTGGAAATTTCTTTGTCCACTATGGTTCCACCCAGCAGATCCACTTTGACCAAAGCAGAGACTTTGAAAGTAGGCTAATCAAAGAAATGCTGTCTTTGTGGGGGTGCAGAAGTCAAGAACCACCCCCTATCACCCGCAGGGGGACCCTCAACGAGAACATTTTAACTGCACCTTTCTAGACCTGCTGGGCACCCTTCATCCAAAAGACAAACATAAGTGGAGCCAGCAGATTAGCACCTTGGTACATACACACAATTGCACCAAAAATTATGCTACTGGGTTCTCCCCCACCACCTCATGTTCAGGAGGGAGGCCTGAATGCCAGCTGATGTCTGCTTTGGGGTCTCTCCAGATGGGATCCGAGCCGAAAACTACCTGCAGTATGTACAGAAACTGAAAGCTCAATTGAACCATGCATATCAACTGGCCCAGATAATGGCCACCAAGAGAAATATCACCAACAAAGAGAGGCATGATAAGAAAGTAAAGACTCAAGAGCTACGGCCCAGAGACTGTGTGTTGTTACACAATTTGGGACTACATGGCAAGCACAAAATTGCTGATAGGTGGCACCACCTTCCTCCTGTAGTAGATGGAAAGTTGGATGATCTACCAGTGTATGAGGTACACCCAGAGAATAACTCCAAAGCTGTCAAGACCATGCACCATAACCACTTGCTGCCTATCGGCCATGTTATTATTGAAGCTGAGCCAGCAGACATTGCCTCCCCCTGGGCCAGTGATTCATGCTGCTGCAAAAAAGAGACAGAGTCAACCTACCACAGTAGTTACACATTTAAGGTTTCCCCCACAGTAGGCCCAGAATGACAGTGACTGTCAGTCCACCCCTGATGAAAGTGACTATGGTAATGCCTATTATCCCTCCTATGAACTGAGTCAGTTGTTTCATGGAAATCCTATGCAGAATCATGGGGATGAAGCTGGGTCTTCTGGACTGCCTAACCCCCCCCAGCTTC
Source organism: Neoceratodus forsteri (assembly GCA_016271365.2). Classification (NCBI taxonomy): domain Eukaryota; kingdom Metazoa; phylum Chordata; order Ceratodontiformes; family Ceratodontidae; genus Neoceratodus; species Neoceratodus forsteri. The sequence goes on along the minus strand of JADMNL010000024.1, from coordinate 120,205,484 downwards.
ATCCTTGGAGCTAATGCTCCCTGAAAGTGAAGTGCAAAGTATCACATCTGAGGCCGCGGACTCCCTGTGTTTAGTGGAACTGTGTGACTTGCCTGAAGAAGGGGCTGATGGCCTGAGTCTCTCTGGTGACACACCAGAACTTGAACAACAACATGAGAGTGCTGACAGACCCCCTTCAGTGCCACAAAGCCTAATTGTGCCAGAACATTCTCTAAATGAGCCAAGTGTTGTGGAAACAGGGCCTACAGAGCAAGGAGCTGACAGTGCTCCCAGTTTGGACATTCCTATCCGTGCAAAGGCACCCCTCACGAATGACAAAATCTCCAAAGTTAGTGCTGAAAGTGCAGAGACTGTGGCTGTTCCCCCCAGAAAGACTGGCTGAACTGTCAAGCCAGTATTGCGCTTCAGTTATGATTCTCCCAGGAGGCCAGTGGATTTGCCTCTCAATGTGGTTCACAAAGGTGTTTATATTTCTCAGAGCTCACTTTCCAAACTGAGCTTAATGGCCAATTCCAGGTTGATTGTTCTTCCTTTTCAGTATGGTGCCCCTGCCCCATCCAGCCCCAAGTTAGCTGATAGGGAAGGGCCCCCTCCTACATTGTTTAATGTACAGGGAGTTATAACATGAATCAGTATTGTGATGTCACACGTATGTTAATCATTACAGAATCAGTATTACCTGTATGAAACATGCATAAGTATGGTCCTTATGGCTATAGTATCATGAAGTGTAGTGAATATGTATAGTAAAGTAATAAGTTTATGTTAACTGATGCATGATGGTACAGACTTGACGCAGATGTCAAGTTTTCTCCAGGCAGGGAAGGGTGTAACCCTCCTACAAATGGGGGTTCCCAAAAAGTCTTCCTTGAGCTTGCCTAAATGCTCACTGCCAGGCTGGTTTTCTGCATTTTAGCAGGTTTAAATGTATTGCCAGAGGGTGCCTGTATAGCCTCTGTGTACTGTCTCTCTAAGAGCTGCCTGGATTGCAGTCATAATTATTCTGAGAGGGAGCTCTGTTAGAAGATGTACTTGTTTGCTGATCATTTGTTAGAGTAGTAGTAATATTGCAGTTTGTTCTGACCTGCCTTCTTTGCAGCATGGACAGTACTGTTTGTTTCCATCATCTTTTAATTTTTTATTTAGTTTTTGTTAACAGGTAGGTGCACTAGCCATAAAATGACTATTTTCAGGCACGACCTGGAGAGTACAACAAAGGAGAACAGTTGAACAACAGCAACATGGGTACAATAATACAAATAGAGGAACAGTACAGCAGTGCTACAAAAATACAATGGGTAGAAACAACAAAAAATAATGGCAAGCATTATACAGATAATGGCAGTAAGATATATAATAAGTGCAGAAACCATGGACCCGACCTGTGGAGTGAAAGGGTTAATAAGATAGTAAGGTTATATAGAGAGAAATGTGAGGAATGTTCAAGCTTAACAAGAAAGACTGATAGAATGAAGGTCAGGGGTGGTAATTGGCAAAACAACAGTGTATGGTCAGCAACAAGGTTCGAGAAGGCAGAGAGCTAGTAGTCAAGAAGTTATTTACAAAGAGAAGGAAAATATGGGGAGGAGAAGAGGAGGAGACAGTCTTGGAGCTGGATTAGAGCAGGAGTGACATTACTGGTAAGTCTCAGGAGCTTCAGATTAGGTCAAAGCATGTACAAGCATCAGCTAAGGATAGATAACGACGATATTCACATTTAAATCCAAAGTGAGACTGAGACGGCCAGAGGTTGAGTGGAAGAGCATTCCATAGCCTGGGAGCAGAGAATTGGAAGGCCCCTGTGTCTTTAGTCGTCCGACATCTCGGAACATAGAGCAAGAATTTGTCAGCTGATCGCAGGCCATGGGAGGATGGTTGCGGGACCAGCAACGCCGCCAGCTGGGATGGGTTTTTTTCCCAGATAATCGAGTCCATTAGTGATCCAAGGTAGTATTGTCTACTGGCAGAGGGTAAGAGCCAATTCAGATCCTTATAAAGAAGGCAGTGATGTTTGAGTCGAGGCAACGAAGAGGCAAATCGGCATATATTGTTATAAGTTACGTCCCATTTTAGTAGGGAGGTTTTATGGGCAGAGATAAGAATAGAGGCACCATAAGTAAGGGTTGGGAGCAGAATACCTTGGGCAATTGCTAATTTGGCCGAGGGTGTGTAAGCATGTAGCTCATTTTGTAAGCTACTCCTAGTTTCGAGTTTACAGCTTTGCACAAGGACTGAATGTGAAGATTAAAATCCAGGGACTGGTCCCGGAGGATCCCAAGGTACTTGAAGGAAGTAACATTTTCAAGTGGAAATCCTCCTGGGTGAAGAACCTCCAGCAAACTAGAACAGGTCTTAATCTTTGGTGCAGAACCTAGGAGCATGGCTTTCATTTTCTTTTCATTTAGTGCAAGCTTACGGTCTAGTAGCCAGTCTAAGACCTTATTGAAGTCTGAAGTAAGTGATGTGTTTATGCAGGCAGTACTAGAAGAACTAGTGTAGATGATCAGGTCATCAGCGTAGAGAATAGCTGAGCAGGATTCCAGGACCTCAGCTGCATTGTTGATAAAAATTGAGAACAGAAGGGGCCCAAGGATAGAGCCCTGGGGAACCCCATGGTTGATAGTAGACGTGTTGGACAGGGAGGAGTTAAATTTGACAGCTTAGACCTGTTTGACAGGTAGCTACAGAACCAGTCCACAACAGGGGTAGAGAAATGGAATTTATGGAGAGTGGAGAGAAGCAGGGGATGGTCTACAAGGTCGAAAACCTTAGTGAGGTCAATGAAGATGGCACCTGTGAGTTTTCCAGAGTCCATGTTGGACAGAATATCAGAAGTTAGCTGAAGAAGAGCCGTGGTGGTGCTATGATCTTTTCTGAAACCATGCTGAGTGTCTGAGAGGAGATTGTAGCGTGTAAGGTAGTCAATGGTCTGTGTTGCAACTATTTTCTCTAGGATCTTGTTAAGGACAGAGAGAATTGCTATAGGTCTGTAATTGGCCACAACCTTTGGGTCACCTTTTTTAAAGACAGGCGTTACTCTTGCAGATTTCCATAGGTCTGGCACAGTGCTGTGGATAAGGGATAAAGTGTAGATTCTGGCAATCGGAGAGGCAATGAGTGGAGCAGCCAGCTTAAGAAGACGAGGTTCCAGTGAGTCAGAACCAGAGCTGGTATTGGTAGATATGGATCTCAGTAATTTCAGAACTTCCCCTCTTGATACAGCCTTGAAATAGAATGGTGGCGCTGGAGGAGCATCATACGATAGGGCAGTATGGTTGTCTGATGGTAGTGTGGTAGGTAGATTGGAGTGCAATCCACTAGGTTGTAAAGCCAAGGTATAGTATGAAAGATCAGAGAAAAGATTGTTAAACCTGTTTGAGATGGTCCTAGGGTCATTACAATGTGCTCCATTTATGATCATTTCATCAGGAGTGACCGACTGAGAGGTACCGAGAAATGTTTTGACATGGGCCCAGAATTTCCTCAGGTCACAGGCTGAGTTTTGTAGAAGGTCCTTGCAGTATTTGCTTTTTAGCAACTCTAACTTGTCTCTTACATCTGTTCCTTAGTTCACGATAGACAATAAGATCTGACTGTAGGCCAGTTTGTTTGTAGCGAATTCAAAGCTTGTCCCTCTGGCACAGATTAGCAAGGAGGTCTTTATGCAGCCACCTTGTCTGTTTTCCTCTGACCCTCCTAGTAGTCTTGGGGGGCATGTTTATATTGAATGGTAAGAAATTTATTTTTGAATATCTGTAGAGCAACCTCCACATCCTTTGTTTGATAGATACCTGCCCAGTCGATATTGGAGACATCATAGAGAAATGCATCCTGGTCAATATGAGCTAGATTTGTAAACGTGATTAGTCTTGATGGAGGAGATGGAGGCGCAACCATAGATAGGATACAAAAAGTGGGTGAGTGGTCTGTTAGTGCATCTGCAAGGATTCCTGCTTTTGACACATGTTCCATACAGTTAACCATTACCCAGTCTAGGAGTGTACCCATTTGATGGGATGACGTGGCTCTAGTTGCTTCAGAGATCAACTGGTGAAAATTATAACTAAGCGTGAGTGATTGCAAGGATATTTGAGCTGATCCTAACCAATTGAGGTTAAGATCACCTAGGATGACAGCCTCATTATGACTTATAGTCTAGGAGGTGATGTCAAGGAGTTCTTGAAGACTTACTATTCCCCCAGCAGGGGGATTATAGGCACAGATAATATGAAGCTTCTTTTCCCCCAATACAATAGTTGCCTGTATGAATTCTCACACTGCGGGAGAGGCAGATGCCAGGACAATAGAGATGTTGAGGTGGTTTTTGAAGAATAGGGCAACTCACCTCCACGCTTGGATGAGGATCTGTCCCGCCGGAACAGGGAATAGTTAGGCAAGAAGCATACGTCATCAGGTATTCCGGGTTTTAGCCAAGTTTCTGTGAGACAGAGTACATCAGGATTGTAGAGTTTCACCCAGGTCTCGAGTTCCGCATGGTGACAGGTAAGACTTCTGATATTGATATGGGCAATTAATAATCCTTTCTTGGACATGCCAGATAACTCATTTGGGGAAAAGAAATAAGTAGGTGGACCTGGATTTAGTTTGACGTTCCCAGATAGCAAAATAATGATCATGGCTAGGAACCAAAGCCTTGCACAGTGGCAGGTTAGGGTGAAAGCACATCTCCATGGCCACTTCCTCCTGGCATGTAGAGGGTAATAGAGGCTGCCTCTAACAAGGAGGATAGGGTTAGGCTGCAGATCAGGCTTTGTCTTTGCAATCAAATTAGAGAAAATATAGTTGCGGTAAGCCTCTGAGGAGTCTTTTGCCATTTGGTTACATGGGAGAGCCCATGTGGCAGTGTCCAGGCTGAGTAAAAGGACAAATGACAAGCGTGCACATAGCAGACTATACTTCGCCATAGTGTTACTATTTGACTTGGGAAGGAAGGCTAGTGGTATACTGAGACAGAGGATTAGCTCTTAGGGATAAACAGATAGTGTGTGTAAAATTAAGACTGCCAAGGGTGACCATATTCCACCGTTTTAACCCTTGGCCGAAATTAGAGATAGAGCAAAAACAACGAAGTGTTTCCTGCTAGCGTAGCAATTATTTAGAAGAAGTGGATCAAAGAAACAGAAAGTAAAGCCCCACAAAGGTTAATTAGGAAAGCAGACCAGCCAGAGGCTCTACTTGTGGTAAAGATTACAGTGAGGAAATGAAGACCTATTCAAGATATGTTAGACGGCACCCCTAGTGGCGGAATTTTATAAGGAACCAATGGGAGACTAGGTAGATTGCAGTAGTGTTCGGCAAGAGTCAATGCAAAGCAGAGGGCACCGAAGCCCAGAGACTGATAATCTGACAGAGAAAAGGCAGGGCCAAACAGTGGCCGAGCAGAGAGCAGCAATCCAATTAGAGGAGGGTGGCAGCATGTGGCCGCCTATCAAACCCACACAGTGCTAGCCTGGACACTTAACCGGATTTGAAGGTGTCCTGTTCGTCAGTAGGATAGAGGTACGGGCAGCTGGCAGGATTAGCCGCGCCGCTCACTGGGAGCACGATCAGGCACAGTGGATCTATTTTAAGATATAAAAATGTAGGTTAAGATAGGATGTTATTAGCTAGGGCAGGGGGAACCAAGGCAACTTGAAAAAATACTTGGGGTAGCAAGAGAGGAAGCCCAGGTATGGAACTGCACAGTAGCTAGCAGAGCAGGCACTAAGCAAAGCTGATAGGCAAGCAGATGATGAAAATAGGAAGATGTCTTTAAAGGGAAGACAGGACAAGTGTTAGGCCTAATAGCTGCACTCTGTATCTTTAAGAGGAGTTGCAATATTAGTGAGAGGGGAGGATGAACATTGCTAGGGGTGGTGCCGAGGGGGGAGGGAGAGTATTTAATAAAGGCTAGAGGTGGGGGTTGGGAGTGTGGGTGTAAAAATTCAAGCAGCTAGGAGACAGAAGGACAGAAAGTGAAAGAGAAATTGAATTATTTGCAGGGCAAAGCGTATAACTGTGACCCAAATGGAATCTGGTCTAAACAGAAAAAACTGTATCACTTTAAACTTAGTTTCTGATCCAGGGTAGCTTACCACTGGACCTTAAAACAAAGAGAGCTGTAATATTTTACAATCTACAAACCTGCAGCCTAAATGAACTTGCACTTCAAACTACCCTTGAGTGCAAAATTGCTGTAAACAGGCTTAGGTTTGCGTTTAAGTTAGGATTTACAAGACAATTTGGAGAGACTTAACAAGTACCACAATCAGAATATAACATTAGCTTAAGGTCCTGAGAGGAAACAGCAGTAGCAAAGAATTAAAGAACTGCAGCAGCCCGTCAGCAGGCAGAGTCGATGGTTCTGGACAGTCCAGTTTCTGCATCGTACCTTCAGTCTGGTGATCAACGAGCAGTGCAGCGAGGAAGGCAGCCGGCGGACAGAAGGGGTCCGCCCGGCTGCTTGAAGCAGCAGAAGCACCCGTGTCAAGGGTGAAGCACAAGCAGAATATAACATTAGCTTAAGGTCCAGAGAGGAAACAGCAGTAGCAAAGAATTAAAGAACTGCTGCAGCCCGTCAGCAGGCAGAGTCGATGGTTCTGGACAGTCCAGTTTCTGCAGCATACCTTCAGTCTGGTGATCAGCGAGCAGTGCTGCGAGGAAGGCAGCCGGCGGACAGAAGGGGCCCGCCCAGCTGCTTGAAGCAGCAGAGGCACCCGTGTCAAGGGTGAAGCTAAGGGGTCCTTGGTCCTGGACTGTCAGAATGGGCCAATCAGTACATTTGGGACTCTAAAATGGAGCCTGCCTACAGGGACTTGGTGGGGCCAAAACTTGTAGGAATTGTAATTTGGGGCTTTTGATGCCTGAAATAACCTGGAGGGGGAGCCCTTGTTGTGACTGACAGACAGATCAGCCATTCAAACTTTTTGGATCTTGGGGAATGTCCTACACTGCTTGCAGTTTCAGTTAGATCTGAGTTGGGAAGTGAAGAAGTAACAGCTCGAATAGTTTGAGCAGCAATCCATAGTGGATTTGCACAGGAGAACTGTGGAAAGGTCTGAGTTTGGCCTGCATGCCTGCCTGCTGTCCCTGAGAGGGAACTTGTGCTTTTTTTTGGACTGAATCCGAATTTGGAGAATGAATTAAGCCACTGAATTGTGACCAGGCTTTAACCTGAAAAAGACAGAAGATTTCCTGAATGCGATCGGTACTTCCAGCTACTTCTGAACTCCAGGATTGTGCAGAGACTCTGTAATTGCAACCGGAGAGCCATTTGCCTGATACTGTAGAATTTCTTTACATGTGAATGTGCTGTGTGTTTATAGTGGGTCGTGATTTGGTTCCCCACTATGTGTCTGAACTGTGTTTTGCTTGCTGGAGGCTGTATCCAGCTCCACGGACTGAATCCATATCCATTTCCATTTGTCTGGGCCCTGCTACACTGGTCCAGCCAGAATACCTGCTACGCAAAGAAAGTCATCGACAAGAGACCGGCCTGGGGATCAGCCCCCTGCTCAATGGCTTGAAAAGGAACGATGCCTCGGTGATTCATGTGGGCCCTGCTTCTCTGGGCACTCCAACTCAACAGCCTGCAGTCTCGATTTCATCCTGTCTGTGTCCAGTATTGGGTATTGTGAGTAAACATCAGGGTGGCTCCCTGCAACAACAGCTAAATCTATCTGATTGTCTTGTTGCCTTTTTTTTAAGGAATTGAGCCCTCTGGCTCCATATTACAAATTGTGTGTGTTGTGCATGTTGCTTTCTTCCATCACGGCCCCTACCAGCTGCAACGTTTCTGGCTAGCCCACTGTTTTCCTACCTGGGTACCCAGAGTGTGTGACTGTGTAGGGACCCTGAACTGCATGCATAACTGTCTGACTAATATAGCTTTTAAGCACATCAACCTGATTATGCCCCTCCCTTGTTCAAGTCCCCTGAATAAATCAGATTTAACTTTGTTTGCATTTAACCTGACTGTGGTTCCAGTTTGTGCCAAAAGTACTTTACTGTTGCTATTTGCTGTGCTTAACCTTGCCTTACAGGGGCCCCCATGGTCAAGCTAGAGGAACCAGCCCTGGTGGTAAGCGCAAACAGTGTGGGTAATTGCCTGGTGAATAAGGGTCATTGTGAAAGTAATTAAAGTAATTATTGTATATTGTTCAGGCCACTAGAAGGGAAAGAGGGGGGTTATAGGGTCCCGGAGGGCTGTGCCCAGGTTAGCTTGACCACTACCAACCCTGACCTCTGGGTGGAGGCACCCATTTCATTACCCAGGCCCCTTAACCTGCTACTAGCCAAGCAGGCAGGGGTAGTACCCCATGGGATAGCGCCACCTAGGGGTTACACATGTACCTTAGATACCTGGTCTGTATTTGTAAAATCTGAAAAATTAATAAAGTATTAACTACAAAAAAATTTTGGAAAATTCCTCTCTCTTTTTTCTAACTCAACCCTCCATCCTAAATCCCCTTTTGCACCTGCCCCCTTACCATCAAAATAAATTCCCCTCCTTGAATCTGTAATTGAGGGAGTTCCAATCTCTGAAATACTTCCTGTTGTTATACATTAATAAAAGAAAGAAAGATACAATGGGGGTGGGAGGGACTGACACAAGAATGTCCGATTGTAACTGGCTGTTTTTACACAAGTCCCGCCCTCAGCATGTCATTCAGACTTAACCACCTGTTTTCTGCCTGCTCCTTACCTTTCGCCTGGCTGACTGCCCACATGATGCTCTGCATACTGCTCCCACCATGCAACATGCCACTCAGTCTGTCATTACTGAAATGAGGGACATGGGCTCTCATAATGAGGGACAATAAGGGTCACTTACCCTCACAGGAAACCATTGTGTTTACTTGTATAATGTTTATTTTTGATTTACCATCCTTACAATATTATGAATTTATGCTTTAAAGTCTGAATTTACAACACATTCTTTGTGTGGACAGCACCTTTTCCTCGAGGTACGGATGAAGGGCAGAGCAATTTTGAGGGGTAAAATGAGGGACATCCCCTATAATCAAGGACAGTTGAGAGATATGCCATGCAACAAAGCATGGCAGGAGCAGCTTAGGGTCGTTATGGAGGATGGGAGTACACATAGCTGTGCCCCCAAAGACTGGGACGACAGTTTTCTAAATACTGTCATGTGACTGGTAAAAGTCAAGTCACACGATAGTATTTAGTATGAACTATTGCCGGGCTTTTTCTTAGCAATGGGCAATAGTTCCTGACGACAGACAATAGTTTAAAAATATTGCTTACCATCTATGGATGCAGACATATGCACAGAAACGTAGAAACATAGACAGTTACAGCAGAAAAAGACCATTGATCCATCCAGTCTGCCCATAACACCCTAACAAACCTGAACTCTAATGTCCATACAGGGTTCTGAACTACACTATCCACCCCATGCTCCACGTGCCACTGCTTCCACCCTGAACAACCACTAAGCCCTTCAGTCTGTCCCAGCCATGTTTGAAACCATTGATAGTTTTGGCACCCACCATATCAGCTGACATATTGTTCCATGGCTCCACCACCCTTTCTGTAAAATAAAACTTTCTCACTTTCCTCTTTAGTACCCCCATCAGTTTCCACTTGTGCCCCCGTATTCTTGATCCGCTACTTAAGCTAAATAGTTCCTTGCAGTTAACCTTATTCATTCCTTTCAGGAACCTGAAGGTCTCTATCATTTCTCCCCTCTCTTGTCTGGCCTCCGGCAAACACTGCAGCCAGTACATTTTCAGTGCCTTCAGCTGATCCTCTGTTTCAAACAACTGAGTAAAAGCAAGAGGAAAGAGACTTCTATGGATCTCAAAAGAGGTGGCTAAAAAGGTAAAGGCTAAAGCATAGTATTTAGAAAGTATAAGAAGGTGCAGAACAAAGAGGATAGTGAGGTGTATCGGGGAAACAGAGGGAAGCTGGGAAAACAGTAAGGAGTGCAAAGGCACAAACTGAAGAGAGAATAACCCAGGAGGTAATGAAAGGGGACAAGATATTTTTTAGGTATGTAAGTGAAAAGAGGAAGACCAAAGATGGGCTTGTAAGGTTAAAAAGGGAAGAGGGGACTGTGCAGAGGGGGAACAGGAAAAGGCAGACATCCTGAACAAGAGGGACTGTGCAGAGGGGGAACAGGAAAAGGCAGACATCCAGAACAAATACTTTTGTTCAGTGATCACAGAGGAAGGAAAAGGGAAGGGGCCACAAAAAAGTAACAAAAGCTTTGCAGGGAGAGAGAGGTGGTCACTAGTCCTTTTTTGGAGGCAAAAGCCCTGAAGGGAATTGCTAATCTGAAGGTGGACAAGGTAATGGGGCCAGATGGGGTGTGTCACAGGCAGTGGGATAATGATGAACCAGGAGACAGTAGAATAAAGTTCAAGAAACAATACTGCTTTATTTTCTTCCTTTAAAGTTTAGCAGGAATAGCAGGATATCAAACAATACAAACTCAGGCAACAAAATAATTAGGAGAAACCAAATAAAAATCAAACGATCGGAATTCCATAACAAGTTCCACAACTAGAAAGAGCTATCTGCTCTAGGTGTGCTTTATTCCACACCTTACCACGATCTGCTGTCTTTCTAGATCAGGTATTCTTTTATACAGGTAACTGAACATGTGACTGTTGTAGCTCCGCCCATTGTTTCCTAAGGCAAAGAAATATTCACAATTCATACAGAAAATACACATTTTACATCTCTAATCACTTCATTCTCATATGTGTTTGTGTATACATCTTTAATAATGATAAATAATGCTGCCCAATGTTTTAAAATACTCCAGAGTCTCCAAGACACCGCCCCGAACAGAAATGCACTATAATAGGGTAAGAAGAATGGCCGGCCGGCTCTATAGCTGCATTCTGTGAGGACAGTGTAAGGAGAGCATCTGCAGCTGGAGACCCTTGCAGGTACTGTCCCTGCTATGGCAGGTAATGTGTCTTTCGGTTGCAATTAAACCCTATATAGCTGCACTATATACAGTAAAACGAAACTGAATGGCACTGTCAGTTGAGTCCTTATCTTTCAGAGAGTTTATTTGCAGCCTAATAAAACCAACAAGGCTGCAAATCCACACGAGTGTGTGCACAATACAAAACAGGAACACTAAGAGTGCAGCCTAAGCAGCCATATTGCCACAGGGAAAAGCAGATACGGTCATTGCTTTTCTCCGGCCGGCGGCTTTTGTTCGCACCTCGAACAATGCCTGCACTATTGCTGACGGCTGTAAACGGGGGAACAACATAAAATAAAAACAGTTTCTGTGCCTTCCAATGCAGGATTCCAGCCTGCACCTCTCTCTCTCTCTCTGTCTTGCACTACGGGGCGAGGCATTTACAGTACTCGCTACCACGAGTGCAGCATTGGAGCCGGAGCAAGCAGCGACATAGGGACTAAGGACAGTACTCTTGTTTCCTTGTCCCTGTGTCCTGCCTTATATCCACAGATAAAGGAAAGGGGTCTTTTATTACTTAAGCAGGACAGACCTACCTTTCTTACGTGCATGCATAACCACTGACTAGGCTTTTCTTTGGTGCTATCAGTGTATACAAACCAGGGCTGCCTTCTGCTGTACACAAAACACTGATGACTGACAAAACATGTAACAAAGGGTGGCCAGCCCAACAAACAGACAGATAGCATACATGTAGACAATACAGACAACAGAAAGGCAATCCCTACCCAAAGTACAAATGCCCTTTTACAAAAGATAGCAATAAAGGAGGGTGTTTGTGTACCCTTTCACAGGGTGCATCCAAGGGTATTGAGGGAGCATAGGGAAATACTGGCTGCACCTCTGACAGGTCTGTTTAACAGCTCACTGGACACAGTAGTGGTTCTGTAGAACTGGAAGATGCCAGATGTAGTCTCACTACACAAAAGTGGTAGCAGGGAGGAGTCTGGCAATTATAGGTCACTCAGCCTGACATCGGTGGTAGGAAAGTTAATGTAATCACTACTGAAGGAAAGGATTGTGGAATATCTTGAATCCAGTGGGTTACAAGACCCAAGGCAGCATGATTTCAAAAGGGAGAGGTCATGTCAAATGAATCTAATAGATGTCTTCATTGTGAACAACAAACTAGATCAGGGTGGGTGGTGGACATAGCCTACTTAGATTTCAGTAAGGTATTCCACACTGTTCCACATCAGAGACTACTAAGCAAGCTGGGTGGCTTAGGAGATGGTCCAAAGGTGATAAACTGGATAAGAAATTGATAGGGGGATAGGTGAAAGAGGGTGGAGGTAAATGGAGTTCACTCCAAGAATGGAAGGGTGACCAGGGGAGTGCCTCAGGGATCAGTGCTAGAACTCGTACTCTTTAATGTCTTTATAAGTGACATGGCAGAGGGCCTGGAAGGGAAGGTCTGCCTCTTAGTGGATGGCACCAAAATCTGAAAAAGGTGGACACTTCGGGGGGATGGAAAGGATGAACAGAGACCTGAGAAAACTAGAGGAGTGGTCAAGGATATGGCAGCTGGGTTTCAATGCAAAAAAAAATGCAAAATAATTCACTTAGGGCACAGAAACCCAGGGGCAGAGTACAAAATGGGTGGAGCAGTATTGATGACCTCAAAGCAAAGAAGAGACCAGAGGGTACTCATATCAGATGACCTAAACGTGGTCAGGCAGTGTGACAAGGCAATAGGGAGGCTAGTGGGATGCTGGGGTGCATAGGGAGGAGTATCACCAGCAGAAAGAGGGAGGCGGTGCTACCACTGTATAGATCACTGGAAAGACACTACCTGGAGTACTGTGTCCAGTTCTGGAGACCACATCTCCGGAAAGACACAGAGTGGAGGCGGTCCAGAGAAGGGCAAGTAAAATGGTACCCTACAGGGAGAGACTAAAGGACCTCAGTATGTACACCCTGGAAGAGAGGGAGGGAGGAGGAGAAGATATGATAGAGACCTTTAAATACCTCACAGGGTAAATAAGGTACAGGAGGAGAGTATTTTTCAGAAGAAAATGCACTAAGGAACAAGGGGACATGCCATGAAACTGGAGGGGGCAGATTCTGGAGAGATGTGAGGAAGTACTTCTTTACTGAAAGAGTGGTGGATTCCTGGAACAGCCTTCTAGTGGAGGTGGTGGGGGTGAAAACAGTGGTGTGATTCAAAAATGAATGCATGGGATAAGTATAAGGAAATCATAGTAGAAAGGAAGGGGGGAGGGAGAAAGCTGTAGATCGGGTATGGTCTGCAGTAATAGTATAGGTAGGGAGAAATGGGCAGACTGGATGGGCCAAGCGGTCCTTATCTTCCATCAAATTCTGTGTGTCCATGTAAGATTTGCCCAAGTGTCCCTGAATCACTTGGGTCAGACTGTTTCTGTCCTTATCTTTCCTGAGGTGAGGTCTCCAGAACTGAGCAAAGTACTCCAGGTGGGGCCTCACCAGTGATCTAGAGAGAGGTAGTAATACCCCCTACCTTCTGCTGTCAATACCCTTTCCTATATACCCCAGCACCCTATTTGCCTTATTGTAGGCAGAGCTGTGCCAATGACTGTAGGAGCCCCCTGCAAAATATTTTGTGGAGCCCTACCGCCCCACCAATAAGTCAAAACATCCATTAGCACATATAAAATATTTATAGCATAGGTTATTTTGTAGTACTCCTGTGGAACAACAGTAGTTTGTCCATGCTGCCCCCATCTACTTGCTGGCACCACGATGAAGGAACTGAAAAATATAATTCCTCCCTGCTCCTTCTGGGGACACCAGCATCAAGATCAGGGGCTCAATTTTCAAAGAGCCCTTAGATCGTAGCAATTTGCGGCAATCTAGGGCTGTGGCAAACTCCAAGTGTGTCAGGGACCCTGTTCCATATTTTTTTAAAATGGGGGTCCCTGCGCCATAGACCCAGAAGTGGCCACATCTGCAGGGTTGCGCTAAACATGTGGCATACCTGTGGGGTTTGACGGAGAGATCTGTCACCCCCCCCCGCCCAGCACAACCCAACAGAGGCCACAAAGGTGGGGGGGAATATGCCAGCAGGGAGGGAAGCTGGGGCAGAAGGAACATGGGGGGGGTGCCCTAGGGCATGATGGGGCATAGCAAAAAGGCCAGGGTGCTGGAAGTCACCCAACAGGGTGCCATGTGCAAGTCCAGTGAGCCAATTGGCTGAGGTGGGGGGTTTGCAGGGACAGACTGTGACTTGGCCCCAGCTGCACACAGCCCTGGCACCTGCCCCACAGGTGCACCAGTCCCCAGCACTGTAGATGGGCAGCAGCTTGCCTCCACACAGAAGCCTCAGTACTGGGGACTGTCGCAATGCCCAGGGAACACTCCCCTCAACCACTTGTCCCCTGGAACCTGCAGCCACTCCTACCCACTGATAGTGTTGGGGACTGATGCACCTATGGGGCAGATGCCAGGGCTATGGCAGCTGGGGCTGGGTCACAGTCCATACCTGCCAGCCTCCTCTATCCCAGCCAATTGGTTCAATGGATCTGCACATGGCACCCCAGCTGGATGCCACCCCAGTACCCTGACATTACTGCCGTGCCCCCTCTCACCCTAGGGCACCCCCTGCTCCTACTGCCCCCACTCTCCTCCTTGCAGGTCCCCCACATTCGCCACTGACAGTAAAAGTTTTTTTTTGTTTTTTTTAATGCTGACCTCTGAGGCAGTGGATCCCTGATGGTGTGGGCCCTCCTGCACCTGCATTTCTTGCCCCCCCCCGTCACAGCCCTGACTGTAGGCCTTGTTACACTGGCTTGCTTGTTTTAGGAGTCACTGATGATAACACCTAGGTCTTTTTCCTCAGAGGTTGTGCCCTGTTTTAGCCCTCCAACCCAGTACTCCTGGGTTCTTGTTCCCTATGTACATCACCTTACACTTTTTGGCACTGAATTTCAACTGCCAAACCTCTGACCACCTCTGTAGGCTTTGCAAGTCTCTGCATCTCCTTAAACCCTCATCACTGTCTACCTTATCACAGAGCTTAGTGTTGTCTGCAGAGACACATCATGCCCTGGATTTCTTCTCCCATGTTCCTGATAAATATATTGAAAATAACTGGACACAGGATTGATCCGTGTGGCACCCTACTGGTGAACTCCCTCTCTTCTTATTTGACTATGTTAACCACAACCCTCTGCAGTCTCCCTTCCAACCAACTTCTAACCTATCTAACTGTGCACTTCGTGGCACCCAGATCCTCTAGTTCCTTCAGTAACCTTCTCTGAGGCACAGAATCAAAAGCTTTACTGAAATTGAAGTAGACCAGATCCATAATGCAGCCCTTATCCACTACCCTTGTTACCCAGTCAAAGAATAATATCAGGTTGATGTGATAAGCCCTCCCTGCCATGAACCCATGCTGTTTATTATCCTGGAGTCCATTGTTCTCCAGGTTCTCCATGAGGTCCTCTTTGACTAGTGTCTCCATCAGTTTACCCACAACAGAGATAAGACTGACAGATCTGTAGTTATCCTGTGCTCCTTTTTCCCCTCTTGTGGAGTGGGACTAAGTCTGCTATCCTTCAATCTTTTATTTATTTATTTATTTAAAATTTAGTAACTGGGAAAGGCACACAGAGCCAAGGCTCGTTTCCAGGTGCGACCCGAGGACAAGGGTGATCTTATACATACAGAGGGGGTATATACATGCACCTCAATTACAGATAAATTTGTCATACTTGACAAAGTAAATGAGCCTTTTGCCACAGCAAGTCTTGCATTCAATTCTTCTCCATCAGCCAGCCTCAGAACCTCTCTCCTTCACCCACCTGCACCACCCAACATCCCAACACACTCACCCTTCTCTCTCGCCTATCACCTTTAAACAGGTGGAAGACCAACTGCTTAGGCTGGATGTTAAAAAGAGTGGAGGTGCAGACAACATTGACCCTTTCTTTTTGAAACTAGGCTATTATTTTTTAACTGCCCCATAACTCGTTTATTTAATCTCTCCACTATCTGAAAGTATCATGCCCCAAGATTGGAAAGTTGCACACCTCATACCCCTTTTCAAATCTGGTGACCCCAGTGATGTTAACAACTACCGGCCTATCTCTATCTTGCCTTCCCTCTCAAAACCTCTGGAGAAACTGGTCAGTATCCAACTCCAATCCTTCCTCAAACATGCTGAGTTGCTAATTCTGCAACAATCAGGTTTCAAACCCCATCATAGTACTGTCTCGGCCTTGTCCAAAGTTACTAACGACTGGTTGGTGGCCATGGACAGCAAACACATCACCGGTGCGGTATTTTTAGACCTTAGTAAGGCCTTTGCTACCATGGATCGCCCCCTGCTGCTTGACAACTAGAAGTCCCATGACTTGGATGCTACAGTATCCTGGTTTGCCAATTACCTAGGAAATAGACATAAACGCATTAAGATAAATGGAACTGCCTTGTCACTCTTGCCAGTCACAAGAGGGTTCCCACAAGGATCCATCCTGGGTCCATTGTTATTCCTAATCTATGTAAATAATCTGGGCTTGGGCATCACAGATTCCAATATTCGTTTATTTGCAGATGATACGGTCCTCTACATATCGAAACCTACAGTTAGTAAAATATGTACTGTTCTCCAGTCTGATTTTGTTAAACTTCAGCATAACTTGATAACAGCCAAACGGCTCCTAAATGCAAAACAACCCCAGAAATTATGTTCTTCTATCCCCCTAATGTCCCCTCAGTATGCCCTATGACAAACCACTATGCTCCCATCACCACCCTATCAGGAGACTCACTCGAAGTGGCGAATCACTTTAAATACTTAGGCTTCATACTCGACTCACACCTATCCTTTTCATCACATGTCAAAGCTCTCACAAAAAAACTGAAATTTAGACTTGGCTTCTTTTTCATGAACAAATCATTGTTCTCCCGAGACTCCAGAACTGGACTGGTACAGGCCACCTTCATGACTCTTCTTGATTACTCTATAACAATTGCGCACCCGTCTACCTGTGTAAGTTGGAAAAGTTCTATCACCAGGCCATCCATTTCATTACCAATGCCCCAGCTAGAACTCATTTTTTATTTATTTTTTTAATTTATTGAAGTCTTGGAATTACAACCCTTTGAGTTAAAGACTTTTTTGCAAAGGTTTCACATCAGATTTACAAACAGACAGGCTACAAAAAAAATTACAGATTAATACAGTACATTATACATAGCATATGAGTATACAAATAATACAGCACATTACACATAAGTGCATCATAAATTAGGGTGGAGTGCATAGCAAATAAACAACATGGCGAGTAGATTTAAAACAGACAGGATACGAAACATTACAGGAAATTAATACAGTAATAATACATAGGATAAGAGTATACAAGTAATGCAGTGCATTATACATAAGTGCATCATAACTGAGGGTGGAGTACATGATAATGAAACAAACATGGTGCAGGCAGTGCTAGTTAACTATGTAAACAGATAGGAAATTAAAGAAAAGAAAGGGAGACCAGAAGAAAGTCAGTTAAGGAGAGTTGTGAGACAGCTGAGGGGGTAGGGAGAAAAGTTGAGTAGAGGGGTGTAAGATGTAGAGAAGGAGAAGTAGGAAAGAGTGCAGGTAAAGGATGAGTAAAGGGCAGGAGGGGAACAGAGTGGGGAGGGAGAAATTAGACCAAGATAAGGTGGGGAGGAGTAGCAGGAAATTGAAGGACAAGCCGTGAGCAGTCCCGGATTGACCAGCAAAAGCTAGGAGCAGTCACAACTACTCACAGAGAGTAGGTGCTGGTGAAGTTTAGTTTTAAAGGGGCCCAATTTAACTGTGGAGGAAACAAGAGGAGGCAGGCCATTGAGCAGGACAGGGGCCCTGTGGAAGAATGCTCGCTGCCCTAGGGATGTCATACAGAAAAAGACTAGGTAAAGGGCCTTATCGGAGCTCCTAGTAGAATGAGAGGAAGGGGCAGGGGAGATGAGCTGCTGGACCAGGGGATACATCATTGTACCTTGTATGAGGTGATGAAGTGGACTTCCTTATCCTCCAGGAGAATGGTGCACATTTATACTTGGACGCATAAAATGCTCCTCAATAAGCTACCCCTTATATATCAGCCTTCTACTCATACTCAACTAGCACCTACGCCCTCAGAAAATGTGTATATATTACCCTGAATATGCCAAATTATCAGACATGATTTGGTAGGGCATCTATAAGCTTTTCTCTTCCCTGCCTTTGGAATAAGCTTCAAGCTACCCTAAAACTCCATACCCTTATCCCAGTTATGGCATTCATTGGTAGGGTACACGAGATCACTGCTGAGACCTACAACTGCACTTAGCTTCCATCACAGGTCTACTTCTCCCCATTCCTCTCCTATTGTCTTTTTGTAGATTCCTGTGTATACTGGCATGCATCTTTCTTCTTTCTTTCTTTCTTTCTTTCCTCCCTCCCTCCCTCCCTCCCTTCCTTCCTTCCTTCCCTTTTGTCCAATCTACCTAAGTTGTTGTCTCCCATATTTAGTAGGCGTGGTAAACTTACTATTAAGTGATGCTTCTAATTTACCTCTATGTATTGCTATAACCAACCTACTCTATGTAACATGGTATCCCTGCTGTTTTTCTATGATGTACTGCTTGTATTGATTGTCTGTGATGATTTTATTAGGAACTTACTGTCATGTGAAGCTTTTGCCTTTATGTATTTGTTACAACCAATCTACTCTATGTACCATGATATACCTGATGTGTTGCTATGATGTATCCTTGTACTGACTGTCTGTGATGTTTAGTACTTTGTATCAGGGACCTCTGTGTGAAACAGCATGCTGTACGGAAGCTATCCCTACACAATAAACTGAACTGAACTGAACATACATATACATACACTTTTGGAATGACCCCTGTCTGAATCGAGCTGTTGAATAGCTCTACCAGGGGTTCAGTTAGTTATGTTGCCAGTTCCTTGAACACCCTTGGATATATCCCATCTGGCTCTGGGGCCTTATTTATCTTTAGGACTGCTAGTCCTTTCTGAACCTTTTCACTGGTAAATATTACTCATTCAGGAGTTCATCCCTCTGGGTCAATATTTTATCATTCATTCCCTCAACTCTGGTCAATATTTGTATATTGTGGGCTGCCCAGTGGCACAGTGGGTAGTGCATTTGGTTCTGGTGTCAGTAACCTGGATTTAGAAGAGAATGTGGGAGCTGTGACAGGTGACTCTGGGGGCTGGGGTAGCATAAACATTCGACAGTCTCAGCCAGGGACAGATAGCACTGCAGTTCTGCCACAGTGACCCTGCAGTAGGCCACGGAGGATGTTTCTTGGTGCAAGGCCAGTCAAGGCAATGTCCAGCATTGAGGAGATGGGAGGGGCTTCAGGACTGGGCAAAAACATAGTGCACTTTTGCAGCAACAAAAACAAACTTTTGCCCAGTCTATTTGAAGCAAACTTGCAATTTATTGCTGAAATCAGTGACAGGCAAAGCTTTAAATATAAACTGAATGCAAAAAGCCCCTAGCACCTTGGCAGATTGCCTTCAAGGGGGAATTAGCCACAAATGAATCACCAGTGCACTTAAACAGAAGAAATGACATCATCACAGGTGTATGTAATATAAATAGAGAAATCAGCACCACAATTTTTAAACACATCCATAATATGTCAAAACCTTATAAATACATAGCATCAATTTAAACATGATTTTCTATGTTAGTATGAGATATTGCTTATTTAGTAATACTAGATGAAAACATTTCTGTACAAAATTTCTTAATTAAAGCTTCACTCTACTAACAAAGCAAAGCAAAGCATCACAGGGCCAGACCATACGTTCCTTTAACAGAGTATCAAACAGTGCAAATTCCCAAATTTTGAAATTAACATTCAACTTCTGGGATCTCCTAAAGGG
The DNA here is from genome assembly GCA_016271365.2 of Neoceratodus forsteri. Taxonomy (NCBI): domain Eukaryota; kingdom Metazoa; phylum Chordata; order Ceratodontiformes; family Ceratodontidae; genus Neoceratodus; species Neoceratodus forsteri. The sequence goes on along the minus strand of JADMNL010000024.1, from coordinate 120,185,655 downwards.
ATCTTTTACAGGAAGGGAAAAAACACTGGATGAAACTAGCAACTGAATGCATAATGTCTGTAAAGGGACAGGACAAGCAGACAGAGGCAGAGGAAAATATTTATCTTTCTGAGGCCATCTGTTACAAAAGTTCATAAAAGGAGCAGCCTGAAAATCAAAACATTCTACATATTTACTACTCATTGTTAATCATATGTATAAATATAACTTACTCACAGACAGCACAACTATTTACCATTGTTTACCATAAAAAGATGGAGGGGAAAAAGGGGGGACAAAAGAGGAAGAAGGGGAGGCAGGAAAAGAAAAAGGGAAAATAAAAAGATAGAGATGGATAGAAGGGGGAAAACATGGAAAGCAGGGAAGGGGAAGAGGGAAAAGGGGAAGAAGGAGGAGGAAGGGGAGGGGCTAGGAAAAAGGGAAAAGGGAGTTAGCTAAAACTATAATTGAAAAGGTGGAGAAAAACGATATCACATAATATCATATATTTCCTTCATAAAGCAGTCTAGTTATCTCTTATATTTAAGAAAGAGTTTTAAATCCCATTTTTCATTCAGCCCTTTCGGTTTTACTGTGTCAGCCTTAAAGGTCCAAAATCCCTCCCTCTGTAATAATAAGTTGGGCCTATCACCTCCTCTAGATGGTGCCTGTACACACTCAATACCCATTCACCTGAAGCAACGGGGGTCAGAATTATGAAACTCTGCAAAAAGTCTCCCTATTGGCTTGTCCAGTTTTTGGTTTATAATTGAGCATATACGTTCTTGGATGTGTTCCTTGAACATCCTCACAGTTTTGCCAATCTTGAACATCTATTTTAATCTGATTAGGTACAGTCGGCACCACTTATTGCGGGCATATTGGTGCAGAAACCACCTGCCCACTATACACAGTGGTCACTATATCATCAGTACTGCGGTTAAAGGAAAAAAAAGCAAACAATCTGCTACATGAAAGTGTGATTGTTTACTGAATGTTTACGGATTGTGAGAAACCCATTTAAACCATTACAGTAACAACATATTATTTTACACTTGGTAACACTCTGATAACATTTCAAAGCTCAGCGTACTTTTTTACTTAATATCCACATTGGAAATAGTCTGTTATTTTTGCCTGAACCACAGACATCCTACAAGGTTGCCTGACCTTTTCAGCTGTCGCGAGTGTGCTCCAGTCCGGAGTCGTCGCTGAATGTTGCTTCTTTTCCCAACGGAGTGTTAGCAGGGCACTTCTCACATCAGTTGGAGTAACCCTGTATTCTTTACTGCAGTAAGTTCCTCCTCAGAATCAACTTCAGCTGCAGACACTTGTTGAGCTCTGGCATTGCATCCATTTTTTTAACAGCTCAATTTTTTCACTAAGAGTCAGTGGCTTTCTTTTAGATGCCATTATGCTGTTTTACACCTTAGGTACAGTTCAGTAGCAGAGCGATGAAGTTTGACACCTTAGACACAGTTCAGTAGTAGAGTGATCAACACCTCTCCCAACAGCTTGTGGACAAAAGAATCTGCACTATAGAGCCAGCTCCTGCTTAAAGGTCATTCAAGGAGATGCAAGTTGCTCCAGTTAATTGTTGACAGCTGTCTCAAGTGCCCGAAACAGAAGGCAGATAGCAATTGTTATAAGCAGCTCCGCTTACAACAGCTGCTAGTGAAAATGGCAAATGGTTTGGGGATTTTGCCCGCTAAATGCAGCTGCCCATTGTAGCATGGGCGATATAAGTGGTGTGCACTGTAATAACAGATCTCTACCTGTGTACACATATTGGCAGATACTGTATTTCTGACATTTATGCATCCCTTTAAGTCTATTTGGTAACCATGTTCTAGGGCTCTCCTCCTCTCTGTAGAACTGGCTATAAAACAGTTGATCTTACAGACTTGCTGGTTTCCTGAATATGACTCTAGGCGAGTCATACACTGCTTCCTGCAGATGTATATCCACTTTGAGGATTCCCCAGTTGCTCCAAACAATATTGCCTATCTGGCCTGACACACAATTGCTTTCCAGTGAAAAGGTGACAGGCTCCCTACGTGCCTTCTGTTTGCTGTTATAACTTCAGACTACAGGATTTCCTCCTGTGTTTTAGATTTTGCTTTCTCCAATGCTTCTCTCAAATCCCTTTCTTCGTATCCCCTCTCTAAAAATCTATGTGATAGTTCTACCTGATGCAGAAAATCTTATTCTATAATACAATTACTCCCTATTCTGATGAATTGCCCATGAGGAATGGATTTTTTGAGCTAATTTAGATAGGAACTGTCATTCCTAAGCAAAGAATTGGTGGATATTTGTTTCCTGTAGCCCTTAAAGTTATTCTCCCTGTGTCAGAAACCCCCATCAAAGTGAAGTCTAGAAAGCTGATCTCAGTACTGCAGATCTGGGAGGTGAATCTCAAATTGAGATCATTATTATTTAACCAGTTCACAAATGCCTCAGCACTTTCAGAGTTACCATCCCAGATGCACAGACAATCGTCAGTGAACCGTGCCCATCTCACAATATGTTTGTAGTATGGATTTATTTTGTCACCTTGAAGGTAGTTCTTTTCCCACATACCCATAAACACATTTGTATATGCAGGGGCCATAGAGGCCCCTATTGCTGTGCCACATTTCTGAGTACAGAAATCACTGTTAAACTCAAAATAACTATGATATAATATAAAGTCTGGGGTGTCAATTAAAAAGTTCACAGGGGCATGTGCAACATGATGATCTCTTTCCAGATAGTACCCCAAAGCTACAAGGCCATCTCTGTGTCTGATGGAAGTATAGAGGGCCTCTGCATCTATACTAATCCATTTGTAGTTTGGTTTCCATTTTATAGGCTGAAATTTCCTAATAGTGTCAGCAGTGTTTTTGAGATAAGAGGGCAGAGTAGTCATACTATATTCTCAAGCTTGTGTGTGTGTCTGGGGGATGGGAACACAAAACTTCACTCAGGCTGTTGTTCTGTTTTCAATGCTTTATTAAAATCCTTTGTTTTAATTGCCTTGATGTTTCACACTTGCATGCTTTTTCAAAGGGCTTCTTTTCTTTTCATTTTCTGCAAAAAAATACACATATTTAAGTATTCGTCTCATTTGTTTATATTCAATTAACTTTATGCATTTATATTTATGTTAAACATACACATGCTTGCCACTGTGCTTTCGTTTCTCACTGCTGATGAACTATTTATATTACAACTTTTTCTTGATCTGTAACAATCATATGTAACCCCTTTGTTACCTGGGATTACTAGAATCCCAATAAGACCTAGTGGTAGGCAGGGAAGGCAGCTTGTGAAACTCCAGTTAAATGGGTTTCACACTGTCTCACTCTGTCCTCAGTCACAGCTGAGACTAGAGGGATGGCATCATAGTAGAATTGTTACAGCTGCATGAGCCACAGTTGGAATCTTCAGCTCAGAGTAGTTCTAGAACTTTGGGATTCAAAGGGCAGTCTTCCATTTGTCCTTGAGCAAGAAGGAAGCATCAGACTGTAGTTTGAGTTTTGCCTCCACACAGAAGGAAGTTTTTCTGTGTTTCACCATTCTTCAAGTGGTGGAGACCGTCCCTTGGGTCTCAGTGCCCCCTCCCTCTGGGGGGGTAGGAAAAGGTCTCTGTGGGTTCCAGGGGCAATCCCCTTTTCCCACCAAGGAAAGAAGCTGCCTGAAATTACTTTGTCTGTTTGAGTATACAGAAAAGGTTAAAGGACTTCACCTGTGGGGCCCTGCAACAATTGGGTGAGTGTTTGGCTCCAGTTTAAGGGGCAAACAACTGTTTTCAGTCAGGAAATGTTATTGGGGACTGCTGTTTGGGAGCACTATATACACTAGGATGAACAAATGGAGCAGTCAGTTTAAAGTTTAAATGGATTTAGAGTTCACAGTAGAGGGGGTGCATCAGATCATCCACCATGCAATCTACAGTTTTAAAGTCTAAAGTTTCTGTGTGTTCAGAGAAATGGCCGGGTATGGGCTGTGGGAGCTGGAGGTGGATAGATCCCCATCTTTAGTAACCAGGTCCACCTCTACGGATTTCTTCTGTTTTTGCTACTCGCCTCATGCGCTTGGCCAGTGATGGGTGGGTACCCAGGACGTGGTCTAACTTGAAAATCTCTAGGAGTCGTAGGACTTCAAGTGGTGTGGGGGAGCCACAGGATGGGAACATTACCCTTGTTTGGATGGGAGTTTCGAATTGGAAGCACGAAAACAAAATCTCTAGGAGTCGCAGACTTCAAGTGGTGTGGGAGCCACAGTTTTGGGAGCTTCCTTGTTTGATGGGATGTTTTTCCAAGTAGAGTTTGGGTTCATTCGCCAAGTGGACCGTCAGTAGAGTGGGTCTGCAGGGGAGCCCGCCAGTCGGCTGTGTATCCACGCGATGCTAAGTCCGGGCTGAGTGCCTGTGGGTCCAAAGTCAGACAATTGTAAAGTGTTCATTCTCCAATGGACCGCTGTGTTTAACCTCTAATCTGCATTACAGCTACGTAGCCCTTTGGGGGGACCATACAGAGCTTTGTTTGTGTTCAGTGAGTTAATAAATAAAGCCACACTGAAAAATCCCAATTCTGGTTCTGGACATTACAATTATTGCTTCCTGTAGTTGGATTTACTTGGGTGCCCCTGTGCAGAATAGCCAAGCCTAGGCCTCTTGTGCCAGGTAACCTCATCCTTCCCCGAACCCGTAGAGGCATATGTATAATCCATGCCTTACAAAATTGGGCATATGGGTGCTACACATACATTGCAAATAAAATCCATATTCATCATTAGTGCTTTCATTCTGCTTTCCCTGCTTCAAGTTTCTACTGCTATTATGTCTGTTCCACTTTATATACTCAGCATGCTAGAGTCCTGCACCTATATTTCCACATATCATTTCATTTTCTCATCAATAGAGTTAATATACCTCTTAGTTTGTTCCTACTTTCGCCCTTTAATTTGTTCTTACTGCCACTTCTTACTTGATTATTACTATTTAAATGTTTATAGAGAGGTTCATACCTTGGTTTGGAACTTACTTTGCATATTCGTCTTCTGTTTTTGGCTTGTTCACTTGTTCCTTCTATTTTTATCACCTGTTAAGATAATACATGATTTTAAGCACTTGATTTTATTCACAGCTGACCACTCTTTTTTACTTGTCACTTGCAATGTATGATTTTCACAGATCAAGAGAAAGTTGTAATATAAATAGTTTATCAGCAGTGCAAAAAAAAGCACAGCGGCAAGTGTGTGTATGTCTAACATAAATATCAATGTGTAAATTTAACTGCATATAAACAAATGAGACGAATACTTAAATATATGTATTTTTTTGCAGAAAATTAAAAGAAAAGAAGCCCTTTGAAAAAGCACATAAGTGCGAAACGTTAGGGCAATTAAAAGAAAGGATTTTAATAAAGCAATGAAAACAGAACAACAGCCTGAGTGGAGTTTTGTGTCCCCCCCCCACACACACACACACACAAGTTTGAGCATATTGATGTCCTAAAGGGGGAATGAATTAATGAATCACCTAAAGTACTTCCATTTTCCATGGTAGTGAAGTATTTTATTGCACAACTTTCTGAAGTAGTCATACTATATTGCAAGAAAAAATCTACAAAATCACAGAGATGCTCTGTGAGGGACCCTACCCCTGATACAATGGGCCTACCTGGTGGACATTGTAAGTTTTTATGAACTTTAGGGAGACAGTATAGTGTGGGGTTAATAGGATGTTCACAATAAATATACTGCATTTCATTACTTGAAATATACCCTTCCTGTTCAGCTTTGTTAAGGAACATATAAAGCTCTTTCTTGTAGGCAAAGGTGGGGTTAGTGCACAATTATTCATAGTTATTCACATCAAATAACAATGTTTCAACCATTTTCTGATCATCAGTTCTACCCATAACCACAATATTGCCCCCTTGTTAGATTTCTTAATGATAATATCTTGATTACCTGCTAGTTCCTTAAAGCAGCAGTACTCTAAAAAAAAATGTGCTTTTTTGACAGTTTATTCCCTGTGCTCTGCTGATCATAGACCTGGTATTCTTTCCCACTGGCATTGTACTATCATGGAGTAATTTGCTCAGTTATCCTCAGCTTTTTTTTTACATTTCTGCCACCAAGCTGTTGCACTGGAACCCCCTCTGCTGCCAATTGCACATGTGTATGACTTGCAGGGACATTGGGAATGGTCAGCAGATATCCCCGCTGCTGTAGTCAAAAGACGTGATGCGACCTGAAGGAAAAGTGCAGCTGAAAATTAGTCAGCTGCCATTGTAGTGCCACAACAATTCAAAGAAATTGCAAATATCTTAAAAACTAAAGATGACTGACAAAAAATATTTACAGGTATGGAAACTGGAACTTTGGCCGCATGCTTACAGCCAAAAAGCAGAATTTTGATAGTTCACTTCCTAATTTGGTAGTACTGCTGCTTTAATAACTCTTAATTCAAAGCTGTTTAGGTTTTTATGTATACACTTATTTTTCTTTCTCTCAAGCAGTTATTTAGCTTTAAACAGGACTGTATTTTCAAAAACAGTAATGCTATTATTCAATACAATGGGACTAAAGTCCAACTTACATCTAAACATAACATTTCTCATATGTTGAAAGTCCTGTGCATCAACACTGCTTATTGATTCCTGCTGAGCCTGATTAGACTCTTAAAGTGCCATTAAGATGTTCAGATCTGGATCCCCCTCTATCTGTATCTCACTTGCACCATTGTCTTCAAGTTCTTGTGCTGCCCTTATCAATTGGTTCAAATCCTCTGTTAAATCACACACCAGGGCTTCCTCCAGAAAGTCCATTTCCTCAGATGTAGAAGTATTCTCTCTATGTGCAAAGAAATGTGTCAGTCTAATCTTCCAAAAAAGCTGGCATTGGTACAAAATTAAACCTCTCTTTAGAAGCGATACTTGTGCTGCTGTAAGTTCAGTATTACTCAAATTTATAATGTGTAATTCAGATTCTTTGGTGCCCTTAATGTTCTTCTGATACTGACTTGGTCGTCCACCTCTTCTGCATGTCCTTGTCCATCTCTTTCTGCATTGTCCTGAGAATTCCCCTTCTCCAAAAAACTGTAGCTCCTGTATTCTTTGTAAGGTCAATGGAGACTACCTTCTTAGATGGATTACTGTTAGGGGCTGAGGTGTTATTTCGATTTCTGTTCATTGATCACCCCCTACTTCTTGATTTTGACCCTGAGGTTTTTGGAATTACATACGCAGTCCGCAGCTCATAGTCTCTACCATCTCTTGTCAGTTTGGTCTGCTTACATGCTATAATCTCCCTTTCATGTTTTAAAACCTTATTCTTCAGTGCCTTATCCAGCTCCAAATATTCCACATTGGTTTATTAAGTTGGCTACTTTTGCAGTCTTAAGTTCATTTGACAGTTCTACATAATTCTCAGTATCTTCATCAATTATAAGCTGTGTATATGCTCTCAAGGCAGCATCAGATATTTTTAGCCAGGCTTCCTTATGTTTGAAGTTATCTAGTCCACACAAAGGTGTTTTTGGGACTCTTAGCCCCAGTGGAGCTTGGCTTCTTTCCAAATAGGTTTCCAGGGAGGTAATGTTATTACTAATGTAACATATATTTACATATGTATCTACGGGTTCGGGGAAGGATGAGGTTACCTGGCACAAGGGACCTAGGTTTGGCTACTCTGCACAGGGGCACCAAGTAAATCCAACTACAGGAAGCAATAACTGTAATGTCCAGAACCAGAATTGGGATTTTTCAGTGTGGCTTTATTTATTAACTAACTGAACATAAACAAAGCACTGCATGGTCCCCCAAAGGGCTACGTTCACTATATGTGCAGATTAGAGGTTAAACACAGCAGTCCATTTGAGGAATGAACACATTACTACAATTGTCTGGCTTTGGACCCACCAGGCACTCAGCCCGGACTTTGCATGTGCATTGGATACATAGCCCGACTGGCCCGGCTCCCCTGCCGGCCACTCAACTGACGGTCCACTTGAAGAATGAACCCAAACTTTACTTGGAAAGACATCCCGTCAAACAAGGAGACTCCCAAACTGTGGATCCCCACACCACTTGAAGTCTGCGACTCCTAGAGAGATTTGTTTTCGTACTTCCAATCGAAACTCCCATCAAACAAGGAGACTCCCATCCAACAAGGAGTGATTTTCCCATCCTGTGGCTCCCCACACCACTTAGAGTCTGCGACTCCTAGAGAGATTTTCAAGTTCCGACCCACGTCTGGGTACCCACCCCATCACTGGCCAAGTGCATGAGGCAAGTAGCAAAAACACAGAAGAAATCCGTAGAGGTGGACCTGGTTACTAAAGATGGGGGGTTTTCCCACCTCCAGCTCCCACAGCCCATACCTGGCCATTTATCTGGACACACAGAAATCTTTCGACTTTAAAATGTAGATTGAATGCTGGATGACCTGAAGCACCCCCTCTACAGCGAACTTTAAATCCATTTAAAACTTTAAACAGTTGACTGCTCTATTTGTTTCTCCTAGTTGACATAGTCCTCCCAAATAGCAGTCCACATTTACTTGAAATCCAACTGAAGAAAACAAGATGTTTGCCCCTTCCAATGGAGCCAAACACTCACCCATTCGTTGCAGGTGCCCCACAGGTGAAGTACTGTAACCTTTGCTGTTATACAAGAACAGACTGAAATTAAAACAGGCAGCTTTCTTCCCAGGGTGGGAGAAGGGGATTGCCCCTGGAACCCACAAAGAACTTTCCTCCCCCCCAGAGGGAGGGGGCACTGAGACCAGGGGAGCTGTCTCCACCACTTTAAAAAAGGTAAAATACAGGAACACTTCCTTTTTTCTGAGTGAGAGATCAAACTGTAGACTAATGCTTCCTTCTTGCTTAAGGACAAACGGAAGACTGCCTTTGAATTTCCCAAAGTTCTAAACTTCACTCCCTGAGCTGGAGATTCCAAAGTGGCTCATGCAGCTGGGACAGTTCTATAATGATGTCATCTCCTTCTCAGCTGTGACTGAGGACAGAGGACACAGTGTGAAACCCATTTAACTGGAGTTTCACAAGCTGCCTTCCCTGCCTACCACTAGGTCTTACTGGGATTCTAGTAACCCCAGGTAACAAAGGGGTTACACTTGCCTGACCAGGAAAATGACTGTCCCCAGTCATTATGCACCCAGCCTTAGGCCATCCCACCCTATGTGCTACCTGTGGAGGGGGGTGATCAGGCCCCCTCCTACCATGTGCAAGCACAGGTAGGCAACACTAAGGGCCTAGAGGCCTATAGCTGACATGTCAGCCTCTACTCTATCCACTTACTATGGACACCTAGTGGCTCTGGTAGAACCATCCAGAGCATAGCCCTGATAGATCAGCACTGCAATCCCTACGGCCGCTCAGAACCACAGCCTGTCTATCCCCCTAACCCTCTAGGGAAAACCTATCTGCCTCTAACATAATATCCCAAACAAAAACAAAAACCTGGGGACCTCCCCGACCTTGGACAGCCTGCAACTACAACCACTAGCAATAATAACACAGTACATTTAAATTCTACACCATAAGCACTGACGAGGGACTCTGATGAGCCCCTCCTCCTCTTCTTGTCTTCTCTTCTCTTCTGTCTTCCAGGAACACCTGTAAGAAAAGACAAAAACAAACAAAACACATCCTAATCTGCATGTACAGTCTATCTAAACAACAACAACAACAACCCTTACCATACAGAAAAAAAGCACTGAACAATCCCAAAAAAGAAAATTTTTTTTAGAAAAAGGTAGAAAAACAGTATTTACATTAAAGTACAGTAATGACATTGGTAACAATACACCTTTGGGGGGGATGGAATGCCCTAAATGTCCCAACTAGTGACTACAAGGCCTGAAAGCCAGTCCATTAAAGAGTCTCTCCTGGGCCGGAGCCCCGTGAAGCATAGTTCTTTAAGGCAATAATCCCGAAGGGAGAGTCTTCTATGACAGTTCCACACTGTTTGAAGTCTGTAGTATAGGGTGTGTATTGCAATGTCATAAAGATAGAATAAAAGGTTTTTCGGACTTACCAGCCTCTTGAAGTATTCGGATTCACAAACCTGGTCCCTTCCAAGACTCTCCCTGGCAGCATTTCTTCTGATACAGCTGCGGACATCTTCTGGGAACCCACAGGAGTGCACATCTGGAAACAGCTGGGCTGATGTCATAACTGGAGAAGGAACCTTAGAACAGGAACAAAAGGAAAAACAGCTGGTCCGGCGTCATCCGATTACCAGACGATGAACAGGAAACAGCTGGGCTGGTGTCCTCTCTGGACCTGAAGTCATCTGGTGGTACCAGTAGATGGGTGCTGAACAGGACAGTACACTGTGGACTGAAGAATATGGGGCACCTGATTCCTTGTTTATTCATATTGGCAGTTCAATAAGGGCACTTCACAGTCTTAGTGTGGCAGTATTGACTAACACTGCTCGGCTCTCCATTTTGTAGGCACGGGCTTAATTACTGGGAGGTCCTTGCACTGAGGCCAGTAGTAGAGGGGGTCAGGGGCTTGAATTATTACTCCGTCTGGATGCACATAATTCACACAGTGGGAGACTTCATGTCCCTCTCCATCCACTATTCTCACTCTGTCCATAAACAGTGTCCTGCCTTTCTTCCACTGTGTATACTTTTTGTGGAACAGTCTATTCTTTACATGCTGGTTAGCACCAGGATGCACATGTTTCATTGCTTCATCCCAGATCCAGGATTTCCTGCAGTTCTCAATCTCCTCCCAGACTCTCCGAGGAAAGGTAGGAAAGGTCATACCAAAGATTTCATTGGCCTTTCTACAAACCAGTCTCTCCTCTTTACGTGCTTTGGTCAATCTGAGACCGCTGGCCTGGCTTGGGGTGGCCAGTCCTGGTTCTGCCAGCTCACATCCTCAATGAAATTAAAATGGATCCCTGACTTTTCTTCTTCTGGTGAAGCCAGGGCAGTGGCATCACCACCTTCTTGAACACATTCCTCTGAGGCAAGATCTTGAGGCTGTGTACCGCTCCTTTCTCACAAGGCCACATAGGTTCCCCCTCATCTTCCTCTTCAGTGAGGATCTGAGCCCAGGAGTGAGCAGTAGTTCTCACCCCAAGACTATCCATTCATCACTGGGGCGGAGGTCGACACCTCCATTCAAGGCCTCCGCATCTCATCTTCACCTTCGAGACTTGGGCTAGGCCCCCCCACCCAGGGGACTATTGATGCTTTATCTGAACTTGCCTTCTGAGATCCAGCATCCAATGCTTCAATTTCAGATTCAGTCTCTAATTCTGCACTCTCTAACTTTGTGCCACACTCCCCCGAGGGACCTTCCTCCACAGGCTCCGACTGATGCTGTGTGCTGCCAACTGCAGATTCTTGAATTTTTGTCCATGTGGGAGCCAAACGAATTTGAGGTGCTTTATACAAGCCATATTTTTGTAGACATCCAGCACAGTGAGGAATCATGAAGACATCCCTTCCAGCACTCAAGCACATCTGGCATACACGCACTGGATAATTAGGAATTGCCACATCAGGAGGGAGTTGCCCTCTATAGCACCAATTTTCAATATCTCTCAATTTACTGCTGCTGTTACTGCAACCCGGGCATGATCCGGGTAACAAGCTGGTCCTGAGGCCATAACTGCAGAAAAACAAACAAAAGTTCACTGTAACTGAAAGTCCCACTTTAATGAACACACTCTGTAGCTTTAAAATGGCTCCTCTGCTGCTGTGTTTATTTTACCACCCCACCCTGTAATGGCAGCGGCAGCACTCCTGTGCATCAACATTCAGACTCTGGGTCAAGCCACTGCGCACCCGATTTACATCAGCTACTAATAACTTTTACTCAAACTGCACAACTTGCTCTGTTCTGGCTGTTCACACATTTACGGGATTTTCCTTGGACTTTTCACATGCTGGCAACATTCATTTAATTACAGTCCCTTTTAAAACTTCAGGTTTCAGCACAGGATTGCCTGCTTCTACTAGTGTTGCACTTATTTTACAACCCACAGTCTCTCTCTGGCTGCAAACTTTAAACTGAGGCTACTTTCATTGCTATGCACACATTTAATGGCTTTACAGACTTGCACTTGCCAGCAGGACATCACACAATCGCTACTTGCAAAGCGACTATACAGTTGCACACACATTTTATATGGCATTATCTGAAAATCACTGATTTGAGCAGTTTTAATTCGTTTACTCACTGTTATTGTAGCAGATTGCTGTGATGGGTTAAAACGGCCTGCAGCCAGATTTTTTGAAGGCCTCAGATTGCAAACGGGCGGGCAGTCTCCACGATCGTAGTATTAACCACATAATTCACTGATCCCATGATCGATAAGCGGGTTGAGCCCGATTTTTAACTGGAAAGTCACTTTTTACTGTTTACAGCGCTTTGAACACTTCACGAACGCTCCTCCACTGCCAGTACATGCACTACTCTCTGTCTCCCTCTCGAATGCTGAAGCAGACTCTGAAGAGCTGGCTGAGGGGCGGGACTAATGGCAAATTGACCAACCACACGACGCCATGCAAATGAGCCTCTTCTTCCTCACGAGGGCTCCTCTCCTCACGGCGATCGTCGAGCAGGCAAATTTAAACTGAAAAGATGCACTTTTTTTTTTTCAACTGACTCCACGGCGGGAGCCCATTTCAACCATGTAACATTGCCATTAACTCTGGAGTCTCTAGTATTGCACAGAAAGCATTTCCAACATCCAGGGCATAATTTCTCTGTTGCTACCCCTAGTTTTCCACACTTTCCTTCACAGAACTTCATTTTAAAACTGACAAACGCTGTAAACTATGTTGATGCAGGACAAGGACACACACTTTGGCTTTACAGCTCCTTGGTAAACAGTTGGCATTTTTTAAACAGCAGCACAAGATTCACAGCACACAGCACACACTAGGAAATTGTTTCAACTTTTTGGCTACTGACTGCCAGATAGCTAAAGCTAGCCCACTTGCCCAAGCACCTTCCTTCCCAAACAAATCCAAAGCGGTGCCTCCATTTTTGTAACATATATTTACATATATATCTACGGGTTCGGGGAAGGATGAGGTTACCTGGCACAAGGGACCTAGGTTTGGCTACTCTGCACAGGGGCACCCAAGTAAATCTAACTACAGGAAGCAATAACTGTAATGTCCAGAACCAGAATTGGGATTTTTCAGTGTGGCTTTATTTATTAACTAACTGAACATAAACAAAGCACTGCATGGTCCCCCAAAGGGCTACGTTCACTGTATGTGCAGATTAGAGGTTAAACACAGCAGTCCATTTGAGGAATGAACACATTACTACAATTGTCTGGCTTTGGACCCACCAGGCACTCAGCCCGGACTTTGCACGCGCATTGGATACATAGCCCGACTGGCCCGGCTCCCCTGCTGGCCACTCGACTGACGGTCCACTTGAAGAATGAACCCAAACTTTACTTGGAAAGACATCCCATCAAACAAGGAGACTTCCAAACTGTGGTTCCCCACACCACTTGAAGTCTGCGACTCCTAGAGAGATTTGTTTTCGTACTTCCAATCGAAACTCCCATCAAACAAGGAGACTCCCATCCAACAAGGAGTGATTTTCCCATCCTGTGGCTCCCCACACCACTTAGAGTCTGTGACTCCTAGAGAGATTTTCAAGTTGCGACCCACGTCTGGGTACCCACCCCATCACTGGCCAAGTGCATGAGGCAAGTAGCAAAAACACAGAAGAAATCCGTAGAGGTGGACCTGGTTACTAAAGATGGGAGGTTTTCCCATCTCCAGCTCCCACAGCCCATACCTGGCCATTTCTCTGGACACACAGAAATCTTTAGACTTTAAAATGTAGATTGAATGCTGGGTGACCTGAAGCACCCCCTCTACAGCGAACTTTAAATCCATTTAAAACTTTAAACAGTTGACTGCTCTATTTGTTTCTCCTAGTTGACATAGTCCTCCCAAATAGCAGTCCACATTTACTTGAAATCCAACTGAAGAAAACAAGATGTTTGCCCCTTCCAATGGAGCCAAACACTCACCCATTCGTTGCAGGTGCCCCACAGGTGAAGTACTGTAACCTTTGCTGTTATGCAAGAACAGACTGAAATTAAAACAGGCAGCTTTCTTCCCAGGGTGGGAGAAGGGGATTGCCCCTGGAACCCACAAAGAACTTTCCTCCATCCCCCGGAGGGAGGGGGCACTGAGACCGGGGGAGCGGTCTCCACCACTTTAAAAAAGGTAAAATACAGGAACACTTCCTTTTTTCTGAGTGAGAGATCAAACTGTAGACTAATGCTTCCTTCTTGCTTAAGGACAAACGGAAGACTGCCTTTGAATTTCCCAAAGTTCTAAACTTCACTCCCTGAGCTGGAGATTCCAAAGTGGCTCATGCAGCTGCAACAGTTCTATAAAGATGTCATCTCTCCTTTCTCAGCTGTGACTGAGGACAGAGTGAGACAGTGTGAAACCCATTTAACTGGAGTTTCACAAGCTGCCTTCCCTGCCTACCACTAGGTCTTACTGCGATTCTAGTAACCCCGGGTAACAAAGGGGTTACACTAATATTCATTTCCTTAATAAGCAGTCTCTCCAACTTAAGGAATGCGGTTCTTATCCTACCTTCAGTATTTGATGCAGATACTGTAGCTCCATCCAATGTTGTACCTCCGAATTTGGGCCTTGCTCTTTCCTTACTTTGTTGCAAAGTGCAGGGATCCTCTAGACTGAAACTCGCTCCATCCACATTTTCTTCAGACTTCACGGCCAATCGACTCCTATTGCTAACATCTTGTTTCCCAGTTCCCGGTCACTTGTCCTTGACCAAATCAGAACTCCTTTATTACCGTTTCTTAGGGAATCAGTGACGTGAATATAACTTAGATCGTCTCCGCAAATTTCCAAAAAATGCAACCGCTTCTTGCAAAGCCATACAAACAAGTTGCTTGAAGGGAAAGACCCACCCGTAAATGAGTAACCGCTGGTTTACTCACCCAAGAGCAGAAAAGCAGGGAGCCAAAACACAATGTTCAAAAGGAGCAACCTGCTCTACTGGTTGGGTGTGGTGCACTGCTAATGGGTGGCCAGCCCACAGCAAAATACACAGAGCAAAAACACAACACACTTTCACAGCAACAAAAACAAAAACAAACTTGTGCCCAGTCTATTTGAAGCAAACTTGCAATTTATTGCTAAAATCAGTGACAGGCAAAGTTTTAAATATAAAATGAATGCAAGAAGCCCCTAGCGAATGTTGTTCCTTTGGAGCTTCAGGACTGGGATGGCAAGAAACATAGAAATAGAATTTGTAGGCAGAAAATGACAGCTTGGCCCACCCAGTCTGCCCAGATGGTACCTGCCTAGTCTGTCTCCATAGAGCCTGGCTGGACTCTGGTGATCCTCCCGCCTCCCTGCCTGTTTGCTAATAGTCCCCTTTGTCTATCCTATATATGCTTGAAGCCCCCTACTGTTTATCCCTCCACCACATCCCCTAGCATTCTGTCCCAGATGTCCACCACTCTTTTAGTGAAGTAGTACTTCCTCAGATCCCCCTTGATCTTCCCCCCTCCAGCTTCATCGCATGCCCTCTGGTCCTGGTGCTCTTTCTCATTTGAAAGAGACTTCCCTCCTGCACCCTATTAAACCCTGTGATGTACTTGTAGGTCTCTAGCATGTCCCCTCTCGCTCTCCTCTCCTCCAGGGTGTACATGTTGTGATCTCTCAGTCTCTCCACATAGAACTTTTGATACAACCCCTGTACCATTTTAATTGCCCTCCTCTGGACTGCCACCTTCCTGTCTAGGTCCTTTCTGAGGTGTGGCCTCCAAAACTGGACACAATACTCCAGGTGGGGTGTCACAAGCAAACGAAACAGTAGCAACACCACCCCTGCTGGACATACCTCTTCCTATGCATCCCAGAACCCCATTGGCCCTACCCACTGTTTAGTCACACAGCCCTGCCACTTTGAGGTCAACAGGATATAATAACCCCAAGGGCTCTTTCCTGCTTAGTGACTGTTCCCTATCCTATACTCAGCTGCTGGGTTTCTATGCCCTAGGTGCATGATTTTGCACTTTTTGGCATTGAACCCCAACTGCAATGCTCTTGACTACTCCTCAAGTTTCTCAAGGTCCCTACATACACTCTCCACCCCATCCTGAGTGTCAACCCTAATACAGATTTTGGTGTCACCTGCAAAAAGGCATGCCTTCCCTTCCAGTTCTTCTGCAATGTCACTTATGAAGACATTGATGAGGATTGATCCCAGTATTGAGCCCTGCAGAACCCTACTGGTCACTCTCCCCTCATTAGAGTGAGTGCCATTACCCACCACCCCTGCTATTTTTTTCAATTAAACAGTTCCTTACCCAGTTCACCACTTTAGATCCCACCCCTAGGCTACCAGTTTCTTTATCAGTCTCCTGTGTGGCAGAGTGTCAAAGGCCTTGCTAAAGTCCAGATAAGCCATGCTCACCACCCTCCCCTGATCTACTTCCCTGGTTATCCAGTCAAAGAAATCAATCAGATTCATTTGGCATGACCTTTCCCCCATGAATCAATGCTGCTTTTGGTCCTGTAGCCCACTGGATTCAAGATACCCTATCAGCCTTTCCTTTAACAGGGTTTCCATTAATTTCCTCACAACTGATGTGAGACTGACCAGCCTATAGTTGTTAGCCTCCTCCCTGCTGCTGGTCTCATGGACAAGGACCACGTCTGCCCTCCTCCAGTCCTCTGGAGTCATGCCTCTTTCCAATAAGCTGTTGAATAAGGCCATCAGTGGGGCAGCTATCCCTCCCTGGGTTCCTTTAGTACCCTTGGTTATATACCCCATCCAGTCCCATAGCCTTGTCCACTTTCAGAGCTGAAAGTCCCTTCAAGACTCTTTCCTCTGAAAATGGACTTGTGTCTGCCTCCCCCTCCCTTTGTTCTTACTGCTTCCTAATGGTTCGTCCCCCCACCTTCCACTGTGAAAACTGAGCAGAAGTACCTGTTCAGGATGTCTGCTTTTTCCATCCTCTTCTACACAGTTTCCCCCTGCTGCCCACCTTATCCTCACTATCCTTCCCCTTGCTTTCATCTTCTCATTTATGTATTTGAAGAAAGTCGCATCCCCTTTAGTTGCCCCTTTGGCTATCCTTTTCTCTGTTTGCACCTTTGCTCCCTTCACTGTTCTTCCTGCTTCCCTCTGTTTTACTTGGAATACCTCCCTGACTTCCTTCCTCCCTCTGCGTGTCATTACACCTCCTGAATGCCACACTTTTTTTTCCTTTGCCACCTTGACCACTTCCCTAGAGAACCATAAGTCTCTTCTTCCTTCTGCTTTAATTCAATTCCTTCACACATAGGTTGGTTGCCTTAATTATTCCCTCCCTAATTTTTCCACACTGTGCCTCAACTTCCCTAGCAATCACTCTCTAAGAGGCAGTTTCTGAGGCAGTCTCCCATTTCTTTAAAATCCACCCTCCTAAAGTCCAGGACCCATGTCCTCATGTTGTTTGCCTTTGTTCCTGTCTTAGGGACCAAAATAAGGGGCACTGAGTGTCAGTTTGTGCCCCTTCATCTTCAGTTAGCACATGCTTCTCTCTGCGATTGAGCACTATCTGCAGCACTGATACTGATACACTTATTGTACTAGAGTGAGGCGGGGGATGAAAACGAATGGAAGGTGGGGAAATGGAAAGGGGAAAGACAGCAACACAGTTGTCACATACATGGAGGGGTGAAAATGAGTGGAGGGTGGTGGAAGGACTGTGAAGATCGTGGGACCATTTTCAAGCCGACGGGGGATGGGCAAAATAAGCGGAGGGAAGGGACAGAATGGGGAAGAGAGCAGGACCTTTACAGTACATGCTGGATGCAGAGTGAGAACAGAAGGTGGGGAAAGGTGCTCAAGTAGAGCCAGGGTTGGACAATTGGGTTTAAGTAGCACTGGATGCGGTTCAATGTATTTCAGTGGGGTTTAAACTTAGTGGCATAACGTAGCCATTTTTGCATATTTTTGGCCAGATTTTCAACATGCCTTTTTTGGGACCCCACCTAATGAACAATTGTACTGACATTTGGAAACTCTGCCCCGAATGGTAAATTTGTGGTCCCTGCACAAATTCACTTTTTGTACAGGAGCTGAATATTTTCTCTGCTCTTGTTCATGAGGTGAGGTCAAAAGAAGGTTATGTTGAACATTTGGTATAAAAATATTAAAAAACAACAAAATTATGAGCCTACATTGAATTTTGCAAATGCAGCCTCATAACATTGGTACTTTTCAATATTTTTACCCCAGATTAACAGCATAGCCATTTTTTACAGCACCTCATGAATGTGACAGCTGCCATTTTTCAAATCCTGGCCAAAATGTTTTTTTTAACATCCAGAAAGGTGATTCTGTGGTCCCTGCGTGAAATCACCTTTTAGGCAGGAGTTCAACATTTTCTGTGCCCTTGTGCAAGAGGTGGGGTCATAAGAAGGTTATGAATAAAGTTTAGTTCAAAAATATTTTAAAAAAACAAAGTTATGAGGCTGCATTGAATTTTACAAATGCGGGCTCATAATTGTGTCAATTTTCAATATTTTACCCCAAATTTTCAACAGAGCCATTTTTTACAGCACCTCATGAATGTGATGGATGTTATTTTTCAAATCCTGCCCAAAATGTGTTTTTGTGTCCCGAAAGGTGATTTTGTAGTCCTTGTGTGAAACCACCTTGTGGACAGGAGTTGAAAATTTTCTTTCCCTTGTTCATGAGGCACGGTTATAAGAAGGCTATGTTTAACATTTAGTGTAAAAATATTAAACAACAAATTTATGAGTAGTGGTGGGGGAAGTGGCCAAAATCCAAGAAATCTGCCAATTAAGGCGGAATCTGCTAAGTAATCCACAACACGCAGTGGAGTACTTCGCATCATAATGAGGATTGCGAAGTCCATTGGAAACAATGACTTTACATTACTCTGCCTTTCCCCAACTACTTCTGCACCAATTTTAATGCAAAGTACATTGAAATTAATGTACTTCGCATCACTTCACCTTGTTGATAAGCTCCAAGGCAAATTTTGCAGTGATTCATGGGACTGCAGGTCACATGGGCTTTAGATTGTTATGCACAACCTCAGTTCTGTGTAGTGTGTGTGTAGTGGTAACTGGAGACAGTTTGCTCTCAGAGCTCTGAGATTCAAACCCTCTAAAAGCCATTCAAAAAGCCTTTATGAGCCATTTTTTTTTTGCTCAAAACATAGTACATCGATTGTAGGAAACCCTCCTGTGCTCATATCATTGAGTGTTTATTGTTTGTGTGTAGATTTTGAATGTTAATGTAGAACATTCAGTCTGTGTAGTGACAGACACTTGAAGTTTGCTTGGGAGAGGGGCATATCTGTGGTGGAGGTAGATAAACTGTCTCTTTTGGTTATACTTTTCTTGTATAATTGTGTTAATGTACACACAGTAATATTTTCAGTAATTTTTGACATTTTTTTGCTGATTGTTGTGGTGCAGTGCATAATTTTAGTTTGTTTAAAAGATTTGGTTATATTGCTGAAGTTTTCAATTTGCTGCGCATTACCTGTGGTGTGTGTGTGAGTGTGTGAGCGACGACTGCCATCAAATCAGACACATTTTATTGTGCCACACAATAACTGCAGCACTGTGAACCTGCTATCCACCTGTGCTATTTTGTACTGCTTTGTGGTATCTTGGTAGTGGACTGTTACTGCAGTGCACTGCTCCAACCACCCCACCCCCAAACCGGCAAAAAGGTATTCTTTTCCAGATTTGGATTTGTGACTTGTGAGCACTGGTTAAGATGTTGCTGTGCCTTTGCATCAGCATCTCTTGAGTGTGCAGTGCAATATTACTCTGTCTGTGCATTTGTATCTGTTTAGTGCCCAGTCTCCATCTGCAAGCCACAGTTGTTGTTTTTTTGGCTTCCCATCCACCGGCCCAGACAAAAAGTTCATAACACAGAAACATAGACTTTGACGGCAGATAAGGACTGCTTGGCCCACCTAGTCTGCCCATTTCCCTACCTACAGGATAAGCTGCAGATCCTAGTTAACCATCAGCCTATTTCTTCCTACCCCCACAAGAATTGCCTTATGTCTGTTCCTTGCATTCTTGAAGTCTCCCACAGTTTTAGACCCCACAACCTCCTCAGGAAGGCTGTTCCATGTGTCCACCACCCTCTCTGTGAAAAAGTACTTCCTCACATTGCCCCTGAGCCATCCCCCCTCTATCTTCGAATTGTGTCTCCTTGTTCTTGCACATCTCTTTTTCTGAAAGATGCTACCCTCTTGGACTTTGTTGATTCCACTGAGGTACTTAAAAGTTTCTATCATATCCCCCCCCCCTTTCCTCAAAGGTATACATCTTAAGCTCCTTTAGTCTCTCCTCGTATGGCTTCTGTTGCAGACCCTGCACCATTTTATTTACCCTCCTCTGGACTGCCTTCATCCTGTCTATGTCCTTGTGGAGATGGGTCTCCAGAACTGGACACAGTACTCCAGATGGGGTCCTCACCAACTATCTGTACAGAGGGATAACAACTTCCTGTTTTCTGCTGGTGATGCCTCTGTCTATATATCCCAGTATCACCCATCCCTCCCTACTGCCTTCTCACATTGCTTGCTAACCTTAAGGTCATTTTATATGATTCCCCCAGGTCCCCTTCCATTTTTGTTGTTGCTACCTCCCCCCCATTGTGTAATCTTTCCCTGAGTTTTTGTTTCCCATGTGCATTATTTTGCACTTATTTGCATTGAATCCAAGCTGCCATACTTCTGACCATTCCCCCAACCTTGCCAAGTCCCTTCTCATCCTTTCCACTCTTCCTTGTGTATCAGCCCTGTTGAAGATCTTTGTATTATCTGCAAAGAGGTATACTTTTCCTTCCAGTCCCTCTGCAATGTCACTTATAAAGACATTAAAAAGGACTGGACCCAGTACTGAACCCTGCGGTACCCCACTAGTAACCCCTCTTTCTTCAAAGTGGACTCCATTTACAATTACCTTCTGTGTCCTGTTGCCCAACCAATGTTTTACCCAGGCTACTACCCTGGGACCCACTCCCAGGTTGGTTAATTTGATTATTAATCTTTTGTGTGGGACTGTGTCAAATGCCTTGCTAATGTCTAGGTAGGCCATGTCTACAGCCCCTACCTGGTCTACTACTTTGGTCACCCAGTCAAAGAAATCAATTAGATTCATCTGACATGACCTTCCCGCTGTGAATCCATGCTGCCTTGGGTCCTGTGCCCCACTGGCCTCTAGGTACTCAACAGTTCTTTCCTTCAGAAGTGATTCCATCACTTTCCCCACCACAGCGATCAAACTGACAGGTCAAGTTTCCTGGCTCTGTCTTGCTCCCACTTTTTGTGAAGGAGAATCATATCCACCTTCCTTCCAGTCCTCAGGTACCACACCATCCTCCCGTGATTTGTTAAAAAGAGTAGTCAGTGGTGTCACTAGTTCTCCCCTTACTTCTTTTAGAATTCTGGGGTGAATTCCATCAGGCCCCATTGCTTTGTCCACCTTCAGTTTTAGGAATTCTTCCGGAACCCTTTCTTCTGTGAAAGGACTGGGATCAACCCTCCTATCCAGAGTGCTTCTGTTAATTGGATTAGGCACCTCCCCTTCCTCCTCTTTTGTGAATACTGAGCAGAAGTATTCGTTCATTATCCCTGCTTTTTCACTGTCCCTCTCTGCCCACCCACCTTCCTCTCTATTCAGTCTCACTATCCCTCCCTCCCTTTTTCTTTTTATGCTCCCTGATGTACCTATAAAAGGTTTTATCCCCTTTTTAACCAAGTTGGCTATCTAAATTTGTTTAGAATTTTCTTGGTGATCCACAAAAATGCCTGCAAAGAAACGTGCAAGCAAAGTTGTTTCTGGCCATGGCACTGCTGCCAGTGGCAAGACTGGTCATGGGCATGGTAGTACGCAGAAGTGCATTGCTGACATCAGTAAAGGGATTTCTCCATCAATGTTTTTTACAGCACAATCTGTTGCTTCACTGATAGTTGGAGGAGATGATGTTGTCCCCGCTGGTGTTGTTAGTGCAGTTGCTACTGGCATGAGTATTGCTACCTCAAGTTCCACTTCTGACCAGTTAACCATTTTAGAAAATATAGTTGCGTCTAAAGCTGTGACTGACAGTGTAGATGATGTCATACTCCCCAACATCCCCATGGTACAGTAGTTGAACATGATTCTGATCCTGATGATGTTAACAGAAGATTAATAGTCAAATTAACCAGCCTGGGAGTGGGTCCCAGGGTGGTAGCCTGGGTAAAACATTGGCTGGACAACAGGACACAGAAGGTAATTGTAAATGGAGTCCACTCTGAAGAAAGAGGGGTTACTAGTGGGGTACCACAGGGTTCAGTATTGGGTCCAGTCCTTTTTAATGTCTTCATAAGTGACATTGCAGAGGGACTGGAAGGAAAAGTATGCCTCTTTGCAGATGACACAAAGATCTGCAACAGGGTTGATACACAAGGAGGCATGGAAAGGATGAGAATGGACTTGGTAAGGTTGGAGGAATAGTCAGAAGTATGGCAGCTAGGATTCAATGCAGAGAAGTGCAAAATAATGCACCTGGGAAACAAGAACCCAGGGGAAGAATACACAATGGGGGGTAGGTAGTAACAACAACGAAAAAGGAAAGGGACCTGCGGGTAATCATATCAGATGACCTTACGGTTAGCAAGCAATGTGAGAAGGCAGTAGGGAGGGCTGGGGGTATACTGGGATGCATAGGGAGAGGCATCAGCAGCAGAAAACAGGAAGTTGTTATTCCTCTGTACAGACAGTTGGTGAGACCCCATCTGGAGTACTGCATCCAGTTCTGGAGACCCCATCACCGCAAGGACATAGACAGGATGGAGGCAGTCCAGAGGAGGGCAACTAAAATGGTGCAGGGTCTGCAAGAGAAGCTGTATGAGGAGAGACTAAAGGAGCTTAATATGTATACCCTTGAGGAAAGAAGGAGGGGGACATGATAGAAACTTTTAAGTACCTCAGTGGAATCAACAAAGTCCAAGAGGGTAGCATCTTTCAGAAAAGAGACGGCAAGAACAAGAGGATACAATTTAAAGATGGGGGTGGTTCAGGGCAATGTGAGGAAGTATTATTTCACAGAGAGGTAGGGATGGATGGAACAGCCTCCTGAGGAGGTTGTGGGGTCTAAAATGTGGAGAATTCAAGAATGCATGGGACAGACATAAGGCAATTCTTGTGGGGGGGTAGGAAGAAATAGGCTGTTGGTTAACTAGGATCTGCGGCCTATCCTGTAGGTAGGGGAAATGGGCAGACTAGATGGGCCAAGCAGTCCTTATCTGCCATCAAAGTCTATGTTTCCATGTAACTTACAATGTCACATTTCTTCCAGGGGCTGTTGAGGTCATACCTTTGCAAACCAATGATTCAAAGTGTGGTGCAAAAATATTGGGTTATGATGATGATAATTTTGTGGTTGGAACATGTTCTCCATAGGACAGCATCCAAGCTGAAATTGTGGATGTGAATGATGTTGATGAATATGATGATGATGTCAGTGGCCTTTGCTGGAAACCAGAGAAAAAGAAAGTTAAGGTGGCTGTGTCTGGGTCTGTTGGCGTTAAACCCTCCCCCCCCCAAAAAATAGTTGTGATTTAGCAGTTCCTGTTGATGATCATAATGACCCAGTAATAATCATAGGTAGTCATGGTGGTCAGTCAGAGTCCAAGTGTGTCCAACAAGAAAAATCATGTAGTACACCCCCCATTTCAGGGGTTACAAAAATGGAGTCCAATAAGCAGCATCAGGGACATGTTAAAAGTAGGAGATCATAATCCCTTGTTTGGGATTTTTTTGTCCAAGATGTAAATGATGAATCAGTTGCAATCTGCCAGCTTTGCCATGCGCATGTGAGTCAAGGTAAAAAGGGGAGTCATTTGGGCATGGGGGCCAGCATACACATCTTAAGAACAGGCACTTGGCACTGTGGACTTGGCACCAGAGGGCAGCTAAAGCCATAGTGGGGTGTTCACCCTCGTCATAAGCCTTACTAAGCATGTTATCCCCGTCCGTGAGTGTAAGACCAAGTAGCAATGTCTGTAGTAGCATTGAAATAACACCAGAGGATTACTACAGGCATGATGAGGGGGAGGCTTACAATCTAGAAATCTTGCCAAGTGGTGGTCAGAGTAGCAGCAGTGGTGGTGATGGTCTATGCAGTATGTCTAGTGCAAGTGGTACATCAACCCCTGTACTTAAAACAGGGAAAATAACTTTGTTTGTAGATTTGTCATCTGTGCACCCCTCTTCATCACATGTCTGCACCCCACTCCTGGCCATTCGCAGAGCAGAGCCATTTGTCACACCCCGTGCAAAATGTGTAGCAACAAGTCAGCCCATGCTGCAGAGTGTTTTTGCCTGTAACCTGAAGTAGCCACCCAATCATGCAGTATCATGTGAACTTAATGCTGCTGTAGCTAAAATGCTGGCAATTGATCTTTGGCCCTTCTTCTTCATGGAGAATTCAGGATTCCGGCAGTTTGCAGCACGCACCTGTCTGAAATGGAAAGTCCCATCCAGGACATACTTTTCCACCTGCGCTGTCCCCAAGTTATACCGGACTATGGCCAGTTCTGTAAGACATGCCCTTTAACATTTCTCCTCCCCATTCATCCATTTAAGTATGGATATGTGGACAACTGGCCAAACAACG
The DNA here is from genome assembly GCA_016271365.2 of Neoceratodus forsteri. Taxonomy (NCBI): domain Eukaryota; kingdom Metazoa; phylum Chordata; order Ceratodontiformes; family Ceratodontidae; genus Neoceratodus; species Neoceratodus forsteri. The sequence goes on along the minus strand of JADMNL010000024.1, from coordinate 120,160,970 downwards.
GGGAGTTCAGTTCATATTTGTGTATTACTGCACATTGGGCACAGGTTCGGGGATTGTTTGTGCTGGTGGTAATGTGAATAATCAGTGTAGTAAGGCAAACTGTCGTGGTAGCAACCTTCCAGGAATTCGACAGCATGCAATGCTTGCAATGTGCAGTGTGGCCTGTTCCCACACTGGTGAAAACATGCTGGATTTGCTACTGTCTGAAACTGATTAGTGGCTGAACCCCCTGTCCCTGAGAGCTGGATTTGTAACAAGTGACAATGGGTCAAATGTGGTTAAATGCATCATGAATGGTGGCTTTGTTCGGGTTCCATGCATGGCCCACTGTTTAAATCTTGTGGTCCCGGATTTTCTACAGCACCCTGATATAAAGGAAATGTTGACAGTTGCACGCCGCATCTGTTCACAGTTTTCATGCTCTGCAAAGGCCCGTGACCAGCTTCAGCAGCAGCAGATCTAAAACAGCCTTCCACAGCACCACCTCAAGTTGGAAGTTGTCACCTGGTGGAACTCAACTTTATACATGGCAGAGAGGTTGTATGAACAATACAAAGCAATCTCCAAACAGCTCGTCATGCACGCTAGCCATGACACTTCTGGGGCCTCCATGTCTCTCACGACTCAACAGTGGCACCTCATGGACTCTGTTATAACAATTTTGAGGCCTTTTGAACATGCCACACAGGCAGTGAGTGGCGAGTCTGCCTCCATCAGCCAATCAATTCCATCGCTACAGGTGTTGAGGCAGACATTGCTGAATCTATGGCATATCCTTGATGGTTCCAGAGACTGTGCTAGCAGTGTGTTGCTGAAACACATGCTGACACTATTCAACCACAATCAGCACATCTTGATCATTCAGCAAAGTGATGACTTCACAATAGCAACAATGCTGGACCCACCATACAAACATGGAATTGCGTCACTACTGGAGGGAAGACCTGAACAGATTAAAAATGTCAATGGGCAACTGGTGCACTTGGTTCATGGGGCACAGAAGTCACGAGCCAAGGTCAGGAAACCTCAGCAGCATAACCAGGCTGAAGATCAGTTTGGAGTATTACCAAGCACATCCTGTAAGGTGGCTGTGGTTCCAGGTGGTCTGTCATCAAAACCGGTTGCCATTAACCCACTTTGGGGTACTTTATGTCAAGTTGGGATTTGTGACATCAATGAATCCGGAGAACAGGATGATGAGTCAACCACCGGACTTCATGCAGCACAGCAAATGGTTGACTCTTATTTGGCTGAAAACAGGCATCTGTCAGTAATTGACAATCCTTTTTTATACTGGCATGGAAAGGTCAGTGAATGGCCAGAGCTGACCTCAGTGGCACTGTAGTACCTGACCTGCCCACCCTCCAATGTAAGTGTTGAGAGGGTATTCAGTTCTGCAGGGGCAATAGTTTGGGACCATCATACAAACCTCTCTCCTTCAAATGTTAGCTTGCTGACATTCATAAAAATTAATCATGGGCACATACCAGCTTGAATTGCAACCTCTGTATTCTTACCCTGTCATGGTCATGGTTGTGGTGATATGGGAGAAGCAGACCATCCATCCTACTGGCAGCATGAAATGGCCTACTATTGAGGTAGATGATGACATCATGGAGAAAGAATTCCCTAGTGGGCACAATTCAGACATTGACGACTGCAAGGGCAGCTTCTTCTATGATGATGATGAGGAGGAGGTTGTTGTTGGTGGGTTTTAAGTTAGGTGGTTGAAAGGCTGTCACATTTTTTCAATGGTACATGTTTTGTTTTTCATAATGTAAAATCAGTATCCCACTCTGAATGAGTCTCATTCCATAATTTCATATTGGCAATTTGGCACAAGTAAATTCACAATCTTTCTATTTTACCTTCCCCACTTTGGTATTATTACTGATAGAACTTAACAGAATGTGTGCTGCTGTCATTAGCAAACACAGTCAGCCTCTTAAACACAACTGTCCATTTGTAGTACTAGGTGTTAGCCACTTAAAACCTGCTGATTCAAGATATCTGCCTCCTGACTGAGAGTGAAATACTGTAACACAAAACACACCATATCCAGCCACCCATCCATGTGTGTCTGACAGTAAGAGGGAATGTGTTGCAGCTGTTTCTATGACCACCACCACCAGTAAACCACTGTCATCCAAAGCCACCAGATAGTGAGAGGAAATGTCATCAAGTGCCCATGACCACCACCAGTAAACCGCTGTCAGCCAAAGCCACCAGATAGTGAGAGGAAATGCCATCATGTGCCCATGACCACCACCAGTAAACCGCTGTCAGCCAAAGCCACCAGATAGTGAGAGGGAATGTCATCATGTGTCCATGACCACCATCAGTAAACTGCAGTCAGCCAAATTTGCCAGATACTATCTCATTCAGAGGGAATGTGACTGTTTTCCATCCAGTGCCCTGCCCATGCCATGGCAGACGAAGACCGCATCCAGCAGCCACAGCCACAAGGCTTCTTACTATCAATACTTTACAGTGAGTATGTGGACTCATTTTTCATATTTGGAACTTCCTTGAGCTGTGTTATGCTTCCTGTTGCATTTCTGAGATGCAGTTAAGAAACACATGCAGTCAACTTATTTGCTTTTTTTTTACAGGTTAACAGTTTGAAGCACTCTCCTGGACTGGAGGACTCAGGACTGTAGTACTGCAGTACTGTCTACAACCACCAATAGGATGTCCATTTCCAGTAAGTATATCAATGATATTTCATCAGTTCTTTTTTGTAGTTCATTTTTTCAGGAGAGTGTAAATCATATAAATTAGGTGACATGTACGTCACATAATATATTTTTCATGCATATCATACACTGAATTGCTGCAGCAGGCCATGGTGGTGTTGAACAAAGTTTTATCTAGGTCGTGACAATATGTCTTTTAAAATGTAACTTAAGTTAAGACATTGGGACAGTGTATGGATTACATGTGCTAAATCTGTGATTGTGACTTGGTCTTGGTATGGCTTACTGAGAACTTGCTTTCTATTACACTGGATATATAACAGACAGTAACAGCCACACTTTGAACAGAATGTGTTACTGCAATCAAGTACTAATAATTTCTTGTTCATCTGTTTTTGCAGGAAACATTTCAGTGTTGTGTGCTGCCATTGGTGCTTTCTCCAAATAAGAAGTTCAACATCATACCTGGGCCGCAACAACTGACATGAATCCTGACCATCAGGACTGGACTGGAGGATGCAAGAAAACCTGTGAAGAATTCACAAAAAAGAAACCATTAACGAAACTCGCTTCCAAATGATAATCCCCCCCCCAAAAAAAAATACTTACCTTCACTGGCTTGACAGTATTCCAATGCCAAAATTCCTCATCAAACCCAAAAATACACACCCCAGGTTCGACTATATCACCTGTTATACAAAAAAAGCAATGATTACATGTATATATTATATATGTATATGGATATAAACATTTAAGGTCAGGTTCTCTGGAAAACCCTGATGGTGCCATGTGCATTAACGTACCAGAGGTAGTATGAGTACTCACAGAGGGCATCCTTCCTGTTTGGGTCAGTGCAGCAGACTTTGGGCAACCAACAGCATCATCACATCATCATGGTTAACTCAATGGTCGGGTCATCCTTCTATCACATCATTTGACAAGACACTGTGCATCAGCCCAGTCAGGTCAAGAAGCATTACATGAAATTCCAACAGCAGCAGCAGGTGACATAGTTTTTATTGGAGTGTGTGCATGCAAGACTGAATGCGGCATGTATTAATGGAGACTTTTCATTCCATTTTATGCTCTCATTTCTATTCGTCTTAAGTTGGGAATTTTGGGGACATTAGAAGACAGCAGCATTTTGGGGGTGCACAATTATGTGGGGACTGGGTGCACTGCATGCATGACTGAGTGCAGCAAAATGGAGACTTTTCATTCCTTTTTATGCTCTCATTTCTATGCATCTGGAGTCAGGAATTTTGGGGACATTAGAAGACAGCAGCATTTTGGGGGTGCACAATTATGTGGCGACTTGGCGCACTGCACACATGACTGAGTGCAGCATGAATTGATTGAGACTTTTCATTCCATTTTATGCTCTCATTTCTATTCGTCTGGAGTCAGGAATTTTTGGGACATTAGACAGCATCCCAAGATTTGTATGAACACTGGCCAAAAACATTCTACAGAAAATAAGCTAAAAAAGTGGTATCCTTCTCTTCCTTGTTATATTCTGTCTTAATAATCTCTGTTTCCAAAAATAAATTATTTTAGTGGTCTCAGTAATGTTTTATTTCTATCTTGCTGTGTGCATGGGTGGAAAAGCAGGAGTGAGCAGTGCAATAATCTGCTAAACAGCATGTCTGCACTGCACTGTCAGGCGCACACTGTCCAGCCCCCTGACAACATATATGACAGCTGACTTGTTCCACTGTTGATGGTATAAAGAATAAAGAATATATAATAACTGGGGACTGCTTTTTCCCTTGGGGGGGTTATAATTTTCCGTTATAACCTGTGGGTTATAACGTGTGTGAACATGCGCAAAAAGTGCTTTTCCGGTCCTCTTCAGTACACAGCATGCTGCAGTCCGCCACCAGCTGAAATCGGCGGTAAGTTCATTTAAATGTATTTTATATAACTGCTGAGGCAAAAAAGCATTCCCCATCAATTATATAAAATAAAAGCTGGGGAGGTGGGTGTGAAACTCGAATGTTAGACACCTCATCGGTGTGGGATGCCAGTACAGACCCCTCGATCTTCACTCTTGGGGTTTATATGGCATCCCACACCTTGGGGGTGTCTAACATTCTCGTTATAACCACTTCCCCATCCAGTATTGTATATATAATGTATATTTTATTTGTACCATCATCAACAGTGGACCAACTCATATAATATGTTTTCAGAGGGCTCAGTGGGCAGTGTGCTCCTGACAGTGCATACATGCTGTTTAGCAGATTATTGCACTGCTCACTCTTGCTTTTCAACAAACAAACCACCATGACAGAAATGAAACATTGCTGAGGCACCAAAAATATTTCATGGTCAACAGACATTATTAAGTAGGACTATAACAGGTCCAGAAGCACACTGTACTAACACTGGGGCCAGGTGCTGGTGGAGAGCAGCTAGCTGCAAAAGTGCAAGACAAAACCAGAAAGCCAGCACTCCAGACAAATAAATGCCAAGAAAAAATGTCCACTGCTAGTGCAAATTTACTGATGGCAAAACAAGCCACACACACATGACTAATGCGCTTCAGTGGTTAGGCCTTCATTAGGGGGACACCTCATGAAGGCCTAACTGCCGAAGTGCAAGGGTCATATGTGTGCCTTATTTTGCCATCAATACATTTACACTAGCACTGAACATTTTTTCTTGGCACTTATTCATCTGGAGTGGTGACTTTCTGGTTTTGTCTTGCACTTTTGCAGCTAGCTGCTCTCCATCAGAACCCGGCCCCAGTGTTAGCACAGCATGCATCTGGATCTGTTATATTCCTACTTAATAATGTCTGTTTACCATGAAATGTTTTTGGTGCCTCAGTAATGTTTCATTTCTGTTGTGGTTTGTTTGTTAAAAAGCAGGAGCGAGTGGTGCAATAATCTGCCAAACAGCATGTGTGCACTGTCAAGTTGCCACTGCCAACTGAGCCCCATGAAAACATATTATAAAAAGGGTCTGAGAAATGGAGCTTTCTGATTGGCTGGAAACATTCCAACAGCCTTATGTTAATCTTTTATTAACATACATGTAGAGCGTAGCCATATGATGAACAAGGTTTAATACTGTTTAAAAACATTTTTTATTATAATAGCAGTAAGGCACTCCCAGGGATTATGTTAATGGTCAGTTAATCACCCTCAAGGGGCATGTGGCACTCAGCTACACCTCGTGCCACAGTACACCCCTAGAAGGTGATTAACAGACCATTAACATAACCCTTGGTCATGCCTTATTGCTTAATTATATGAGTTGGTCCACTGTTAATGATAGTACAAATAAAATATATGTTATATATTTTTTATACCATCAACAGTGGAACAAGTCAGCTATCATATATGTTTTCAGGGAGCTGGGCAGTGTGCACCTGAAAGTGCAGTGCAGACATGCTGTTTAGCAGGTTATTGCACTGCTCACTCCTGCTTTTCAACAAACAAACCACCACCACAGAAAGGAAACATTACTGATCCACAAAAAATATTTCATGGTAAATGGGCATTATTAAGTAGGACTATAACAGGGCCGCCAGAAGCACGCTGTACTAACACTGTGGACGGGTGCTGGTAGAGAGCAGCTAGCTCCAAAAGTGTAAGACAAAACCAGACAGTCAGCACTCTAGACGAATACATGCCAAGAAAAAATGTTCACTGCTAGTGCAAATTTATTGATGGTAAAACAAGCCACACACAAATTACCCCTGCGCCCCCTGCGCCTCAGTGCTTAGGCCTTCATTAAGGGGCCCCCTAATGAAGGACTAACCACCAAAGCGCAAGGGTCATTTGTGTGCCTTGTTTTGCCATAAATACATTTGTAGTAGCAGTAAACATTTTTTATTGCCATTTATTCCCCTGGAGTGCTGGCTTTCTGGTTTTGCTAAGTAGGAATATAATGAGGGCAAAGACACCACTACTGTACTTTATTTTATTTCAGTTGTTTTTGGGCATGGTTCTTACCATTTTTGGGAGGTAAATAAGGTTATGCGAAAGAAAGACGGAACACACACTTAACATTATTATACACATAACGGTGCACAATGGGGGGGACTAACAACAACAAAAATGGATAGTGACCTTTGTCAGATCAGATGACCTAAAGGTATGCAAGCATGCCAGAAGGAAGTAAGGAGGGCTGGGGACAGGGTATACTGGGATGCATTGGGAGCCATCACATTAAAATGAAGTGAAACAAGCATTTTTCAATGCCAAATGTTGTCTTGCTGCCATTGGCATTGGTAGTGCAGGAGTTAGAGAGATGTGTAATAGGAATTGCAGTGAAGTATGGAACTGATGTAACCCACCCACCTGCCGAGACTGACAGGGACTGAGGTGTGCCTTTGGGTCATCGGCCATAATGATCATGCCATTTCACCTCACCTGACCCTGCAAACTCCGACAAGTGTCATGTTGTGCCTTTGGGTCCTTGGGCCTTATGCTTACCCCATTCCATAAGGAAATACATTGAGAAGGGTGCAGAATAGGAGAATGGGGTGAACTTTGGGGCCAAAGAGTCCAAGGCACACATTGATGCCTGTCAGTGGCTGCAGGGTGGGGATGGGGGTGGAATGGCATGAACATTAAATCTGACAGTCCAAAGTCACAACCCTGCCGCCTGTCAGTCTGCACAGGGTGGGACGTTATGGTTAGGAACCCCAACGCCCTGGGCGTTTGTTGGTATTTGTACTACAAATTTTCAATATAAGCTTTTTGTGACCCCCATCTCATGAACGCATTTGGGACCTCTGCTCATGAAAAGTGGCACTGTGATTTTGTTAATCTGTCCCGAACATTGATTTTCCACACCGACCGCGCCATTCTGCGCTAGATGTGCCAAAAACACATTTCGGGCAGGATGTGAAAATGGCAGCTGTACAGTTTATAAGGAGGTGTAAAAAATGGCAATGTTGAAAATCTGGAGTGACAATATTAAAAAATTCTTGAAGTTACAAGCGTGCAGGGAAACCGGGCAATGCACATTCGTAACAGTCATTTTATGGAATTCTTTCACCAAATTTTCAACATAGGCATTTTGGGAGCTCCGCTTATGAACAGGATCACTGTGATTTTCTTAATCTGTCCTGAACATTGATTTCCCACAGCGACCGCCCCATTGTGCGCCACAGGTGCGAAAACACATTTTGGGCAGTACATGAAAAATGACAGCTGTACTGTCCATAAGGAGGTGTGAAAAAATGGCAATGTTGAAAATCTGGAATGAAAACATTAAAAATTCTCGAAGTTATGAGTGTGTGTGGAAACTCCACAATGCACGCTCATAACATGGTCATTTTGTGGACTTTTTTTACCAAATTTTCAACATAGGCATTTTGGGACCTCCACTCATGAACAGTGTCACTGTGATTTTCTTAATCTGTCCCAAACATTGATTTCCCACAGCAACCACGCCATTGTGCACCACATGTGCAAAAACACATTTTGGGCAGGATGTGAAAAATGACAGCTGCACTGTTCATAAGGAGGTGTGAAAAAATGGCAATACTGAAGATCTGGCGTGAAAATATTAAAAATTCCCAAAGTTACGAGCATGCATGGAAACTGCGCAATGCACGCGTGTAACACAGTAATAGTTTGGAATTTTTCACCAAATTTGCAACATAGGCTTTTTTGGAGCCCACCTCATGAACAATGACACTATCGTTTTGTTAATCAGTCACCGAAGGTGATTCCGCATAGTGACCGCAAAATCACCTTTTGGGACCGACTAACAACATGACAGTAACTCAGTCCATGAGGTGGGGTCCCAAGAACCACATGTTGACAATTTCGTGCCTAAAGTAGCAAAAATGACTGAGATATCCACCTAAGTTGACCCCTCCCCTCCATTTATGCCATTATACAGCTTATCGGCATTTCTTCAGTTCACGGTCGGCTTTGAAGAGTGCAGACTTGTTCCCTCTCCACCAAAGATTGCCGCACTGGGCTCCGGAGGTAAGTATGGGGAGAGTGGTGTGCGGGGAGGGTGGTGTGGTCGGGAAAGGGGGTCCCACGGGCAATGAGGGACCATTTTCTTGTTTACAGGTTAAAAAAAAAACTTTTCGGGAAGGTTTTCTGTTTTTACAGGCACATTTGGCATGCTGAGGTGGGCTCCCAGCGTGCCACCTGGGTGTTTTGGGGGGACTGGAGCCACCGGGGATTGGGCACCCCATCGACAAAGAAAAAGGGTCTGTGTTTGGGGGTTGGCATGATGCCGAGAGGGATTGGGCACCCCCCTTGGCAGACACATGAACCTACAGGGACATCATGCCAATGGGGATTGGGCTCCCCATCAGCAGATGAACTGGCGAGGGGGCATACTGACAGGGGGATTGGGCACCCCCAATGTCAGCTTTCAGGTGGGACTGTGAGAGGCTGGCAGCGACAGTCGCCACCATGTTTATTGAAATGTTATACCAGGCAAGCCACGCCCTGCAATGATGGGTCACTCCCTCATTGCAGCAGCAAAATTGTTTCCAGTTGGTGGCACGCTTTTGCAGCGCTGTCATAGACAGTGTGCTATTTTATTGGTGCCACAGAGCCCAGCCCAAAAAAACAGTGGCGCCATTGGCTACAACATGACCGCATCTCCAAAACCTGCTACTCCAAGCTACCACAATATGTTGTTTGTGCTTGCATGCAAGACAACATAAAATGGCTGTACAAAGGAGGGGAACTAAAATGTTGAAGCGTATGAACCAGAATGAAGCCAGACGAAGAGACACTAAAGGACTTTACATAAAAACACAAAGGGGGGGCATGATAGAAACCATCAAGTACCAAAAAAGAATGAACAAGAGGGTAGCCTCATCCAGAAAAAGAGATGTGCATGAAGAAGGGACCAAAATTTGAAGATTGAGTGGGGATGAATCATGGGGCAACATCGAGAACTATTTTTTCACATAGAGGGTGGTGGGTGCATGGACAAACTAAAACTAATAATCAACATTGTGATGGGACAGCAGCAGTTGAAGCATCCCCATAATCTGTAGTTGGTGCCCCTCAATTTGCCCCAACTGCTGCTCAGCATTGTCCAGCCGGTGGTTAGCAGCCTTCAACTCACTCCACAACAGGCCCAAATCGGCCTGTGTGGCAAGTAGTTGGAGAGGGTTGCCACCATCACCTGGAAGTGCTGCAGGTTGTGGTGGTGGAGCAGCCGGTTCATCCATGGCCTTCCCCCGCTTCACACTACCATATGCAGGTGAACACCGTGTTGCCCCCTCTTCCCCAGCAGATGCATTTCTGCCTGTTCTGCAACCTTGGCCTGCCACTCTACATGGTGGTGATCGTACAGGTGGATGCACTGACCCCTATGCCAAGGTGACTTCCTTTGGGGCCACAGCGCACCTCCACACCACACAAATTACATTTTACTACACTGCTGTCCCCAGGCAGTGTAGTAAAGAACTCCCACATTAATGAGGTGCGGGGAGGACCAGGCACAGGTGGGGGGGGCCCAGGTGTTGTTGGAGCCAGGGGCTGCTGCTGTACAGTTGGAGCTGGGGGTGCAGAAACCCGCTATTGTGACTGCTGTGGCTCCTCCTCCCTGACTTCCTGCTGCTGCTGAGCCGCTGGCAGAAGGGCCACAGCAGATGCTGACACTAGGGAGGCGCAGGTAGGTGCCACAGGAGGTGGTGCATGGCACCAAGTCCACTATCTCTTGCTCCGGGGGGAAGCACTCAATATGGTGTTCCAGTCCAAATGCAGCCTGCCACCACGTGTGCATACACCAACGCGATCTCCTCCACTACGTCTCCGAAAAAAAACACTTAGTCTCTCCATCTCCATTCTGCTCTCTCTCTCTCTCTCTCTCACACACACACACACACACACACACACACACACACACACAGAAACACAAAAACAATTAGCAATTAACAAATGCTAAACTGAAATACTGCATAAACAGAAATCCAGACAAAAAACAGGCAAAAATAATCAGCTAATTAGCAAGAAAATTAAAAGGTTTATGGTAGTTTTACACTACTTTATATAGATTTTCCTCTCTGACTCTAAGCAGCACAACTTATTTCTCCTACTACAAGGTGAAAGTGAAACTCTCTTTCAACGCTTTCAGGCATGATTCACTTCCTGCCTGCCTGAAGCATGTGACCTACACTGTGTGAGCCATGTGATGTGTGTGGGCTGCCTGTGAATTCTCACTCTGCCTTAAAGCGAAGTAAGGCGGAGTAAGCAAAGCAAAGTCATAATTACAATGCAAAGTGGCAAAGTATCAGTTTTAAATGGGCACCTCGTGTTGCGAAATGGCATTGCAAAGTGGGCTACTTCGCGTCCACTTCGCAGGTGGAAGTTAACTGCGCTGCATCTCTATTTATGAGCCTACCTTACATTTTGCAAATGCAGACTCATAAATTTGGTAATTTTCAATATTTCTAGCCCAAATTTACAACATAGCCATTTCTTTACAGCACCTCATGAATGTGACAGCTGACATTTTTCAAATCCTGCCCAAAATGTGTTTTTGCATCCCAAAAGGTGATTTTGCAGTCCCTGTGTAAAATCACCTCTCAGACAGGAGCTGAAAATTTTCTCTGCACTTCTTCATGAGGTGGGGTCATAAGAAAGCAATGTTGACAGTTTCGGACAAAAAATATTAAAACATAACAAAGTTATGAGCATGCATTCAAATTTACAAATGCAGGCTCCTAACTGGTAATACATAGCCCACACACTGCACCACAATGCATCCACTACCCAGGGCTTCTATACCAGTGTTGAATATCTGGCATTGTTGCATTTGTGACATACGAGCTGGATTCCACAGCTCATAGAACAGCCCTTTATCTGAACTTCTAAATCAGCCCCATTACTTTTGCACCAGACCCTTTTCTATTGGAATTTTCACATTTGTGACATACCAGCTGGATTCCATGGCTCATTTCACAGCCCTTTATCTAAGCTTCTAAACCAGCCCCTTTACTATTTGTTCAATGCTTTGGTGAATAGAGTATGGCTGTTATAGTGCTTATGTAAACTGTAATAAACGTTTTGGCCTTTCTCTATTCCCACCCTTGGTAGATAGGCTTGGTACTGTTGCAGGGAATAGAGGGCCCAGCATCAAGGGTGAGTAGAGTGCTGGAGGAGGAGGAGGAGGATGGGGAGGGTGGAGGTTGACTGAACACCCTAAGTGAAGACTTCTGGGAGAGGCTAGAATTTATTGGGGATGTGGGAGGAGCTTCAGCCCTCCCATTCAATGTTTTGGTGAACAGAATATAGCTGTAATAGTACTTATGTAAATTGCAATAAACTTTTGGCCTTTCTCTATGTGTTGGGCCGCTCGAGAAGATGATGATGTAGATGAGCAGCCAAGGTCCGAATTAAATGTGGATAGGATAACTGCTATCCAGACAAGGAGAGGCAGGAGTCAACTTAGTATTTTGATGCCCGCAGGGCGTTTATTTGGTACCAAGGGGTAGACAGACACAGTCACAAGAAGGAGGAGGGGTTGCCCAATCAACAATAGGGCACTGGAACAGGGAAATAATGAAATACTTTTTATCTACCACTTTTTACAGTTACTACTACAAGCATAAACTCTAGGCCTACTGCCACTCTTATTCTGATACTAGGTTATACTGTACTTCTATACTCTAAACAAGAATCCAGTTACATAGGCTACTGAGCACTACATTAGGGTGATCAGCATCACACATCTACAAAAGAGTCCAGATTTTACAAGGGTCCAGAGATCTGGTGTCTTCGTGTACACCGTCATTCTTCGTTGGTAGCTACAAGGGAAATAAAACAGAACTGTGGAACCCTAATCTCAATTCCCAGCAAGGACCTAGATAAGGCCACTGGGGTGGTGAGAGGTTTGGTAAACAGACCATATATCTTCAGCAAAAGCCCACTCTCTCCGAGGCTGCCGGAATGTAGAACCAAAGCAACTGGTCCCTGAAATAACACACTGAAGCAATAGGTTCCTCGGCCAAAACTCACTTCTAGGGTTGCCAAGGATGAAGAAAGACCAAGATCTGCGTGACGATGAATCCAATGGAGGTCTACCACAACCTGACTAACGCTGTGGCACTCCAAGGGCCAGCTGGACTCGGAAGGAACTCTGACAAGACCAGGAACCATAAGAATCTGAAGAGATGATGGTTGACTCCGCAATCCTTGGATCAGAAACTAACACAAAACAAAGAAACGGCGGACGCGGGCTTCGACGGACTCGACTTTCGGCAAACGACCAGGTGGGGGTGCAGAACAGGTTCTCCAGGATGAGTTCTCTCTCTTCTGTTGAGGGCGACCAACTTCGGGACATCTGGAACAGGAACCATATGGAACAACACTGGGACGGCTGTCGTGATGCGTTTCGGCGGACGTTACTTTCGAGAGCTGTGAAAACAAGAAAAGCGGCAGTACGACTTGTAATGACTGACTTCCCGACTCGACTTCTCGGGCGAACGACACAAATGGACAAGATGAGCTGATGATGATCTTCCTAGAGTGAAGAATGCTGGAAGGATGTCTTCTTCTGAGTAGAGACTGATTCTGAGCACGTGGTGTTACAGACCACACTATGAGACTGCAGTGTGGTAGAAGATTGAGACTGTCTTCGTACAGTAGTAAATATATAACTGAAGAATGCCCAAAGAACTGTAGAATAGTACAATAATTTGCCGGAAGAGGGCAAATTATAACTTCTGGGGTAATTGTTACTGATAAGGGCCAATGTCCAGGTGCTTAGAGCAATAGTTCAGGTACTTGGACCAATAGTTCAGGTACTTAGGGCAATAGTTCAGGTACTTAGGACAATAGTTCAGGTACCTCGGACAATAGTTCAGGTACTTAGGACAATAGTTCAGGTACCTTGGACAATAGTTCAGGTACTTAGGGCAATAGTTCAGGTACTTAGGACAATAGTTCAGGTACCTCGGACAATAGTTCAGGTACTTAGGGCAATAGTTCAGGTACTTAGGACAATAGTTCAGGTACTTAGGGCAATAGTTCAGCATAAGCAGTACAGTAATTACAGTAATTTCACAGTATAGGCAAATAGAACAGTCTCAAATGAACCCCTGTTTCTATAGGTAGGGTACTCTGGGATAGGATCCCTTACTGTACATTGTGGCTAGGGAATCCTTTAGTACCACTAGGCTGGCTTGCCCTATTCCGCTAGGCTGGGGCCTCCCTATAGTACCACTAGGCTGGCTTGCCCTATTCCGCTAGGCCAGGGCCTCCCTATAGTACCACTAGGCTGGCTTGCCCTATTACGCTAGGCCGGGGCCTCCCTATAGTCCAGGCTTTACCCCGGGCCTAATGCCCTACCTTTATCTCAGGCCTGATGCCCTACGTTAGCTTGGGCCTGGTGCCCCACCTTAGATTGGGCCTGGTACCCCACTTCACAATGGGCCTGGTGCCCTTCGTTGCATTGGGCCTGGTGCCCCACTTCGTACTGGGCCTGGTGCCCCACGTTGCTTTGGGCCTTACTGGGCCTGGTGCCCCAATTTATACTGGGCCTGATGCCCCTCAACACTTTGGGCCTGATGCCCCACTTCACAATGGGCCTAATGCCCTACTTTATATTTGGGCCGGAATTGCCCTTTTAAATGTGGTTGCCCTTTTAAATTTCCAGGCTCCCAGTGCCTGCTGTCATTTAATTTAGAAAAACCCCACCTCTAAATCCGCCCCTCATGCATATTCATAGGCCTTTAAAATGGCCTTGCTTCTCGGCCCCTCCTCGTGGGCGTCGCTAGCCCTGCCTCCCTCTTGAATATTAAATCGTGGGTCCTAATGACCCGATGCCCCCTGCGGCACTCGGCCACCTTCTTTAAGTGCTTACTGTGCTTTACAACAAGAATGCAGTCCCCTAAGCACTCTGGCAGTCAGCACAGCATGTGCTGCCGCCAACTCACCGCTCTGCAGTCTCCAGGGAGTCTCTGCTGCACTGGGAGGCGGGAGGTGAGCTGCAGTGGGAGGGAATCACGCAAGCAGTGAGAGGGACGACTCTGGGGGGCCTCTGATGGCCGACAACGATGCGGCGCTTCTTTGCCGCCGATGTGGGACCAAAAATAAACTTTCTGAGACACTCGGGGGCAAAAATAAGTAACCGGAGGGCTTTTAAGCCCATTAAACGTGTCGGGACCGGCGTTTTCATCTTCATGGTGCCCCGATGGCACCACCGATGACAGACTGAAGAAGAAGAGGAAGTCTTCGGGCAGGGGAGGCAGCACAGGACCACAGCAAGTCCAGAGGGACGGCTCCAAACAAAAGGTAAGCCTAAATTGTCCCCCTGACGTCTGGGTCCTGGCTCCTCAACCTCTGCCCAGGATTAACTGTCTCCAACTGTTTAACTGTAGAATACTTGTTTAAACTTGAACCTCCCCAGGGTTCTAGATCTGCTGGATTGGAATGCTGTGCATGAGCCACCCAGCACAGCATTCCATCCAGGCTATTATGACACACATTGCTTTTAAATTCTAACTTTTTACAAAGCTGTAAGCGCACAGGGCACTTTTCTATTATTTAGAGTATTTTCCCTGTAATGGCCAACTTTGGGGCATTACATCTATTTCTACCCTTGGTAGATAGGTTGGTTAGTGTTGTAGGGAACAGAGGGCCCAAAAAGATTACCTCCTCCAACAGTGTGACCAGTAGCACACAGGAGAGGAAAACCCCCAGGTGGAGGAAACCTCTGTGGACCCATGGCTACTGGCCTGCCTGCCCTCTGGGCATGCTAAGATGAGATGATCCTAAATGCTTGTCTAAGGTCTGACTCAGGGTTAGGGATGTAAGTTTCGAAAGCTGATGACATCCATTTTCCGAGTTTCTTGATGATGTGGGCTGGAATATTATTTCTTGATGCTGAAGCTGATGCTCCGATTCAGAATGAATGTCCTGAAAATGAATAAGGGTTATGTCCAAGCCAGTGAAGGAGGGTTCTGACGTGATTCAGAAATCATTTTGTAGTCATGGGGGACTGCTTGACAGAAATCAACAAGGGCAGAGATGGATCTGAGTGCGAATGAAAGAGCATCAGTTTATCTAGATAGGCTACTGGGCACCAAATGTTAGAAGAGAAATAATAATGTATGAACACTCCTTTATGTAGTCTGTCAGTCTTAGCAGATGGTAAAGACAGCATGTAGTGGTCAGCATTTTTCTGCAAATTGTAAATCCTAAAGAAGTTGGTAGAAGAGGATGATGAAATGGTAAATTCACCAAGGTGCAAGTATCCATAGAAAGCTAGACATATCACTGAGGAAACCATGATGTCTGAGGTAAAATCAAATGTGTTTGAGTTCAGTAAGTCCAGCATGTTTCTCATTATAGAGCCATCTATGAGGAGGCACCGAGGAAATGTTACGCTTGAATTTCTTTGAATGCACTGTAAAATAAGTTTAACTGAAGGATTGCTGAACAGATATGTGAGGATGGTGTAGACTGGGAACAGAAGAATTGAATACCTGAAAGGTATTGCTTGATGGTTCCACAGAAAAGCTGCAAGGCCTGAAGGTAGAATGTTAAGAATGCTAGAACATTGTCTATTTCTATGGAATTATTAGAAGACTGAAGTCCGCAAAATGAAGAACACTTTTTCCATGCAGCAGTATGAGTAGCTCTGGTGGCTGGAGGTAAGGTGGCTCACGTAATGGTGTTAGATTGCTGGTGGTAGTAGTCTATGTCATTATGAGGTCTTTGAATGAAGGGGGTGGAGACATGACTGGATCTGCCAAAGGACATAGTTGACAAAAGGTTTGAAATTGAAAACGAGATAAGGCATCAGCTGCTTCATTCCCATAGCCAGGTATATGAAAACATTGTAGTGTAAAATGGTGAGAGAGAGACAGCCAAGTTAGCTGCCACATGAACAACATGATGGAATAGGATGAAGATCTGCCTTTGATAATAATGTCCACCGTAGACTGGTTATCAGAGAAAATGGATACAGTCTAGAAGGACCAGTGATGACCCCTTAGGAAGGCAGCTGCTGCAATTGGATAATTTTTAAAGAGAGGGGATGTAGCTGAGAAATCATGAAGAGAGGTAATATCTGAAGGCCAAGGGACAGCAATCCAGGACTGGTTACTGATGGCAGCATAACTGTATTTTGGAGAAACATCTGTGTAAACTCTGGGGTGGAAATCAGGAGAAGGGCTTTACAAAACATAGAACAGCCATTTCAGTAGGACAGAAACTGAGACCACACGGTGAGATACGATTTAGTAGCAGCTGTGATTTGTATGTGGTGATGTAACTCAGAAACAGATGAAGCCAGCATCAGGAGATAGGATATAAAAAATCGACCCTGAGGAATTATCCGCATTGAGAAGTTGAGGTATCCCAGAAGGGAAAGAAGTTCATGTTTCATGCAATTAGATCTGGTAGAAAAGGATTCCACCAAGATTTGAGTCTGGTGTAGTTTGTCAGGTAGTAATTGGGCTTCCATACAGTCAGAGTCCAGTATAATGCCAAGGAACTTGATGGATGTCACTGGGCCCAAGGTTTTTTCTTCAGAAAGAGGAACAGCAAGTTCACAGAACAGCTGGACGAGTGCCGTAATGCCAGCAGCTGAAGGGGAATCCAGAGGATCGATCAGAAGAAAGTCTTCGAGCAGATGAATGACAGCTGGCCATTGACAAACATTTAATAATGCCCAACAAAGAACCTCAGTGAACGTATCGAAAAGTTTTGGGCTGCTTTTGCAGCCAACCATCAGACGGGTTACAAAGTAGTAGCTATCTTGCCAAAACATGCCATAAAGGTGCCAGAGGGA
Source organism: Neoceratodus forsteri (assembly GCA_016271365.2). Taxonomy (NCBI): domain Eukaryota; kingdom Metazoa; phylum Chordata; order Ceratodontiformes; family Ceratodontidae; genus Neoceratodus; species Neoceratodus forsteri. The sequence goes on along the minus strand of JADMNL010000024.1, from coordinate 120,143,535 downwards.
AGAATGGATGGGTAATAATTTGAAAGTGTCCATAATATCAGCCTTTGAAAGCCAGGAACCAGGGTCAAAGCATTTAAGGATGGTGATGGCATTATCAATACATGCATATGATAAGGAATACTTATCCAATGGTATCAAAGAGTTGATGCTAGGGGTGGATGAGGCTTTTATGCATAGAGGTCGATGATGAGGCCCTTCTTGCCAGAAAATGTCCTGGTGGCAATACCAATGGGGTTGATTCGGTAGGTAGGAAAAGGTGGGGATCTAAAGGGACTGATGATGAATCCTTTCTGTAGTTCTTTCTGCAAGAGCTGATGAACAATAGCTGGTTCCTTGTTAGCAGACTGGAGAATGGGACAAAGAAAAGGTTTAGAAGGAAGCACTGAAATGCCCATGTGGAATCCATGAGAAAAGCCAACTAGGAAGTGCATCACAACTGAAGGGGAAGGATGTTGAGATAGAAGTTGGGCTATAGCTTGAAATGTTAATAGAAGTGGAAGGCTGAATGGATTGTCACTGAGGATGCTTGGGAACCTTCAGGCAGATATAACAAGCATGGGCATCTCCACAAAAAGTGCAGACATGAAGCAGCGTGCATCCATTAGCAGGGCAGCCAGTCTCGTTGAAGTTGTTGCAGAAAGGCTCACCTCTGAAGTGTTTAACTGGATGGCCTCACAGGTCTAGCCAAGGGGCAGAAACAGTAATGGAGTTGGAGGGCCGGTCGTACCTGGAGGAACTGGTAGATGAAAAGGAGGCAAAGACTGACTAAGGACAAAGGGGTGCAAAATGATTAAATGAACCTCATGGGGAGCCAGAGTAAGCACTTTGCTCTGCAAAATGGCAGCAAAAGAGTTTGTTGTCAAGAATGGCCCAGTTCTGTTTGGTATTGTAATGAGTCAAGGCAGCAGCAGTTTTCACAGAGAAAGATCAGTGATAGTTGTAGAAATGGGGTACACTGAGGTCCATCAGAAGGTACAAATATGACTCCAATTCCTCACATCTCAACAGAAACATCTATCATAGGACGTCATGATAGAGGCTAAAAGCTAGGACAAATTCAGATAGCATCAATTTTTGCAGGAGATGAGGATCCTTGGTCTTGAGAATAATGGAGAAGTCGCCACAGGATACTATCCTATTTTTGATAACTTCTTGAGAGGAGATCAAGAGGAAAGCCAGGTTTATGTCCTTCCCATCAATGATGTCCCTGCAAAAGTGAGTTAGGATGAGATGAACAGGAGATATAACAGTAGAAGACGCTGGCAATGACGTGCCTGAACTCTGAAAAGGCAATGGCTCGCTGGATGAAGGAGGAGGATTGTCTGGAAGAACAGGAGCTGGAATGCTATAAGGATGACTGGTGGATTGGATAGTATCTGAAAAGGCTTGGGTGAAAGCAGTAGTAGTCATAATGGGGAAGCAGGCTTCAATTACAGACATTCAAGATTATAGGCTGCAAAATGAGGAAGAGAGCTAAGCCATAAAGTCCCATATTTCTGATATAGGGGAAGGATCTGAGGGAGGAGTCGGCTGACAGGGAATAGGATTCAGGGCTGGCTGAGATTGAGAAGCAAGGAGTAAGTCATACAACTACTGCTTGCCGGCAGCAACTGAGTGCTCGATGCCCTGTGTTTTTTTAGTTTGGCAATTAATCGAGGAACAGTTCAATCTTTGATGGAAAAGTTTGATTTGGAAGTCTGCTTATGGAATGATGGAACTTAATTGGAAGTTTGGGGAGGCCGAGCGGTATCATCTTCGGAATGTGTAGTTAAAGTGTTAGGAGGCAGGGTAGTTGCCATGGTACTGAGAATTAGAATGTATGGAAGCTGAAATAGGTCTTGGCAGCTAGATCCAGGTAAAACTGAGAGGCGGGCCCAGGTGCAAAGGTGCTGTGGTGTTGGGGTATGAGGTTCCCACCTCCCAAGGAGATGGCAAACTTGAATCACTGATAGTAGACCTATGGGACTTAGATAAGGGTAGCATTAGGGAAAGAAGCTGTAAAAGGCCACGGGATATCATCCCTGAAGATAGGCAAACTGTCTTATTCCCAAAACCTGCTGGTGTAGTCGATAATGTATTGATTAGGTGAGTAAATGAGACAAGCTCTCAGCCCTGGTAGCCGAGCAGGTCCACCTATACTCCAATACTGTGCTAAGTATGAGTTAGGGTCAGAGCCCGTCAGGGTGGCTAAGTAAACTGAATGAAATGGAACAGAATTCCATCCCGGGGTAGGCAGGGTAAGCCTGCCTTTGCTCAATACCTCAGAAGGCACAAGTTAGGGATGAAGCCTAGAGAACTGCTGGTATGGGCTGGCAAGGAAAGCATGGTCAGCTGCTGTGGACAAAGGGGAAGAGAAATACAAGCATTTGTCAATGCCGAATGTTTTCTTGCTGCTATTAGCACTGGAAATGCAGGAGTTAGACAGATGCAGAGTAGGAATGGCAGTGAAGTATTGAACTTCACGCCAACCCCACCTCCACCCTGTAGAGATGGACAGGCATTGGGGGTATGCATTTGGGTTGTCACCCATAACGTTCATGCCATTTCACCTCACTCTATCATGCAGACACCGACAAGTGTTGAGGTGTGCCTTCAGGTGTTCAGCTTTACAGTCATCTCACTCCATAAGGACATACGCTGAAATGGGTGCAATGTAGGAGAATGGGGTGAACTCTGGGGCCAAAGAGTCCAAGGCACGCCTCAATGCCTGTCACTGGCTGCAGGGTGGGGGGGTGGAATGGCATGAGCATTACAGTCGGTCATCCAAAGGCACACCCCTGATGCCTATCAGTCTGTACAGGGTGGGACGTTATGGTTAGAAACCCTAACACCCCGGGTGTTTGTTGGTATTTGCACTACAAATGTTCAGCATGGCCGTTTTGAGACCCCCACCTCATGAAAGCATTTGGGACCTTTTCTCAAGAACAGTGGCACTGTGATTTTGCCAATGTGTCCCGAACTTTGAGTTCCCACAGCAACCATGCCATTGTGCGCCAGATGTACGAAAACACAGATCAGGCAGGATGTGAAGAATGACAACTGTACCATTCATAGGGAGGTGTGAAGAGATGGCAATGTTGAAAATCTGTAGTGAAAATATTAAAAATGCTCGAACTTCTGAGCGTATGTGGAAACTGCACAACGCATGCACGTAACACAGTCATTTAGTGGAATTATTTCACCCAAATTTTCAACATAGGCCTTTTGTGACCTCTGCTCATGAACACTGTCACTATGATTTTCTTAATCTGTCCTGAACATTGATTTCCCACAGGAACCGTGCTATTCTGTGCCAGATGTGTAAATGCATATTTCGGGTAGGATGTGAAAAATGACAGCCGTACTGTTCATAAGGAGGTGTGAAAAAATGGCATTGTTGAAAATCTGGAGTGGAAATATTACAAATTTGTTAAGTTACAAGGGTGCATGGAAACTGTACATTGCATGCTTGTAACAGTCATTTTTATGGACGTTTGTCACCAAATTTTCAACATAGGCATTTTAGGACCTCTGCTCATGAACAGAGTCACTGTGATTTTACATACGAACATATGAACATATGAATCTGCCAGCAGAACAGACCAATCGGTCTATCTAAGTCTGCCTAAGTGTGCAGCTAGCACCCTAGATTGCAGTTGCCCCCGCCTCCTCCCCCTCAGTTCATCCCCTGCTTGTCCCAGCCAGTGCCCCCCGACTCTTACTTTGTCCCACTCCTTCTTAATGTTATTGACTGTCCTACATGTTACCACCCACTCTGGCAGTGCATTCCAACTAGACACCACCCTCTCAGTGAAGTAGTGCCTCCTCATTTCCCCTCTTGAAATGTCCTCCTTCCAGCCTTTGTCCGTGCCCCCTCATCTCTCTCTTCCACTCCTCAGGTTAAACACCCCCTCGGTGGTATATTTATTTACCCCCTCAGGTATTTAAATGCTTCAATAATATCCGCCCATCCCTCCTCTCCTCCAGTGTGTGCATGTTCAGCTCCTTCAGCCTAACTTCATATTTCTTTCCTTCCATCCCCTTTAACAATTTGGTTGCCCTCCTTTGCACCCCCCTCCAGTAACTTTATATCTGTCCTCTGGTATGGCCTCCAGTATTGCACACAGTACTCCAGGTGTGGTCTGACCAATGATCTGTAGAGAGGTAGGAGCACATCCCTGTGTCTGGATGAGAACCCCCTTGCAATGCAGCCCTGCATCCTGTTTGCCTTCACTGCTGATCTACTGCACTGGGCCGAGTTGTTCATGCTCCCAGTTACCAACAACCCTAGGTCCTTCTCCTCCTCTGTGATCCCCAACCTCACCCCCCAACCAAAAGTCTCTCTTCTGGTTGTTAGCCCTGAAGTGCATCACCTTACACTTCTTTGTGTTGAATCCTAGCTGCCACTCCACCAACCATGTCTCTAGTTTGGTTAGGTCCCCATGCAGTTTTTCCCCATCCGTCCTCTTCGTCCACCACCGCCCCCAATTTGGTATCATCTGCGAACAGACTAACCCTTCTCCCCAGTCCGTGTGCTATATCAGAGATAAAGAGCCCAAATAGCACCGGGCACAGCGGTGACCCCTGCGGTACCCCGCTTGTCACTGCTCAGGGTGCCGAGAGCTCCCCTACCACCACCACCCTCTGCACCTTCCCCTGTAACCAATTCTCTATCCATTTAGTAAGCTTTTTTCCCCACCCCCTTGCCATCAGCTTCCCCCCCAGTCTCCCATGAGGCACTGTATCAAAGGCCTTACTAAAGTCCAAGTACAGGACATGTACCACATGGGCCCTGTCCAACTCCCTTGTCACCCAGTCATAATACTCTATTAGGTTGCTTTTACGAGACCTCCCTGAGACGAACCCATGTTGCCACCCATCTTGGAGGCCATTACTTTCTAAGAATGCCACCAGCCTCTCCTTCAGTATCGCCTCCATAAGCTTATCCACTATGGACATGAGACTGACCGGACGATAATTTCCTGGCTCCTCCCTAGGCCCACTCTTGTGTATGGGCACCACATGGGCCACCCTCCAGTCCTGGGGCACACACCCCATTTCCAGGGAGGTGTTGAACAGATCTGCCAGCAGCTCAGCCAACAGCTCCGCCTTCTCCCTCAGCACAATGGGGTGGATGCCATTGGGACCCGGTGCCTTGTCCACCCTTACTGCCCTCAGCCCCTCTATCACCCTACTCCCTGCGATCAATTTGTCCGTCACCTCCTTCCCCTTCCCTCCCCCCCCAGCCCATGCTGGTAGTGGACCATCCTTTTCCTTAGTGAAAAAGAAGCAGAAGTACTCATTTAGAATTTCCGCTTGCTCCTCCCCCTTTTCCACCCAATCCCCTCCACACTTTATCCTCATAATATGTTCCTTGCACTTCCTCTTTTCCCTGACATACCTAAAAAAGTCCTTTTCCCCTCCCTTTATGCCCTGTGCTAACCTTAATTCCCTGGAGGCCTTAGCTTTTTTCACCCTCCTGGCCACCTCCCTTGACCAGCTCCCGTAAGCCTTCTTATTCTCTCCCTTCCCTGCTCTCCTGTACTTCTGGTATGCAGCCCTCTTTGCCCTCACCCCTTGTAGCAATTCCTTGTTCAGCCAGAATGGTTTCTTGGCTCTGCTCTTCTTACTCCTGGCCCTGGTGCAGGCTACTGTGGCCTCTGTTAGCCTAGTCTTTATGATTCCCCACTTTTGTTCTGCATCCATCCCAGGCCTTATATCCTGGAGTCTCCCTCGCAGTATTGCTCCCATCCTCCCAAAGTCCACCACGTTAGTGCCCGTGCCTCCTGTCTCTCTGCCCAGCGCAAGAATGAGCCACACTGTTTGGTGGTTGCTACTCGCTAGTGGGTCATCCACCCTTACCTCCCTCACCGCCTCCCTATTTGCCAGTACTACGCCCAGAGCCTTGTAGGCCTTGTAGGCCCACTTACCAACTGCATCAGAAGGCTGTCCTGGAATGCATCAAGGAGCACCTGATACTGCTAGTAGCCAGGGTGCTCCAGTCAACCCCTGGCAGGTTAAATTCCCCCACTATCACCACACTCCCCCTTCTACACATCCTCCTTATCTGCTCTGTCAACTCCCCATCCAGTTTCCAGGATTGGGCTGGTGGTCTGTATACCACCCCAGCATCAGCTTTCTGCCCTTGGAGTCCAGGAGCTGCATCCAAAGTGCCTCTGTCCTCTCCTCTTCTCCCTCGTCCATTATGCATTTGATCCCTTCCCTCACATAGAGTGCAACCCCCCCTCTTCCAACCCACCTGTATATCCTGTATCCTGGGATTGCCAAGTCCCAATCATAGTACTCTGTGGCCCAAGTCTCTGTCACTGCAGCAATGTCCACCTTCCCCTCTGAAAGGAGCGCCTGAAGCTCTGCAATTTTGTTCCCCAGGCTTCTTGCATTGAGAGAGACCACCTTCCACCAGTACCGCTCCTTCTCCTCACTCTTCTCCTTGTCCTGTGTCCCTCCTCCCGGTAGTCCGCACCCTTTCTCCTCCTTATTCTTACTGGGTGGTGGTGCCTTCTGTATTACACTCAGACCACTCTGCCCGCCCCCTCCCAGGGTCACTACACCTCTGCCTTTACCTATATCTAGGGGGGTGAGCTCATTAGGCTCCCCTGTCTGGACCTTTCTTCCAACCTCAGTCTTTGCCCCCCACTAGTTTAAATCTACCTTAGTTTTTTTATCATGTCACTATTTTTCTGCTAGTGGAGTGGACTCTAGCAACCTCTGGCCGCTGGGTCCCGCACCCCCAGACCAGGTTGTGCATGCGAGAGAAACTCACCTTTCACTCAGGGTCAGCCGTACCCCTGGGGGTGCGCCACTCTCGTGTCCGGAGATGCAGGGCACAGCCATCAGCCAGCGAGACTGCACCGCTATTTTCTGCCTCCATTTTCTCCCCGGGAGCCAGACGTGCAGTGGCATCAAAGGCAGGTAGTGCCGACACCCGCCGCACTCCCCCTCTTGAGCACACAACTGCAGCGCAGCCTGCCTCTGCCAGCCACCGCTGCAGCGCGATGCCATACTCCCACCCACCCCAGAGGAAGGAGAGCAGTCATGGGACGCTCAATCCTTCCTCTCCCCAGCCAGCCCCTGGCTGCCCGAGTCCGTTCCCAAACCCAGGTTGCCGGCGTGGTGCGAGGTGTGGTGTCCAGCACCTCAATCCTCAGTGCCACCGGGCCTAAATCCACCTTAGTGGAGATATACCCCTCTAATCCCACCTTTAATACTCCCTTCCCTGCTCAAGTGTAGCCTGTGCCCCATGTACAAGTCACTATTCCCTCAGACTCTACCCCACTTAATCACTAACCCATAATTTTTGGTTTGGCACCAATCCCTCAGCCACTTGATGAACTCCTCGATTCTAACCTTTCCTCCCCGTGCTTGCACATAGTACTAGGAGTACCTCCTAGAATGCCACCAACTCCCCAACCCCCTCACACTGCCTGCCCAACTCCTTGAACCTCCCCCTCACTACTTCCGCAGTCTCCACTGCTAAGTCATTTGTACCCACATGCAACAGTAAATGAGGTTTCTTCCTCCCCCTCGCTGCACACTTGAGAAGTGCCTGCCCTGACCTTCCTGCAGTCAACCCGTGGATAGCTTCAACCCAAATACGGCTGTGCCTTTCCCCCCTTCCACCCCATCTCACCCCTTTCAGTACAGAAATCCCCAGGATGAGTACCCCCATCCCTTACCCCCATTCCCTTCTAATGCCCCTTCCACCACCCCAGTATTCGTTCTTCCCTGCCCCTGCCCCCACCAGCTGAACCCCCTGTGACTTCTGTATCTGCACACCCTACTTCCACCTCACCCCTTTTTTCTGCCTTATTCCTCCCATCCCCCTTGAACCCCTTCCCAGCCTGACTACTTCCTACTGGGCTTCACATGTCAACCTCCCCTCATCCCCTGCTGATTTCCAACCCCTCTCCTGTCCCCGTTGTTGTCAATTTACAGCCCCCATTCACTTCATCCCTAATAGTGATGCCCCTCCCATCCTTTCCCCTTCCCATAGCCTTCTCTCCTCCAGTCACCCCCTCATTCCTTACTAGCCCACCTTGTACCCTTTCGTCCTTGCTATCTCTTCCCCTACCTGTTGCCATCCCTGTCATGCCCTGCGTGTCCTCCCCCCCTTCAGTATGTTCCTGCTCCTCCTCCTCCTCCTCTCTCTCCCTCCCATAGAAGAGGCTCAAATCTATTCCTAGTCGATACCCTTCTTACATCTCTTCCCCCTACTGGTTCCCCCCTCCTACTTGTTCCCCTCTGTGCACCCCCTGGTCCCACCCCTGGTCCCTCCCTACCCGCAACCATCTGCTTTCTCCCCTGGTACTCCTCGTGGTCTCTTCCTCCCCCATCAGGAGGCCTCCCCCTCACCTTGGGCACCTCCTCCCTTTTCCTCTCTTTTCTGCTAGTGCCTCTGATACTGGGGTCAGTTTCAGTACCTAGTTTTTCTTCCCTTGTCCCACCTTGCCATCCCCTATTCTCCCCCCCAGCCAGGATGCCTACCATACTCATTTGCCCTGCCACTTAGACTCCTCCCTAACCTCCACAGTTCCTCCCTCAAACTAGCCAGTTGTCTACAGACCATACACCCCCCCCCATCCTCCAAGCCCAGTCCAGGATCATGGCAGACCCATACCCTGTACACCCCACCACCTTTCCAAAAATGCCCACCCTATTGACATGCGGCACCTGTCCCATTTTGGCCCTCATCTTATGTTACAGGCTCTTACTCCCAGTTTCTGTACTGTATTACAACTGCTTGACCCCTATTTACTCAAATTCCTGTTCCCCCCACACTAGTCCCCCTACTGCCCCCTTACTGACTGGGTTAATTCAGTCTCAAATCTCATCCGATAGATACTGTATTAGTGTAGCAATCCTAAATACTCCTTGTCCGTTTTTCACCCATCAGCTACCATACTTTTTGTTCTCAGCCCTCATATAGTTTCACTTAGCCCAGTTAGAAATCCTATTGCACTCCAAGTATTACTCAGCTCAGTTAGAGAAATAAACAGAAGAAATAAATATGTATTATTACAGCAATCATAACAGTATAGCTCACTACTTAGCTCAGTTAGAGAAATAAACAGAACAACTAGATCTGTATTATTACAGCAATCCTAACCATATCCAATGATTGCTTTGCCTCCCTGCTGTAATATAGGACCACACAGGACACTGGGTGGTAGGGTGGGCAACTCTAAAGTCACGACAGAGCTCCTTTGAGCTCGATCACTCCCCCCTCTCACTGGCTCGTTCTGTTTCTCCCAGTACTGTAGGCTGCCCTTTTGTACTGGGATTCTGCCTGCGCTGGTACCTTTTTCTGCCCACAAAGAAATCCACAGCAGTCCCGACAGAGCTCAGTTGAGTCCACTCACTCCCCCTCTCTCACTCACTCATTACGTTTCTCCCAGCACTGCAGGCTATCCTTTTGTACTGGGTTCCTGCCTGTGTTGGTGCTTTTTTATGCCCACATAGAAATCTGCAGCAGTCCAGACAGAGCTCCATTGAGCTTGCTCACTCCTCCTCTCTCACTCGCTCATTCTTAATCTGTCCCAAACACTGATTTCCCACACCAACCGTGCTATTCTGCGCCAGAAGTGAGAAAACAAATTTTGGCCAGGATGTGAAAAATGAAAGTTGTACTGTTCATAAGGAGGTGTGAAAAAATGCCAGTGTTGAACATCTGGTGTGAAAATATTACAAATTTGCAAAGTTACAAGGGTGCGAGGAAACTGCGCAACACCCGCTTGTAACACAGTCATTTTATGGACTTTTGTCACCAAATTTTCAACATAGGCATTTTTGGATCTCTGCTCATGAACAGTGTCACTGTCATTTTCTTAATCTGTCCCAAAAACTGATTTCCCACAGCGACCGCACTATTCTGCGCCGGAAGTGTGAAAACACATTTTGGCCAGGATGTGTAAAATGACAGCTGTACTGTTCATAAGGAGGTGTGGAAAAATGCCAATGTTGAAAATCTGGAGAAAATATTATAAATTTGCGAAGTTACGAGAGTGCGTGGAGACTGCGCAACCACTCGAAAACACTCATTTTGTGGATTTTTTCACCAAATTTGCAACATAAGCTTTTTAAGAGCCCACCTCATGAACAGTGGCACTGTCATTTCGCTAATCGGTCCCAAAAGGTGATTCTGTGCAGTGACCGCAAAATCACCTTTTGGGACCTAATAACGCCATGAACAGTGACTGAATTCATGAGGAGGGATCCCAATAACCCCATGTTGAAAATTTGGTGCCAAAATTCAAAAAAATGCCCGAGATATGCACCAAAGTTGAAAAACCCCTATTTATGCCATTATACAGCTTACCGGCATTTCTTCAATTTGCGGTCGGCTTTGAAGAGTGCAGATGTGTTCCCGGTCCACCGAAGATCATCACACCAGGCTCCCGAGGTAAGTGTGGGGTGAGGAGGGATGCAGGGAGGCAGGGTGCACAGAAGGTGGCTGTGGGTTGGCGGAGGAGGCACAAGACACCGTGAGGGACCGTTTTCTTGGTTTGAGGGAGAAAAAAAAAAAGACATCACAGGAAGGTTTTTGTTTTTCAGGTTTGTTTTTTGCACACTGGGGTGGGCTCCTAGTGTGTCACCCGTGTTTTGGGAGAGGGGCACTGAAGCCAATGGGGATTGGGCTCCCTATCAGCAAAGAAAGACTGTTTGGGGGGAATGATGCTGGGGGAGATTGGGCACCCCCCTAGGCACACAACAAATGGGGGGGCATTATGCCGATGGGGAGTGGGCTTCCCTGTCAGCAAATGAACTGGGCTGTGGGCATGTTGACAGGGGGATTGGGCACCCCCATTGGCTTTCATGGGGCTCTGAGGCAGCATAGCTGCTGCCTTGTTGATGAAATGTTACACCAGGCAAGGTAGGCACTGCCCTGCAATGATGGGTCACTCCCTCATTGCAGTGGAATGGCTGACGCTGCAATGTCGAGGTGGCCCCTGGCTGCAGTGGTGAAATCATTACAAGTTTATGGCACTCTGCAGAACCAGTGTCATCAGGACACTGGGCCTGCATTGGTTGAGCACTGCCATTCCCAAAAATGCAGTGCCGCATTGGCCGCCACTGTGCAGCACCTCCACAACCCGCTTATCTCCTAGGCTGCCACATAATGTTTCCTGTGCGTGCGTGCAAGCAAACATAAAAATGAGAATGCTGGGGAGTAGGGGAAGGCTTTAATAGGTAACCAGAAAGACAAACTGACAGTGGAGAACAGGAGGCTGTAATAACAAATGAACTAAGAAGCTAATGAGAACACAGGGACAAGAGGGAAGAAAGACGGTGCAAGGAAAGATAATGAGGGAGTAAATTTTAGGAAGAGTATAATAAGGGGGCTCTAAATGCATAAGCATGAAACAGGGTCATGTCTTTTTAAGAGTGCAGTAGGAGCACCCCAGAAGTGCCAGAGCAAAGAGGAGCATCGGTTCCGAGTGGAAAGAAAGCCCAAAAAGAACACATAGGAGGAGGAGGAAGAGAGAGAGACAGAGAGAGAGAGAACAGGGGAGCCACCCAAGGCAGGCCAGGGAGCAAGCGGAGGACGCAGAAATGGAACACAAACAGAAGGGAGAGGGAATGAGGCAGCATGGATGTAAGGAGAAATACCAGCAGAGGAGGGAAGGGAAACGAGACACAGGAAGGGGGGAACCAACCAAACACGGAAGGAGGCACAGTGGGGAAACAGGAAGAGAGTGTAAAGCTCAGTACAGAGCAGACTGAGCAGGAGAGGGAAGGAGAATGGGCAGGAAGGGGGGAGCCTGAACAAGTCAGGAAGGGGGAAGACAAATAGGACAAAAGACTGCAGCAAACAGGGGAGGAGGAGGAGGCAGACCAAAATAGGAGAGGGATGGAAGGACAGCAACCAGGGACAGAATGGCAAGCCGAAGGAGGCAACAAACAACAAGGGGAAAAAAAGACCAGCTAGAGCAGTGGACAAAAGGAATAAAACTAGGTAATAGGAGGCACAGAGGAATGGACCTCAGAAAACAGAAACAATAGCAGAAGGAGCAGAGGAAGGACATCAGGTGGGGAGGGGACAGATAAAAACACAGAACGAAACAGGGGAGCAAACCAGGCAGAAAAGTAGCGGCAAGGCAGGAAAAACAGGAGAAGTCAGCCACACAGGAGCTCAGAGTACATGGCTTGAACACCCTAAGCGAAGACTTCTGGGTGAGGCTAGAATTTATTGGGTATGTGAGAAGAGCTATTCACCCACACTGAACCTCGGACTTTAGTCCTCCCAAAGTTTTGCATTTCTGACAAAGGAGCTGGATTGCATAGGTCATAGCAAAGCCCTTTATCTGAGCATTTAAACCAGCTCCTTTACTTATGCAAGTTTTGCATTTGTGGCTTTCTGTTTTAGCGGCATACAAGCAGTCAGTTTTCCAATTTTCAGTATTTCACTGTGGATGTAGCACTAAGCTTAGCTGGTGTTCTGGCCCTATGTTTTATTGGGAGTTTGGTAACTTTGCCTTGTAACCACATTGAAGTAGGAGGAGCAGGAAATTTAACAGCCTTTTACATTTTATAGTGCACTTATCTTCTATTAGCACTAAAACCTGGGCTAAGAATAATATTTGACATCGTCTGTAAAACACTACATCCTGTCTTTTTTTTGTAACAGCCAATTTGACTGTAAATTTCTTGAATAGTTAAAGTAGAATATCTTCCTGGTGTGACTAACATTGTTTACAGTGTGTGCCATATTCTCTGATTATAAGATTGAATTAAAAATATAAGAAGCTTCTACACATTTGTATGGCATATTTGTAATGGGCATTGCCTTAGCAGAGTAGCATGAGTTGCACATGTTCTACTGCATGGTACAAAGGCACTTTATTCCTGCATTGAATGATACACACTTTCAGTTACTGTATCTACCAGCTGCTATACAAGTGTTTCAGGTCTAATGTTATTGGTGAAAGATGCTTTAGCTGATAGTTTATTTCTGAGTACTGTTTTGCACCGATTTTTTTCAACCTTGATTACTTTTTTATTTTATTCTTTGGTAATCGGGTAAGGCCCACTAGGCACAGCTGCTTGTTTTCAGGGGCAACCCGGGTGCACTGGGGAGGTTAAGTGACTTGCTTAGGGTCACACAGTATGCAGTTGGAGGTTGTGGGAATCAAACCCAGGTCTGTCTGCTAGATGTACCAAGTTCATTCACGGCTCATTACTCTAACCTGTAGGCTATACTGTCAGCCATACATGGACTCTATTAAAGATCATTTCATGAGACTATGGAGTACATCTATGCTTTAGTGGATCTGGTTTTGCTATAAGATTTGCTTATCCTTCAGCTATTTAGAAAACATGGAGCTGGTTCAGCCCTTTTAAACATTAATACTGGTGTGAACTGTTTTTGTTTTGGTTTCTTTACTGCTGACATGCTTATGATGCTCTGTTGAATTACCCTCAAAAGCAGTATTATACAGAGACCTAGGTGCTAGGCTCGCAACTAGTTTCATGCATAATACAAATTTTTAATTCTTCGCTGAATAGATTTTGTTAGAATGAAACAAAATGTAACAAAATATCTACTTTTTTATTTTAAACATACCGAACCAAAAGGTGACCTGGTTTTGGAGGGGGGAGGGGACCCGCAGCTCAGCTCATTTAATTGTATTGTAGCAAACTTGCACTACTTTAGACACAACACACAACCTCTGATTACAGCCACCAAACTGCTTTGATCAAAAAGGGAATTCTTGTTTAGGACCAGGAGAGCTGTTCGGATGAAGTGAACAAGATTTATTTATTTATTTAATTTTGGTAACCGGGTAGGCCCACTGAGACCAGTAATAGTCCCTTTTTCAGGGGCGACCCCGGATTTATTACATATAGTACAACAGGATATAACATTTACAATAGATCCATCAACATACAGTTATTTACATTTCATGAGAGCCAGTGAACATATTATGAACAAACTACATAAAGCGACCAGTGTTGGTTCTTGTATACATAGTAGGTATGGTCAACTGTCATATTCCAGGATCATGCAAACAACAGTATAGTTGAGATTCAATGATTACAAGTGCATTGGTTTAGTTCCAGCAAGCGTGTTCTAAGTCCCTGTTTGAAGCCCCCTAGTGATTCACATTCTTGGAGTTTAGGTGGAAACGAGTTCCATGTGGGAAGAATGAGGGACGAGAAGGCCCTGGAACCTTGGGAGGACTGCATCCAGGGAAACATGAGGAGCTGTCTGCTTGAGGACCTTAATGTCCTGCTGTTCATTTTAGTTTGTAGTACCTCTGCCAGACTAGGCAGTGCAGTAGCCAGCCTGAGTTTGTAGGCTAGGCATAGTGATGGATATTGTAGTCTACCTTCCAAGGTGGGTCAATTAAGAGCTTGCAGGACATGACAGTGGTGTTGTCTTTGGGGTGCCCCTAAAGCAAATTTGCCAATCCTGTTGTATAGGGTTCTAAGTTTATTCATCTCAGTGTTTTTAACAGAGAGGAGCATGGGGGAGCCATAGAGTAGTTTGGGTAGCAGGGTACCAAGGGCAATCTGGGCATGTGACCCCAGGGTAAGGTAAGGGCTGAGTCTGTACAGGAGACCAATCTTTTGGTTCAGTGTTTTAGATGGCTGATCTATATGGGTCTTGAAGGTGAGTTCTTGGTCTATGGTGAGACCTAGGTATGTTAGTGAATCTACTACATCAACCCTTGCCCTGGACAAAAGAGAGAGGCCTAGTATATTTGATCTATTAGGTCCAAGGCTTTTAGGCCTGAACAGCATCCCTTTTGGTTTTTCTGCTGTTCAGTACAAGTTTATTTTTAGACAGCCATTCCTCCAGGTTCCACAGGTCTTTGGATAGCATTCTATTTAGTTTGTCAGGGTCATCAGTTGACCTGTAGATAACTATATCATCAGCATAGAGCAATAGTTCTTAGACTTTGTCACAGTGAGCCTCCCCAAATCCATGGAAAAGATTTTGAGCCTCCCCCAAAAACTGAACTAATCTTGGGCCTCCCCAAAGAAAAATAACATACTATACTTTGCACAGTATACCATGAATAAATTGAAACCCCCTTTGAGTACCTGGCTCACATTCAGTTCTTTGTCTTATATGGACGTGGAACCTTTGAAAAAGAGCTCCTGTGCTCAAAGGTGTTATCTGAATAACAAATAAATAAAATAAATATTATTATTCAGCTTATTGTAACCCCCACACACACACACAGGCCAGCCTACTTACTCTGCTAATTTCATTTTTCAACCATTGTTACCCCTTTTTGCAGTACCTTCATGGATCAGACTACTTTCTCTGTTTCCTCTTTATATGAAATAACCTTCCTACATACTTTGCCTCTCCTCCTCCTTCCTTGCTCCTAAGCAACTTCTCTGGGATTACTTTGCTCCTTCCTGCTATTGTTCTTAGTACTTCTGTGCTCAGCCCTTGTATTTGGGCTGTTCTGCCATCAAGCTACAAATTGATCAATTACCACCACTCATTATTAGTTTATTGTTCATATTTGTTTGCTCTGTTGTTCATTGTGTATTTCTTGATTGTTTTGCAGTTACCTTTTGAAATGTATTCACTCCCTACCCTTCTCCGGTTACACCTGAAATGAGCCTTGTCTCATTCACCTTCCCTTGCCACCTATTAGTAAATAAATACATAAAATTCACCTACTCTTACCCTTTTTCAGTTTGCTTCATCTCTTCACACAAAATATATGAAGCTCAAAATTTAAATACAGCCCTTTTTCAGACTTGCTTGAGCCTCCCTTGGAACAGGTTGGGGCCTCCCCAGGGAGGCTGGCCTCACCATTTGAGAACCCCTGGCATAGAGGATGACCTTTGCATCTTTGCAGAAGATCGGCAGTTTGTTAATAAATAGGGAGAACAGCAGTGGTCCCAGGATAGATCCCTGAGGGACACCATCTCTTATTTCAATCTTGTCAGATAAGGTGCCCTGCCATCTAACTAATTGGAACCTATCCAGGAGATAATGATTAAACCATTGAACTGCCAGGGAGTCAAGACCGATCTGTCTCAGTTTGGCTAGGAGTAGTTGGTGATCTACCAGATTGAATGCTTTGGTGAGATCAATAAAAATTACACCAGTGAGCAATCCCTTATCTAGGGCAGAAAATATATCAGAGGTAAGGTTAAGCGGGGCAGTGTCCATTTCATGGTTCTTTCTGAAGCCATGTTGGGCCACGGTAAAGATATTGGGTGGGATATTCAAACTGCACCATTCATAGGCGCAAGCCCTTGAGCTGTACAAAATAGTTTGGCAGGGGTGTGTCCGGGGCGATATTCAAAGGAGTTGCGCTGTGAGCAACTCTTTGAATATCACCCCCAGCTACAGTTACTGTGCATGGCGCAGTAATTGCGCCACTGCAAGCTGACAGAGTGGAGATCAACTTGCAGTATGCTAAGTACCATTGCGTCATGCACAAAATCATGATATTCAAAAGGTGACATGCAAATGGGGCTATAATTCATGCAAGGCAGGGGGGCCATTTGCATGTGATTATGGCCCCATTTGCATGCCATTAGCATGGTGGTGCACCGATCCCCGAGGATTCGCGCCTGGCGCCTGCCAGGCAGCAGCAGCCGCCGGGGACCGACGCCCAGCCCGATCAGGCATAGTACCTCCACCAGCCCGATCGTGGCAGCAATGTGGCTCTCCCTCCTCCCAAACATCTCCCTGGTGGCTAGTGTCCCCAAATGCCTGATCGCGGGCAGTAGGTAGGATGAACCTCGAACATCTCCCTGGTGGCTAGTGTCTCTCGGAATGCCGATCGCGGGCAGTAAGAGAATGAAACACCCCCGAACATCTCCCTGCGGCCAGTGTCCCCCACCCACCACGAAGCCCCACCACCTTCGCCCCCGCAGTCGGCAGCATCCCACCCGCCTGCCGCCCGCCGCCCGCCGACGACTGCCCGGCACGCTTGATTGGTCGAGCAGCCATGGGCGCAGAAGCCCATAGTCAGAAGATGATAACTAGATTTGGAATGAACATTCATTCACAAATCTGACTGTCATACGGTATCGGGCTGCATGCCCATTGCCTTGCTCTGCACCACTGGCGCAGCTCTTGCCGGGAGTCAGTCGGCGGGCGGCAGGCGGGTGGATGCTGCCCCGCCGCCGCCGGGGAGCGGGTGGTGGGGCTTCGTGGGTGGGTGGGGACACTAGCCACCAGGTAGATGTTCGGGGTTTTATTCTACTTACTGCCCGCGATCGGGCATTTTGGGACACTAGCCACCAGGGAGATGTTCGGGGGGCGGTTCAGTTTACTTACTGCCCGCGATCGGACATTTCGGTCCACTGGACCACCAGGGAGATGCTCGGGGGGGAGCCACATTGCTGCCCGCGATCGGGCTGGTGGGGGCAGGAGTACACCATGCCCGCGATCGGGCTGCAGGTGCACAGGACTGGTTAGGGCCAATACAGGATGGTGCTGCTGTTGCGCCTGCATACAGCAGCTCACCCGTGGGTGGCCCTCGACTTAAGACTTTTTTTTGGCTCAAAGTCGCAGGCGCAGGTTGGGGTTGCGCCTGCACAACTCTGCACAGCCCGGCTGAATATCGGGCTGTGCAGTTTATGCATGGTTCCTCCCGCTCCAGTTGAGCATGCATTCATTTGCATTGCGCTGTTGCTCAGCCTGTTTTCAGTAGTGCAACTGCCTCCTGCTGAATATCGCAGAATGGCGCAATTTCGGACTTGCGCATGCGCAATCCTGTTGCACATGCGCAACCCTTTTGAATATCCCACCCATTATGTCTCTCTCCACATAATCCATGACCTGAGACTACAACACCCTCTCCAGCACTTTACTTATTGTCGAGAGTAAGGATATTGGGCGGTAGTTTTCCACTGACTCTCTGGCTCCACCTTTGTGGATTGGTGTAACTAGGGCCACTTTCCAGAGGGAGGGGGCATTCCCTTCAATGAGCAATTTGTTGATGAGCCACGAGATTGGGGTAGCAATAACTGGGGCTGCAATATTGATTAGTTTGGGTTCCATTTCTTCATAACCTGCTGTTCCATGGGTTTTAATCCCCTGTAGTAGATTCTGGACTTCTAAGCTGGAAACCAATTTGAAATGGAAGTCTGGGATGCTAGGACTACTTACATTGGAAACTTGTGGTAAGTTTGGGCCAGGGCAGGGGGTCTTGAACATATCTAGTTCAGTAAAGAACCTGTTGAATGCGGGTTGTGTATTGGGTACCCTTTGTTATAATGTCCCTCCCTTCTAGTTTGTTGTTCCCCTTGATAAGGGTGTTAATTTGTGCCCCAAATATTTGGGGGTTTGATAGATTCTTATCTTGGATGTGTCTGAGGTGATTCATTTTGGCTTTTTTTTAACTCTGCTTTACATCTATTCCTGAGTTCTCTATACTTCTGCCAGTCGGTGGTTTGATCTGAGGATTTAAATATTTCCCAAGCTCTGTCTCCAAGTCTCATGAGTTTCCTCAAGTCTCATGTGAGCCACCTGGCTTCCTGTCCTTTGACTCTAATCTTTTTTCTTGAGGCATGCTTGTTAGTGGCAGACAAGAAGTTATGGTTGAATATTTCAACAGCAGTGTCCAGGTTGGGTGCTAGTTTTACTTGCTGCCAGTTGACCTCAGTAAGGGTTCTGAGAAGGGAACTTGAATCAAAGTTAGAGAAGTCCCTAGTCCAAAAAATACAGGGTGGGGGGGGTAGGGAAGTCATTCTTCTATACCCCAAACTTGGGTGAGTGATCACTCAGAGAGTCTGCAAAGGTGCCAACCATTTTGATTCTATCCGGATTTGTGGTCAGGATCCAGTCCAGAGTGGTATGATTGCCAGTTTTTGTATTTAGTCTTGTAGGTTCCTGAATTAGTTGGGTGACTTCCGCATCTTGTAAAGAGCTTTTTATTTCATCTCTGATATGGGTCCCCCAGTGAATATTGAAATACCCCAGAATTACTTCCCCCCCCCCCCGGGTAGGGTGGGGATAGTGTTTAGTAGAGATTTCAGTGATTCAATGGCCGATTTGGGAGGGTTGTATACGGCCCCAATTATTAATGTCTTGGTACCTCCTAGCAATAATTTTATAAATAGGGCTTCGCAGTCTGATTGGGTAGAGACTATTGTCAGAATAGGTGAGGCATTAATGATGGATTTTACATAGATCATGACCCCTCCTCCTTTCTTTTTTATTCTATCTGTTCTAAAGGACCGATACCCAATTAGATCAACCTCATGGTCAATTATGTGGGGTTTAAGCCACGTCTCTGTAATAGCAATGGCATCTGGTGCATACAGGTTCACCCAGGCTTGCAGGCTCATGTATTTTGGGCCTAATACTGTTGATATTTTATGATCTGGTGGAGGGGCTGTTGTTGCTGAGATTCTTGAACTGTGATTCCAACAACAAAGTAAAGAGTAATGGCACTCGCTCTCTTTTGATGTTACAAAAGTTTCTTATCCTTTTTACGTATGCTTGCAGGAAAGGTTTTGTAACAAAATGACATTTCAGAGGTGTGTCACTGTTGAGCCTATTGCAGGTGAAGCTCCAAACGGTTCAGGAGTGCAAACCAAAGACCAAGCACTCTGGTCATGACAGTACTACAGCTTGCTGTGCAGAAATTTCATGTACTTAAAAGGACCAAAGTGCTCCACCTGTCTTGATCATAACCTCAGGTCATAAAAAAACTGTTGAAAATTTGGGGTTAAAATGTGGGAGCCCACTGAAAAGTCAGTATTTCCTCTCAGCAGCCATATCCTGGTTAATTACAATCTAACACAAGGTTATCACCAGGGAGCTTCAAATCAGCTTTAAGTCCCTTGAACATTGGTTCAAGCAGAATAAGCTTGACCGTAATTACAAAAAAAAAAATAATGCTCTTTGCCAGTACCCATCTTAGGAGCAAAGTTCCCCATCTGTGCATCCTGAATGACCAGGGTCTCCCACTTGAACAGGTGTCCCCATTCAGATACCTGGGAGTTACACTAGATGAGTCCCTCACCTTCACTGAGCATGTGGACAACATGGCTGGCTTGGCCAACAGAAAGCTAGGAGCACTTTTCAGACAGCACCTGAACCTAACCCATGAGGCCAGGAGCCTAGCCATACCAAGCTCAGTCCTTCCTCTCATTGATTACAGTCTCGCAGCATATGGAGCCACCTCCGATACTGTCTTGAACAGGGTGAGGGTACTGCTCAATAAAGCCTGCCAATTCGTCATGGGCTGTGACAGGCTCATACACTGCTGTACCCTATATTCCCTCATGGGCTGGCTTCCCCTGCAAGAACGTATAAAGTACCATAGTATCTTACTGGCCAAAAAAAGCACTTGGTGGCCTGGCTCCTCCGGCCATGGCCTCACTCTTCCACCCAGTTCATAACCAGTATACCACCAGGAGCATGGCAAGACATGTGCTGATAGTCCCCAAATGTAGAACCAACCAGACCCAACAACCTTCTGCTTGCCGAGCTATACACTGGCTAAACAATCTTCCCACCTCCATCTCGGAGCTACCTAAAATGTCTCCATTCAAGAGAGCCCTCAAGAAGGCACTCATCCAAGAATCCACATGCAGATGCCTGTCCTAACCCCCTAACCTCAGCATGACCCATTCTGCTCTCCCCATCCCCCTCCCAACTGCATAGTGCCTTATACTCTGTCTCCCTCCTCCACCATCCTCTCCTCCTTCCTAACCTAATGGTACATATTGTAATCTACTGATGTGTTAAAACCATGTTTTGTACATTTGTTTATTATTGCTCTGACAAATGCTCACTTGAGTTGCCTGTAACCAAAGTAAGGTATGTATTGACAAATGCTCATTATGCTGCCTGTATACAAATATTTTGTAGCAACACTTTACGAGGAACCTTTGCAAATGAGCACATAACTCAAAGGTCTTGTGATATACAAATAAATAAATAACAGTATGTAAAACCAGGACACCACTGAAAATGAGATATTGCATCTCATCTTCTCTATCCTGTGTAAATATATACTAAAAATGTGTACAAGCAACACCCGATACAGCAGCGATACCAGCGGCAAACATTTGGCATTGGCAAATGCTTGTTTTTCTTCTGTGAGACAAGAAATATAGGAAACACATTTAATCTTGCAGCACTGCTCAAGGGAATAATCTGTTTTCTTAACAAATTCCTTCTGTCTGTGTCTTTGAATATCTGTTTACTTGAATCTTAAATTTAAAGCTTTCGAGCAGGCTGCTTTTAGTTTTACCAGCAACTACTGCCTTTAAATTTAATAGGCAGTCTGTGTAAGAATTTTTATTGTTATTTTAGCACTGTGTGTCAGTAAAAGGACTCTGGGTACTACTTTTAAGAAAAATAAGAAACCCTTGCCAAGCTGTGGCTGATTACCTACACATTTAAGTTTCTCTCCTGTGTGTAATCACATTTAACTTTTATGAAAGCACACAGTTATAATCCCTTCTTGCCCATCTTGATGCAGACATATTTTTAGTGTTTAAAAATGTGATATATAAAAATAACAAGTTCGGCTGTATGTCCCTGGACCCTGTGATTTCAGTTTAAAGGTGCCTTGGTAAATCCTTGTCTTCTTTCTTCCTGCAACCCTGTATTTTCATTGAGTGTGTAAAAAAATTATTATGTGAAAAATAACAAGTTCTACTGTGCACCCTGGACCCTGTGAGCACACAAAGGTGCCTTAGTCTTGGGAGTAGCTGGATAAATCCCTGTCTTTTTTCTTCCTGCAACTCTGTATTTTCATGGAGTGTGTAAAAAACTGTTACATATGTAACCCCCCTACAAATGGGGGTTCCCGAAAGTCTTGGGTGTGCCTAAATGCCCACTGCCAGACTGCTATCCTGTGTCTAAGCGCTTTAAAAGTGTTTGTTTGAGAGTGCCTTAATGCCTTTGTGCTCTGTCCCTTTAAGAGCTGCCAACAACGTGGTGCTTATTTAATGTGGGAGAGGGCTGAGTGTTTCTATGCTCAAGTCCCACCTGGGCTGCCAGATAATCGCTCTGTTCTGCCATCGCTATTTGCACAGAGGGATCTCTGTTAGAAGCTGTACTTATTTGCTGATTATCTATTAGCAAAGTAATGGTATTGTAGTTTGTCTAACCTACCTTCTTTGCAGCATGGACAGTTATGTTTATCACCACCATCTTGGTCTTGGACTGCTAGAATGGGCCAATCAGTACCTTTGGGGACTCTAAAATGGAGTCTGTCCCAAGGGGTCTCGTGGGATCAAATTTCTGTAGGAATTGTAGTTTTTACATTTTGGCGCCAAAACAGACCTGGAGGGGGAGCTTTTGCTTTGACAGACAGACGGATCAACTAATTGAACCTTTTGGACCGAAGGGAAATTCCCAAGCTGCCTGCTGCAGTCAGTCAGTCTTGAGT
Source organism: Neoceratodus forsteri (assembly GCA_016271365.2). Classification (NCBI taxonomy): domain Eukaryota; kingdom Metazoa; phylum Chordata; order Ceratodontiformes; family Ceratodontidae; genus Neoceratodus; species Neoceratodus forsteri. Next base: position 120,121,201 of record JADMNL010000024.1, on the reverse strand, counting down.
TAGAGTTTGCAGAGTAAACAGCTTGAGTGATCCAAGCAGCAGCTCCTCCATAGTTCGCGTGGGAGATTGGTGGAAAGGCTGAGTCTGGCCTATCTGCCTGCAGTCCCTTGAGAGGGAATCCTTTGAAAGGCTTAATACTTCAGACTGTATCTGAATTGAGTGAGAGAAAATCCACTGAAGTGTGATCAGGCTTAAACCTGAAGAAGACCAAAGATTTGCTGTATGAGATCAGCCTGTCACCATAAAACTCCCGGTTTTGCTCAGAGACACTGATATTGCTGCCGGACTGCTATCCACTTTGTGGGATGGTGATTGCTTTACTATAAATGTGCTGTGTGCTGTTACATAGATACATAGACAGTGTCGGCAGATAAGGGCCTACGGCCCACCCAGTCTGCCCATTTGAGCTTGTAAGTTTACTTTATGTTTTTCTAGAAGTCTGTTGTCCCTTAACCTTGACCTCCAGAATTCCTTTCTGTCTATCCCATGTATTCTTAAATCCCGTGATTGTTTCAACCCCCACCACTTCCTCTGGCAGGGTGTTCCACTTGTCCACCACCCGTTCTGTGAAGAAGTTCTTCCTCACGTTTCCTCTGAATCATCCTCCCTCCAACTTCATCCCATGCCCTCTAGTCCTGGAACATCTTTTTCGCTTAAAAATAGTGTATTCCTGCACCCTGTTCCTCCCTGTAAGATACTTGTATGTCTCTATCATATCCCCTCTCTCCCGCCTCTCCTCCAGGGAGAACATATTCAAATCCTTCAACCTGTCCTCATAGGACTTGTGGTGCAATCCATGCACCATCTTTGTTGCCCTCTTCTGAACCTTCTCTACCCTGTCTATGTCCTTACATAAGGAAGGTCTCCAGAACTGTACACTGTACTCCAGGTGGGGTCTCACTAGTGTCTTGTATAGCAGAATTATGACCTCCCTTTTCCTGCTGGTGATGCCCCTGCCTATGCATCCCAGCATACAATTTGCTTTACCTGCTGCCTTGTCACACTGTTTCCCTACCTTGAGGTCATCAGAGATGATAACCCCAAGATCCCTTTCCTGCTTGGTGCATGCTATATCCTCACCCCCCCCAACTGATATATTGTGCCTGGGTTTTTGTGCCCCATATGCATTATCTTGCACTTCTTTGCATTGAATTTCAACTGCCAAACCCCTGACCATTCTTCAAGTTTCTGCAGGTTCCTTCTCATTCTGTCTACACCCTCTGTGTATCTACTCTGTTACAGAGCTTTGTGTCATCAGCGAACAGGGAAATTCTGCCTTCTAGATCCTGCGCAATGTCACTGATGAAGATGTTGAACAGGACCAATACCAGCACTGATCCCTGTAGTACCCCACTGGTCACTCTTCCCTCTGTGGAGTGACAGCCATTTACCACCACCCTCTGTGTCCTGCCACCCAGCCAGTTACCTACCCACTGCACTACTGTCCTGCCCACACCCATATTCCCCAGTTTGTGTAATAGTCTTCTATGTGGCACAGTGTCAAAGGCCTTGCTGAAGTCCAGATAGGCCATGTCCACTGCCCTCCCCTGATCCACCTCCCTAGTCACCCAGTTGAAATATTCAACGAGGTTGGTCTGACATGACCTCCCCCTGGTGAAACCATGCTGCCTTGGGTCCTGTAGTCCATTGACAACCAGATGTTCCACCAATCTCTCCTTCAGTAGTGCTTCCATGATCTTCCCCACTACCAAGGTGAGGCTGACTGGTCTGTAGTTCTCCGCTTCCTCTTTGTTCCCATTTTTGTATAAGGGGACTACATATGCTGTCCTCCAGTCTTTGGGTACCTCCCTGTTTCCAGTGATCGGCTAAACAAGATTGCCAGAGGTTCAGCCACCACCTCTTACTTCTTTAAGGACCTGGGTGCACCCCATCTGGCCCTTTGATTTATCAACTCTTTTACTTCCAGTTCCTTCAGGACCCTTTCTCGTGTAAAGGGACTTGTGTCCATTTCTGCACCATTCCCACCCCTTGTACTCCCTTCAGACCCATTACCCTCCTCTTCCTCAGTAAAGACTGAGCAGAAATACCTGTTCAATATGTCAGCTATACTGTTGTCATCTTCCATGCAGCCCCCATCCTCCCCCTTCAGTCTCACTATCCCTCCCTTTGCCTTTCTTTTTTCACTTATGTACCTGTAAAAGGTTTTGTCCCCTCTACCCACTGATTTTGCTATGTGCTCTTCTGTCTGAGCTTTGGCTTCCCTTACTGACCTCCCTGCCTCCCTTTGCTTCTCCTGGTACTTCTCCCTATCCCCTTCTGCCTGTGTCTTTTTGTATTGCCTGAATGCAATCTTTTTGGCTTTCTCTTTCTCCGCTACCTCCTTGCAAAAACATAATGGCCTCCTCTTCCTTTTCCCCTTGCTAACCTGCTTAATGCATAATTCTGTTGTTCTTGTAATCCCCATTTTAAATACTGCCCACTGTTCCTCAACCCCTGATTCCTGCCCCATTCCCTGTAATGCCTCTTTCAAGCATCTGCCCATTTTCCCAAAGTCTGTCCCCCTAAAATCCAGGATACGTGTTTTTGTGTGGTTTGGTTCTGCTCCTTCTGTGATTTCAAACCACAATGACTGGTGGTCACTGTTCTCCAGGTGCTCCCCCACTGTTACCCCCATCACACTGTCCCTGTTTGAGAGCACAAGGTCCAATATTGCCTTCTGCCGAGTTGGTTCCATGACCAGTTGCTTGAGGAAGGCACCCTGAAGGAAATCCAGGATAAATCTGTTCCTAGTTGATGCTGCTGCTGGGATGCTCCACTCCACATCTGGAATATTGAGTTCTCCAACCAGCCCTACCTCACCCATGTCTGCCATCCTTTGGATGGCTTGCATCAGCTCCCTATCTGTTTCTTCCTCCTGGGCTGGTGGTCTATAGACCACACCTGTGAGGATGGCTGGCCCCATTTTCCTTTCCAGCTTAACCCACAGTATCTCTCTCCCATTTTGTTCCTCCTGGATCTCTATGGCCCTTATGTAATTTTTCACATACAATGCCACTCCTCCTCCCTTCCTACCTGCCCTGTCTCTTCTGAATACGTTGTAGCCAGGTATGGCCATCTCCCAGTCATGGTTATCATGACACCAGGTTTCTGTGATGGCCACAATGTCCAGGTCTGACTGCACCATGACAGCCTCCAGATCCTCCATCTTGTTGCTAAGGCTCCTGGCATTGGCACACATGACTTTCCATGATTTGACCTCCCTAGACTGTTTGGCTGTTCTACTCCAGCCCCTACCCTGGTTGTCCTTTACACCTGGTTCTCCTTGATGTCTGCCCTTCTGTTGAATTTGTTAGTGGGTCACATTGTTAATGGGTCGTGATTTGGTTCCCCACTGTTTAATTGTGCCACACTTGCTGGAAGCTGCAGTCAGCCTTCCCAGACTGATTTTCAAACTGTTTTACCCAGCCTGAGCCCTGCCACACTGGCCCAGTCAGCTACTTCAGGTGCAGAGAACACCATCGACAAGAGACTTGCCCGGGGATCAGCCCCCTGCTCAACATTTCGAAAAAGAAAGACACCTCGGTGATTCGTGCAGGCCCTGCTTCCCCTGGCATATCAGTTGTCAACCTGCAGTCTCCATTTCATCCCACCTGTGTCTTGCATTGGGTAGCATGAGTAACAATCAGGGTAGCTCCCTGCAACAACAGCTAAATCTCAAGTGTTGTCATCTGATGGCATTGTTGTTTTTCCTTTCACAAACTGAGCCTTCTGGCTCTGGATTACAAATTGTGTGTGGTTGTGCATGCCTTTTCTTTTCATCACTGGGCCCCAACCAGCTGTGGTGCTGGCCTACCCCAGGCAATGTTCCAGGCTAGCCCACCTCACTTCCAACTGGGTACCCAGAGCACGCGACTGTTCAGGGACTAAAAGTGCATGCATAATTGCCTGACTAGATCAGTTTTCGAATCAATCAACCTGATTACACCGCTCCCTTGTTCAATATCCCTGAATAAATCAGATCTAACCCTTTTTGTATTTAATCTGGCTATGGTTCCAGTTTGTACCAAAAGCACTGTACTGTTATTTGTTGTGCCTAACCTTGTTTTACAGGGGGTTTCCATAGTCAAACTGGTGGAACCAGCCCTGCTGGTAAGTGCAAACAGTGTGGGGATTTGTATGCTGAATTGGGGCTACTGTGAAAGTGTTTGTTGCATATTGTCTAGGCCGCTAGAGGGGAAAGAGGGGGGTTACAGCGTCCTGGAGGGCTGTTCTCAGGTTAGCCTTGTTATTAACAAACCTGTCCTCCGGGTGGAGGCACCCATTTCAGTACCCAGGCCCCTTAACCTGCAACTAGCCATGCAGGCAGGGTTAGTAGCCCTTGGGATAGCGCCACCTAGGGGTTTCACATAAAAATAACAAGTACTGCTGGACATCCCTGGACCCTGTGAGTATACAAAGGTACCTTAGTCCTGGGAGTAGCTGAGTAAATCCCTGTTTTTTTTCTTCCTGTAACCCTGTATTTTCATTGCATGTGTAAAAAAATGAATACGTAAAAAATAACAAGTTCGCTGCATGTCCCTGAACCCTATGAGCACACAACGGTACCTCTGTGAGCTCACAAAGGTATCTTAGTCTTGGGAGTAGCTGGGTAGATCCCTGACTTTTTTTTCTTCCTGCAATCCTCTGTTTTGAGTGTTTATAAATGAATGCATAAATAACAACAAGTTCTGCGCAGGGCCACTGGTTTTCATTTTTTACCAGAAAACCCAGTAAAATTCTGAAATTTGGATTATATGAACACCAGAAAAACACAAAAATTTTGATGGAAATTGGCATTTTACACTTGATCAACAAATCTACAAAAAATTGTATTTCTCTTATAATTGATTCCTGTGCTATTTTCAGTTTGCTTCATTTAATTCTCTGTCTAGTAAGATTTATTTTATTCTGATTATTTATACACATAATAAAAGAATGACTGTAGAATCCTTGTGAAATACAAACATTGGACTCAAAATCACCAGTGCAGTTTCCAGAATTTCAAGTCTCGAAAACAGAATTTCATTATTTTAATAATTATAAATCAATGGCCTTGGTTCTGCCTTGACCTTGTGAGCACAATTCAAAGAAGCCAGGAGTAGCTGGGTAAATCCCCATATTTTTTCTTCCTGCAACCCTATTTTGAGAGGTTCAAAAATTAACACATAAATAACAAATTTTGCTATACACCCCGAGACCCTGTGAGTACACAATAGTTTTGGGAGTAGCTGGGTAAATCCCTGTTCAGTTTGCGAGTGAGAGAGGGGGAGTGAGTGAGCTCAATGGAGCTCTATTGTGGCTTCTGCAGATTTCTTTGTGGGCAAAAGAAGGTGGCAACGCAGGCAGGAGTCCAGTACAAAAGTGCAGCCTGGAACGGCGGCAGAAACGGGACGAAGGAAAGGAGAGCGGGAACAGCCCAAAGGAGCTCTGTCAAGACTGCTGCAGATTCTTTATGGGCAGAAAAAGGCACCAACAGAGGCAGGAGCCAACTACAAAGGAGCAGCCTGCAGGCGCAAGGAGAAACAGAATGAGCGAGTGAGACAGAGGGAGTGAGCAACCTCAACGGAGCTCTATCGTGACTGCTGCAGATTTCTTTGTGGGCAGCAAACGGGGGCAATGCAGGCAGGCGCCCAGTACAAAACACCAGCCTGCAGCGCTGGCAGAAACAGAACAAGCGAGTGAGGGAAATGGAGTGAGCGAGCTCAACGGAGGTCTATCGTGACTGCTGCGGATTTCTTTGTGTGCAGGAAAAGGCAGCAATGTAGGCAGGAGCCCAGTATAAAAGGCCAGCCTGCAGCGCCCGCTGAAACGGAATGAACGAGTGACAGATGGGGAGTGAGTGACCTCAATGGAGCTGTGTCAGGACTGCTACAGATCTCTTTGTGGGCAGAAAAAGGCACCAACGCAGGCAGGAACCATTGTCTTTATCACATGTGCTGCTATCTATGTAACCCATATCCTGGAACCTATAATACTTGTATATGTATTTGTCATGTTCATTATCAAATGTGCTTGCAAACTATGTAACCAATATCCTGTAACCAAGTATGCTTGTATTTGTACTTGTCCTCTCTGTGACGAGGTACCTTTGGAAATGAGCCTCTGGCTCAAAGGTTGTAAACCGATGTGCCAATAAATAAATAAATAAAAGTACAAAAGGGCAGCCTGCAGCAGCGGGAGACACAGAATGAGTGAGTGAGGGAGGGAGGGTGAGTGAGTGAACTCACCGGAGCTCTGTTGGGACTGCTGCGGATTTCTTTGTGGGCAGAAAAAGGCAGCAATGCACACAGGGACCCAGTACAAATGGGCAGCCTGCAGCAGTGGGAGAAACAGAATGAATGAGTGAGAAAGGGGGAGTGAGTGAGCAAGCTCATTGGAGCTCTGTCGTGACTGCTGCAGACTTCTTTGTGGGCAAAAGAAGGCGGCAACGCAGGCAGGAGCCCAGTATAAAAGGCCAGCCTGCAGCGCCCGCAGAAACAGAATGAGTGAGTGTGAGAGGGGGAGTGAGCGAGCTCAACAAAGCTCTGTCGGGACTGCTGCAGATTTCTCTGTGGGCAGAAAAAGGAGCCAACAGAGGCAGGAGTCAACTACAAAATGGCAGCCTGCAGCTCAAGGAGAAACAGAATGAGCGAGTGTGACAGGCGGAGTGAGCAACCTCAATGGAGCTCTGTCAGGACAGCTGCGGATTTCTTTGTGGGCAAAAAAAGGTGCCAACATGGGCAGAAGCCCAGTACAAAAGGGCAGCCTGCAGCAGCGGGAGACACAGAATGAGCGAGTGAGGGAGGGGAAGTGAGTGAGCTCAACAGAGCTCTGTAGGGACTGCTGCGGATTTCTTTGTGGGCTGAAAAAGGCAGCAATGCACACAGGGGCCCAGTACAAAAGGGCAGCCTGCAGTAGTGGGACAAACAGAATGAGCGAGTGAGAGAGGGGAAGTGAGAGAGCTCAATGGAGCTCTATCATGACTGCTGCAGATTTCTTTGTGGGCAGAAGAAGGCGGTAATGCAGGCAGGAGCCAACTACAAAATGGCAGCCTGCAGCACCAGGAGAAACAGAATGAGCGAGAGAGACAGGGGGAGTGAGCGACCTCAATGGAGCTCTATCGTGACTGCTGCAGATTTCTTTTTGGGCAGCAAAAAGCAGCAATGCAGGCAGGAGCCCAGTACAAAGGGCAGCCTGCAGCACTGGCAGAAACAGAATGAGCAAGTGAGGGAGGGGGAGTGAGTGAGCTCAACAGAGGTCTATCATGACTGCTGTGGATTTCTTTGTGTGCAGAAAAAGGCAGCAATGCAGGCAGGAGCCCAGTATAAAAGGTCAGCCTGCAGTGCCCGTAGAAGTGGAATGAGTGAGTGACAGATGGGGAGTGAGTGACCTCAACGGAGCTGTGTCAGGACTGCTGTTGATCTCTTTGTCGGCAGATAAAGGCACCAATGCAGGCAGAAACCCAGTACAAAAGGGCAGCCTGCAGCATCGGGAGACACAGAACGAGTCACTGAGTGAGGGAGGGGGAGTGAGTGAACTCACCAGAGCTCTGGTGGGACTGCTGCAGATTTCTTTGTGGGCAGAAAAAGGCAGCAATTCACGCAGGGACCCAGTACAAAAAAGCAACCTGCAGCAGCGGGAGAAACAGACCGAATGAGTGAGAGAGTGGGAGTGAGTGAGCAAGCTCATTGGAGCTCTGTTGTAACTGCCGCAAATTTCTTTGTGGGTAGAAGAAGGTGGCAATGCAGGCAGGAGCCCACTATAAAAGGCCAGGCTGCAGTGCCTGCAGAAACAGAACGAGTGAGTGAGAGAGAGAGGGGGAGTGAGTGAGCTCAACGAAGCTCTGTCAGGACTCCTGCAGATTTCTCTGTGGGCATAAAAAGGTGCCAACAGAGGCAGGAGCCAACTACAAAACAGCAGCCTGCAGTGCCAGGAGAAACAGAATGAGTGAGTGAGACAGGTGGAGTGAGTGACCTCAGTGGAGCTCTGTCGGGACAGCTGCGGATTTCTATGTGGGCAAAAAAAGGTGCCAACGCGGGCAGAAGACCAGTACAAAAGGGCAGCCTGCAGTAGTGGGAGACACAGAATGAGCAAGTGAGGGAGTGGAAATGAGTGAGCTCAACGGATCTCTGTTGGGACTGCTGCGGATTTCTCTGTGGGCAGAAAAAGGCAGCAATGCACGAAGGGGCCCAGTACAAAAGGACAACATGCAGCAGCGGGACAAATAGAATGAGCGAGTGAGAGATGGGGAGTGAGAGAGCTCAACAGAGCTCTATCATGACTGCTGCAGATTTCTTTGTGGGCAGAAGAAGGCGGCAACGCAGGCAGGAGACCAGTACAAAAGGACAGCCTGCAGCACTGGCAGAAACAGAATGAGTGAGTGAGAGATTGGGAGTGAGCGAGCTCAATGGAACTATGTCAGGACTGCTGCAGATTTCTTTGTGGGCAAAAAAAGGTGCCAACAGAGACAGGAGCCAACTACAAAATGGCAGCCTGCAGCACCAAGAGAAACAGAATAAGCGAGTGAAACAGGGGGAGTGAGCAACCTCAACGGAGCTCTATTGTGACTGCTGCAGATTTCTTTGTGGGCAGAAAAAGGCGGCAATGCAGGCAGTAGCCCAGTACAAAAGGCCAGCCAGCAGCGCCAGCAGAAATGGAACGAGCGAATGAGAGGAGCAGTGAGCGAGCTCAACGGAGCTGTGTCAGGACTGCTGCAGATTTCTTTGTTGGCAGAATAAGCCACCAACGCAGGCAGGAGCCCAGTACAAAAGGACAGCCTGCACCAGTGGGAGACACAGAACGAGCGAGCGAGTGAGGTGGGGGGAGTGAGTGAGCTCAATGGCGCTCTGTTGGGACTGCTGAGGATTTCTCTGTGGGCAGAAAAAGGCAGCAATGCAACCAGGGCCCAGTACAAAAGGGCAGCCTGCAGCAGTGGGAGAAACAGAATGAGCGAGTGACAAAGGGGGAGTGAGCTCGCTCACTGGTCCTCTGTCAGAACTAATTCAGATTTCTTTGTGGGCAGAAAAGGCCACCAACAGAGGCAGGAGCCCAGTACAAAAGGCCAGCCTACAGTGCCAGGAGAAACAGAATGAGCAAGTCAGAGATGGGGGAGTGACCTACCTCAACGGAGCTCTGTCGGGCCAGCTGTGGATTTCTTAATGGACAGAAAAGGGTGTCAACACAGGCAGGAGCCCAGTACAAAACAGCAGCCTGCAGCACCGGGAGAAACAGAACAAGCGAGTGACAGAGGGCCAGTGAGCGAGCTCAATGGATCAACACAATCAACATTTGGCATTGACAAATGCTTGTTCTTCCTGCAACCATATTTTGAGTGTTTAAAAAATGAATACATAAAAATAGCTTGCTGTACATGGCTGAACCTGTGTCTCGAAAATAGCTGGGTAAATCTATCCTATTGTCTTTTTCCTTCCTGCAACCATTTTTTTATTGTTTAAAAACTGTAATACATAACTTCTGTTGTACATCCCTGGACCTTCTGACTACAATTTGAAGCACATAGTAGTCCCAGAAGTAGCTGGGAAAGTCACAAAGCAAGAAAGTGCACACCTGGATGGTGGTGCTCACGATATGGCAGTAGCAGGAATCACGAGAATCGGGCAGTCACCAGCCATTTAAGAGGGGACTCCACAGCCTTGTAATCTATTTAAAATATTTCTTGGAAAATATCCATCGCAGACCCACAGATAAATTTGTGCATGCATAATTCATTTTGGATTTAAAAATCCTTTATCAAAGGCTTTGATAAAGGATTTTTAAATCCAAAATGCATTTGGTGTGCACAGATTTATCTGAGGGTCTGCTATGGATATTTTCCAATAAATATTTTAAATAGATTACAAGGCTGTGGAGTCCCCTCTTAAATGGCTGGTGACTGCCTGATTTTCGTGATTTCTGTAGCTGAGAAAATCTTTTTTGTCTTTTTTCTTCCAGCAACCCTATTTTGAGTGTTTAAAAAATGTTAATACATTTTGTCTGAGACAACCCTCATCTCCTTCATGCAGGCCTATTTTGAGAGTTTAAAAAAAGTAATACATTTTGGGCAGGATTCATAAACATCAGGGAAGGTCCCGCAGCTGCGGGAAAACCTCGGCGCTAGTGGGTTGCCACTTGTGAATCTGCAGGTCGCTCGTAGCTGCGGGTATTCACTAAGGTGGAGCAGGAGTATGACTGGCTCCACGGATTATTGCAGCTTGCGGGTGCTGTTGCCAGGGACAGCACTGCAGCTGTGGGAGGCTGCTACAGCCAGTGGGACCCGTCGTAACACCCTCCACAACTGCTGCAGCTGTGGATCAGCCACTTCGCAGCTGCAACAATTTCAAAGCGCAACTGGGGTTGCAGAGTGGGACTTAGTCCCAAAACACTTTATGAATCCTGCCCTTTGTCTCCCTTGTCTTCTTCATGCAGACCTATTTTGACTGCTTAAAAAATGTAATACATTTTGTCTGAGATCAGACACCATAAAAAAACCTAATGTTCTTAATCTCACAGGCCTTTTTCGAGTGTACAAAGTTCAATAAAACAAATAGACACAGAGTGAGCCAGTAAAAGTTCATTTTTGTGTTGACTCGCGTGTGTGCGCCAGCCAACATACTGCATTATGGCAGATTTGGAGGTGCGGTCACTGTGGGTGAATGCAGGACACACATCAGAAGGTGCATCCCTCATTCTTCAATAAGGCAGCTGCAGGTGGTGACACCAGGCATATGTCAAGTGGCAACCAGATCTAAGAAAATGTCCACTGCAATCATGCAGCGGCATAGTAACATGCCCTCCCGACGTGCCTGTCCTGGTGAAACTGCCTGCAGAGTGCCCTGACCCACTTCATTTACTGACAGGGGAGCCCACTCCCCATTGGCATAATGCCCCCTCCCATTTAAAATGTATGCTGAGGGGGTGTCCAATCCCCCTCGGCATCATTCGCCCCCCCCAAACAGTCTTTCTTTGCTGACGGGGGCCCCAATCCCCCTTGGCTTTAGTCCACCTTTCCCATTTATTTTGCCGATGGGGAAACCCACTCCCTGTCAGCATAATGTCCCCCCTCCACTTTTGTTGTGTGCCAAGGGGCTGCCCAATCCCCTCGGCTCTTGTCTCCCCCCTTCCGTATGTGCCAACGGGGGTGCCCAATCCCCTGTTGGCTACAGCATCCCCCTGCAAAACACTCAGGTGCCACACTGTGAGCCCATCCCAGTCTGCCAAATGCCCCTGTGAACCAAAAACCATCCCGCAATGTTTGTTTTTTTTTGAACCTGTGAAAGAAGAAAACAGTCCCTCACAGTCTCCCTGCCCCCTCCCCAAACTGCGCCCACTCTCTGAGTGCCCTGCCTCCCCACACACCACTCACCCCATACTTACTGTACCTCTGGAGCCTGGTATGACGATCTACGGTGGACTGGGAACACGTCTGCACTCTTCAAAGCTGACCGCGAACTGAAGAAATGCCGGTAAGCTGTATGATGGCATAAGGAAATAGGATTTTTTTCAACTTTGGTGGATATCTCGGCCATTTTTCAGAATTTTGGCACCAAATTTTCAACATAGAGTTATTGGGACCCCTCTTCATGAATTCAGTCACTGTCATGGCGTTATTCAGTTCGGAAAGGTGATTTTGCAGTCACTGTGCGGAATCACATTTTGGGACTGATTAAAGAAATGACAGTGCCACTGTTCATGAAGAGGGCTCTCAAAAAAGCCTATGTTGCAAATTTGGTGTAAAAACTCAAAAAAATGACTGTTTTTCGAGCTTGCGTTGCGTAGTTTCCACGCACACTCGTAACTTCGTGAATTTGTAATATTTTCACTCCAGATTTTCAAAACTGACATTTTCCCATACCTCCTTATGAACAGTACAGCTGTCATTTACATATCCTGGCGAAATATGTTTTTGCTTGTCCGCTATGCCATGCCGGGTTGTGCAAAAATCAGTTTTCGGACAGTTTCAGAATGATGGTGACACTGCTCGTGAGCAGAGGTCCTAAAATGCCTATATTGAAAATTTGGTGATGAACGTTCTTAAAATGACTGTGTTACAAGCATGTGTTGCACAGTTTCCACGCACCCTTGCAACTTCGCAAATTTGCAATATTTTCATGCCAGATTTTCAACACTGGCATTTTTTCATGCCTCCTTATGAACAGTACAGCTGTCATTTTTCACATCCTGCCCAGAATGTCTTTTCGCACCTGTGGTGTGCAATGGCGTGGTTGCTGTGGGAAATTGACTTTTGGGACAAATTAATAAAATCACAGTGCCACTGTTCATGAGGGGAGGTCCCAAAATGCCTATGTTGAAAATGTGGTAAAAAAATTCCCGGAAATAATTGGGTTACGGACGTGTGTTGCACAGTTTCTATGCATACTCATGACTTCATCAATATTTCCTATTTTCACTCCAGATTTTCAACATCAAAAATTTTTTTACACCTCCTCCTAAACAATACAGTTGTCATTTTTCACATCCTGCCCAAAATGTGTGTCCGTCCCTGTGTCGCCAAATGGCATAGCCGCTGTGCAAAATCACCTTTCAGCTAACAAACTGATAGTGCTGCTCTTCATGAGGTGGGGTCACAAAAAGCCCATGTTGAAAATTTGGAGTGAAAATACCAACAAACGCCTACAGCGTTAGGGTTTCCAACTGTTACTCCCCACTCTGCAGAGACTGACAGGCGTTGGGTGTGACTTGGGATCATTAGCTGTAATGCTCATGCCATTCCACCCCCACTCCCACCCTGCAGCCAGTGACAGGCATCGACGTCTGCCTTGGAGTGTTTGGCCCTAAAGTTCACCCCATTCTCCTATACTGCACCCACCTCAGCATATTTCCTTATGGAATGGTGTAAGTATAAGGCCCAAAGACCCCAAAGCACACCAATACACTTGTCAGTGTCTACAGAGTAGAGTGAGGTAGAATGGCAGAAGCATTATAGCTGATGACCCAAAGGCACACCCCAACGCCTGTCAGTCTCTGCAAGGTGAGGGTGGCATTGGCTTCAGTTCAATACTTCACTGCCATTCCTATTATGCATCTCTAACTCCTGCACTACCAATGCCAATGCCAGCGAGACAACATTCGCCATTGACAAATGCTTGTCTTTTATTATATCAAACAGCTAGCTTCCATCAGTCAAACTTACTACCTCCTTTTGATCTCTTCTGCAATAACATTTCATAAAGTAAAATACTGTACCTTGTCAAGGCCCATCCTGAAGCTTTCTTTCTTGTATTGTTTGGTCCAGTTGTGGCACTTCTAAGTTTTGGATTTAGCACTTCAAAAGAATGAAAACAGCCAGAGCCTGCTACAACATCAGAACAAGCATCCTTCTCATCCTTGACCACCACACCATCAGACTCTACTTCTATAACAAAGGAAAGGAAAAAAAAAAACTGGCCCATTCTTGTCACATATCCACCGTGTGGTTGTGGCAGTGCCAGAAAGCAAATTCAGATTTCTCCTGGTTACACTCTAAATCACAAGACAGGACTGTGACCAAAATTTGATGTACGTTTTGCAAAGAGAAACCTGATATCTTCAAAAACTGGGCTGCTACAGCTGGTAAAAATGACCTATGTGGACTCTTACATCACTGGCAATATCAATGTCAAGAAAACTAACTGTGAGAGACATGGGGCCTGATTTTAAAAAGGAAATCTTTGACACAAGGTGCCTGCACTAAATGGGTATGATGCAAGTAGCACTTTGCATCAAAGTTTGCAGCAATCCAGATTTTCAAATGCTGGCTGCATTGAAATTGGGATGCCCTGTGCCTATCTCACCCTGCACCACGCTTGTGGCAGAAGCATCCTTGTACAAGGGGACTTGCGAGATGGTGGAGCTGCAACATCCCCTTTTTTGGAATTTTAGAAGCCCCACTGTGGTTGCAATGGGTGGATGACCTTAGACCAGCCACAAGGTGGTCTAAGGGCCCTGTGCCACTGCCAGGCTGAGCAGTGATTGGTGGGGGGCTTTAGACAGGGGCTGACAAATTCCATAGCCTGACATCCCATGCCACCAATCAAGCAGCACAGACAAGCATTAAGCTGGGCAACAGGTTGCCCATGAATAACCATTCTCAGCAATAGCAAGCTAGTGGAATGCTGTTCATTCCATTTAAATTTGTGATTTTTTAAAATAGGTACTTTAAACCAATGAGAATTTTTTCTGTGATTTTTTATGTATGATCTGGGTGTTAATAGAATGTGATTCACTGAACAACTGGCATAAGTCGCTGAGGAAGGACATGGTTGGTCCAAATGCTTAGATATTGTTTTCTTTTTGTAACATCTATGTTGGTCCAATAAAAGGTATCAAACCATTTGCTTCTGGATCATGAACAACTGGTGACTTATGCAGTGAGCACTGCAATACCTTGTTTTGTCTTCCAGCCAGCAGGATCCACTGTGGCTGCACAGCATCAGCAGCTCTGCGGGACTCTTTTATTTTCAAGAAAGAGCCACTGGTATGGAGCAGATTGGAGCAGTGCCAGGGAGCAGGTGCAGGATCGGGTCACAGGGTCATGAAGGTTGGGAGACCACATGACCTGCCTTCTTGCAGGCAGCAATGTCTGACGACTATTGGGATGGCAGAGGCAGAATGCACCGTGGGTGCCAGTGGGAATGCCTGAGATGCCAGAGGAGGTCAGAAGAGGCAGAGGAGTGACCAGGGGGCAAGATGGGTAGTGGGAGTCACCTCTCATCGGCATGACTCACCAAATCTTCTTTTCCACGTTGGGGTGGAAAAATGAAAGGGCAGAGAAAAAAATGTCCCCTGGTGTGGTGCACACATTGATCTGTGGGCAGTCAGTGCATTTAGTCTTTCAGCGAGAGAGTTCCTCAGTTACAGAGCAGACACAGCAATCCAGCACTGCAGCATTCATTTTTGTACAATCACATTGCTAGGGAGTGGGTGGTGGACTCAGTCGGACTGACTGTAGTGTTTGTGGTGTAAACTGTGAAGGAAAAACTAAAAACAGAAGAAGTGAAAGAATAAAACTGCATAGAAGGGGGTCTGCTGGCCTGGGACAACAGAGAGAGAGAGAGAGAGAGAGTTCTGGTGTGGTGGGGAGGAAACTGACTGGGTGAGGGTTGAGATAGAATGAAAAAAGCAAAAGAAAACAACAAAATTAAAAAACAAAAAGGTCACATTTTATGGCACCCTGACCTTGGGAGAGGCCCAGGTGGGATTTGTTGAGTGGGCTGGACTGGTTGGTTTACAAATTTGGGAGGAGGGTTAAAACAAAAACATAAAAATAAATAAATAAATCTTAAAAAAAAACAGTAAATAGAAAAAAGGGGGGGGGGGCTGGCCTTGTCCTGGGGCAAGGTGTGGGATGAAAGGGAGAGGTCTGTTGTGGTGAGGAGGAAACTGACTGGGTGAGGGTTGAGAGGGAAGAAAAGTGTAAAAGAAAAAAAAAGCATTAAAATTAAGGTCACATTTTATGACATCCTGCCCTGGGGAAGGGCCCAGGTGGGATTTGTTGACAGTGGGCTGGACTGAGTGGTCTACAACTTCAAGGGGGGCCTGAAAACAAAACAAAAAATAAAAATATGAAAAAAAAAAATGGTTGTAAACAGCAAAGGGGGGGGGGGCTGACCGAGGACTGAAGTAAGGTAGGAGAGGGAGAGGTCTGGAGTGGTGGGGAAGGAACTGTCTGGATGAGGGTTGAGAGGGAAGAAAAATGTAAAAGATAAAAAAAAACATTAAAAAACAAAAAGAACACATTTATGGCACCCTGACCTGGGGAAGGGCCCAGGTGGGATTTGTTGAGAGTGGGCTGAACTGAGTGGTCTACGATTTCAGGAGAAGGGGCCTGAGAACAAAGCAAACATATATTTTTAAAGATTATAATTAGAAATAGAGGGGGCTGGCCTTGGCATCGGGGCAAGGTGTGAAAGGAGAGGGAGAGTTATGTTGTGTGTGGGGGGGGGACTGACTGAGTGAGGGTTGGACTGGATGGGAGGGAAGTACAAGAAAAAAAGATTTAAAAATAAGGTTAGTCACATTACATTTGTATGCTACCACCCCACCAGGAGGGGCCAGGTCGCATTTGTTGGGTGTGGGTGGACTTACTTGTGTACTACCTCAGGCTCTGGGTGCTGGGGGTCTGAAAATATAAAAAGAAAACAATTTAAAAAATCATTAAAAAGGGTGTGTGGCTAATGCTCAAACAAGATGGTGGTTTGAGCTTTTAGCCCTTTAATGCCAAGAACACATCCTGCTGCCATCCGGCTGTTATGGACAAATAATGGAATCTTTTATTTCTGTATCCTGAACAACTTACCTCAGAGAGCTGGTATTCAAATGTTGAATTGCTAGGACATAAAATAAAGCAAATATCACGAACACAAAATCTACTCCCACAGCTAGACTGCAATCGGCCTGCCAGTTCACCCCTGGAGGCGTCAGCATGGCATCTTGAACAGAATCTAAAAACAGGACCAGATGGACAGAATAGAAAATATGCTAAGCTGGGTGCTTTCGGAGGTGAATGACTATAAACGACAAACTATTTCCCACCAGGAGCAACTTCTAACTCTTAATCAGAAAACCTCCTCTAACGAAAATCATAGCAGCCAGAACGAACAACTCTACTATGACAAAGCGCTCTCAGAGAACAGAGCCATACTATACAGCAAATGCAACTTAAATTGGATGACATCGAGAATCGAGGATGTCACAATCTCCACTTTCGTGGTCTCCCAGAGAAAGCTGAATTGGGGGACTGTATAGCTTTCTTATACCATATCCTATCCAGCATTTTAAAAATTCCTGATGGCCGGTACAAAATCAAGTGAGCTCATCGATCTCAGCTCCGATGCCATGGTCAGAAAAGAAACCCAGGCCAATCTTAGTCCACTTTCTATGCTTTCAGGATAAAGAAAATATTTTGAAAAGAGCTAGAGATTTAGGATCCTTAGAATGGCAGAATAATAAAGTAATGATTTTCCTGGACTACTCCAAGGACTTAACTACTCATAGAAAGGCATATACTGAAGTCGACACGCACTGCACTGGGCTGGGGTGAATTTTTCACTCCAATACCCCACAGTTTTGCGGGTGTCACATAATGGCTCCTCTTTACTTTTCCACACACCAGAAGCAGCAATGGCCTTTATACAAAAGCAGTGGCCTAAAGCTTCCCCACAGTCAAAACTAGATCCCAGCAGATTGAAGAAACTGGCCATCCTCCAGATACTATGGATACTGCACCACTGGCCGCACCAGTAATATCGGGCCATCCTACAGCCCGCATGCTACAAGCTACTAATGAGGACCTTTGGATGCTACTTCCTAAGAATAAGCGATGAAATAAGCAGCATGAAAATCGTCAGATGTCACCCAGCAGAGAGAGAGAGAGAGAGATCTAGGGGCCGAAGTCACAGCAGACGTTCCAATAAACACACTGAAGTACAGTCTTCCCTTCTCTCCAAAAATCGTTATGCTCCTTTGATGTCCTTTGATGACTGCGAGGGCTAACCCCCCGAATCCACCCTTGCTACAGGTACCTCGATCTGATATACCTCCGACAGACTTATTACCTGTGGTGATTTCAGCTGCCAACTCCTGGGATGCGACGGCTGGGGGCCCAGATTTATCCACAGCTTTGGATAGTCATGCTGACCAGATGGGAACTCCTACAACCTGACCAGATGGGAACTCCTACAAGTGCTGAAACCCCTGCTGCTCCACCCTCGAACACAGTCCTGACCACTTTAAAAACAAAAACATACATTTCAGGTATTACTGTATTAGTGTAGGTAACTACACCTGCTGCAAGCTCTAGTGTTAGTCTCCTGCTATGAATATTAAGTACGTTTCTTTCAATAAATGGGCTAAAAGGTTCCTCTGGTCCCGATGGTTAATTTGTTGGGATGGACCCCTACATGCATTAATTGTCACTTTTAATGCCGTCCACAGCTTAGCTCTGAAATTGTGACTTGGTCTATTTAGATGGCTCTTTATTCTCTGGGCATCCAGAATAGCAGTTGTTCTCTTTGGTAACGGATGCCCTGAGATATGGAGGTGAGATTGGTTGCTATTGGTCTGATCTCATCTCCAGCTGGATTCCTAACTGTTGCCGATTGATTGAATGATAAGATCTAGCCTGCTTTCCTCTATTTCAGCAGAGTGACAAACATGTGGGGTTGGGTTCGCACTTGTATTTGGGTCATGACAGAAAAGCACTGTGGCTCCTTTTCGTGCTGTGAGCTATGTGCTGTAACACTCCCAAGCTGATTCGGCTGCCCGTACTGGTTCTGGCTTTTATAAGAGGGTCATGGTGCTACAGTTGGGCCTGGTAACATTTTTTAGGCCAGCCCTACGCAGTAAACAATTACCGTTTTGGAGTGGGGACCCATAGTCTGAATTGATAATGCACTTGCAGCCCCCCACCGCATCAAAAACCGAGCACCGTACATACATGGTATTCAGCTTCTCGCTTCTGTTTTAATATTGTTTGCTGCCTATGTATCGATGTTTGCCATATAAGTAAAAGCAGCACTTTTTCTGTTTGATTGAAATGTTTAGAATCTGACATACAGTATGTTTAGTAAAATCAGCTGTTATAATTGTTGAAATACCAACAGGTATTGTCTTACTTAGGCTTACCAACAATATACCAGATATTTTGTTATACAGCTCAGCCATATCCTGACTCTTTCTTAAGTGGCACCCACTGCCATCTAGTGTACAATCTTCAGTACTGCCTTCCATTTTCTTAATGTCATTGTAAGGGTAATGAAGTTAATCGCCTAGTTGCCTATAGTACTGATTTTCGAACACCTCTCTCCTCTAATTTATTTTCTGTTTTTTTGAAGCCACCATATGCTGCTGGTACTCTCCCTATCAGGCATTAGCTAACTTAGGTTGGGAGAGCTACTAAGGCACTCAGTGGTAATATTTTACACTTAGATTAACTTACTATGTGTGGGGCCTCGTTTACTTTTTCTCTGTGCTTGTACCCCTGACTAAGGGTTAGCATTTATGATAGTATTATAGCTATATGTTGAAACGTTACAGTTCTTGAGTATTAAAGGCTGTTTGATATAGTTTTTTTTCCCCCTCGGCTGAGCCACGATTAAGGGCTGTCAAGGTTTGTGACACCCCACACAAAAGTTTTTGTATAGAGTTAAAGTTGAATGGGTGTTTAACTACTCACCTTGTTTCCTAGGATAATATTTATCTGGTTTCTTCTCCTTACCTCAAAAAGAGTTTACTCTAATTATACTACTATGTAATTAGTCTTCAGACTAATGTTCTGTTTTAGTGTTTGTTGTTGTAATTCTGTACTGTTTGTAGTATGCATTATGTTCTGTAACTTCGCACGGGATATGAAGTGTTCCCTTTTTCTGTGTCAGGGCTTCTTACATTATCACTCTCTAAGTCAGAGAAGGTATTCCTATCACCTCTGTCGGTTTCTGCTTGCTTTCGAAGTAACATTACCCTATACTTGTTCAAATGTTTTACACTCGGACTATGGCTGAAATCCCCTGTCACAGTTGTAATATAAGGGGCCTTAACTCCCCTATCAAACACAAGCAGGTCCTGACTCATTTGCAAAAATTAAAATCACGGGTGGTACTATTGCAAGAAACCAAATTAACTGATAAAGAAGCCCAGAAGCTATGTAAGGGATAGGTAGGTATAGAAGTACACAGTGTGGCTCCCACAAAAAAGAGAGCAGGGTCTCTATTCTCATTCATAAAAGCCTTCACTGGACCCTTCATAAATCATATCATGACCCAGAAGGCAGATGAATTCTCGCACATTTTAACACCCCACAAGGCCCCTTTACCATACTTAACTTATACGCACCAAATGAAGACTTCCCTTACTTCTTTCATACTTTAGCTTCTCATCTAACTAACCTAGTAGATAAACAAGTCCCTATCCTAATTGAGGGGGACTTTAACCTTACTTTGAATCCTACAATAGTCAGAAGTCCTAGTAACTCAGAACCTCATTCCCCAGCCCTTAATTCGTTCTATTATGGATAAAAGACCAAGCCCTCACTGATATATGGAGGCATCACCACCTGAGAGAAAAGGACTTTACTTATCAATCACCTGTCCATGACTCTTTAAGTCGTATAGATATGCGGCTTACATCTCCAGAGCTTACACCTCTTGTAACAGCAGTCACCATCAAACCTAAAATTATTTCAGATCATGCCCTGTGCAACTGGATTTTTTATTTGGTAGCTCCCCACAAAAATCTGTTAATTAGAGGCTTGATCCAACATTACTTTTAGATACAATATTTAAGCCATGGGTACAACGTATTGCCCAAAACTATTTCTCTGATAATCATAATGATTCTACTTCTACCATTACAATACGGGAAGTCTTTAAGGCCACTCTTAGAGGTCAAATAATTAATTATTTATTTAGCTTGTAGGAGGAAGGAAAGGGAAAAGCAATTGGCAGCCTTAGAGGGGCAACTTAAAGTTAAAGAAAATGCTTTGAAGGCTACCCCATCCAGGATTACTAAGAATTCACCCCTCCAAATGGAGATTGTAGCTCTTAGGCATGAAATACATGCTCTAACTGCACGGAAAGCTGAATTAGCCATCTTACGGTTAAAGCATAAATATTGAGAGAGTGGAGAAAAGAATGGTAAATTATTAGCTTACAGGCTCAAGAAACAACAATCCGAGCGATACATTGCCTCTTTGATATCCAACTCTCGTACTAAACGTACTGATCCTGCAGAACTCAACTCTGTTACGTCCCAGTTTTATCAGAAATTATATTTATCCACAACCTCTACATCTCCTCAACAGTTAGACTTTCTTAGCACTTTATCTCTGCCTAAGTTAACACCCACTCAAAGCTCTCTCCTTGAACAACTGGTTACATCCCAAGAAATAGAAGCAGCAATTAAAGGGCTTAAAACAAAAAAGGTTCCTGGCAGCGGCAGCGTTCCTATTGCTCTCTACCACTTCTTAATTCCCCAAGTGAGCCCGATCCTTGAACGCCTATTCACTGACTGAACTCATCTTCTCTGGTGCATTTCCTTCATCTATGTCTGTTGCTACCATTACTGTATTACCAAAGGCTGGTAAAGACCCCTTATTCCCTGTCAGTTACAGACCCATCTCCCTTATCACTGCAGATGGTAAAATTTATGCTAAAGTGCTTGCTACTCTATTAGAGTCCCTTCTCCCTTTCTTGATTCACTCTTTTCAATCCAGTTTTATACAGGGAAGACTGAGTTCTGATCATATCAGGACTCTGACTAACCTTATGCTCACTGCTTCCCCTTATCCTACCCCTTCAGTAGCAGTCACAATTGATTTTGAAAAGGCCTTTGATACAATTGAATGGACTTATCTCTATGCAGTCCTTGCCCATTTAGGCATAGGCCAATATTATCTTTCTGCTTTACAAGCCATCTACTCTGCCCCCTAAAGTCCAAATTCTCACCAGTTCAACCCTGTCTGCTCCCTTTTTGCTTACCAGAGGCACCAGACAGGGTTGCCCTTTATCGCCACTTCTCTTCATTTTAGCTATTGAACCCCTAGCTGCAGCGATTAGACAGGACCCAAATATTAAAGGAATATCAGTTAATGATCACAATTATAAATCTTTGCTTTATGCTGATGACCTCATAGTGCTCTTAAATCAGGCTGATAAATCTTTGCCTTTCTTAATGGCCATCTTAGATAAATTCTCACCTCTTTCTGGCCTTAAAATGAATCACTCTAAATCTGAAATTCTTCTGCTTAATAAAGTAGCTACTCTGCAGCAATTCTCCTCTTTCTCTCACTGATGGGCCCCGTCATCCATAACCTACCTAGGCATAAAAATAACCCCCAAGATACACACCTTTTGTGAACTAAATTTTAGCACTCTCCTGCCTAGAATAAGTCTGGAATCAGACTGGTGGAAAACACTGCAACTCTCCATGGCTAGAAAAATAGAGGCAATAAAAATGATAGCTGTCCCAAAAATCTTTCACCTCTTATTTTATATGCCTTCTAACATATCCAACAAGTGGTTTAACCAAATAGATTATCTCATAGGTAACTTCCTATGGGAAGGACGCAAGTCTACGTACAATACAAATAAACTCAGAGCTAGTTAGAAGGTTGGTGATTGGAACCTTCCCTGGTTCAAAGGATACTATTGGGCATTTAGAAATGCACAAACAGTGAGGTGGTTCCCAACAGAAGGTTATCCCCCTCCATTATGGGCACAAATTGAAATTGCAAAGTGTGGGCAAATTAACCCCTCCTCTTACTTACTTGCTTACAGATTTTCCCCTTCCATCTCGTATACTTTTCCTTATCAAAGCTTCTTAAATGGGCTGACAACAAACTAGCAGATGGCTGAATATGAACCTAGCATATATCCCCTCATTTTCCTTATGGCACAATAATAATATATGTATCAATGGGAAACCAGTGCACTGGCGCGATTGGGAAACCAAAGGTATTTGTTAAGTTTCTGACCTGTTAATGCCAAATGCCAGGGCTTTGGACTCTTTTCAAGCACTGCAATCTTGACATAATCTTCCAAGTTCTGATTTTTGGAAATTTTTCAACTGTGCAGCTCTTTAACATATCTTATCAGTCTAATGGAAAAACACTACCCTCAGACTTTACCATCACCTATGGTGAAGTAGATTAAAGCTACACATGGGAGAGCAGGTCTTTATTCATCTATCCGAGAAGCTATTCCAGATCAAACAACTTCTGTTAGGAGTTACTGTACCTCGATCTTAAAAACACCAATCTCGGATGAGTTGGCACTCGGCCCATGAATCTGTTAAAGACCTCAAAGTCACCCTATCCAAAATAAAATCCTTCAGTGTTGGTATTGTACACTTGAAATATTGTATTCTGCCAAAATAATACCATCTCGCCACTGCTGGCAATGTACACACTCCTCATGAGGACTTATTTCACATCCTGTGAAGTTGTCCACTAATTCAAAGCTTCTAGTTAAAAGTGACCAGTCTCCTTTCTAACATATTACAGTGCTCCATACCCATATCTCCTGGGCTGTTCCTTATCGGCTTAGACACTGGTCAGCACTACATTTCTAAAAACCAAAAATCCCTCCTGATCCAAGCAAACATTATAGATAAAGGATTGCTGTTACAAAGGTGGAGGGCCTCTAATATACCTGCTATAGTTGAATTCCTAACTAACCTGACCCAGTTAACCACCTATGATACATTATCCCACCTTTCCAGCATCACCTTATATAACCACACTCAAAACTTTTATCAATACTTGCGGCAACTTAATATCAACCCATCAGTTGTGACTGGATTACCATAAAGACAGGTTAGAGATTGAGCACTCCTTCCCCCTAATGTGTACCACACATATTGCTTTCTCTGACTTATATCGGATGTTGTAGGTGGTTATGATACAATATTTTCCATTAATTTCAAGTGCAATAGTACTCTTTTTATTGATAGGTATAGCAAAGTCCTAGGTACTGCGCTCAACTTGAGATTCTTAAGAAGTAACATTTTATTACAACACTATACTGGTTACTCTGATATTGTTTTATAATTAATGGGTTGCATTTTTTCCCATTGAAAAAGCCATGTATTAAATGCCATAATACACATTTGTGTATTACAGCATTTTTTGAATACACAGCTCTGTGTGTCAGACTGTCGGCGGTACCTGAGAAGAGATATTGATCTGGATCCCTGCTGTGCACTAGCGTTCCCCATTTTTAAAAATTTTAAAAATAGCTTTGGTCCCTCATCAGTGGCACCCACAAGGGAAGCCACATATTCAATATCACACTCTCTGTTGGGTTGGACGACACAGGAGCATCGAGAGCAGCAAGGCCACCAAGTCATCCTTCCTACTGCCTGTCTCTAGTGCCCCTCACCAGCCAGCATCTCTTGCCTCCTCCTCCTCTAACTTCACCCCAGGCCAGGGCAGTGAGTAGGCAGCAGCACCACTGCCTAGGTGCTGACCGCCTGAATCAAAATAAATGAATAAATAAATAAAAACGTTTTATTTCTGCACTGCAGAGTGTATGCACAGGCAGACGGGAGTCGGTGAAAAAATGCAACCCATTAAATTATATAAAACAAAATATGGGGTGCAGTGCATATACTCAGATTTAACACACCCTCATTGTTGGATGGCTACCATAAACCATATGCCATCCAACAACTCAATCATGTATTAAATTCTTGTAACACACTGCACCCTATACTTTATCCTATATGTCCCATACTTCCGACCCGGTGTTATTAACCTATCATTTATATGTTGGAGTAAGTCACAATGACATTATTAAACACTGAAGTAATGCTTTAAATTACAAGCTTAATATTAACTTACTTATAATACATATTAGTTTGATACCAGTTGCTGTTCTGTACATCCCCTGGTGTAGTATGGGACATACTGAAAGAATATTATAAGTTATATAGTCCAGTAAGGACTCATATGCGAATATTTCATGTATGAACCAAGCTATATCATGTATGGTACATTTATTGTGTTTATGTCTGTTGTATGTTTGAAAACTTAATAAAAAGTTCAACTTCAAAAATCATTAAAAAAAGAACAAATACTGCAGTGCCAATAGAACAGGGGGAGGGCAAGGTGTGAGAGTCACTGACTCGTGGTCAGAGAGGGAGAGTTCTGGTGTTCAGTGATGGACAGAAGGTAAAGTACAGAGAAAAAGAACACAAAAAAAAGGTCAATTTTGCATGCCACTGCAGAATCGACTGCCTGTAAAAAGGGGAACAAGGTGAAGTTATTCATAAAAAACAAGATAGAAAAGGGGAGGAGGAGGAAAGAGGTATAGTGTGACACTTGTACAAAAAAGGGAAAAAAAAACAAACGGGGAAGACTGGATTGGACTGAGGAAAACTGAAGTAGTGTAAGAAGGTCAGACAGGAGCAGAGGGAAAAGGTGAATCGGGGCAAGTGGGCCACAAGCCACAAGATTCCAGCACTTGATGAACAATTATTAAAAAAAAAAAATTACACAATAGCAAGTTAAGCATAAACACCACCTGTACACAAAACTATTTCTACTATTGCTATTTCCCTTCTGCTCCTTCCCTGGCTGCCTGCAGTCATTACGCACCATCAAGTTTCAATGGAATTTCAATGCTTGGGTGAATAGAGTATGGGGTTAGTAGTGTTTATGTAACTATAGTTTACTTTTGGCTTTTCCTCTATTCCCACCCTTGGTAGGGAAGCTGGGTAGTGAGTAGGGAATAGAAAGCCCAAAAGAATTACCAATGATTGTTCAAAAAGAGTATGATTACCTCCCCCAACTCATGGAGAGTATGACCAGTAGCATGCAGGAGAGGGAAAAAATCTCCAGGTGGAGGAAACTTCTGAGAACCCATGGCTACTGACCTGCACATCCTCCGGGCAAACTAAAAGGAGATGAACTTAGGTTCTAGCAACCATAAGCTAATTTTCTGAGGAAGGTGAACTGCTTGGAGAGATGACGGTCCATCTTCAAATTCATGGATGATGCATTCTGGGAGGACAGTTCTGAGGTTGAAGAGTTAGGTCTATTCTGAAGGAGCATCCGAATCCTGAGAGTGGAGTAGGTCCAGTCAAAAAAAGGCGAAGGTAGTCCAGGTTTCCAAGGTAATGATGGATGATGTCCAAAGGGATTACAGAGACTAATGAGCAGGAAGAGCTTAGTTTGATAAATATGTTACCAGACTGTGAACGGTGGGAAATATCATGGGTTATGAAGACATAAGGTAAACGACCTAACTTTGTAGAAGGTTTGGCATTCAAGTTAGAGTCTGGAGGTGAGGAGTTAAGCGATGAGCACGTTGAAATGTAAGCATCCATGAAGCAGATGAAGGAGTCAGAAAGAGTCTTTATGTGCGAGGTAGGGACTGTGATGTGAATGACTTTAGACCAATGAAGGAAGATTAGTATATGCTGTAGAGATGGTAACTGAATGTATAAGGAATACTTGGAAGTTCGGTATGAGGAATTCAAGAGTTGATTTGGATATTGATGTCATAATAATATTTGAATAGGCTCTTGCTGGTCCACTGGTAGAAAAGTAGATATGGGTATTTCTGTGGTGTAACTGCCTGTGACATGCACTGAGGTGGCCATAACTGTTTTGCCTTACAGGTAATCCAATGTCTAAATAGCTAGGGATGGAGTCCAGAAAAACTGCTGGTATGGGCTGAGCAAGGAAAAGGCAGCTGGCTTCGTAAGCTTAGGTAAGTAAATTGAAAGGCAGTATTAATGGGAAAGAAGCAAGTCAGAGTAGAAGGAGTCATCAGGAATGCCTGTAGAAAGTTGTGTAGAGTAATCCAGGAAGGAGCAGATTGGTAGCGGTGGAATGCAAAGGATGACTGAGGCTGAGTAGACCAGAAGGGTAACGATCCATGCGAGGGTAGCAGAAGCCAGGTGGGCAGGTGGGCTGGGTATATCATACAGCTGGCACAAAGCAGGTTCCATAGAGAACAAACAAGGAGCAGCAGGGTAGAGGTGCCAAGGGCAAAACTGGCAAGGGGTGCAGGCTCCAGACTAGGGGTAGAGATAGCAGGAGTCAGAATGGGAGAAGGGGCAGAAATGGAGATGGAATGCTGGTAGGAGGAGTGAAAGGCCCAAAAGGAAAATCAGGGGAGCAAGGGATGGGAACAGGGGATGGGGGGCAAAAGGGGGGAGCCCAGGAAAAGATAGCAGGGATACGGCCATCCCAATAAGAAACAGTGGACCAGGCAGCAGAACATCCAAAGAGCAAGTAGAGCAGAGCACAGCACACTGGAATGATGTAAACAGGGCAAAAGAAATATTACAGGAGTAAGAAAGCAAAGGATTGTGCAGCACGCAAGGACCAGATGCAGGGAAAGGCAACCCACAGTAGGGAAGTGATGAGCTCATTGTGAGGCGAGGTAACAGCACAGGGCAGGCAGTATACACAGGTAAGGTAGTGCAACAGTGAACAGATGCCAAGGGAGGTCATCAAGAAACAGGAAAACGAAATGTGACAAGAAGGGAACCCAGGGCAACACCAAGCCAGATGGGGGCAACAAAGCATAGGTGAATGATTGGGTTTTGATGTGCTGTAGAGTCCTGTGGATGGATTTTATATGGTTGATGGTTGTAGAAGGCTCACATAGCTGTAAGGTAAGCAGTGAGAGTTGCAGTGGAATTGGATTGTGAGGCCTCAGGAAAAGCTAGGTGCAGAGAAGTAAACACAGGTAGCAATAGAGGACAGGGAGGCCTAGGTAAAAGTATCACATGGCAGTGTCTGTCACAGGCTGGGCTAGTCTGGCGGCACTGGCAGCATGGCCATGCAAGCAGAAATGGTAGACTGTAGCCATTTCTTTGTTCAGTGCTAGACACAGGATACGGCTTGACAGAGCAAATGGACACAAACAGTAAGTTGATGGGCAGGGCCCCATTAAACAGCACACATGAATTCCCACAGCAGCAGAAACAGTGCACATCCACCAGTGCGGCAGCAAGAATAGAATGGTAAGCCGACCAGCAGCATGGGTACAAGAGTCGAAGATGCAGGAGAAAGAGACTCTAACCCACCTGAGGTCCGTTCGTAGCCCCTGCGATGCAAGGGGGCGTTGTACCAATGGTAGGTCCAGGGAGCAGGCTCCCAAAGAACAGCCATGGAGTGAGGGAGAAGGTCGGCCAAGCAGGCACAGGGGGAGGACACTGCAATCTGGAGGGCAGGAAATCACCAGATGGGGGAAATCACCCATGGGGCACAGGACGGGAGAGTAGCAGCAGCAAGGTACGGGGAAGGGGAGGCAAATGAGAGAAAACAGACGGGCAGGAGGTGAGCAAGAGAAATAAGGGGGGGATGGAGCTGAAGACGGGGAACAGTACAAAGGCAAAGAATGCAGGGGATCTGCAGGAAGCTACACAAATGTGACCACGGGGGGGAAAGGGGCAGAGAGGAGAAGAGGCTCAGCCCATTAACCACACAGGAGCCTAGGCACCGAGGTACTGTGTGGGTCAAAACGCACTAAGCAAAGAACTGCCAAGGGAGGCTGTCTTTGTTGGGGATGTCGGAGGAGCTATTCCCCCACATTGAACCTCAGACTATAGCCCTCCCAAAAGTCTATCCCATCCCAGTCTCCAACCCAGTCAAGGACACACCATGAACGCAGTAAGATATTTTAAAATAAATGTTATTTGCATCAATACAGGAACACAGGAACATAGCGGGTGACAGAAGAAAAGGACCACCTGACCCATCTAGTCTGCCCATTTTTCCCTGTCTAATATAAAGCTTCAGATCCTACAAGATCTCCAGCCTTTACCCTCCTGCCCTCCTTCCCTTACCAATGGTGTCCCCAGCCACTGTTCGGGCTTTGGGGTACCTTCCCTACCAGTCTTTGTGATACCCACATTTCTGTCCCATGCTTTCTTAAATCCTGTAACTGTTTTAGCCCCCACCACTTCCACTGGGAGGCTGTTCCAGGGGTCCACCACCCTTTCCATGAAGAAATACTTTCTCCTGTTCCCTCTGATCCTTCCCCCATCCAACTTTATATTGTGACCTCTAGTCTTTGTACATGTTTTTCTTTGAAAGATGCTCACTTCCTGTACCTTGTTAATTCCCTTTAGGTATTTGAATGTCTCAATCATGTCTCCCCTCTCTCTCCTGATCTCCAGGGAGTAGAGATCTAAATCCCATAGCCTTTCTTCGTAGGGCTTCTGATGCAGTCCCTGCACTATTCTGGTCACCGTCCTTTGTGCACTCTATATCCTGTCTATATCTTTAGACAGATGAGTCCTCCAGAACTGTACACCGTAATCGAGGTGGGGTTTCACCAGTGATTTGCATAGGGGTAGTAAAACAACAATAGTAAAACAACAAGTGTGACAAGACAATATGCAGAAGAATAAACTGATGATGATGATCATCAGTCAGTTGAATTAAACAGAGAAGCGGAAGCATCTGTTTCACTTCCTAAGAAATGCACTTCAGTGCCAGATCAACAGGTGGACAGGATAAATAAAGACAAGAAATATGATCAAGAGAAAATGACCAGAATGTTCCAATCTCATTGGTTGACCAATTTCAAATGGTTAAGATATGATGAAAAAAAGGGCCTGATGTATTGTACAGTGTGCAAAAAATAGCCTGCTGTTGCAATACCAGACTTTTCCAAAAAAATAAATGTCTTTACCACAGGGTCAAATGGTATACCGTGTACAGGGTGACCATGATTGAGCGCTTACAAAAAGGGCGACTTAATCACGGCACCTGTGTGCAGGGCTACCTGGCAGGGTAGCGAGCAGATACTGGGGTGGGCGAGGTAGGGTGAACAGATGTACGTGTGTACACACGAGCATAGGGGGGAAGAAGGGGAGAGAACATGTGTGGGAGGGGGCATGTTGGGCAGATGCCAAGTTGTACCAGTAGCATGGTGGGGTGGCTGATCGTTTGGGAGGTACAGGGTTTGGGTCCGGCACAGCATTTTTTTTTTTGCCAGTGGGCAGCTTTGTATTTTTCCAGGTTTTTCACCTCCCCCCAACATGCACCCCCCTGGAGTTGAGAATCCATTAGTAGGAGGGTCTCAGGCACCCTCTTCATTCTCACCATGACTGTGCATCACCGAAATTAATTTTTGGTAATGTACACTCGCCATAATGGCAATCACTTTTCTGTGATCACCATTATGACATGGAACTGGGTCAAACAGTTTTAGGATTGAGTCACTACATGTGCACAAGTCCAATCCACATATGCTATGTCAGAATCAACATATACTGGAAAGTGGTCAACAAGCAGTCAGTTTTGATATCAGTGAATCACCACTGCATCAAGCATTTGCTCAGTTGGAGGAGGGCACTAAGGTCAAGATGAGACACATCTGTTCAACACAGCATACTCCACTGAACAAAATCTTCACCTTTCCTCGAACATGAAGTGGCTATGTGACTTACAGGAGAAAAATGAGATTAAGCTTGGTACTATTGTAACTATACCAATGATAAGAGAGCAAAAAACTTCTGTAGTGCTATATCTGCTGTTATAGCCAGAACCCAGATGCAGACTCATACTAAGGCTGAATTTGTAATAGTTCTTGCTGATAGCAGTACTGATGCCTGCATAATTGAGAGGGAAAATGTTTCCCTGCATTTTGTAGATCCTACTTCAAAACAGGTGTGTACATTTCTGATCCAAGCTGTACCCTTGGAATATGCACATGCAGAAGGCAGCTTTAATACAGTATGAACTGAATTAGACTCAGTATATCTTCCTCTTGCAGTCCTCAAAAATGGGAAAAATCCAGGGCCACTTCTTATTTCTGCCAATTTTGATGGGTTGTCATGATGGGTGAAAGAGGTGGAACCACTGCAAAGTTATGGGAGCACTGTCCTCACATCATACTCATGCACTGCATTGCCCATAAGCTGGAGTTGGCAGTCCTCGATGTAACAAAAAAACCCAAATCCTTTTGTACCTAAGCTTGAAAGCACTCTCATGGGAATATTTAAATTCTATCATTATAGTCAAAAAAAATGAGACAGCTTCAAGAAATTACAAATGTCATACATACCAATCTGGCTTACTTTAATGCAATTAAACAGGCGAGATGGCTTGCCAGTAGATCACATTCAGTCCATGTAGTTCAGGTGAACCTACCTACAGTAGTACAGCACCTTGAACATGTATCAGGTTTATCTGGTGATGATGGTTCAAAATCAAAGGCATTCTTAAAAGACACGCACAGAGTGTGCAGCTTGTAAAATCTCTTTATCCAGCAAGATTTTTTTACTAATACTGAAGAATCTGTCACTGCAGTTTCAAAGAGATGACTTACTAATTCTGGAAGTTCCACAACTCGTTGAGACTTGCCTACTGCAGATGAAGGAACTCAAATCAAAGACAGGAAAATACATGATAGCTTTCCTAAGCCATTACAAACCTCAATACAAATGCGTGGACTATGTAGTGTCAAAGAAGGGAGGTGAGGAGAAGACTGTTCCTTTCATATTCAGAGGCAACTGCCCAGAAATCAGTTTTGAAACAGATGCACAACTGCAGAGTTTAGTATATGTAGCAATAACTTTACATAGATAAAGATTTCAACATTTCTCAGATGTGCCTCTCAAATGGTTCACCTGTTTGGATTTTAAGCAATTTGATTGCCCAAGAGAACACTTTGAAGAGTTTAAAACCATTGAACTGGCTAATTTGACGAAGTAATTTGATGTTTTCATTCAAGAGCAGTAGGAAAATATAACAAACTTTTGTCAGCGCCAACATGGCTGCTGTGCATGAACATGAAACAAAGTTTTCATTTATTTTTTCTTTTGTTACAGAAGTCCTTCAAAAAATGTAATGCATTAATAGACATAGTCTACCTTGGCTGATTTTGTTGTTGAAGTGTGATGTGTTACATTTTAGGGATGCAACTGCAGAGCTATTTTGTCCATTATGCATAGGTTTAGGTACAACACCACCTGGTTTTCAATGTTTTGCAGGGCTTGACCTCTGGCGGTAAATCGTGCATGCATTGATGTGTGACTGCTTTTATATACCAAACTAACAATTAATCCAATTACAATCAAATGCCCATTTAAAATAATCATCCACTCTTTTTTTGAAAACCTTTGCCAAATTGCCACTAAGAGGGAAAAACTACAACTATTAAGAAGATCCATTGGTGAACCAGACAATATCATTAATCTTTCAAAAAGAAATTTAACCACCTTTGAATGTAGTGTATTAAATAAAGACCCCAACTTTGTTCCATCTACATCTTTGGACATTAGTCGGACTATGATTGACTTAAATCTGTTTGCAAGGAAGAGCACGTTAAAAAACATATTTTCGAAAGATTCTGTTTCAGAGCCTGCAAGTGAGATGTCTTCAGAGTTGGCAGAGCAGACTACATTTCATCCTAAATCCACATATTGCCCACCTCATGGCCCAGCAGTGACTGCTTTTCTATGACAGTGTGAAGTCAACCTCATGTCTTTGGATTTGAATACAAGGATTCACAGGGAGGTAACCAGTAATTTGTCCAAACTTGGAGGACAAGCTTTAGATGATTTATTTAATGACAAAACAATAGTGGTGAAGCCAGCAGACAATGGGGGTGCTATTGTTTTACAAGCCAGTACTAATTATGAAACCGAAATACTAGGGCATTTGAGTGATACTAGCTACTATAGGATATGTAGTGGCAATCTGACAAAGGTTTTCAAAAAAAAAAGAGTGGATGATTATTTAAAATGTGCATTTGATAGTAATTGGATTAGTAAAGAAGAACAAGAATATTTAACAACTACACATCCAATGGTTCCAACTTTTTATACATTACCAAAAATTCATAAGAGTTTGATAAAGCTTCCTGGATGCGTTATAATTGCAGGCATCTGGTGGATCATTGAACCTTTGTCAAAATTTGTTGATGCTCACATAAGATCGATTGTGCAGACAGTGCAGTCCTATATTAGTGATACAACAGATATTCTGAACACTATTCATGACAATGACGTGGATTCTGGGTGTTTTTTTGAAATGTTAGATGTATAGTCACCATACACATCTGTCCCCCATGATGAAGGCTTGGAAGCATTGAGTTTTTTTCTTAATAAATGATCAGACATTGAAAACCCACCAACAGAACTGTTGTTAGATCTGGCCCAACTTGTCCTGAAATAAATATGTTTACCTTCAAGAGAAAGTACTACCTTCAAATTAGGGACACCACAATGGGGGCAACTTTCGCCCCTAGTTTTGTAAACTTATATCTAGCCTGCTGGGAACATTTCTTTGTCAGGGATGCCTTCACGAATCCACAGCTTGGGTGTGTTGATTTGTGGAGGCATTTCATTGACAATATACTTATTATATGGAAGGGCACTGAAGAAGATATGGTTGTGTTTGTAGAATATTTGGAACAAACAAATGCAGCTTTAAAATCTAAATTGGTTATTAATCTGGATGCAACTTGATTTATTGGATGTCACTTTGTACAAGAATGGGAAGAGGGGTATTGGCTCTGATTTATATGTAAAGAGTACAGATCTAAATAAGTTTTTGTAGGCAAAAATCTGCCATCCCTTGTATGTTAAAAAAGCTATTCCAAAGGGCCAACTCATTCAAGTTAAGAGAAATTGCAGTGACCATGTTAAATACAAAATAAGAGAACAAAAGATGGTAGAAAAGTTCATTGTCCAAGGATATGAACAGGAAACAATTAATTTGGTGATACAGCAGGTGGGTCTTATGAATAGGCAAGATCTGACAACTCAGAAAAAAAGTAAGAGGCAGGGTGGTTTTGAATTCCCTAGACTTATTACAACATATACCCAGGGCACCTCGTATTTTATTTATTTATTTAATTTTGGTGACCGGGGAGGCCCACTGAGCCCCAAAGTTCCCTTTTTCAGGGGCGACCCGGGATAACAATACAAGTTATAAGAATGAACAAGGACATACGGAACATTTGAGGCATTGTGAGTTACATCATGAGGTGGTTACAGGAAAGAAAAATAGTGGATACAGGCATGGTTATAGGCATGGTAAAAGAAAAGCAGTGGATACAGGCTTGGCTTACAGGCATGGTAAAAGAAAAGCAGTGGATGCAGGCATGGGTACAGACATGGTTATCACCATGACATGTAAGCAATTGGTAGTACTTTGCATATAGTTTATTCAGGGGTTACACGTGGCCTCTGGTGAGCAGTCTATATAAGGCAGGTAGTAGGAAGGTTAAGCTAGGAGATGGGAGATGGAGAGGAGGGGAGTACCTTAGGAGCTTTAAGTGCCATGACAGTGGCATGCGCTTGAGGTCAGCAGATGGGACTTAAGCCTGGTGTGGAAGTTCATGAGTGAGGAGGAGGCCTAGATCTGGGAAGGGAGCTTGTTCTATTGGCAGGCTGCTTGGGAGGAAAAGGATCTTCCGCCAGCATTTGTCCTTGCCCTAGGGACTTCTAATAGCGTTCTATCTGAGGTCCTTAGGTTCCTTGGGTTGTGTTTGAGGGTTATGGTCCCAGCAATGCTTGGTGGAGTGTGGGGTTTGAGAAGCTTGTAGGCCTGGACAAGCAAGGGGTGTTGGAGGTGGGCGACCAATGTGGGCCAAACGGAGACTGGCCAAAGTGTCACAGTGGTGACGTCTCGGGTGGTCTAAGGTTGCGAAATTAGCTATTTTATTATATAGGGTTTGCATCCTGGTAATCTCTTGTTTAGCCATGCCCTGTATAATAGGGTCTGCAAAGGTCAGGTTGGGTAGAAGGACGCTGGTAGCTATGGAGAGCCTGGCTTCAAGGATGAGTTGGTCCCTGAGTCGGTACAGGGTGCCAAGTTTCCGATGTAGGGTCCTGCTGACCTGGTCCACATGTTCCTTGTATGTGATATTCTGATCCAACGTAAGGCCTAAATATTTAAGAGAGGGGACTACGTTAATGGCCTTACCAGAGAGTGAGGTTAAGGAGAGGGATGAGGACATGTCAAATCCCCAGGGATCTTGGCCCAAATAGCATTGCCTTGGTCTTGTCGGCATTTAGTACCATTCTGTTCTTACATAGCCAAGTCTCTAGTGAAGTGAGATCCTTTTGGAGTAGAGGGCCTAGGGCAACCATGTCGTACAGGGGTTGGAAGATGACAGTATCATCAGTGTACTGCACAACTGAGCTCTCCCCGCAGTGGGTACGCAGGTCATTGGTAAACAAGGAAAACAGGAGGGGCCCAGAATTGAGCCCTGAGGTACACCCTGGTTTAGGGGTAGTGGGTCAGATATAGTCCCTTTCCATGAGACCCTCTGTGCCCTGTCTGATAAGCAGCTCCCAAACCACTTCAGGGCATGATTGTCTAGGCCTATATTTTGCAGCTTCTGTAGCAGCAAGTTGTGTTCGACGAGGTCGAACACCTTGGATAAGTCTATAATGACTGCACCAGTGGGTATCCCTTTGTCCATTGCCCTGAGAACTTCATCTGTGAAGTTAATGAGGGCAGTGTCAGTACCATGGTTTGTTCCAAATCCATGTTGGGAGGGGGCAAGGAGCTGATGAGCTTCCAGGTAGTCCCTGAGTTGATTGTAGATGACTCTTTCTTGCACCTTAGCAAGTGAGCAGAGGAGGGAGATGGGCCTGTAGTTGTTGAGTTTTTCCCTGAGCCCCCCTTTGTGAATCGGGACAACATTGGCATGTTTCCACAGGTCAAGGACTGCTCCTTCCCTCAGTGATCGATTGAGGAGCATGGTTATAGGCCAGGCTAAGGAGGTAGCTCCTGCCTTGAGTAGCCGACGGTTGATACCGTCGGGTCCCCCTGACCCTTTCGGTTTCAGGTTCCTTAGGAGGTTTAGTACTTCAGTGTGTTTAGCCAGTCTCAGGTGAAATGGGGGTCTTTTCATGTGAGGTGGTTCATCTGAGGTAGGGGGGAGAGTCTGGGGAGACAGGCAGGTCTTGTAGGCCTCGAGGTCTGAGAAGTGCCTGTTAAGGGCAGCCGATATTTCAGAAGAGTCAGTTGTGAGCTGACCGTTAATCTCCATGGGACAGGACTCAGGCTTTTTGCTGCCCTTGATCAGGTCATTGATATGATTCCAGAATTGCTTGGGGTTGCCCAGGCTGGTTTTCTGGAGGTGTGTTAAGTAATCTCTCTTACCGAGTTTTATGGCTCTCTTGGCTTTGTTCCTCAGGGCTTTGTATTCAGTGAGATCTGCCGGGAGGAAGGAGAGCCTAAACGTTTTTCCAGGCTTTTTCCTGAGTAGCCATTAGGGCTTTGAGGGAGGGAGAGATCCATTTGTAGCAGCTGCCTTTAGCCCTCATTCTCTTCATTGGAGCAAAGAGGTTGGCCGCTGTGGTTAGTTCGTCCTGGAAGTATTGCACAGCCTCAGTAAGAGTAGGGAGAAGATTTATGGGGTTCCAGTCCAGACTAACTAGGTAGCAATTGTATTGTAGTTCAGAGAACTTGGAGAAATCATGGGTGAAGAGAATTCTAGGTTGGACCTTGGGTGGTTTGTTTTTCCATATACAGAAGATTGGGAAATTGTTAACAAGCAATGGCCCATTTTGTTTAGGGATTCTAGGCTTCAAGATATCCCGCCTGAAAAAAACAGAGATTACATTTAGAGCAGTGAAAAGTATAAAAAGTCATGCTGTCAGAAGTCACTATGTACCAGAAATACTTAGAAATGTGTTTTGGAAAATCCCACAGATTAATAAGTGATGCGGTCACTGTACATTTTGTGAGTATGTCATTCAGGGTCCAGAAATAATTCATCTGAGGGTCAAAAATAATATTGTTTTGCAATTCATTCATAAATTGTAATGCAGAGGGAGTAGTCTACATTCTTAAGTGTAAATGTGAGGCATTTTACATTGCCATACTACTCTGCATTTTTAAACAACGTATTGGAGAACGCATACGGGTATGGAGAGATGGCAATTTGAAATATGCCAATGGCAGACATATAGTGGGGAAAAACAAAATGGAACACTCAATAAGCTTTTTTGTCATTAAGAAGGAGCGTGAAAAAACAAGAGAGGGAGATTGGGATGGGGAAGTGAGTGCAAGAGAAACAATCTGGATTTACAGGACTTTCCACAATGAATGAATGACTCAGAGGTTAAACATCAATTATAATGTATTTTTATGTGAATGCCTTGCTTTTTTGATGTTGATTATGTTTTATTTTCCATTAAAGGGATAATAGTAGGTGCCCTTCCTGTCTTTGGAAATCATTTCTATTTACTCTGACTTTGATGGCTTTAATATATGTATACAGTATATGTGCCCGCAGTCTTCCCTTTCCATGTACCCTCTGATTTAACCTTTGGGTCCCATTGTTTCTCTGTTTTCAATAACTCCCCCACCCCCGTCCCTTTTGGGAATGCAGGAGTCTGTGTATAAGAAAGAAAAATCTTACATGCTGTTTTCTTAATTCATTTTTCAAAATCCACCCCCATTTTGGGAATACAGTAGTCTGTTAATATGAGATAAAAATCTTACATGCTGCCATATGAATGCCTTTTGCTGACTGGATAGCTGACATTCAAGAGTCAGGTTTAATCTTCTACGATGTGTTTTTTCTATTTAAGATCTATTTTAAATATACCAGTATAAAAACATAAAATAATATAGTCAAGGTAAACAAGTCTTAAAAGTGAAATAGATTGTGATGTAGCAGTTTTTTGAACCTATTTTTACAATTGTGTTCTAATTAAATGTTTAATTGTTAATTTGGTATATAAAAGGAGATCCAATATGTAATATATTTGGTGTGTGGCAAGTTAACTACTTGTAAATATTTATGCACTTCTAGACTGTATTTTATTAAAGTGTCCAGTTATGCATCGGCTTAATGGGTCCTTTTTTAAATCTTCAGATATCCATTTGGAAGAGAAGAAATTGCACACAGAGATGAAATCAAGATATGAAGTCAATCTGCGGAGAATATTAATTCTATGGACCGTGTATCTCCTCACATTAAAATATGGGACGCTTATTTCAATGTGCTAATGTTTAAATGTTTATAGTAGGCTTCAGTTCAGCGTTGTTTCTCATATGCATTCTGTTTGTATAAAATCAATTTAACTTGTGCAATTACCTGGTTAATTAGGACCTAAAGCTACTATTCCTTGCGTTTTAACATTGGTGCTGGGTGATTTGTTGTATTTCTCTCATGCACTTTAATTAATGATTTAATTGCTTGTAGTATAAATATACCTCGAACTATAATTGTTGGTATGCCTCTGATGAAACCACGCAGGGCCGTGGTGAAACGTAAGGCCTTTTTTCGCCATTAACATGGCATTGCTCAAGCGTTTTTTTATTGGTCTGCCCTGATTGTGTGCTCTGCTTCTTATGGATTACATTTTTATTCTTCAAAACAAATTATATTGGACTGTAAGTACTGGAGTCTTTGAATTTTTCAGGTGAATAAAGTTCCAAGAAGAAGTTAAAGTATATTGCAAGTGGAGTGTTAAGTAATGGAATTAAAAGGTGAGTGCACTATCCTTTCTTTGGTCTGTCCAGTTCTAGACAAGTGTGCAGCTATGGTGCTTAGACATTTGTGCTTCTATGTAGGGGCTAATGTGTAACCAAACACAGAAGTAATCGAGATTAGAATGGGAATTTCTTTTAAGTTTGGCTGCACATAAACGCCAGCAAAAGCAATCAGCTGTTTTGCATAGGTGGCACTCTCTCTGGAGCATGAAAAAGTGTTTTCTCTGTAGGACAGCTGGAACACTAATAATAGGCTGAATGATACCAACTGCAGTTTAAAAAACAAAATGGCACACTGATTCATGGTTTGACTACCTAACAAAAAGTGGCACCCGCAGGTTAGAATGTTCAGCATGGTTGCACGTATCTCTAACAGGTAAACAAGTGAAAATCAGCCAAGAAGATTAGTCGAGATTTCCAGGAGATTTATTCCCCGTTCTCCTTGTATAGCCATATGGGCTGTATATGTAAAAGTACTCTGTTTCACGAACACAAACATACACAGTAAAACAATACAATAGGGACTGCTGCTTTTCTTTTTTTTTTACAAAACTTGTTCACCCTGGCTCACCTCTGAAAGCGACGTCAATTGTCACTGTGAAGATTTTTTTTTAAATCACCCTGTCACACACTGATTCTGCAGATGTTTTCCTTTTTGATTTTGTCAGTGCGTGTGTTGTAAAACATAATACTTTCATGTAAGCCCCCCACCCCTGCCTTTTTTGCAAATGACAGGTAGTATGCTGTTGAAGCTGACAGCAGTACCAGCTGGGGACTGGGTACGGGGAGGACTAGGTTACTCGGCACAATGGCTAGGTTTGGTTACTCTGCACAGGGGCACCCAAGTAAATCCGAACACAGGAAGCAATAACTGTAATGTCCAATACCAGGAATGGGATTCTAAAGAGTAGCTTTATTTACATCCAAGCAGAACAAAACAAAGCATAGCCGGACCCCCACAGGGCTATGCTTCTGAAAATGCAGATTAAGAATCAGAACACTTCCTCAACACTTCAGCCCTCAGGCTCTGAACCCACAAGGCACACAGCCTGGACTTGCATGCTGCTTTGGGCACACAGCCCGACTTGTACACTATTTGGGGATTTCCCTGGCTCGGCTCCCCAGCCTGCCACTCGAACACCTTTCATTTGACATGGACACAGTTTCCGGTGGCTCCCTAAACCACCTTAGAGCCTTCAACTCCATAAGGGAAACTTCCTTTTAATCCCACATCTGGGTACTTTCCTCAGCACTGGCCAAGTGCCTGAGAGAAAGTTAAAGGGCCTCAGAGCAAATCCGTAGAGGTGAATTTGGTTACTACTAATGGGGAGTCTCCCACCTCTCGTGTCCACAATTCATACCCAGCCATTTCTCTGGACATTAAACAACTCTTTCTGAAAAGCTTGGCAATGTAGATTAAAGGGTAAATGAATGGCACATTTCCTGTACATGTCTTGGCTTTCCCCTTGTACTAGACTCAAACATACTTAAACATCTCTTTCTGAAAAGCTTGGCAATGTAGATTAAAGGGTAAATGTTTGGCACATTTCCTCTACATGTCTTGGCTTTCCCCTTGTGCTGGACTTGAACATACTTTTACTTGACTTAGCCCATTCCTCTAGCCCTCTCATTTAAGCAGTCCAATCCCCACTTTACAACAGTTCAGGTGAAACTTAGACCCTATGTCAGAGCGAACTCAACCTTTGGTTGCAGGTGCCCCACAAGTGATTCTTCGCAGGGATTTCTTTACCACAGATTCTGGTACCGTAGCACAACTTGGAACAAGGCAGCTTCTTCCCTAGCCAGAACCAGGAGGGTTGCCCCTGGAATGACAGGCAAACCTTTCCACCCCCATCCCCTCAGGGATGGGGCACAGAGACCAGTAACAGCAGTCTCCACCACTTCACGAACAGCTTACTGTGTTCCTCTTTTGGCTGAAACACACACCTCTCCCTTAAAGTAGCTCTATATCAGAGCTTTAGGCTCCAAGAGCCTGTTCACAGACTGCTGTGCTCATCTCTTCAAGACTGCTCACACACAACTCCCTTCAAAAACTCCCAACATTCTAACCTAACTCCCAACTGCAGATTCCAATGTGGCTCATGCAGCTGCGAAAGTTCTATGGTGATGTCATCCCTCAGTTTCAGCTGAGACTGAGAACAGAGTGAGACAGTGTGAAATCCATTTAACTGGAGTTTCACAAGCTGCCTTCCTTGCCTACCACTAGGTCTTACTGGAATTCTAATAACTCCGGGGAACAGTGGGGTTACACTCACCCTGGGCCAGGAAAATGACTATCTGCAGTCATTATTTACCTGGCTTAGGCCATCTCACCCTATGTGCTACCTGCTGAGGGGGTGATCAAGCCACCTCCTACCATGTGCTAGCACAGGCAGGCAACACTAGAGGCCTTTGGCTGACATATTAGTCTCTACTCTACCCACTAACTATGGGTGCCTAGTGGCTCTGGTAGAACTGTTCAAAGCATAGCCCTAATAGCTCAGCACTGCAGTCCCTATGGCCGTTCAGGACCACAGCCTGTCTATTCCCCTAGCCCTCTAGAGAAAATCTGTCTGCCTCTAACGCAAACCACAAGAACAAAACAAACCGGGGACCTCCCCGAGATTGGACACCATGCAACCCCACACCAGGAGCTGATACCATACCATTACATTACTCCCTCACTCCCCCACAACCACAAATGTGAAAGAAAAGGTTTACTACACAGTAACAACAACAGTACTTTAAATACTACACACTAAAGTACTAGTGAGGAACTCCGATGAGCCCCTCCTCCTCTTCTTGTCTTCTCTTCTATCTTCTTCAGGAACACCTGCAAGAAAAAGAAAGACAACACACACTCCTCATCTGCATACACAGTCTATCTAAACCCCTACCATCAAAACACTGGAGAATCCCAAAAATATATATATATATTTTTAGAAAAGGTAGAAAACAGTATATACATTAGAAAGCAGTAGAAAAACAATGACATTATTTACAGTACACATTTAGGGGATGGAGTGCCCTAAAAGTCCCATCTAGTGACCACAGTGCCCGAAGGCTAGTCCATTAAAGAGTCTCTCCTGGGCCGGAGCCCAGTGAAGCTCAGTTCTAGCAGGCCAAAGACCCAAAGGGGAGAGTCTTTGAGGACAGTTCACACATCTGAAGTCTGCTAGTGTAGGGTGTGTACTGCAATGTCATAAGGATAGAAAACTTTGGATTTACCAGCCCCTTGCAGAATGAACAAATGGCACCGAACTGCTTCTCGGCCGAAGACTCTCCCTGGCAGCATTCTTCCAATACAGCTGGGCGGTCATCTTCCGGGAATGACAGAAGGGTACATCTGGAAACTGCTGGGTTGATGTCATCTCTGGAGATGGAACCTTGGAACAGGAACAAAAAGGAAAACAGCTGGTCTGATGTCATCCGATTACCAGGTGATGGATCAGGATACAGCTGGGCTGGCGTCCTCTCTGGATCTGAAGTCTTCTCGTGGGCCAGTCAATGGATTCTGGAAAGTCAGTGCACTGTAGAACTGATGAATGTGGGGCGCCTGAGTCCTGGATGTCCATACTGGCAGAACAACAAAGGCACTGCAATGGCTGGAGTGGCAGCACTGACTACCACTGCACTGTTTTCCATCTGGTAGGTACGGGCACAGTTGCAGAGGGGTTTTTACATTGAGGCCAATAGTACAGTGGGTCAGGAGCTTGAATTATTATCCCATCTGGGCACACATAATTCACACTGTGAAAGGTTTCATGTCCCTCTCCATCCACTATTCAAACAGTGTCCATAAACAGTGTCCTGACTCTTTTCCATTGGCTGTATTTTTCATGAAACATTCTGTTCCTGACATGCTTGTTTGCACTAGGATGCACACATTTCATTGCTTCAGCCCAGATCCAGGATTTCCTGCCGTTCTCAATCTCCTCCCAGACTCTCTGAGGAAAGGCAGGAAAGGACATCCCATAGATTTAATTCACCTTCCTATGAACCAGTCTCTCCTCTTTACTAGCTTTGGTCAACCTGAGACCGCTAGCCTGGCTTGGGGGTGGCCAGTCCTGGTTCTGCCAGCTACGCATTTTCAACAAGACGAAAAATGGATCCCTGACTTCTTCTTCTTGCACAGCCAGGGCAGTGGCATCACCACTCTCTTCCATGCATTCTTCTGAGGCAAGAGCTCGAGGCTGTGTATCCGTTCCTTTTTCACAAGGCCACATAGGTTCCCCCTCTTCTTCTTCCTCACTAAGAATCTGTGCCCAGGAGTGAGCAGTCATCCTCACTCCTGAGACTATCCACTCCTCACTGGGCACGGAGGTCGATACCTCCCATTCAAAGGCCTCCCTCATCTCATCTTCTCCTATGAGACTTGGGCTAGGCCCCCCCTTCCAGGGGTCTACTGATGCTCTGACTGAATTAGCTCTCTGTGATCCAGCATCCGAAACATCAGCATATGGTTCTGTCTGCAAATCTGCACCCTCTAGCTTTGTGCCACACTCCCCCGAGGGGCCTTCTTCAACAGGCTCCACCTGGTGCTGTGTGCTGCCAACTACAAATTCCTGAACTTTTGTCCATGTGGGAGCCAAATGAATCTTGGGTGCTTTAAACAAGCCATATTTCTCTAAGCACCCCGAACAGTGAGGTACCATGACGACGTCCCTTCCAGCATTTAAGCATATTAAACACACTTGCACTGGATATCCAGGAATCGCCACATGAGAAGGCAGTTGTCCTCCATAATAACATCTTTCAATGTCCCTTAACTTATTTACTTCTGCTGCTACCATAGCCCGAGCATGATCCGGGTAGCGGGCTGGTCCTGAGGCCATAACTGCAGGGAAAAACAAACAAATGCTCACTGTTACTGAAAGTCCCACATCACTGAACACTCTCTTTTACTTTTTAAAATGGCTCATCTGCTGCTGTGTTTACTTTACTACCCCACCCTGTAATGGCGTCGGCAGCACTCCTGCGCATCAACATTCAGAAATTGGGTCAAGCCACTGCGCATCCGATTTACACGCACTACTGATAACTTCGCTCAAAACTGCACAAACTTGCACTGTTCTTTTCTTAGCACATTTATATGATTTGCCATTTACTTTTCACTGCCTGAAAACATTGCTTTAGCTCACAGTCCCTTAAAGCCTCAGGATTTCAAGCACAGGATTGCCTGTAACTAGTGCTGCACATTTTGCTACAACTCACAGTCTCTCTACTGGCTTTGAAACTTTAAACTGACGCTGAACCCATAACTATGCTCACAGTCGATGGCTTAACAGACTTGCTCTTGCTGGTAAAACTTGATACAGTCTTTATTTGCAAAGCCATTACACTGCTGCACACAGATTCTGCTGGTTTTTGGCAGAAAATCACTGTTTGAGCAATTATTACTGTTGGTACTCACTGTTATCAGTAGCTGTTTGCTGCGATGGAAAAACAGCCTGCAGCCAGTCTTGGAGACCTCAGAAAGGAAGCAGGTGGGCAGTCCTGCCGATCGTCTCTCTAATCACCACACTCACAATCCAGTCGATCAAGATGCGGGTTGAGCCCGATTTTAAACAGTAAAATGGTAGCAATGTGAGGGTGATGAGGTGGTGCCCTGCAGAGGTGCCTTGTGCTAGTACAGACAGCTGATTGGCCCTGGTACAGGGGGTGTGGCAGGAAGGGACTGGGGCCCAGCCTCATGGGGACACAGCCCTGGCACCTGTCCCGTAGGTGCCAATGACCCCAACACCTTTGGTGGACAGCAGTGGCTGCAGGTTGTGGGTTGCAAGTGGTGGATGGGAATGATCCCTGAGCAACCATAACAGACCCTGGTACTCAGCCCCCCATGTGGAGGCCACCTGCTGCCCACTACCAGTGCTGGGGTCATTGGCAAACATGGGGCAGATGCCAGGGCTGTGTCCTCCTAAGACTGGGTCCTTGGTCCCCTCCTGCCAAACCCCTTGTAC
Source organism: Neoceratodus forsteri (assembly GCA_016271365.2). Lineage (NCBI taxonomy): Eukaryota > Metazoa > Chordata > Ceratodontiformes > Ceratodontidae > Neoceratodus > Neoceratodus forsteri. The sequence goes on along the minus strand of JADMNL010000024.1, from coordinate 120,077,341 downwards.
CTGGGCCAATCAGCTGTTTGTACTAGCACAGGGCACAGGGTGTCACCTCATCACCCTCACATTGCCACCTTATCCCTGTCACTCCCTAGGCCATCCCCTGTGCTCCTTCTGCTCCCAGCCCCCTCCTGGCAGGCATTTTCACACACACACACACACACACACGCACACACACTCTTTTGCAGTCCCTCTAGTGTTGCACTGTCTGGGGGGTTGCGGATCCCTGTGTCAAACCCCACAGGTACACCAAATCTTTGGCACAACCCTGCAGCTGTGGAAACTCTTGCGTCTTTGGCAAAGGGACCCCCATTTTTATAAAATTGGGTGCGGGGTCATTAATGCACCCCTAGTTTGCCACAGCCCAGATCTCTGCAACTCTCAACAATCTAAGGGCTCTTTGAAAATTAAGCCCATGCAGTATCAGAAGGGCATAAACAATCAATGGCTGATGCGATAGCTGAGGTTTGACCATCTGCTGTTGAAATAGAGATTTGCATTTTAAAAATGAACAAGAAATCTCTTCATTAGTCAGAGAAACTTTTTTGATATGGCCTACTAACTTGGCAAAGAAGAAGACCCGTTCCAGAAAATTAAGAGGTTGATATCATTCGAGAAGAGACATGGCATTGAACTTAAGAAAGCTTATGCCAATGAGAAAGCTTGTGCTGCATTCATTTCATTTATTGTGTGGCATTTGAGAAAACGAATTGCGAGTCATTTCATAGGAGAAACAACACCTTACCGATATCATTCTGTCATTATGGATGGGACAACTGACAGGACCACTACTAAGAAGGAGATAGTTCATGTGAAAATTCTTGATGATGGGCAGCCCACCATGAAATTCCTAGCATTGCATTAATAGATGTTGAGTCTGCTGATGCTAATGGTTTCAAGTCTGCAATGATGTCTGCATACTGACAAGTTCTGGGTCTGGACATGGCTGACCTTAAACCATTATCCTGTATTGGGGCAGGAGCAGATGGTGTGTCCGTCAACTCAGGACATAATAATAAAGGAATGATGGCATTAATAAAAGATGATTGCCCATGGCTTATTGCCAATCATTGTGTTTCTCACAGGCTGGAACTAGTAGCAAAATACGCTTTCAAGAATACCTATCTTTTATAGACCATCAACAGCGTCATTTCCATATTTTATTTTTATGATAACTCCTCTAAATGTTACAGAGAGTTAAACAGCGTATACCATTGAAACAGTGTTGGTAATACCGCGAAGACCATTACAGCGACAAAATCTGCAGTTCGATGTAATGGTCCATGGTACATCAACGCTGTTTTCTCTGGTGTGTACGCCCCTTCCCCAAAACAACTCTGACTCAGAGCTGATAATCATAAGTTGAGGGAGATGTGGGGAGCAGAGTCTCCTGCATGGAGGGTGCGGGGGGGGGATCCCCGCAAAAAACATTCTGTTTCACTGACAGCACAATTAGAGATGCAGCGAGTTTTAAATCCGTTGGTGAAGTGGACACGAAGTGGCCACTTCGCATTGGCAGAGCACAACACGAAGTGGGCACCACAATGTGCTCACTTTGTGTTCTCATTATGACTTTACATTGTCATTATGCCTTAACGCAAAGTAAGGTGAAGTGACAACTAAATAGGCAGCCCCCCCACACATCACATGACTTACAGTACTGTAAGTCACATGCTTTAGCCAGGCAGGAAGGAAGTGAGTCAGAGAAGCAGTTACTTTCTCTTTCTCCTTTGCAGTTGTAGAGGGAGAAGACTTTTTGGTGAGAGAGGAGAGCAGTTTGTGTCTCAGTGCTTTTGTGCTGGAAAGAAACAGCTCTTTTAAAAGCTACATCTTTAGTTTTTGTATTCTGTTTGTGATTGCTTTTTTGGTACTGAATGTTTTTTTATAAATTTTGTTTTGTTTTGTGTGTGTGACTGTGTGTGTCAGTGTGTGTCTGTCTGAGAGTGTGAGAGTGAGTGCAGCCGCCGGGTGAAGGTTAGGCATCGACTTGGGACTCGTTGATAGTCGGGGACTCGTGTGCGATGGACCCTGGACAAGGAGAGTCTCTGGCCCATGGGCAAGGGCAGAGGAGAGGAGTGTGCACACGTGGGGCGGTTGTGTGTTGCTTGACCACTCCCGACTCTTGGGTGTTGCTTCCCCCACCGTGGAAGCAGCAGCAGCACCAGTGTCACTGGTGGCTGCTGTGCATCAACCTACTCCACCACTACCACCACCACCACTGGTAGCAGCTGCAGGAGCTCCAGCAGCACCCCCTCCACCACCTCCACAGCCACAGGAGGTGCCCTTGGAAAATGTAAGTGGTCCAATGATTGTATCAGGTCCCCTGCAGCTCCCCAGTATGGGAGTTTTTTAACTGTGTGGGGGGAGACAGCACAATCGTGGTGTGCCATCTGTGTGGTGTGCTGGTACGCTGTAGCCCCCGGGGGACACATTTGGGAACCGGTAGCCAGTGCACACACTTGACGAACCACCACAAGGCAGAGTGGCAGGCTGTCATAGAAGGGGCCAGGCGTCCACCTGCTGGCCCTTCTGTGGCAGTGGCTGAGGGTGCTGGAGTTGAAGTTGTGCCTCACCACCGCAGCAGGAGGAGGGCAACTGCAGCAGCTGCTCCACCACCACCACAGCCACCAGCACCACCCTCTCCACCACCACCACTACCTGGGTTTCCACCTGCAGTGGACCCCGCCACAGTGCCTGCAATGCAGGCTGACATTGCTCTGGTGTGGGTGGCCCATGAGGAGAACAATGAGAGGATAGGTGCTGTGCAGCAGTAGGTAGATCAAATCCATCAACAGCAGCTGCAAATAGTCACAATGCTGCACCTGCTGCTGGAACACCATGGCATCCTACATTAAGGGATTGTTTTTATGGACCCCCCCCCGCACTACTGTGCTGTACTGTTTTTGTGTGTGTTTTTTTTTTGTTGTTTAATAATAGACATTTTCCCTTCTGTAGTTGCAGTGCCTCAGTAATGTTGACTTTTTGTTTTGGAGTGCTTGTGGACAAGTTGTTGTGAGCAGTGCAAGTATGATGTGTAAAATTGCATGTGTGCAGTCAGTGTTGTTTCGTGTGTGTGTCTGTGTGTGTGTGTGTGTGTGTGACATCAGACATTGTGCTGCATATTGCTAACATATATTGCTGTTGCTAACTTGTTGCAGTGTTTATGCTATAAAGAATAGCCAGCAAAATACGGTATATTTTATTGTCACCATCATCATCAGTAGATTAAGTGATACAATACTTCTTCAGAGGTGTCTGGTCAGAGTGCACCATAGTCACATTATATACTATACTGCACACATAACTTTTAGGAGATCATGTGTTTTTTGTGCTATGATCTTTGCAAAGTCATGTGTGCACTGTGAGTGACTGACTGAGGTGCACAGTGACCCGATACCTCTAAATAAATATCATATCACTTAGTCCACTGGCGCTGATGGTGCCAATAAAATATACATCAGGTATTCTTTGTTATCTTTATTCTTGATAATGCAACAAGTCTTACCATATATATATTTGCATGAAGCTGGACAATGTATGCACACACAGAAAAGAACAGTGACGGCACACGTGCAGTTTAGCACAACATACTCGCATTGCTCAGTCTTCATGCTGTTTGCGAAACACTTGAAATCAGATTAATGAGTCCAGACACAAAGTAAACATTACTGAGGCTCTATAACTATTTTGCTTGTGAAATAGACATGAAAGAGATTCACCAAGTTACAGCATTGCACCCGATATATGGGTACCTTACTTCAAGGGGAATCCTTCTTGCTTCACATAGTGCAATGTATTTCTGTGAAAACCGCCCGTAAGTTCATTACAGGGTGTCTCGTCACAGAAGAATTCCCATGCATAAAAGCCGCCCAAATTCTGCCTCCCTTTCTCAACAATGTTAGGACGTGATGCCAGGGAGAGCGTGGGTGCGTGCTCCATTGTAGTGAATGTCCGATTGTCCGGCAGTTTTCCAAATGTTTCTTTATATTATAATGGTCAGTTTGTGGTGAAACGTGTGGGCACATTTCCAGTAAGAAGAGCCTTGTTAGTAGAAACATGCCCATATTTTACCATAAAGTGAACCTTATAACATAAAGAAACATTTGGATAGCTGCCAGACATTCACTATAGTGAAGCACACACCTGCGCTTCCCCTGGCATCATGTCCTAACGTTGCCGAGAAAGTGGGGCAGAATGTGGACAGATTTTCTGAATGGGAATTCCTCCATGATGTGACACACTGTAATGAAATTACAGGCAGTTTCCACAGAAATGTATTGCACTATGTGGAGCAAGAAAGATTCCCCTGGAAGTAAGGTGCCCACATATTAGGTTATGTGCAACACCATAACTATGTAACATGGTGAATCTCTGTAAAGCAGCAGCACAACAATCTGTTGAGAAATCTGACCTATATTTTTTAATGCTATGTTACATGTTACAACTTCCTTTACTTACATCCATTCCTGAATGGAATGATACGAGAATTTTCAGTAGTTGAGTCTGCTGTACTATCTTTTTTCATGTGTGAAATAATGAAAGGAGCATTCCTTTTAAATTGGTGCTGACCAGGTCTTTGTCAGTGTTTTCCGCTGCTTTTCTCCATCACATCAGTTAGTTGTTATATATCATTTCTGTTGTAAATTAACAGTTAAGCAGTGGGCAGTGTTTTATGAGACCACAGAACAATATTTATTTAAAAGCAGCTACAAATAAATACAAACCTGGTCAGAACAACATTGGAAGGTGTGCTATTTTTTTTTTCATGCATGAAAAAAAGTAGTCAACTAAGTAAAGCAGACAGAAATTGTGAAAAGAGGTGTATCATTCAAGTCCGTGAGTGAACTGTTGCTGGTCCAATGTGTGCTGTGATATGAGCAAATGCAATGTGATCATCTCAACTGGATGGAAGGGTGCCCTTTGTCTGTACTCTAATAGTATCCTTGGTGAGTTGATATACTGTATATATATATATAGAGAGAGATATAGTTGTGTATTTTGTAGGTGAAGGGGGTTGACGTGGACATGTACTCATGGTATTGTTCTGTATCACAGGTCACAGAAACTGTTTGTGTGCACATTCCAGTGCTCGATGAGAACATTTTGTGTTGAAATTTGAAATGGATAACTCTCAAGCACATGAAGGTAAGTATTTTTTTCAGTGGGGCTGGGGAAGCATATTTGCAGGTTTGTTTGTAATGGTTTCTTATTTTGTTACTTCTTCACAGATTTCATCTGCATCCTTCTGGAGTCTGGTTGTTAATGATGGTCATGGTCATCTAATGAAACAACTTCTGCACGTTGCATGTGTGCCCCAGCCCGGGGGGGGGGGCTGATGTTGAAGAACTTGTTGGGATAAGGCCACTTTGACAGAACAACAAAGCATCTGGAAGTTTCCTAAAAAAATATATTAATGACTTCTTGCAACTTAATTGTAATTTGTCCCTCCCTGGTTCTCAATCTCAAGTCAAGTTACATTTCAAAACCACATCTTGTCAAGTAACACAACCTGTGTGCAACTTTTTCAACACTGTCATGGTCAGGGCTGCACAGCTGCAAGTTCAGAATACAGTGCATGAATGATATCTTACAGAAATAGTTTTGGTAATGTACACGTCACCTAGTTTATGAGTCGTACTCAGTCGCATTTGCTGCAGTCTTTCCAAAACAATGAAACGGATGAAATAAAATCTTCATACTTACCAGAATGAATTTCAAATGGATGTTCCATCAGTTCCTCTGTACAGTATAGCTGCAGTACCATTCCCACCTAGTTTCAGTGCAGGAGACTTTTTTTGTTAACCTGTAAAAAAAAAAAAAATGTACCGTATGTGTTTGACCATTGCAGCTATGAAATCTACAGAAAACGAAACGTACAACTAAAGGAAGTGAAATAGCATAACAAACATTAGTACACATACTCATTTTATAGTTTAAATATTAAGAAACTTTATGTCTGTGGTTGATGGATGTGGTGGTCTGGATATACTCATGCTCAGTGGTGGCAGTGGCTAATATCAATCCCGGTGATGGTGGTCAGCAGGGTGGACAGAATCATGCTCAGTGGTGGCAGTGGCTAACATCAGTCCTGGTGGTGGTGGTCTGGGGGGCAGACAGACTCATGCACAGTGGTGACGGTGGCTAACATCAGTCCCAGTAGTGGTGGTGGTGGTCTGGGAAGGTGGACAGACTCATGTTCAGTGGTGGGAGTGGCTAACATCAGTCCTGGTGGTGGTGGTCCAGGGGGCGGACAGACTCATGCTCAGTGGTGGCAGTGGCTAACATCAGTCCCAGTGGTGGTGGTCCAGGGGGGCGGACAGACTCATGCTCAGTGGAGGCAGTGGCTAACATCAGTCCTAGTGGTGGTGGTGGTGGTGGTCCAGGGGTGGACAGACTCATGCTCAATGGTGGCAGTGGCTAACATCAGCCCCAGTGGTGGTGGTAGTCTGGGGGGCAGACAGACCCATGCTTAGTTGTGGCAGTGGCTAACATGAATCCCGGTGGTGGTGGTCCGGGGGGAGGACAGATTCATGCTCAGTGGTGGCAGTGGCAAACAGTCCCGGTGGTGGTGGTGGTTCAGGGGGGCAGACAGACTCATGCTCAGTGGTGGCAGTGGCTAACATTAGTCCCGGTGGTGGTGGTCTAGCAGGGTGGACAGACCCATGCTCAATGGTTGCAATGGCTCACATCAGTCCCAGTGGTGGTGGTCCAGGGGGACAGACAGACTCATGCTCAGTGGTGGCAGTGGCTAACATCAGTCCCAGTGGTGGTGGTGGTCCAGGGTGGCACACCGCCTTTTAACAACTTCAGTTAAAACCTGCCAACATTAACCACATCACCATCCTCATAAAGAAGGCTTACCTCACAGTCATCTATGTCTGAAGTCTGACCACTGGGATATTCTTTCTCCATTGTGTCATCATCTATGTCAGTGGTGTGCCGTTTCAGGCAGCCACTGCAAGTGCCACCAGGATGGTCCACTTCCACATCACCAAAACCACCATGACTATACAGAGTACGAATACCGAAGTTGCAGCCTATGCTGGTATGTGCCTCTCATTCATTTTAATGAATGTTAGCAAACTAACATTTGCAGGAGACAGGTCTGTCTGATGATCCCTGACTATTGCACCTGCTGAGCTGAATACCCTTTGAACACTTACACTGGAGGGTGGGCATGTGAGGTACTTCAGTGCTACTGCAGTCAGCTCTGGCCATTCACTGACTTTTCCACTCCAGTACAAAAGAGGATCTTCAGTTATTGTCAGATGCCTGTTTTCAGACAAATATTACTCAACCATTCTCTGTGCGGCACTAGGTCCAGTTGTTGATGAATCATCCTATTCTCCCAAATCATTTATTTCACAAATACCCACTTGGGACAAAGCCTCCCAAAGCGGGTTGATGCCAGCCACTTTGGATGACAGACCACCTGGAACTGCAGTCCCCTTCCCCTTGCTGGACATGCTTGATGGTCCTCCAGGTACACCTTCAGCCAGATTATACTGCAGAGGTTTGCTGACCTTGGCATGTGACTTATGTGCCCCATGAACCAAGCGCACCAGTTGACCACTGATATTTTTTACTTGTTCAAGCCCTCCGTCCAGTACTGATGCAATTCCATGTTTGTATCATGGGTCCAGCATTGTTGCTATGGCAAAGTTGTCACTACGTTGAATGCTCACAATGTGACGATTCTGGTTGAATACTGTCAGCATGTATTGCAGCAACATACTGCTACCACCGTCTCCAGCAACAGCAAGGCCATGCTGTACATTCACCAATGTCTGCCTCAGCACCCGCAGCAGTGGAATTGATTGGCTAATGGAGGCAGACTCACAACTCACTGCCTGTATGGCACGTTCAAAAGGCCACAAAATTGTTATTACAGAGTCCATGAGGTGCCACTGTTCAGTTGTCATAGACATGGAGGCCCCAGAACTGTCACGTCTAGTGTGCATCACAAGATATTATGAGATGGCTTTGTATTGTTCATACCACCTCTCTGCCATGTATAAAGTGGAGTTCCATCGGGTGACAACTTCCAGCTTCAAGCGGTGCTGAGGCAGGCTGTTTTGTATCTGCAACTGCCGCAGTTAGTCACGGGCCTTTCCAGATCGTGAAAAGTGAGAGCAGATATGTCATGCAACGGTCAGCATTTGCTTTACATCAGGGTGCTGCAGAAACTCCTGCACCACAAGATTTAAACAATGGGCCATGTATGGAACACGATAAAAAACACCATTCGTGATGCATTTCACCACATTTGACCCATTGTCACTTGCTATGAACGCAGCTTTCAGGGACAGGGGATTTAGCCACTTGTCAATTTCAGTAAGTACCATATCCAACATGTTCTCACCAGTGTGTGAATAGGTCACATTGTGCATAGCAACTGTTGCATGCTGTCGAATTCCTGGAAGATTGCTACCACGACAATCCACCTTACTGCACTGATTATTCCCACCAACGTCACAAACAACTCCCAGCACCTGTGCCCAGTGTACAATTATACACAAATATTAACTCCCTGTTGTTTTGCCACTTGTCCACATATCCATACTTAAATGAATGAATGAAGAGGAATGTTGAAGGGCATGTCTTACTGAGTCAGACACAGTGCGGAACAACTCAGGCTCAGCACGGGTAGAAAAGTATGTCTTGGATGGGACTTTCCATTTTGGACAGGCGTGTGCAGCAAACCGCCAGAACCCAGAATTCTCCACAAAGGAGAAGGGCAAAAGATCAATTGCCAGCATTTCAGCTACAGCAGCATTAAGTTTGCGTGACACTGTATGATTGAGGGGTACTTGAGCTTATGTGCAAAAACACTCTGTAACGTGGGCTGACTTAAACGTTTTACACGGGGTGTGATCACAAATGGTTGTGCTCTGTGATGAATGGCATTGGTAGGGGGTGCAGTGTGGACATTTGATGATGACGATTGCACAGGTGACGATGACAGACCCAGAAATGCTGTTATTTTTCCAGATTTGCCAACCGGAGTTGATGTACCACTTGAACTAGACATACTGAATTCACCACCACCACCAAAACTGCTACTCTCACCAGCACTGGACAACATTTCAAAGTCATTATGCTCCTTCACCTCATCATGCCTGTAGTAATCCTCTGCTCTTATTACCGCACTACTGCACACGTTTAATTTACTACTGGACTTAACAGTCATGGAAGAGGATAACATGCTCGTTATGGTTGCTGGTGATGAGGGTGAATCCCCCACTGTGGTATTAGCTGCCAGCTTGTGCTGGGTCCACAGTGCCACGTGCCTATTCTTAAGATGCGTGTGCTGTCCTCCTGTGCCCAGATGCCCTTTTCACCTCGACTCACACGCTCATGGCAAACCTGGCAGATTGCAACTGACTCATCATTTGCATCTTGAACAAAAAAATCCCAAACAAGGGATTGTGATGCTCTACTTTTAACATGTCCATGATGTGGCTTATTTAACTCTGTTCTTTTAAGCACTGAAGTTGGGGGGGCACGTGATGTTTTGGGCACTGCACACCTGGACTGCAACTGACCACCATGACTACCTATTATTATTATTACTGGGTCATCATCGTCAACTAAATCACAAGTTTTTATGGGGGGGATTCCTGCAAACAGACTCAGACACAGCTACTTTGAATTTCTTTTTCTCCGGTTCACAACTGGGGTCAATTACATCATCATCATATTCATCAATGTCACACACATCCACATCTTCTGCTTGGATGCTAGCATGTGGACTGCGTGTTGCAGCAACAGCAATATCATCGTCATCATCACATTCATCATCATCATCTACACCACCATCACCTTATATTTTTTCACCACACTGTGAATCACTGTATGAAAAATGCGTGACATTAACCGCCAAGGTGGATGGAATATCACATTGTATGCTATCGTTGACATGATCATCAGAATCCTCAGGTTCAGTTACTGGAATGTTACTGGGAAGTATATTATCATCTGCGCTGCCACTCACTTGCACTGCTTCACACTCAACTATATTTTTAGATACGGTACACCGGTCAGAATTCGAACTTGAGGCACCAATACTAATACTACCACCGCCACTAACACCACTAACACTAGCACCACAGGCTGGGAAAACATCATCTCCTCTAACTATGAGTGAAGCTACTGATTGGGCTGTAAAAAACATTGCAGGAGAAATACCTTTCCTCACATCAGCAATGCACTTCTCCGACTCCATACTACCACACCCACCGACTATCTTACTGGCAGCAATGCCATGGCGAGAGCCAGCTTTGTTTGCACATCTCTTTGCAGGCATTTTGGGGGATCAACAACAATATTATAAACACATTTAGATTTTGGTACGTTCATTCTCTGATTGGGGGGATGCTGGATGTGAAGCCAAAAAAACAACTGCGGTTTCAGCAACAGATAGAGACGTCACGCAATGAAAACAACTTCGGTAACCAGTGGTGCTGATGAGCTCACAAAAACAATCCAGTCTGGTAAAAAATTCCTTTTTCCAGTGGGGTTGGGGGGAGCACTGACTGCAGATTTTTATGGCAGTACAAGCAGCAAAACAAAGAACAGATACCATGATCTCTGTACAAAATCAGGCAGCTGCAGTGGATAACAGGTTCACACTGCTGCACCAGCAATTGCACTAGCCTGCGGCACAATAAAAGGTGTATTATTTGATGTCACGCAACACCACTCACACACACACACACACACACACACACACATACACACAGAACAGTTTGTCTACAATGGTGAATGAGTAATGCGTAGCAAATTGAAAAGTTCAGTAATATGCCATTGTAATTGTACTGTAATGTAAACAACCGGAAATTATGAACTGCTGCACCAGATCCACACAACACACAATCAGCAAGAAAATTTCAACAATTACTGACAATATTACTTTGTGTACTTTAACACAGTCAGTTATATAACAAAAATATACACAAAAAACAAATAAATCACTATTTCTCCAACTTAAATCTACCTACACCACAGATACGCCCCTCCCCCAAAGCACACTTTCACTGTCTTTCACTACACACACACGCAATATTGTACATTAACATTAAAAATCCACACAAAAACAAAAACACTTGATGATATGAGCACAGGAGGGTTTCCTGTAATCGATGAACTAAAGGTGGAGCCCCAAAAAACTGCAAAATGTTTTTTTAACAGCTTCTAGAAGGTTTCAATCACAGACAGCTCTCAGAGCACACTATCTCCTACTGCTTCCTACACACACTACCTCGAACTGAGGCTGTGCAGATCAAAATAGAGCCCATGTGACCTGAAATCCCATGAATCACTGCAAAATTCGCCTTCGGAGCTCAAAAACAAGGTGAAGTGAGGTGAAGTGCATTGTTCTCAATGCACTTCGCTTAAGATTTTGATGGAGTAGTGGTTTGGGAAGCCGGAGTAACGTGAAGTCATTGTTTTCAATGGACTTCAAATTACTCATTATAATGCAAATTAATCCATTTTGTGTTGCGGAGCACTCCGCGAATCTGCCTTTACTCCATGAATCACTTCACAGAGTGGATTGATCCCACTTCACCCACCAATAAACACAATGCCGACTGTCGGCATTGTGCCATCGCCGTAACGTCATTCGGAAAATTTCTTGTTGAAGTGGCTTGGAAGAACCATTAAACAGGGTGGCTGAGGTTCATCAAACCACAGTCGTCAAATTTTAAAAAAATCACAAGGAATGAAATGGCTCACTCATAAAAAAAGACTCTCTGCTTCCTCTTCTTCATAACTGCTGCAGCATCTTGTGTCACTGGGATGACCCTGTGTGTAATACTAGATGGGATATCACTCAAGTAGACAAAGCAAAAATTAAGGGTTGGAGAAAGCACCTCTTCAGTGTCAAATATTTGATATTTTCACACTTTTATCTCGACCTACTAGCAGGTCTCTCAACAGTTTCTCATGCATTTCAGGATGCCCATCTCTCTCTTCCCATAGTAATTGCCACTCTCAGTACTGTACTCTCAGAAGCAGAAAATCTAGTTAAAATAAACTGAACCTGACTTGTTCAGTTCAGGAGAAAGCTGGTTATTAATGAGGAAGGAACAGCAATGTTTTAAAGGAAATGAGCTCCCAGGGGAAGTAAGGGATGTTGTTTCTGACCTCGCAAAAGAATGAGAAAAGACTCTAAACAGTGTAATGGAATGCCTCAACCAGTGTAAAGCACTGGTTCTTATTCGTTGATGGTGTAGCAGTGCTTGGATAAGGAGAGGCAGGAGACAAACTCAGAGAATGGAAACAGTTTACTGGGTGCAAAGCACCAAAGGGGATAGGCAATTACACAGCTGTATACTATATAACTCTATTCATTATACAATAACCTTATACACTATAACTCTATTCTCTATACTCTATGATAGCCTTATACTCTACACTCTATTCTCTATACTCTATGATAGCCTTATACTCTACACTCTATTCTCTATACTCTACAATAGCCTTATACTCTACTGTCTATACTCTATGATAGCCTTATACTCTACATTCTATTCTCTATACTCTATGATAGCTTTATACTCTACAACTCTATTCTCTATACTCTATGATAGCCATTATACTCTACACTCTATTCTCTATACTCTATGATAGCCTTATACACAGCAACTCTATTCTCTATACTCTATGATAGCCTTATACTCTACACTCTATTCTCTATACTCTATGATAGCCTTATACTCTACACTCTATTCTCTATACTCTATGATAGCCTTATACTCTACAACTCTATTCTCTATACGTCTATGATAGCCTTATACTCTACAACTCTATTCTCCATACTCTATGATTGCCTTATACTCTGCAACTCTATTCTCTATACTTCTATAATTTAATAACGCTATCACTCTATCATTCTATTATTCTATTTCACTATAACAGTATGACTAGCAGAGACCAAAAGTCAGAGCATAGTATTTATCAAGGATCAAGAGCTGTGGCAACCAGTGTACTTCATTGGCTGGCTTTAGCTGGACTGGAAGAAATGAAGGGGGAAAGAACTATAATGCACAAGAGCCCCAAGCAGTGGTAAAGCCTCCTGGCTGAAGTGGGACTCCAGGGAAAAAGTGATGCAGAAAAGCTGGATGAAGACCTCTGGGCTGAAGCAGGATCCCAGGGAAAATGAGATGCAGATGAAACTGACTGTAAACCTCTGGGTGGAAGTAGGATCCCAGGAAACACATGATGCAGAAGAAACTGGCTGAAGACCTCTGGGCTGAAGCAGAACCCCAGGTGAAAATGAGATGCAGACGAAACTAGCTGAAGACCTCTGGGCTGAAGCAGAACCCCAGGTGAAAATGAGATGCAGACGAAACTGGCTAAAGACCTCTGAGCTGAAGCAGGACCCCATGGAAAATGAGATGCCAACAAAACTGGCTGAAGACCTCTTGGCTGAAGCAGGACCACAGGGAACACAAGATGCAGACAAAACTGGCTAAAGACCTCTGGGCTGAAGCAGGATCTCAGGAAACTGGAAAGTCTGAAGAGCTAAGACACCTTTGCTGGAGAACCTCTGGAAAAGCTGGATACTTGCAACAAAAACCCCACCTAGCTGGACGACAGATCCCTAACTGTGAACCAGGGTAGTTGCCTGCACTACCTAATACTGTTAGGGAGGGAATGGCCTGAAGATCTGGAAAAGAAGCAAGTGACAGGGAGCTATTTACACTATTCCTACGCTGACGACTGGCCCCAACTTGTCCGAAGAAGGAATGGTGGACACAGTTTCTGGTTGGTCACTGCTAGTGACAGTCTGAAGTTGAGCAATAATCAGAAGGAAGGATTGTCATTAGGCAAAGTGATTCTTGAATGAGAAGGCAGTTCAGTAGCATGCAGGGTAGTTCTTGACAAAAAGGGCAAGTATGGGGTTAATCCAACAGTCTTCGAAGCAAATAAGGCAAATTCAAATAGAAAGGGCACTTTAGTATATGCAGGGAAAATTCAAGGCTAATCCAACAGTCCTTTGAAATAACCAAGGCAAACTTTCAGCAGACAGGCAGTTACACTGTTACGTTCAGGTGCTGTCCCTTTGAATGCAGTCTGAATGTCAATTGAAGGCTATGACTTTTTCACGATTCACACACAGTTCAGCATTTCACTTTCAAAATGTTCCACAGAAATGTTTTATCTAGCAGGAACTCTAGAAAGGTGATGCAAGGGGAAAACCTGGCAAATGCTAGATAACTAGCTACACGGGGACCCTGAGGTATGACCCCCCCTCCTACAAGCAATTGGATTCAAAGGAGCCTAATAGGAGGATTACCCTTTGGCTGTGGGTAATGTGGCTAGCTGGCATGCTAAGGGTCCCTCACTAACTGTCCTTCCCTGACCTTGGGGCTACAGGGCAGTTACACAGGTTACGAGCCCTTGGCTCGGGCTAAGGTTAATACACTGCTGGGGTGGTTAACTGTGTACCTACTCCCCTTCCCTTGCTGCTGGCTGAAGCTAACACCTGAGTGCACTTTCAAATCAGAAGAATTTTGCACTCTCTGCATACTAGCTGTAGCTTGGCTACTGCTGCCACTTGGTTACTGGCCACCTTACTCCACTCTGGGGCACTATTCCTTTAAGTCTGGGACTGACTTCCCCTAATGGCCTACCTGGAGCTGGATACACTGAAGAAAATAATAAAGAAAACTTTTGGGCTACTGGGCCCCTAATTCATTAGCCTACCTGGAGCTCAATTAGCAGAATAAAAGGCAGAACGACAGCTTTTGGCTAACTGGCCCATAATCCACTAGCCCACCTGGCTAGCATGGCTACAACTTAAACTGGGGCCCTCCTTGCCCTGACTGGCCCTTTGTATGGATACTTTAAATAAAATCAAACTTTTAGGCTAACTAGCCCTGTCCATTAGCCCACTGCCTAGCTTAATTTGTAAACAGGGGCTTTGTCCTGCCCTGGCTGCAGTTTAACTTTATTTTTATTAATTTATTTATTTATTCATTTATTCAGGGCCTGTTCTGCCCCACGCTCCACCTCTCAGGAGTTTAATTTACATAAATTCCACCCCTGTGTCACTGCTCTCTTACTGGGGGTTCATTTCAATAAATTTAAATACACCCATCTGGGTGGTTCTTTATTATGGGGCCATTGCCCTGTCCCACTTGCAGTTGTCATATTATGCACCCTCTGGCACGGAAATGAGTTTTTATTTAATTTATTTATTTAATCAGTTCTGGCATTCAGCACCTGCCAGTTGCTGCTGCCGCCAACTCATCACCCCTGCCTGGGAAAGAAGAGCTGGAAGGAGGAGGCTGAGTGCACTTGCTGCGGCAGTGGGCGGTCCTCCTCTTCAGGCACTGGGGGAGCAGACTATGGGGCCTTGCTACTCCCAGTGCTGACTGCTGAGATGTGGCCCCGCTTGTGGGCATCACCGACGAGGGACAGAAACTTTATTTTTTAAATAAAATAAAAAACGGGTCTATACAGAGCCCACACCATGGCTGACTGCTGCAAATGGGGAACCCGTCAGAACTGGAGGACTGTCGTGACACCTGGGTCACTGAACTGACACCACAGAGGGACAAGAGAAGGACTGCGGGTACAGTTACCTATAGCTTTTACCTCCCTGCATCTCTTCTCTCCCTTCTGGCCACAAAAACTCTTCTTTCTTCTTGTCGGGGCACTTGAAAGCACTCTCCCGACCACACTGCCTGCTGACCACTCTTCAGTTCCAAAATGGCCTTTACTGGCCACACATGGGGCCTTCCCCGGCATTTGGGATGCCAAGTTCCTTGCAACCAGGGAAACAAGCAGCTGTCCAGTACGAGGGGGGCTCGAGATGGCACAGGCTCATGCCATAGCTGGGCACTTTAAATTTTTTTTATTGGTCAACATAGAGTCATTACAAAGTTTGAATGCAATTAAAATACAGCCATAGTTCATACAAAAAAAAACATACATACAATATTGCACAAAACCAGCACAGCTTTTATACTTCACTAATAAAAGCTAGACCTCTTAGTTCTAATAACCATAGTCAATATTGCACACAGTTTCCATATAAAACTTACTCTAATCATGGACAGGCTACAGGGAAACAGGACAAAAAAAAACTTTAAAACTGCAAGCTGCTGTTTTCTTTTGCAGGGCTCCTGCTGAGTTTGGCCCCAGCCCTGACCACCTATACTACTGGGGCACCTGAGCAAACTGGTGATTACTGTATGCTGGGAGACACCGGGGACTGCTGGGGAACACTGGGAAACTGGGGAACCCCTAACACTGGGGTATTACACAGCACTTGTTGGGCTTTGCAGAAGACCCACTCTTAGTAAACAGTAATGTCATTGACCAGTAAAGTGGCCTGAAAATGATCATGAGCTTTCAGAATTTGAAAATGAAAAGATCCGGTTTCTTCTGAACCATTTCTCTCCTGTCTTTGCTATAGAATGGGTGTGATGTGCATAGTGCAATTACAGAATGGAAATTGTTGAAACAAAACATTAAGTATCACAAGCAGCTCTGATTCTTTGATGCATGGTGTGTAATCTTCCAGAGAAAAGCACAATATTTCAGAAATATTCTTCATGTCATAGCTATTGTACTTGTGTATCCAATATCAAATACTACACTGGAAAGGGCCTTTTCAGCTATGAAAATAATTTTTCATATAGGAGTGCTAACTTAAAGATCAGCAACATTGAGGACTTGCTTTTACTCTCCATGGAGGGTCCAGAACCATTTGATTATTGCAGCACACCAGCAGAAAAGGACTGGTTCTTAAAATCAAAGCATAGGTTGGGAGCAAAACTTCACATGTCACCAGCAGCAGGCCAGAGCAAAGTCACAGTAGTGGAGGAAATTCTAATCTCATCTAGTGAAAGTGAGATTAAGGAAGAACTCCGTCCTCATCTGAAACCAGATTCAGAGGAAGACTAGGAGTCTGAAGATATTTGGGGAGAATTTAGCTGCTTGTGATACTTGTTTAATTTTTGCAATTTTTCTCACATGATTACATAACATTCAAGTTGACACTACAACACTGTATTCTTTAATAAAACTGAGTCTGTCTGGTAAAGTCCAGAATGTGTTTTTCCTAAAATTTAAACTGAACTGCAATCCCAATAATTGGAAGGCTAGGCCTGTGTTTCAATGAACAAACAGCCAGCCACTCCCACTTCCTGACCAATATAAGCAGTTCCTTTCAGCCTCCTTCTGAAGCACTTTTTCTTTGCCCCATCATCCTCCCCTCCTCCTCAAGTAGCAGCACCTCTCTCCTTTCCTAAGGTACTTTTAGCCAAGGGAATCGTCCTGCAGCATCTCTAGGGTAGAACCATCTTTGAGGGTTCCTTGCCTTTGGTATCCCTACATGGTGGTAATTCCTCTGGAACAGAGAGTACGAACAGCCAAAACCTAAGTAACACAGTTGCACAAGCATAACACTGTACTGGCTGCATAGGCCATTGAATTTATTTCTGCGCTTGCTGGCCACCTTCTGCAGTTTCTGCTCTCTGTCTGGCTGTCTGTCTGGTCTGAGTCTTTCTGGGCTTGCCGTCACTACATTCTCAATACCCTACAGGTGGCATGCCTCAGACAGCTAGTGTTGGAACCCAGTTGGGAGGGAGCAATCTCAGACCAGGTACTCTCAAATGGGGACAGATAGAGGATCTCAGATCTAGAAGTGGGTAGCCACCTGGGAACAAGTGACCATCAAACAGTGTGGTTCATGATAAACTCAGCTGTAGAGTCAAGCCATGCAAAAGTGAAGGTACTGGACTTCAGGAGGGCTGATTTTGTTAAAATGGGAGAGTGCCTCAGAAAAGCACTAGCAAACAGGCAAGAAGGAGGGGTGGAGCAACAATGGGGAAACATCAAAACTGCCATCACAAAGGCAACAAGCCTTTGTGTGAAGCAAATAAACAAATCGAAATGAAAGAAAAAACATATGGTTCTCAAAAGAGGTGACGGGAAGGTTAGGGAGAAAAAGATAGCATTCAGGAAGTATAAGGAAACACAGAAGGGTAGGACAGAGCACTGTACCAGTTAAAGCAGAAGGAAGCGGGGAAGGCAGTAGAATAGCAAAGGCCCAAACCAAGGAAAAGATAGACAACTTGGTTAAGAAGGGGGATAAAACCTTTTATAGGTACATTAGGGAGCAAAGAAAGACAACAGGAGGGATACTGAGGCTGAATAAAGAGGAGGGCGGGTGGGCAGAGAGGGACAGTGAAAAAGCAGGGATACCGAATGAATATTTTTGCTCAGTATTCACAAAAGAAGAGGAGGGGGAGGTACCTAGTCCAATCAATAGAAGCACTCTAGATAGGGGGGTTGATATCAGTCCTTTCACAGAAGAAAGGGTTCTGAAAGAAACTCCTAAAATTGAAGGTGGACAAAGAAATGGGACCTGATGGGATTCACCCCAGAATTCTAAAAGAACTAAGGGAAGAACTGGTAACACCACTGACCACCCTTTTTAACAAATCATGGGAGGATGGTGTGGTATCTGAGGACTGGAGGAGGACGGATCTGATTCCCCTTCACAAAAGTGGGAGCAAGACAGAGGCAGGAAACTATAGACCTGTCAGTTTGACCTCAGTGGTAGGGAAAAATGATGGAATCACTTCTGAAGGAAAGAATTGTTGAGCACGTAGAGGCCAGAGAGGCACAGGACCCAAGGCAGCGTGGATTCACAGCAGGAAGGTCATGTTAGACAAATCTAATTGATTTTTTTGACTGGGTGACCAAAGTAGCAGACCAGGGAGGGGCTTTGGACGTGGCCTACCTAGACACTAGCAAGGCATCACACAGTCACACATAAAAGATTAATAAACAAATTAGCCAGCCTGGGAGTGGGTCCCAGGGTGGTAGCCTGGGTAAAACATTGGCTAGACAATAGGACACAGAGGGTAATTGTATACGGAGTCCACAGTGAAGAAAGGGGGGGGTTACTAGTGGGGTACCGCAGGGTTCAGTACTGGGTCCGGTCGTTTTTAATGTGTTTATAAGTGACATTGCAAAGGGACTGGAAGGAAAAGTATGTCTCTTTCAAATGACATAAAGATCTGCAACAGGGTTGATACAGAAGGTGGGGTGGAAAGAATGAGAAGGGACTTGGCAAGGTTGGAGGAATGGTAAAATGTATGGCAGCTTAGATTCAATGCAAAGAAGTGCAAAGTAATGCACCTGGGAAACAAAAACCCAGGGGAAGCGTACACAATGAGGGGTGAGATACTGACAACAAAAATGGAAAGGGACCTGGGGGTAGTTATATCAGATGACTTAAAGGTGGGCAAGCAATGTGAGAAGGCAGTAAGGAGGGCTGAGGGGATGCTGGTGTAACCCCCAGGTGGCGCTATCCCAAGGGCTACTACCCCTGCCTGCTTGACTACAGACAGGTTGAGGGGCCTAAGTTCTATGACGGGTGCCTCCACCCAGAGGTCAGGGTTTGTAGTGGTTAGACTAGTTTGGTCACAGCCCTCTAGGACACTGTGACCCCCTTTGCTTCCTTCTAGTGGCTCACCCAGTGCACAGGAATTACAGTCCCAATACCCCACATATACACACTGTTCACTCATAAGGTACCACTTACCCTCGAGACTGATTCTGCAGCACGTCTCTGAAGATCCCCCTGTAAAACAAGGTTAAACAACATACACAGCACAATACAATACTGGTGCTCTAGGTACTGACACTTCAGACAGTATAAAGTTCAATAACATCAAATCTGGTTTATTTTAGGGGAATGGAACACGGAAGGGGGAAATCAGGTTAATTGGCAGAAATAAATCACAGTACTGTGCACACATACAGGGTTGGGAGGCAGGTGCAGATGGATGGAGCCCTGTAGAAAAAAATACATGCACAACACCCAGTTGTAATCTGGAGCCGGATGGCTCAGTCCATGAAGAAGTGAAACAACAAGAATTAGATGACACACTTGTGATTGAAAACAGGCTGCAGGGGAATACCCTGATTTGTACTCACAATACCCAAGCTGAGAACCTGATGGTGGATGTTCTTCTGGATTGCCAGAAACAACAAGGCATGGATGCAAGGCCCTTGTGGCTGGACCCCTAGGCAGTTGATAGCAAACAGATTTAGTCCGAAACACGCTGGGGTTCACTTTCAGCTTCACTACACAGCACACAGGACAGTGGACAAGAAACAGTGAGTCCCCACAAGCTCTACACACAATCATATGTAAAAGGAAAGTACTACACCAGGCAGGCTGCTCCTCGATCCCTATCACAATTATTGCAAAATACCCGGGAGCACACACAGCATTTTCAGTTCCTGACAGACCGAGTGCAATTCAGCAGTTTCTCCAGTCTTCTACAGGGTGAGCCTGGTATCCACTCTTCAGTCTTCCTTCTCCTCAGGAAACTTGGATTCAGTCCAACTAACACACTCTAATGGCTCTAGGCTGACTTCAGGGCCTCTCATGCGCTTCCCATGCGAACTTTACACCGCAGCAGCACGGAGCTCCTTCTCTGTACACAGTCAAAATGAATCTGACTCTCCAGCCTTAGTACAGGGCATTTCCCTTAGGTTCCAACAGGTCCAGTTGGTGGATTCGGCTGTCAAGCACTCCAAAGCTCCCTCTGTTGGTGCAAAAACGTGCCAAGGTCCAAACTACACTTCCCAAAATCACTAGCTATACATTCCCCTTGTAAACCGGCTCCATAGAGAGTCCAAATTCTGGTTGGTCCAAGCAGTCTCCATTTTAGGGCTCCCTTAACCGAATTGGCCCAGCACAGCAGTTCAAGTCCAAAATGGATGGGCAACACACACAGAGTCCCAGCTGCAATAAAGGCAGGTTAGACAAACTACAGTTTTGCTAATGCTTTAAATGATTACAGGCAAACAGTTACAGCTTTCAGGTAGGCTCCCTTTGCACTTCCAGTGACCGCAAAATGGAGCGATTACTCCGCAGCTCAGGCGGGATTCAAGCAGGGAAACACCAGCCCCCTGGAAAAGCATTAATTATGTCTGCAAGCAGACAGCTCTTAAAGACAGTATGTGGAGGCTGTACCAGCACTCACAGTGCCATTCTAGCGGCTTAAACGCCGAACACCAGCAGGCAGGGGGAACACTTAGGAAAGCTCCTAGGAGGCTTTTAGGAACCCCCATTTGTAGCGGGGTTACACCCTTCCTGGCCTGAAAAGAACTTGGCGTCCACGTCAAGTAGGTACCCTTATAACACTTTAGAGAAGACTACTAAATACATTTACATCACTTGCAGTTAGGTTTGCATTCTTTAAACCACAATCATATGTTAACTCTTGGTCATATGCACCTATTCTGTATTTCACAGCTTACTACATGTTACCACATTATACATACAATAACATTTTAAAATCAGGTCATTACTTCCTGTACATGAAACTTGAAGAGAGGGGGCCCTTCTCTGCCAGCTAGCTGGTGGCTGGATGGAGCAGGGGCACCATACTTGGAAGGCAAGACAAGTAATCTGGAGTTAGCACCTAGGCTCAGTTTGGGCAATGAGCTCGGGGTCACATACACTCCCTCATGGACCACATTAAGAGGCAAGTCCACAGGTCTGCCAGGGGATTCATAGCCTAAACGTACCACAGGCTTCACAGCGCGAACAGTCCTTCTAGGGGGAACCATTACAGTCTCTGTGTTTTTATCCCGACTTTCAGCAGTGTCTTCACTTGTCAGGGGAACTTTCATGGGAGTAGAGAGGCTAAAACTTGGGGCACTTTCAGCTCCAGGAGTTGCAGTCTCTGAGTCCACAACACTTGGCTCACATGGGGAGTTTTCTGACATTGGCAGTGAACTGTCAGGGCACTCAGCACACTCTTCTTGTTCTGGTATATCACCAGTCTGTCCCAGTTCATCATTTTCCTCCTCTGAAAGTTCATACAGTTCAACCATAACCAATGATTCCATGTCATCCGACGTAATACTATGAACCTCACTTTCTGGGACCATTGGCTACAGGGACAAAGCTGGGAGCTTAGACAGTCCAGAGGGCCCAGCTTCATTTCCATGATTGGCTGGGGGTTGCCCTGAAATAATTGACTCAGTTCATAAGATGGGTAGAACCCAAAATTGCACTCACTTTCCTCTGACATGGACTGACAGTCATTTTCAACTGGGCCTTGCTGTAAAGAACACTTAAACTCAGCATCTGTAGGTGCAGACTTTCTTTGCTTTTGCTTAGCAGCAGCTCTAGTCACTGGTCCAGAGGGAGCACTTTCTGGGGGCTCAGACTCGATCAAGATTTGTCCAATGGGCAATAAGTGATTTCTGTGCATTGTTTTCACATTTTTTGCATTATTCTCAGGCCTTACTCTGTACATAGGCAGATCATCTAGTTTGCCTACCACAATGTGGGGGAGATGGTGCCACCTATCAGCAAACTTGTGTTTGCCATGCAGTCCCAGATTTCTTAGCAACACCAGATCTCCCTCCTGGAGTTCCAGTGCTTTCACTTTTTTATCATACCTTTTCTTGTTGGCCGGATATCTTTTGGCAGCCATGGTTTGAGCCAGTTGGTACACATGATTTAGTTGGGCCTTTAACTTTTGCACATACTGTAAGTGGTTATCAGCTCAAACCCTATCAGGAGAAACTCCAAAACAAACATCTACAGGTAGTCATGCTTCTCTTCCAAACATCAGGTGGTAGGGGGAGAACCCAGTGGCATCACTTTTGGTGCAGTTGTAGGCATGTACCAAGGTGCTAATTTGTTGGCTCCATCTAGGCTTGTCCTTTGGGTGGAGGGTGCCCAGCATATCTAGCAAAGTGCAGTTGAAACGTTCAGGCTGTGGGTCCCCCTGGGGGTGGTAAGAAATGGTTCTGGACTTTTGCACTCCCCACAGAGAAAGCATCTCTTTGATCAGACGACTCTCAAAGTCCCTCCCTTGATCAGAATGGATTCTTTGTGGAGCCCCATAGTGGACAAAAAAGTTTTCTATAAGTACCTTTGCCACAGTGGATGCCTTCCATTCCTTGGTGGGGAAAGCTTGGGCATATCTTGTAAAATGGTCAGTGACCACCAGCACATTACTGATATTTCTTTGATCGGGCTCCAAACTCAGGAAGTCAATACAGACCAGCTCCATGGGGGTGCTGGTGGTGATGTTAACAAGGGGGGCAGCCCTCTGGGACAAAGCTTTCCTCTGTAAGCAGCGACTACAAGTTTGATTGTGTTGCTCCACATCAGCCCCCGTCTTAGGCCAATAGAATCTGGATCTCACCAAGTCAAGTGTTCTGTCTATACCAAGGTGCCCCATGTGGTTGTGTAGGGACCTCAGCACCAAGTCTCGAAAGGCAGTGGGCAAAACTAGCTGCTGTTTGTCTATTTGTCCCCCTCTGTCCACTGTTTCCCTACATAACAGGCGATTAATTAGCTTCAACTTAGGACCTTCCTTGTAAAACAATGCAGTTCTTAAATCAGTAGAACATAACTTGGATACATCTTTCCCTGTGTAGAGGGCTTCCAAAGCTGATTTAATCATAGGTTCTCGGGATTGAGCCCACTGAAGACTGTCATTGTCTAGCTGAGGCAAAGCACCAATGTCTAATGCAGAGAAGTGGTAATATGCAGCAGGTATGCAATTCACAGAGGGCCCCAAACAGTCCACCAAACAGTTCACTGTGTCTGGGACCACTTGCTCCTCTCGGTCAAACTTCTGGCAGAGTGCTTGAATATCAGGTTCTGATAGTCCAACCCAGTCATTTTGAGAAACAGGCCTCCAGGAGAGAGCATCAGCATCTATGTGGTTCAGGCCTACTCTGTATTCAACAGCATAGTTGTATGTAGATAATGCAGAAAGCCACCTATGGCCAGTAGCATCCAACTTAGCTGAAGTCTGCACATAGGTCAAAGGATTATTGTCAGTTTTTACTAGTATCTTAGCCCCATACAAGTACTCGTGGAATTGGTCCATAATGGCCCACTTCAAAGCTAGGAATTCTAACTTATGTACAGAATAGTTCTTTTCAGAATGAGTCAGGCTTCTGCTGGCAAAGGCCACTGGTCTCAGGCCATTCTCGTGCTCCTGGTACAACACAGCCCCCAAACCTTGCAAGCTAGCATCAGTGTGTAGGACATAGGGTTTTGGTGGATCTGCACAGGCCAGGACAGGAGCATGGGTAAGTTGATTCATGAAAAGTAGCTTCGCAATCAGGAGTCCATCGTGCCCCAAATACTTCATTAGGACGGAAATACACTCTTTCATTCTCAGGGGATGTGGACCTCTTGTATTTTTTGTGGGTTGGAGGGTACCCTTGCATAAGATTAAGTAAAAGACGGATCACTCTTGAATAGTCCTTGATGAAATGGCGATAGTAGCCACAAAAACCCAGGAATCTTTGCAGTTCTTTTAGATTGTGCGGCTGTGGCCAAGTGGTCAGGGCCTCAACTTTACTCGGATCTGTCTCTATTCCCTCGGTGGAGATTATGTGTCCCACATACTTTACAGATGTTTGGAAGAATTGACATTTATCGATGGACAGTTTCAGGCCAAAGTCTTCCAGTCGGTCAAGCACCTTGAACAATCTACTCTCATGTTCCTCCAGCGAACTGCCAAACACAATAACATCATCCAAGTACACCAGGCACTCTAATAGGTTCATGTCCCCCACTGCACGCTCCATCAGTCATTGAAAAGTGGCTGGGGCACCTGAAATCCCTTGTGACATCCTCATGAACTCATAGAAACCAAGTGGGCAGATAAAGGCTGTCTTCTCATGGTCTTCTGGGGCCATTGGGATCTGGTAGTACCCACTGCGAAGATCCAGCACAGAGAACCACTTGTTAACGTTCAGGCAGTCCAAAGCATCCTGAATGCGGGGCATTGTATACTGATCAGGGATAGTCCACCAGTTTAAAGTGCGATAATCCACACACATCCTTACTGTTCCATTATTTTTTTCTCACTACCATGATAGGGGAAGCATATGGGCTTCTGGATTCTTGTATTACACCAGCAGTAAGCATCTCTTGCAGATGCCGTCTCACATCATCTATGTCAGCAGGGGCCAGGCGTCGAGACCTCTCACGAAATGGCCGGTCTTCATGCAGCCGGATATGGTGCTCAGCTCCTTGCACACATCCCACGTCCCATTCCTTTAAAGAAAACACCTGGTCTCTCTGGGCAAGCTTCTCACTGATCTGCACTTTCCATTCAGCTGGCAATGGGGAGTCACAGAAATCAAACAAGTCAGGCGTTACTCTGTCATTCTTCCCCAAACTCTTGTTACTATGTAGCACTGCAGTGTCTGCACAATGCACATTAGCCAGGGTGCGACCTATTTTTACTCGAATCTCTCTATCAGACACATTATGAACTTGAACCATTACCCTTCTGGCATAAACATGGGCTCTGGCAGGCAAAATACTTGGCTTGACCAGCAGTCCTTCCAGCAATTTCCCATCGCCTGGTGCATCCAGCATTAATATTTTATTCTTGACATCCTTTCTAATACAGACCTCTCCCTGTAAGGTACACTGGGAATTTGGCACCAGGATCAGAGACTCAGGATCCTTCTTCCAGACAATTCCAACCGGTTCCTCTGGTTCCATTTTGTCAGCATATCTCTGGGCATCATAGGCCTTCCTGATCAAGGCCAGAATCCTTAAAGCTCTACCAGTTCGGGACCACTGTTTTTTGTAACACAACTGTGCCAGCCGTCCAAACATATGTGCATTAGTCCCAATCAGTAGAGGAACCCCATCATACAATCCAGGTAGGGGGACACACTAGAGCCAAGGTCTCCACTTGCTCTGCCACTTCAGCCACAGAGGTAGGAAAGGACAACCAAATTTGAATATAGCCAGAGTAGGAGTAGGCCTTCTCACTTAAACCCCAGACATGCAGTCCTTCCAATGGTTGCAGGGGCACATCAGACAAATGCTTCTGATACCAATCCTGGAACATAATTGTCACTTGGGAGCCACTGTCTAACACAGATCTAGTAGGCACTCCATTCACTTTTACAGTGGTCTCCATAAGGGACCCACTACTTCACACCATTCCGGTGGCACCGATCTGGGTGTCGATCGGGCATTAGCCCTGGTGGCATAACTTTTCCGAGTAGCTCCCCCTGGTGGCCGGGCGTAGGTTCTGCGATGCAAGGCCAATAGCCTATTGGTAACTTTTCTCAAGTTCTCTGGCAAGCGACAAGCTGACTGAAAATGCCCATCCTCCCCACAACGGTAGCATAACTTAATGTCTCTAGTGTCCTTGGAGGGTGGGGAGTCTCTTTTCTGTTGGGGCACCTCTGGAACCCTGTGGGGCTCTTTCTTGGACTGGGGACTTATACCTTTGGGCTTCTGGATCTTCATTACGGTTGGGGGTGAGGGCAGCCCTTTGCAGCTCCCCCACCATCTCTCTCAATTATCTCAGTTCTGCTAGCAGGTTACCCTCAATCCGGGTCTCAGGGGAAACAACATGCACTTCCACTCTACTTTTGGGCTCAGGGGGAGCCTGTTACAGATCTGGTTCTCTGTAGGCCTCAGTTAATTCCTTAATTAAATCTCTCAACTGTTGAGCCTCATCTAGCTCACTCTTTTCGGGGGTCTGACAAGTGTTCACAGCACCAGCACAGGGTTCCCAGCCCTCTTCATCAGTTTCAATCTCACGGATTTCGTTCATCAATTGACAGTACTCTGGAGGGCTTGCCCTCCTGTCTTGCAGCTTGAGCTTCAGGATCATTATGCTCGAAAATCTAGCTGACTTCAATATGTGGTCTAATCTGACCTGGTTTAACTCTTTGGCAGGCACTCCCCCTTTTCTGTGGGCCCTCTGCAAAGCCCTTTCTATCCTAGTGACAAAGGCAGACAATTTCTCATTTTTCCACTGTTTGGCTGACTTGAACTTCCATAATAAATCATCCCCTGATTCTGTGCTGCCAAGCACGCCCTCCAAAGCAGAAAGATATTTTGCTGCAGTGGCCTCCGGACTAGTAGCATGTAAAAACCAGATGGCTTCCAGAGCAGGGCCTTTCAAGCTTTCCATCTAGTGCTTCCTCTTTTCCCCCTCTGAACACTGTCATTCCTGTATTAAGGGGTAGCATAGTCCATCCAGGTCTCCAAATCATCTTCCCCTGTAGGCACTGGAACAGTACCAGAGAAAAGTCTAAGCCTTCTATAGGAGTCCAACTGTATCGGGAGAATTACCATAGGGGAGGTAGCTATTATGGAGCTCTTGGGGGACAGAGGAGAGGGGGATCGAGGAATGTACAGGCATGTGGTTCCCAGACAAGTCTAACACTTTTACTGCCTCCTGGGCAGTTTTCCATTCTGAGGCTAGCAGCTTGAGCAGCTTTCCTTTAAACCCATTGCCACTAGGGGACCCACTCGGGGTGGCCAGACCACTAGATATATGAATTACCCTCCATCCCTTCTGGGCCCCTTCAAGTAGAATCACAGGTGGCACCTTTTCAGGGTCTATGGGGTAACTACATAAGAGTAGCACTATCAAAGTTTGGTCAAACAGGTCAGCGTCACGTCCCTTTACTTCTACTTTGCCCAAGCACTTAACAAACTCTACTGTGGATATAATATCAGCATTGCCAGTCCCTAAGGGGACATCCAGCAACAAAATAGCCTTTTGGGGTCTATCGCCTCAGCTTTGCACCATCCCATCAATTTATGCACCATCAACTTATGGGGGCCCATTTTTAACTTGGGTGTGGTTCTCCCCTCCATTTTGTTCTTTAAATTAAACATAATGGGGTAATTCCTTCACGTGGCCACTAGAGGACGCTAATCCCAGTGGTGCCTCCAAGATGTAACCCCAGGTGGCACTATCTCAAGGGCTACTACCCCTGCCTGCTTGACTATGGACAGGTTGAGGGGCCTAGGTTCTGTGACTGGTGCCTCTACCCAGAGGTCAGGGTTTGTAGTGGTTAGACTGGTTTGGTCACAGCCCCCTGGGGTACTGTGACCCCCTTTGGTTCCTTCTAGTGGCTCACCCAGTACACAGGGAATACAGTCCCAATACCCCACATATACACACTGTTCACTCATAAGGTACCACTTACCCTCGAGACTGATTCTGCAGCACATCTCTGAGGACCCCCCCCCCATAAAACCAGGTTAAACAACATACACAGCACAATACAATACTGGTTCTCTAGGTACTGACACTTCAGACAGTATAAAGTTCAAAAACATCAAATCTGGTTTATTTTAGGGGAATGGAACATGGGAGGGGGAAATCAGGTTAATTGGCAGTAATAAATCACAGTACTGTGCACACATACAGGGTCTGAAAAGTCACGCTCTGGGTACCCAGGTTGTGGGGAGGCTAGCCAAGTCCATTGCCCAGGGTTGGCCGGCAGGTGCAGATGGATGGGGCCCTGTAGAAAAAAATATATGCACAACACCCAGTTGTAATCTGGAGCCGGATGGCTCAGTCCATGAAGAAGTGAAACAACAAGAATTAGATGACACACTTGTGATTGAAAACAGGCTGCAGGGGAATACCCTGATTTGTTCTCACAATACTCAAGCTGAGAACCTGATGGTGGATGTTCTTCTGGATTGCCAGAAACAACAAGGCATGGATGCAAGGCCCTTGTGGCTGGACCCCTAGGCAGTTGATAGCAAACGGATGGGGTTCACTTCCAGCTTCACTACACAGCACACAGGACAGGGGACAAAAAACAGCGATCCCCATAGGCTCTACACACAATCATATTTAAAAGGAAAGTACTATACCAGGCAGGCTGCTCCTCGATCCCGATCACAATTACTGCAAAATACCCGGGAGCACGCACAGCAGTTTCAGTTCCTGACAGACCAAGCGCAATTCAGCAGTTTCTCCAGTCTTCTACAGGGTGAGCCTGGTATCCACTCTTCAGTCTTCTTTCTCCTCAGGAAACTCAGATTCAGTCCAACTAACACACTCTAATGGCTGCAGGCTGACTTCAGGGCCTCTCACACACTTCCCTCGCGAGCTTTACATCGCAGCAGCACAGAGCACCTTCTCTGTACACAGTCAAAACGAATCTGACTCTCCAGCCTTAGTACAGGGCATTTCCCTTAGGTTCCAGCAGGTCCAGTTGGTGGATTCGGTTGTCAATCACTCCAAAGCTCCCTCTATTGGTGCAAAAACACGCCAAGGTCCAAACTACGCTTCCCAGAATCACTAGCTATACATTCCCCTTGTAAACCAGCTCCATAGAGAGTCCAAATTCTGGTTGGTCCAAGCAGTCTCCATTTTAGGGCTCCCTTAACCGAATTGGCCCAGCACAGCAGTTCAAGTCCAAAATGGAGAGGCAACACACACAGAGTCCCAGCTGCAATAAAGGCAGGTTAGACAAATGCTAATGCTTTAAATGATTACAGGCAAACAGTTATAGCTTTCAGATGGGCTCCCTTTGCGCTTCGAGCGACCACAAAATGGAGCGATTACTCCGCAGCTCAGGCGGAATTCAAGAAGGGAAACACCAGCCCCCCTGAAAAAGCATTAATTATGTCTGCAAGCAGACAGCTCTTAAAGAGACAGTATATGGAGGCTGTACCAGCACTCACAGTGCCATTCTAGTGGCTTAAATGCCGAATGCCAGCAGGCAGGGGGAACACTTAGGCAAACTCCTAGGAGGCTTTTAGGAACCCCCCATTTGTAGGGGGTTACACTGGGATGCACAAGGAGAGGCATCACCAGTGGAAAAGAAGAAGTTGTTTTCCCTTTGTACAGACTGCTGGTGAGACCCCATCTGGAGTACTGTGTGCAGTTCTGGAGACTCCATCTCCGCAAAGACATAGACAGGGTGGAGGCTGTCTAGAGGAGGGCAACCAAAATGGTGCAGGGTCTGAACCAGAAGCCATACAAAGAGAGACTAAAGGAGTTTAATATATATACCCTTGAGAAAAGGAGGGAGAGGGGAGATATAACAGAAGCTTTCAAGTACCTTAAGGGAATCAGCAAAGTCCAAGAGGGTAGCATCTTTCAGAAAAATAAATGTGCAAGAACAAGGAGGCACAATTTGAAGATAGAGAGGGGATGGCTCAGAGGTAATGTGAGGAAGTATTTTTTCACAGAGAGGGTTGTGAATGCATGGAACAGCCTTCCTGAGGAGATCGTCTAGTCAGAAACAGTGGGGGAATGCAAGAATGCATGGGACAGACATAAGGCAATTCTAGTGGGGGTAGGAGGAAGTAGGCTGTTGGTTAACTAGGATCTGCAGCTTATCCATTAGGTAGGGAAATGGGCAGACTAGATGGGCCAAGCGGTTCTTATCTGCCATCAAATTCTCTGTTTCTATATTTCTCTCTCTCTCTCTCTCTCGTCCAGGCAGTCTATCTTCCTTGCCTACTCTTCAGGTGAGCTGTTTAGAGTTTGTTATTAATTTTATGAATGTTTTATTTATTTTTTCGGTGTTAGCTCTTAGTTGACTTGAGTAGTTCCTGGTCATCAAAAAAATGCTGATGAGTAGGAGCTATTTATGGCTTTTCATTAGCAAAACCTTTTTTCAGTCTCTGCTGCCTTAATGTTAAACCACACTGTACAATGATCATTGGTTGCTAGGGGACTGACCCCTGTGATGCCTGCAATGCTGTCCCTGTTTGTAAGTACCAGGTCTAGTACTGCCCCATCCTTAGTGGGTTCGTTGAGTAGCTCTCTGAGAAAAGCCCTTTGTAGGGAGTTAAGTATGGCTCTGCTCCTTGCCGAAGCTGCAGTTGGAAGCCTGTAATCCATATCTGGCAGATTGAAGTCCCCAACTAGCGGCGCTCCCTTCCCCGTTACTTGTCATCCTGATGATGGTTTCCCCAAGTGCCTTGTCTAACTTTTCCCCCTGAGCTGGAGGTCTATATATGACTCCTGTACAGATAGCGGCCCCAGCTCTTCACTCCAGGATGACCCACAGCACCTCCAGCCTTTCTTTTTTCCTCCAGGTGCCCTGTACTTCCGTGGCCTTGATTCCCTCCCCCACGTATAGTACAACCCCTCCTCCCTTCCCTGTCTCTCCTGAACAAAGAGTAGCTTAATATGGCCATTTCCCTGTTGTGGCTGTCAGTTGATCACAGCTCTTTTATGGCCACCAAAGCCAGGCTAGCCTTAATCAAGAAAAATCCCATGCCTCCTGTGCCACCTGTATGAATACTGTAGTACTCTGGAGCCCCAAACCACATGGATCCCCGCTGGCTCTGATGGGGTGGTAGATGGAGAAGGGAGGTAACCAGTAAAATGGTCAGAAAGTAGGAGCAGGCAGCAATATGGGGGTAAAAAGCCTGATACAAAAAATATACAATGATGTGGACTAATTCAAACAAGCATTTGTCAATGCCGAATGTTTGCTTGCTGGCATTAGCAGTGGAAGTGAAGGAGTTAGACAGATGCAGTACAGAAATGGCAGTGATGTATTGAACTGACGCCATCTCCACCCCCACCGTGCAGAGATGGACAGGCATTGGGGTGTGCCTTTGGGTCATCGCCCATGAGTGTCATGACATTTCACCTCACCCTACCCTGCAGACACTGACGAGTGTCGAGGAGTGCCATGGGGTGTTCGGACTTTACACTCACCTCATTCCATAAGGAAATACACTGAAATGGGTGCAGTATAGGAGACTAGTGTGAACTCTGGGACCAAAGAGTCCAAGGCGCATCTCAATGCCTATCACTGGCTGCAGGGTGGGGGTGGGGATGGAATAGCATGAGCATCAGTTCTTGTGGGAATTTTTTTTCCAGATTTTCAATATAGGCATTTTGGGACCTCTGCTCATGAACAGTGTTACTGTGATTTTCTTAATCTGACCCGAGCAATGATTTCCCACAGCAAGCATGCTATTCTGCGCCAGAAGTGCAAAAACACATTTTGGCCAGGATGTAAAAAATGACAGCTATAATGTTCATAAGGATGTGTGAAAAAATGGCAATGTTGAAAATCTGGAGTGAAAATAGTACAAATTCGTGAAGTTACGAGAGTGCATAGAAACTGCGCAATGCACGCTCATAACACAGTAATTTTATGGACTTTTGTCTCCAAATTTTCAACATAGGCATTTTAGGGCCTCTGCTCATGAACAGTGTCACTGTGATTTTCTTAATCTGTCCCAAACACTGATTTCCCACAGTGACCGTGCTATTCTGTGCGGAAATGCAAAACACATTTTGGCCAGGATGTGAAAAATTACAGCTGTACTGTTTATAAGGAGGTGTGAAAAAATGTCAATGTTGAAAATCTGGGTGAAAATATTACAAATTCACGAACTTGTAGTGTGCATGGAAACTGCGCAATGCATGCTCATAACAGTCATTTTTGAGAATTTGTTCACCAGATTTGCAACATAGGCTTTTTGAGAGTCCATCTCATGAACAGTGACACTGTCATTTCAATAATTGGTCCCGAAAGGTGAATCTGTGCAGTGACAGCCAAATCACCTTTCGGGACCGAATAGCCAGATGACGGTGACTGAATTCATGAGATGGGGTCCCAAGAACCCCATGTTGAAAATTTGGTGCAAAAATGTAAAAAAAATGACTGAGATATGCACCAAAGTTGAAAAAAACACATTTATGCCATTATACAGCTTACCGGCATTTCTTTAGTTCGTGGTCAGCTTTGAAGAGTGCAGACATATTCCCAGTCCACCGAAGACCATCGCACTTGGCTCCAGAGGTAAGTATGGTGTGAGGGGGATGTGGGGAGGTGGGGTGCACAGAGGGTGGACATGGGTTGGGGAGGGCACGAAACAACGAGGGAACATTTTCTTTTTCACAGGTTTATTTTAAAATGATGCGGGACTTTGCCACACTGGGGTGGGCTCCAACATAGCACTTAGGAAGTTTAGAGACCAGTCAGGCCAATAGAGAGTTAGGCACCCCATTGGCCACAGATGTGTGGGAGCACATGACAATGCGGGACTTTTGCCTCGCTGGGGTGGGCTCCCAGCGTGGCAGCGTGGAGTTAGCTTTTTGGGAGGCACTGGAGCCGTGAGGTTGGGCACCCCGTCGGGACATACAGTGTGCTGAGGATGCTGAGGGGGATTGGGCACCCCCTCAGCACACAACAAATGGGAGGGAGCATCATACAAATGCAGTGGCATACAGTTCAACTACTAAGGTGGTGACGTGTAGGTAATTTGTATACTGCTGACGACAGGGCAGTATGCAAATTGCCTACATGTTACCACAGTTGATTGTTGCGGTCGTTTGCTTTCAACTATACGCCACTGCACCTGAACTGCTGTCATAGACAGGTCAGACAGTCATTGGTGTGGTGGGGCCACGTCTGCAAAAACGAGCAGGGCATTGGAAGTGGGGTGCCACACCCACGAAAACTAGTATGGTGGCATTATGTTTCTTGCACATGCGTGCAAGCAAACATAAAAATTGACCCTTCCCATCACAGCCGCAAGGTGCAATGGGCTGGAGCAGAGTATGAGAGCACACACTGTTGCACCTCTGTGCCCTAAAAACATTGAGTGATAAAGGGGCAGGGGCAAAAGTTGGGCTAGGATGGGGCTAATTAACAAAGGATAAAGAGGGCAAGAGTTGTTTTGTTTTTTTTTTTTTTTACAATTTGTTTCCTCTGGGTAACTTTGCTAGAGCTCAGCTTCTTTTTCCCAGTGGAGTCCTGCTTTTTACCAAGTTTTACAACAAGGTGTCTGAACCACTAGGAGCATAAGTGACTTTCTCTAGGTCACATTGTAAGTGGCTAAGAGTGGAGTAGAACCGGGGTCTCTTTCTGCTAACAGAGCCCCATTCTATATGCCCTACACACTCTGTAAAAAGTCAGGCCTCCTTTACTTAGCAGTTTTTTGATGTGTTGCATCGAGACCGTTGGTCCAGTGTTCACTGGAATTATCCAGTGCTCTTTGTCAGAAGGAATCTTTCCAGATGCCTTGAAGGAGGCATTGATGAGACCCCTCTTGAAAAAGCCATCACTCAACCCTGATTTTCTGGAAAATTATCAACCAATCTCCAGCCTTCTAGTTTTAGGAAAGGCTGTCAAGAAAGTAGTGGTGTAGCAGCTGGAGGAGCATCTTGTGATCTTTGACATTTACAAGCCTTTCCAGTCGGATTTCAGGGTGAGGCATAGCACTGAAATGGTGTTGGTTAGGGTGCAAAACGACCTCCTCAGGGCGAGAGATAGAGGTGATAGGTCAAGTCTTGTTCTCCTAGAACTCTCCTCAGCTTTTTACACCGTGGAAAACATTGTGCTACTGGATTGCCTTAGGGAATATTGTGGACTCACCAGTACTGTCATCAACTGGTTCGAATCCTGGCTCTCGGGCAGGATGCAACGGGTGGTGATGGGGTGGGGAATTTCTCCTCCTGCCTGAAGCCCCTGCCCTGTGGAGTGCCTCAGGGTTTGATCTTGTCGCCAATGTTATTCTCGATTTCTGTGTTGAATACTGTGGTGCATCTGTCGGGAACACCACTCGTTAGCGACTCGAATTATCCTGCCTTCAGACCTGGACTTCCTTTTTACCCCCCCCCCGTGGACTGCCTGCTCACTAGCCCCTAGCCATACAGCATGAGAGGCTGCTGCTGGTGAACTTGTAATAATTTCCAGCTGGCTGGAGGAGTGAGCGGGGGGAATCTATTGCTGATCTATTGCTGCTGTGAGGGGGCGGGGAGGTGTGTATTTAATTACAAGCGCCGCTCGCAAGCGGCATTTCTGTGTTGAATACTGTGGTGTATCTGTCGGGAACGCCGCTCGTTAGCGGCTCAAATTATCCTGCCTTCAGACCTGGACTTCCTTTTACCCCCCCCCACCCCGTGGACTGCCTGCTCACTAGCCCCTCGCCATACAGTGTGAGAGGCTGTTGCTGGTGAACTTGTAATCATTTCCAGCTGGCTGGAGGAGTGAGCGGGGGGAATCTGTTGCTGATC
Source organism: Neoceratodus forsteri (assembly GCA_016271365.2). Lineage (NCBI taxonomy): Eukaryota > Metazoa > Chordata > Ceratodontiformes > Ceratodontidae > Neoceratodus > Neoceratodus forsteri. Next base: position 120,042,542 of record JADMNL010000024.1, on the reverse strand, counting down.
TATTGCTGCTGAGAGGGGGCGGAGAGGTGTGTATTTAATTACAAGCGCTGCTCGCAAGCGCGAGCATAGTGAGTGGCGCGAGCGCCACTTGGTGCTGAAATTTATGTCTTGTTTGGGATGAGAGGAGGGTAGTGGGCTAGGATATAGAAGTTTTAATTGTGTTAATTAGGCTTCTTTTACAGGAAGTATTTTAAATGTTTTTAGCTTGCATAAATTAATGTGTTTATTGGTCTATTTAATTAGACATGTGTAGGGGATCTGTAGGGTGATCTGTTGGGCCCAGGATTACTTATGGGAACTCGCAGCTGCATGCTCTGCGTCCCTTTGTCCCTCTCCCTGTGTCTGATATAATTATCAGGCACTGCAGGGAAGTGGGGATTATAAGGGATTGCTCTGCCTGCGGGCTGTGGGATGACCAGGAGCGGGTTGATCAAAGGATAGAGGTGGTTAAGTCCAGGAGATGCCCTGGAGTAAGGAGGGCATATAGGAGATGCCAGATGTGGTTGGTGCCCATTTCCAGGGGGACCACCAGGTCGAGTGGTCAGGTAACCCGAGGGGCTGCGTCACCCATTACACCTCTGACAGCAGTGCTATGCAATGCCAGGTCGATCAGAAATAAGACAGCAATTATTGCCACCTTGATTTCATTGGTCGACCTGGCTTGCATTACAGAGACCTGGGTGGGAGATGATGCTGGCCCTATTTTTGAGGCTGCAGTCCCCCCAGGATATACCGTGGTGCACTGCCCCAGAGAAAATTGCAGGGGTGGCGGTGTAGCCATTTGCTTTAGATCGAGCCTGACCTTCACCGTGCACCTGGTGGGAACCCCAGGTTCTTTTGAATGTGTGGCCATTCGTGGAGGGCTTGGCATTGGCTGCAGGATTCTCCTCATCTATCGCCCTCCTGGCCCGATGGGGGGCTTCCTGCAGGAATTTGCCGAATTTGTTGCCGTCGAAACATTGGATTCCCCAAGATGTATTTTTCTGGGGGATTTCAATGTTTGGGCCGAGGATAAAGCTCAAAAGTGCGCCAGCAAATTTCTGCAGAGTATGTCCCTTTTGGGGCTGTTGCAGTTCGTTGGCACACCTACTCATCGTGATGGCCATACATTGGACCTGGTGTTCTCACTGGGTCTTGAGATTGCAGATCTTGCAATTGATCAGGTATTTTGGTCTGATCATTGCACGGTGACGTTCATGCTTAGGGCTCCCGTCGTAAGTTCTTCCCCTGCTGAGATGATTCGCTGCCGCCCTTTACGTGATCTTACCCTGAGGGTTTATGGCGGCAGTCGATTTATCAATATGGGTGATGCATGCGTCGGAGCTGTTGATGTCGGGGTAGACACCTATAATAAGGTGTTGTCTGGCACCATCGACTCCCTCGCACCTATCCGTGTACGACCCAGAGCTTCGTACCTGAGGTCTCCTTGGCATGACGGAGATCTCAGGGAAATGAAGAAGCTGGGTCGGAGATTAGAGCACCGCTGGAGGAAGTCCCGTCTGGAGACAGACAAACTGGTCCTGTGTGAGCATTATCGCGCATATCAGGAGGCAATCAACCAAAAGAAGACTGTATTTTTATCTAGGGAGATTGCAGCCAGGAGAAACCGACCAGCCTCACTCTTCCGGACTGTTGATAGACTTCTCCATCCTCTCTGTCTTCAGCCTGGAAGAGTTTCCTTAAATGAGGATTGCGAGGATTTTGCTCAGTTTTTCTCGGACAGGGTGTCTTTGATCCAGCGGGAGGTTTCTTCAGCCAGCAATACTATTACTGTCAGTGGTCATCAGTTGTGTTCTAAGAGCACTCCACCTGGTTGGGGAGAGTTTAGGCCAGTGGAGGATCGTGAGGTTATTGAGGTGGTGGCCAACTTGAAGCATACCTTTTGTGAACTGGACCCAGTGCCAACGCGTTTCTTAATGAGATGCATTGACTCTGTTGGCCCGGTGTTTGCCCTGATTGTCCGGTGCTCCTTGAGTCAGGGTGTCTTTCCAGATGCCTTGAAGGAGGCTCTGGTGAGACCCCTTTTAAAGAAATCTTCTCTGGACCAGGAGATTAGGGCAAATTACCGTCCTATCTCCAATCTTCCATTTTTGGGGAAGATTGTTGAGAAAGTGGTATCGCTTCAGTTGGAAGAGCATCTCACGACCCACGAGTTGTATGATCCCTTCCAGTCGGCTTTTCAGGCCAGACACAGCACTGAAACTGCGTTAGTTCGTGTGCAAAATTACCTTCTCAGAGCTAGAGATTGGGGGATAGGTCAATTCTTGTTCTCCTTGATCTCTCTTCAGCATTTGATACTGTGGACCATTGTGTGTTGCTTCTCCGCCTGAGGGAGTTATGTGGACTCACCGGTATTGTCATCAAATGGTTTGAGTCCTTTCTCACAAATAGGAGGCAACGGGTTGTGATGGGAAATTTCTCATCTATACCCTGCCTCCTTTCGTGTGGAGTCCCTCAGGGTTCGGTATTGGCCCCAATGTTGTTCGCAGTATATATGCTGCCTCTGGGGGGGTTTCATTAGGAAGTGTGGTCTGAGTTTTCATTGCTATGCCGATGATACTCAGCCATACTTATCCTTTGCCCCAGGAACACCAAACGCAGTGGATGTGCTAAACATCTGTCTGGCTGAGATTAACGACTGGATGGCCTCCAGCTGGCTACGGCTGAACCCCGACAAGACTGAGGTATTGGTAGTGGAGTCGAACAGAGTTCGTGATGGGATGGCCTCTGACTCTGGGACTGGCCTTGTGCTAGGAGCTGTGTCACTGATGGCCTCCCCTTGGGTGCGAAATCTTGGTGTGATTTTTGACAGGAGCTTGTCTATGGAGGTTCATATATCCTCCGTAGTCCGGTCCTGTTTTTCCATCTTAAAACATTGCCAGGATTAAGCCCCTTGTTCCGGCTCTGGACCTCCCTACCTTGATACATGCCTTAGTCACTTCTAGGCTTGACTACTGTAATGCCCTCTATCTCGGGGTCTCTGAAGGTTCTCTTCGTAGACTGCAGCTAGTGCAAAATGCTGCTGCCCGGCTTTTGTCCGGGCAAAGCAAATTTTGCCATATTACTCCAATACTGCTCGAATTGCACTGGCTGCCTGTCAGATGGAGAGTACTCTTCAAGGTGGATTTTCTCACCTATAAGGCCCTACACGGGCAGGGCCCTGGTTACCTGTCTGATCTCCTGGTATCTTCCACCTCTATCCATAATCTCCGCTCCTCTAGCGGTGGCCTCCTAACTGTCCCAAGAGCTAGGACTAAAGTCTGCGGGACCGAGCTTTTAAGTAGTCAGTCCTTTTGGAATTCCTTGCCTTCTGTAGTTAGGAGGCCCCCACCATAATCGCCTTTAAGGTTCGCCTGAAGACCTTCCTATTTTTGCAGGCTTTTGGGGATTAATGTTTGATTATATGTATGTAATAATTTTAATTTATAATTTATATGGTATGAAATGCTGTATAGTTTTTGTGCGGTGCCCAGAGCCTTTGGGATTGGGCGTCTTTTTAAATAAATCTGACTTAACTTGACTTGACTTGACTACATGTTCTCCCTGGGTGAGCTCATTAGGTGTTATAGTTTGGGTTTTTACTGCTATGCAGATGATACCCAACTGTATATGTCCTTGGCCCCTGGAACACATGATGCCATGGAAGTGCTTGACAACTACCTGTCAGAGATTAATGACTGGCTGTCCTCCAACTGGTTGAGACTGAACCCAGATAAGACAGAGGTACTAGTAATTGAGCTGGGTCACGGCGTGATGGGAGTGTCTCAGGAGAGGCCTCGGGATTGGTCCTAAGGACCGCTCCATTGATGGCTTCCCATAGGGTGAGAAATCTTGGCATCATCTTGGATGACAGATTGACTGTTGATGTTTAGGTGCTATCTGTTGTCCAAAGTGGTTTCTACCACTTAAAGAGCAGCTGACACCATTAGGAGAACTTTAACAAAACATAATTTTTGTACACAGTTCTGCTTGTATTTCACATTAGTTCTGTATTTCTCCTCCCCGCTACTTATTATTGAGGTTATCTGCATGAAAACAGGATCTTTGCTCCTGAAGAGTTAATCTATTCCTGTTACTTTCTCCCTACCTTAGGTCATAATGCTCTGCTTGTGATATCACAGTTACTACCATCGCAACAGATAGTGATGTCACTACAGAGGATTATGACATGAAGTAGGGAGTAAGCTAAAGAGGCAGATGAACTCTTACAGATACAGAGCATGTTTTCTTGCAAACGTCCTCAATAATCAATAATGGGGAGGAGAAATCTATATAATACATATAGAATGCAAGTTAAATTTACCTAAACATTATGTTTCTCAAAGGTTTTTTTTTTTGCGGCATCAGCAGCTCTTTAAAGAATATTGCCAGGATTAAACCCTAGTTCCGCCCAAGGACCTGCCATCACTGGTTCATGCCTTTGTTACGTCTAGGCTTGATTACTGTAATGCTCTGTACTTCAGGGTCAGTGGAGGGACCCTCCACCGGCTGCAGCTGGTGCAGAGCACAGCGGCCAAGTTACTGACGGGTCTGACAAGGTCTAGTCATGTGACCCCGATCCTGCGAGCTCAGCACTGACTGCCTGTCAGGTGAAGGATCATCTTCAAAATGGGCTTGCTCACTTATAAGGCCTTATATGGACTGGGCCCTGGCTACCTGGCTGATCTCCTGACACATGCCTCCTCAGTCCACTCCCTCAGTTCCACCACCAGGGGCCTCCTGGTGGTTCAGAGGGCCAGGTTAAAAACTTCTAGCGACTGAGCCTTTGAAGTCACTGGTCCGGTGCTCTGGAACATGTTTCCCATCTCTGTCAGGGAGGCCCCAATGGTGGAGGATTTTAAAAGGGGTCTAAAGACTCACCCCTTTCGCTTGGCCTTCCCAGACTAATCAGAGCATTATACTAAATCATATTTTAAGATTATGTTCATTGATTTTATTATGAGATTGCATGCTAAATAATGCATTGCGTGTTTTTATCCTACTTGCACTTCCCTCCCTGTTTGTTTTATGTAAGGCACCCAGAGCCTCCAGGAAATAACTGTGCCTTGCCTTGTATTTCTGACTGGCCAGTCAGCTCAGTGGTAGTGGTGGCACCTGGCACCAACAATCCGGGTTTGGGAATTAACCTAGACAGCAGGGGCCGGGGGGGGGGGAGAGGAGGATTAAGCATCCTACGGGACATTCTTTTATTCCAGGGAGGAAGCGTTCCATGACCTGATGTAACACTGCCATCTGGGTGAACACAGGTGGTGGTGCAGCAAAGCACAGCTCAGGCACTGGGGATGCTGACAAGCTGATGCGGTGTAATACCAAAAAGGTTTGGGGATCCTCATTAAGTCCCCAGCCATTGTCAGGGCCTCCTGTAGTGTCCCCAGCCAGCATCAGGGCCCCCTGTAGTGTCCCCAGTCAGCATCAGGGCCCCAAGTAGTGTCCCCAGCCAGCATCAGGGCTCCCTGCTAGCAAACTGCAACTGCAATTTTAAATGTTTCTTTTCTTTCCCTTCATAGAAACATAGAAACATAAACTTTGAGGGCAGATAAGGACTGCTTGTCCCACCCAGTCTGCCCATTTCCCTACCTATTGTATAACCGCAGATTCTTGTTAACCAACAGCTTACTTCTTCCTAACCCCCACCAGAATTGCCTTACGTCTGTCCCATGGATTCTTGAATTCCTCCACTGTTTTTGACCCCACAACCTCCTCAGGAAGGCCATTCCATGTGTCCACCACCCCCTCCATGAAAAAATACTTCCTCATATGGCCCCTGAGCCCCCCCCCATCTTCAAATTGTGCCCCCTTGTTCTTGCATATCTCTTTTTCTGAAAGATGCTACCCTCTTGGACTTTGTTGATTCCCTTGAGGTACTTGAAAGTTTCTATCATGTCCACCCTCTCCCTCCTTTCCTCGAGGGTATACATATTAAGCTCCTTTAGTCTCCGTCTTCGTATGGCTTCTGGTGCAGACCCTGCACCATTTTATTTGCTCCTCTGGACTGCCTCAATCCGGTTTATGTCCTTGCAGACATAGGAACTCCAGAACTGCACACAGTGCTCCAGATGGGGTCTCACCTACTGTCTGTACAGAGGGATAACAACTTCCTGATATCTACTGGTGATGCCTCTCCCAATACATCCCAGTATCCCCCCAGCCCTTCTTACTGCATTCTCACATTGCTTGCTTACCTTTAGGTCAGCTGATATGACTATCTTCAGGTCCCTTTCCATTTTTGTTGTTGTTAGTACCTCCCCCCCCCCACTGCAGCCTGCCCAGCCAAGGTGGGCACGATCCAGTGCCACATTCAAGCCCAGCTCATGAGCAGCCACATGCCTCCCTGGTTGTTAGGGACTCGACGTCCCAAACACTAGGGGAGAGTTCCATGAGTGGCCAGTAACAGACGCAGATTTTGCTTTAAAAAGAGCAGTAGTTAGTTGTCCAGCAAGGAATGCTGTCAGGGGAGTGCTTCCAGGCATCCCGAAACCATAAACTACAGTGGTGGTGGCCAGTAAGAGAGAGAGAGAGAGAGAGAGAGTGAGGATGCAGGGAAGTAACAGTTAAACAAGGTAATTAGTACCTGCAGTCCTCCCTCTACTCTCTTCTGCTGAAAAGTTGGTGGTCCAGTGTTGTGGCAGCCCTCCATTGATTGTCAGGTCCCCAACTGCATCAACGATGTTGGCCGATCATGGTGTGGGCTCTGTTCAGACCCTTTTGTTATTTTATTTAAAAATAAGTAGTTCCGTTTCTGTCCCATGGCGACTGCGTGTGAAGAGCCACGTTGAGGGGAGAGAGAGAGAGAGAGAGAGAGAGTCAGCAAGAGCGTCAGGCATGGCAATTTCCCCAGTCGCCCGATTCCTGCCTGCAGAAGTCCTTCCCTGTGCCAGTGATACCTCCCTCCTCCTGAACCAGTCTCCATTACGCCGGGCCAGGGTGAGTCTGTGGCAACAACAGCAGCTAGGTGATGACTGCCTGAAGTTTAAAGAAAAATTAAATAAATTGTTTAAGAGTGCCCAGGATGTGGGGGACAATCGACTGAGAGCCATGGGGCAGGCCAGAGATTTTAATAAATTAATATTCATTGGGCAAAGTGACACCCAGGGGGCGGGACTAAGTGGACTAGGGCCCTAGAGGGAAAATTAATATTTATAAGTAAGCTCCCATAGGCTGAGCTAAAGGAGACCAGCCCTATTGAGGGCTCAGGAATATTTACAAGGACAGCTACCTGGGATGGAGTAAAAGTGGCAAGACAAGCCCTAGTTGAATTAAAGTAGCCCTAGTGAGCTAGTGGAGTAAAGGGCTGGTAAAACCAAGAGATTTCTGTGCCCCTCCCCAATAAAGAAACAATGAGTGGGGCGGTGGAAACAAAGCCTAAAAAGCCAAAGGTGTTTTTCTGTCTCCCGTCCCCAAACTAATAAGGAGTTGGGCTGGTGGAAAGCAAAGCAGGTGTAAAGGAAGCACACTAGAGCTCTCAGTGATGGCATTGGGCAACTGGAAAAGGGCAAAATACTGTTACTGTGTATGAAGAGTGTCACTGTGTGATTTGCCCTTACAACAGTGTTTTGCACCCTGTAATTGCCCCGAGCTGCATTCCATTGCCTGCAATTGCTCCGAACAATGTTCTATTGCCTGCAATTTCCCTGAATTGAGTTCCCCTGGCTGCAGCTGCAACAACTGTGTTCTCATGGCTGCAATAGCCCTGACCTCTGTTCTATCGCCAGCAATTGCACCGAACTGTGTCCTAGGATTACTAGGATTTTCAAAGACATATGGAAGCCAATAGGCCCATATTATATGTCTCCCACATATGTGGGTTAATCATACCAACTTATGATTATTATAGTATGTTCTGTCAGTACAGTTTTTTAAATAAACAAAACTAGTACTTTTGACCGCAGATTGGGGCAGTCTATTCCATAATAGAGGTGCTCTAACTGTAAAAAAATGATCCCTTTTAACTGTTTTAGCGTGTTCAACTACAATTTTTTTGTTGTGTGACCATAGGTTATTTCTTGTGTTACTATATTGCAAATTAAATTCTTTAATGCCGTAAGCACTATGGAATAACCTATATAGTAACAACAAGTCTCTCCTTTGCCTTCGTGCCTCTAATGAGTGTAATCCAGACTCTTTTCATTTTGTATGATAATCCAGTGTTTTTAGTCAGGGGATGTATCTAGTTACAGTTTTCTGGACCCCTTACAGAATCTTAATGTCTTTTTTTAAACAAGGTGTCCAAAATTGAGAGCCATAATCTAAAATGGGTAGCACATAGATTTTATATAGGGGTAAGATAAATTGTTCTGTTTTATTGACAAATGTAAACCTAATCCTAGTTCTAAAGGACTGTGCAGTTTTTGCAATTTTCATACAGTGGCTATCAGAGAAAATAGAGTCATTAACAGCTATACCTAAGTCTTTAACACAAGTGACTGATTTCAAAATAGTTTGATCAAGGATATAAGAATATTCAGGATTGTTTTTCCCAACATGGAGCACCACACATTTTTCAGTGTTAAACTTCATATTATTTTCCTTAGCCCAGATTTCAATTTTGGCCAAATCTGAATTCAGCTGAAAGTGTTTGTGAATAGTGTCAACCTCACCACCCAGCTTGGTATCATCAGCAAACTTGTGTATGCAGGTTTGGATATCATTATTCATATCTTGAACATAAATACCAAACAGAATGAGACCAAGCACAGAACCTTGTGGAACTCCACTACCCACTAACCTTCTTCAGATGTAATACCATTGATACGTACTTTTTGTTTTCTGTCTAATAACCAATTAAAAATCTATCTAATGAGTAAACTATTAACCTGTAAATTAATAAGCTTATTAATCAATTTTTCATAGACCACTCTATCAAAAGCTTTGGAGAAATCAAGCAGTATTACATCTGAAGGACAACCTTTATCAAGACTTTTACTGATGTTATCATAAAACACAATCAAATTAGTGGTACATGACAGTCCCTTGGTAAAACCATATTGTTTTCTATCTGTTTGTTCTGTACATTCTAAATGTAATTCTAACTTATGTTTAATAAGACGCTCCATTAGTTTGCAACAATGGAATGTAAGGCTAATAGGCCTGTAATTATCCACCTTTCCCCTACTACCTGTTTTGTGAATAGGCACAACCAATGCACTTTTCCAGCCATCAGGGACATAACCTTCCCTTAGTGAATAGTTAAAAAGTAAATAAAGTGGATAAGCCAACTGTTTACCTGCTTTTGTTAATAAAATAATATTAATAACATCTGGCCCTGGACTCGAAATGCTATCTAGTTGGACTAAAATGTTTATTATTTATTCCTCGGAAAAAAGATATCTCCAGAACTTGGAAGTTTTGGCAATAATGATACAGTTGGATGGGAAAACACAGAACAGAAATACTTGTTAAATGTATTAGCAATGATGCTATCACCATTTATCTCTTGTTTATCTTCGATGATTGGTCCTACAGTTTTTACTCTGTTACAACAGATGGTTTTCATAGAGGAATATAGCAACTTCCTATTTTTGGTATGAGCTATCCTAAATTCTAATTGAGCTTTTGCAAGTCTAATTGTTTTTTAAGTGTTTTTTGTGCTAAAAGATATCTATTTCTATTCTCATCCATTGAATTTTTCTTAAATTTTATATATAATCTCTGTTTATGTTTAATCAATTTCTTGATCTTTGTATTAATCCACACTGAGATTTTACCTTTATTATATTTTCCCTAGAAGGAACATAAAGGTATTCAATCTCAAATAGGATCTTCTTGAACCTGTCCCATGCATTTTGTGTTGACCCTGAACCAAGGGTTAGATCCCAATATATGTCAGAGATGGTTTGACACATTTTTGTAAAATCAGCTTTATAATAGCCTTTTATCAATATTTTAGGTCCAGAATATAGTCTCCCCCTAACCAAGTAACATGTAATGGTTTGGTGATCACTATTACCTAGGGATGCCCCAATGTTAATATTTGCTATTTCGTTAACCATATTTGTCAATATTAAATCCAATGTGTTACCATTTCTGGTAGGAAAATCTATTAATTGATCTGCCCCACAATTTATGCAGAGTTCAATGAAATCTCGTTCTTTAGGGTCAGAGCCAGAAAGCTCTATCCAATTAATTGTTGTATGATTATAGTCTCCCATGATTATTACATCTCCCAATGAGCACATTTTAGAAATGTCATCATTTAGAGTTTTATTATACTCATTAGTTGCTGTTGGTGGTCTATAACAATTACCCAGGATAATAGATTTCCTACCTAAAAAACTAACTTTGACCCATACTGATTCCAGCTTTACACAGGGGTCTAAGAGAGGGTCAATATTAGAAGATGGCATCGACTCATGCACATATACACAGACTCCATGCTTCCAATTGCCCTGAACTGTGTTCTCTTGCCTGCAATTGCCCTGACCTGTGTTCTATTGGTTGTAATTGCCCCGAATTGTGTTCTCTTGGCTACAATTGCCCTGCCTGTGTTCTATTGCCTGCAATTGCCCCAAACTGTGTTATCTTGCCTGCAATTGCCCCAAACTGTGTTATGTCACCTGCAGTTGCCCTGAACTGTGTTCAATTGCCTGCAATTGCCCCAAACTGCATTCCATTGCCTGCAATTGCCTCAAACTGTGGTATATTGCCTGCAATTGCCCCAAATTGAGTTCTCCTGGTTACAATTGCCCCAAACTGTGTTATGTCACCTACAGTTGCACTGAACTGTGTTCAGTTGCCTGCAATTGCCCCAAACTGCATTCCATTGCCTGCAATTGCCTCAAACTGTGGTATACTGCCTGCAATTGCCCCAAATTGAGTTCTCCTGGCTGCAATTGCCCAAACTGTGTTCTCTTGCCTAAGGTTGCCCTGACTTGTGTTTTATTACCTGCAATTGCCCTGAACTGTGTTCTCTTGCCTGCAATTGCCTGAACTGTGTTCCACTGGCTCCAATTGCCCCGAACTATGTTCCATTGCCTGCAATTGCCCAAACTGGATATACTGTGTAATAGAGATGGTGATAGCCCCTGAACTGTGTACCTTCTGCCTAAAATGAACTGCCTGATTTCCTGGGATCCTGCATTGGCCCAGGAGTTCTCCAGCTTCTTCTGCATCTCATTTCCTGGGATTTTGCATCAGCCCAGAGGTACTTCAGCTTCTACAGTACATCTCATCTCCTGAGATCCTGCATTGGCCCAGAGGTATTTCAGCTTCTTCTGCATCTCATTTCCTGGAATCCTGCATCGGCCCAGAGGGACTTCAACTTCTTCTGCATTTTGTTTTCTGAGATCCTGCATTGGCCCAGAGGTACTTCAGCTTCTTCTGCATCTTGTTTCCTGGGATCCTGCATCAGTCCAGTGGTTCTTCGACTTCTCCTGCATCTCATTTCCTGGGATCCTGCATTGGCCCAGCAGTTCTTCAGCTTCATCTGCATCTCATTTTCCCTGGAGTCCCTCATCAGTCAGGAGGTTTTACAGTTTGTTGGTGCTCTTGTGCAGTATAGTTCTTTTCCACCTTCATTTCTCCCAGTTCAGCTAAGCCAGCCAATGAAGTGCACTGGTGACCACAGCTCTCAATCCTTGGTGAACACTACACCCTGACTTTTCGTCTATGCTGGTCATGCTGTTATAGAGTATAGGATTATAGAGTGAGAAGCACAGAGTTGCAGTATTATCATAGAGTACAGAATTACAGAGTGATAAGCATGGAGCTGTAGTATCATTATAGAGTATAGGGGTATAGAGTGATAAGCATAGAGCTGTAGTATTTTTATAGAGTACAGAATTATAGAGTGATAAGCATAGAGTTATACTATTAGTATATAGAATTATAGAGTGATAAGCATTATATAGTGACTTGAATTATAGAAGTTTAGAAAATAGAGTGCTGTTGTATACAGCTGTGTAACTGACTGTCCTCATTGGTGCTTTGCACCTTGTAAACCTTTTCCATTCTCTGAGTTTGTCTTCTGCCTCTCCTTACTCAAGTGCCAGTACACCATCAGTGAATAAGAGTCAGTGCTTTACAATTTTTTGGCATCATGAACAGGATTTAAAGGAGTTCAAAGCAGGCAGCAGCTCATTCAGAATGTAGATCAGAGGTTTAAGCAGCTGTTCTGTGACCAATGAAGGAACTGAATAAGACCCCCGAGCAAACTTGGGCATGCCTCGCACCATGCCCTATTACTTTGGTGCACCTTGGCTGCTACGTTTTTCAGGGGATGCAGCTGATCCAGCAGCCACCAGTCTTAGAGAGTTTCAAAACAAAATTCAGGCCATGTTCCAACTATATGATGTTCCTGAACATCAAAAGGTGGAAATCTGATTGGACAGTTGGCTGTTCACAGGGAAGTCAGCGCATGGCCAGAGAGAGAGAAAAGATCACTGTGGACCAAATCTTTACCCAGTTGAGGCAGATATTTGGCACACGTACTGTGTCTAATCTAAAAATAAAATTCTTCTCTCATGTCCAAGGACCTGCACAGACCCTTAGGGAATACACACTCAGCCTTCAGGAATCCTTAAGAGCTATTCAGCAGGTAGACCCAGGAGAGGTACAAGACCCAGATCAGACCCTGAAAGACCATTTTATTGAATGTGTAAGGAGTGATGTGCATTGCAGCGAGTTACGACTCTTATCCAACAAGATCCTGATGCAACTTTCCTGAACTTCAAGGAGGAGGAGGCCATTGAGCTGCTGTCTGAATGATCTGGCCATGGGATGGTGACTGCCCAGCACTGTAACAGGTGAGATGATAAAGACCCCTGGTATCACTCTAGGGAGATGGCTGTTTCAGAACCACCCAGAAGGGATCAGGAGAGATTGGAATCAGAACTGTTGGCCTACATCATGAGAGAGATGAGATGACAGATTCAGAATTTAAAAGATGATCTTCAACATGAATTCCAGGAACAAGCTCCCAGTCATTTGGAATGGCATCAACCAGAACACGAGGTCCTCAAGCAAATACAATGTGGAGGCCCACTGATCAGTTTGATTCCCAAGGGAGGCCAATTTGCTGAAAGTGTGGCATCAGTGGTCGTGTGGAATGAAGATGTTAACAGCCAGCCAGCTCTAGAGAGATGGTTTTAAACAGGGAGTCCCTGGGGCAGAGGACCGGGTCCCGGGATACCAGCCAATAGGTCCACAGATGCAACCAGAATGGTTGACTTTCATAGGGAATTGCCCGACCATTTCTATACAAATAAACGGAGTAATCTTACCTGCACTGTTGGATATCAGATCTCAGGTGACCACCATCCAAAGTGGATATTTCTTTGACCACTGGTCCAGAGACCAGCTACTGTAACCACCTGAAAGCTGGATTAACTTGGTTGTCAGCAATGGAACCAGAATTCCAATCAATAAATATATGGAGGTGTCCATGAAGACTGGGGACATTGAGCATGTCCGTCAGGGAATATTCATCAGCAGCATCCATGATCCTTCCCTACCACCCGTCATTGTGGGAATGAATGTCTTGCAGCAATATCAGGATGCTCTGATGGATGTAATGAGGAAGCAGACCAAGTCAATGCTTGTACAAGAAAGGAAGGTCTGGCAGAATACTGTCCAAATACCTACAAAAGTGCCAAAGGTTCACCAATGAACAAGGAGAAATAGGGAACGTGCTTGTGATCAATCGCCGCCCCATTCAGCTGGAACCAGGAACCAAAATGGTGGTAATCTACAAAGCTAAAGTAGGCCTGGGAGGAAAATACTATGTGGCCATGGTGGAACCCTTCTGGACTCGAGAGGGAGACCCAGTGATGGCAGCCAGGAGCCTTGTGACCATAAAAGAGGGAAGAGTTCCTATCCACCTGCTGAATTATGGGACTAAACCTGTGAAGATCTACAAGCAACAGATGGTGGGGTGGGTCATCAAGGTAGACTGGGATGAGATTGTGACCCCTGAGGAGGAGAAGGTAGACCACTCCTTACACCTGCAGGCCAGCATCCATGATGGCACCACTGAGAGCAAAGATGAGGCATAGATCCCAGAGACAGATACTGGACAACAGAATACCACACAGAACAAAGAGCTCAACTCACAGCATTGATATTACATCATCAGCAGCATTCTCTCTTCATGCCTTAAATTTTGGTTGTGCGACTCGTATCAAACATTACATCAACAGGGGCCACACCCCAATCAGAGAGAGATTCAGAACCATTCCACCTGCATTATATCAACTGACCAAACAACTGATCAAAGAGATGCTGGAGGCTGATGTCATAAAAGAAAGCCATAGCCCCTGGGCAGCGCTGATAGTACTGGTCAAAAAGAAAGATTGCAAGATCAGATTTTGTGTAGACTATCGCAGGCTAAATTAGGTCGCTCATAAGGATGCATATCCTCTGCCAGAAATCGAGGATGCAATAATATCTCTCAAATCCTCCACCTTCTTCTCCACTATTGACCTAGCAAGTGGCTATTGGCAGGTCCCTATGGCCCATGAAGATCAAGAGAAAACTGCCTTTAATACTCCAATGGGTCTGTATGAATTTACACAAATGCTATTTGGCCTCTGCAATGCAGTAGGGACCTTCCAGAGATTAATTAAACATTGCCTTGGCAGTGAAAATGTTGACACTGTGTTACTCTATTTGGATGATATAATTGTCTATTCAAAGACATTTGATGCACACATCGAACACCTGGATATGGTTTTCAGACTCTTAATGCAGTATGGTCTAAAAATCAAACGATCAGAGTGCCACTTCCTAAAAGAACGAGTGAGTTACCTTGGGCATATAGTGTCAGCTGAGGGAGTAACACCTGGTTCCAGTAAGACTGAGGTGGTGAAAGACTGGCCGAGACCAATAACAATTCAAGATGTAAGACATTTCCTGTAATTCGTGGGGCACTACCGGAGATTTGTGAAGGATTTCGCAAAAATTGCCTTGCCCCTGCATGACTTGCTGTGATACCCCAAAGGAAGAAAAGTGCCAAAAACTAGTGTCATAAGGTGGTCCACACAGTGCCAAGAAGCTATTGAACACCTGAAACATGTTGACAACGGCACCCATCTTGGTCTATCCCAATTATACTTGTCCATTTCACCTGTACACTGATGCTAGTATTTGAGGTCTAGGAGCAGTCCTGTTTCAGGAACAGAACAGAATTGAAAGGTTGATTGCCTATGCCAGTTGAGGCCTGAAGGGGTCTGAGAGAAATGATGAGAACTACTGCTCATTCAAACTAGAGTTTCTGGCCTTAGTATGGGCTGTGACAGAAAAATTCAGACAGTACCCGGCAGCTGCACAGTTCACGATCTATACAGACAATAATCCCCTTGCTCACCTTGGGTCAGCTAAGCTAGTGACACTGGAGCAACGATGAACCTCCCACCTTGTTAGTTTCAATTTCACCATAAAGTATAGATTGGGAAGATCTGATGGGAATGCTGATGCTCGGTCCAGACTGCCCACCACTAATGAGCCTGAAAGTATTGAAACATAGAAACATAGAAGTTGACGGCAGATAAGGACCGCAAGGCCCATCCAGTCTGCCCATTTCTTTTTCTACCTTATAAATGTGCCATCGGCCTTTGCTCTGTCAGTGGCCTATCTAGTCATAGTCATTTGCATTGCTCCCCTATGCCTATCCCATGCCTGTTTGAAGCCCTGCACTGTATTCATAGCCACCACTTCTTGTGGTAAGCCATTCCATGCATCCACCACCCTTTCTGTGGAAAAGAATTTCCTCACATTCCCCCCTTAATTGGCCTCCCTCTAATCTCATGCTGTGACCTCTTGTCCTGCTATTTTTCTTATATTTAAACAAGTTAGACTCTTTCACCTTGTTAATGCCCTTAAGGTATTTGAATGCCTCGATCATATCACCTCTCTCCCTCCTTTGCTCAAGGGTATACATATTGAGCTCTGTTAATCTGTCCTCATATGTCTTCTGATGCAGTCCCTGCACCATTTTGGTTGCCCTTCTCTGGACTGCCTCAATTTGGTTAATGTCCTTGTGAAGGTGTGGCCTCAATACTGCACAGTACTCCAGATGGGGCCTAACCAGTGTCTTGTAAAGAGGTTATTACCTCCCTCTTATGACTTATGATACCCTACTAATACACCCTAACACCCCCTAGCCTTACCTACTGCTTTAGAGGTCTGCTTGGATGATTTCAGGTCATCAGTGATGATGATGCCCAAGTCTCTTTCTTCCTTTGTGACTGCTAGCAACTCCCCTCCCAGCCTATAGGTGGCTTCAGGGCTTCTCGTCCCTATGTGCATGATTTTGCACTTCTTTGCATTAAATCCCAGTTGCCACTCTTCTGACCATTTTGCTAGTTTATCCAGATCTCTTCTCATTCTGCCCACACCATCTGGATCATCTACTCTGTTGCAGATCTTGATGTCATCTGCAAACAGACAAGCCTTACCCTCTAGTCCATCTGCAAGGTCACTAATGAAGATGTTGAAGAGGACTGGCCCCAGAACTGATCCCTGAGGTACCCCACTTGTGACTTGCATCTCTTCTGAAACAGAGCGAAAAGACCTCGAGATGCCACCTTTTGTGCGGGTACCTGCTGAAATAGTTTGAGTCTGCTGCCAGCATCAGATGGAGTCTGAACAGAACTCTGAATCCACAGGATACCATATGGTGGATGGTCAAGAAGATTTATGGTGACAACCTCAGGATCAAAGTCTAATGGTAACTGAATTAAAAGGAAGGGAAACAGACAAAATAGGATGAGTATGCCTCTAGAGCTGATCAAACTGTTACAGCAGTGGGAGTATTTGAGGATCGAGAATGGCCAACTGATATTTACCTAAGATCCTAGGAGCCGTGAAGAGCTTAAACAAATTGTAATCCCTTGACAAGAACATGACCCAGTATTGGAAGCTCACCACAATGCCTCTGGACATTTCGGAATCCAAAAGACTGAAAGCACTATTCATCAATGATTCTATTCGGTGGGCATGAGAAATGGCATTGAGCAATGGTGTGCAGACTGCATAGCCTGCAGCTTAAAAAGAAGTGACTGTAATGCTAAGCGAGCACCTCTGCAGCCTATCATCATCAAGTTCCCATTAGAGACTGTGGCACTAAATCACTTGAAAGTCGAGAATGGTCACAGTGGGATCAATCAAATTCTCACAATGGTCGGCCACTATACCAAATTTGTGGTGGCAGTTCCAGTGAAGGATCTATCTGCAAAATGCGCCACTGAAACTTTCTGGAAGTACTTTGTCAAACCATATGGTTACCCCTCAAAAATTTTGACTGGTCAAGGAGGGACATTTAAATCCCAGCTATTCAAAGAACTGTGCTCTCTGTATGGAAGCTGTAAAATGCAAACAGCCCTATACTATCCCCAAACCAATGAGTTGTGTGAGCAAACTAACTGAACCGTAACTGAAATGCTCCAAACACTGCCTGCATATAAGAAACCACACTGGCCTGACTTGTTACCAGAACTGTGTTACATTTACAACAATATGGTACACTGTTCTACTGGGTTCACCCCCTATTTCCTACTGTTTGGGAAACATGGGAGATCACCTATGGACCTTGTGATGGATGTTAAGGTTGAAACCCACAGAAACTCTCCAGACCCAAACCAGTGGATAGAACATCATCAGTGCATCAGGAAAACAGGTGATTTAGTGTCATCCCATATGGAACAAGCTCATTCACAGCAAAAGAAGCAATATGATCAGAAAGCTCAAGCTGGACCCTTGCCAATTGGGAACCGTGTCCTGTTAAATAATCAGAACATTCACGGAACCAAGTTAGTGACAAGGTGGAAATCAGAACCATTTGTTGTATTGGACATTCCTTATGTCAATTTGCATGTGTACCGCATTCATTCAGAAACCGATGGACACTCCATTAAAGTGGTACATTGCAATCAGATAAAGCCGTGTATGTTTCAAGCTGCAGACAGGGGTGATACAAAGGATCTGAAGGACTTCATAAGTGTGAGGCAGGGGAAACTCCCATTGATATTCCTAGAGACAGTCCTAGACTAGAGTGGCCTGGGTTGCCTGGTATTGATATATACAGTACCATTTATACTCTGAACCATGTGGTCCAGACCTCTAAAGGTCCAACCATTGTTATAAAGGGCGGCCTCCCAGAAGCTTGATAGAAGAGTTTGAGTAAGGGAGAGCTATCCAAACAGCATATACTTAAGCGTCTCAAAGAAAAATTGTATATATACCCATTTGTAAGCCACCTTTCATTTGAAAGGGGCTTAAGCTTCCGTTAGGGACCACCTTCCCCTTTCTTTTTAGCCCCCAGAGCTTAGGAGGTTAGTGCTCTGGGATGCTTTTCCACTGACCACCACTTGGGGGCAGCTGTCTTTAGAGTATAAAAGGGTAGGTTTCAGGTTTTGGTGGGGAGTGCCACTGAAGGAGAGGATAGGATTGGATTAGTGGGCTCTGCAGGGCGGTTTGGGGGGGGAACTCCCCCCCCTCCACTTTAGGCAGCTTGGTCTTACCTGCAGCAATGAGTCGGGTCCCTTGAGAGGCATTCTGAGGGAGAGATGTAGGTAGACAGCTGCAGTTGTAGGTTCAGGGTCCTAGGCCCTAGGGGTTATAGCGAGTTCCATCGTAGACTAGGAGAGTCAAGAGAGGTACACCCTGTGGTCTTGGTGTAGGCCTCTGCCTTGGAGAAAGTGTTCCTGGGCCCTCGGGGCTGCAGCTGGTTGTGGCAGGGCCTGGAATCCTGGTGAGATGCTGCGAGGAGGAGCTCAACCTGGTTAAGGGTCTGTTGGAGGTACAGGCATCGGCACTGCTGGGCCTCACTCAAGTTGGCGGCAGACTACCTAGGAGTTTCCCCCTCAGGCCTGGCTGCTCATATTTCTGGGCAGTGTGAATGGACTTGGGGCACAGCCTGTTTCAGCTCTGCCCAAATGTTTGGATGCCAAGAAACAGACCCAGTGGGTTAGGCAACAACTTCAACAGGGGCAGCAGGGTGAACGAGAGGTGTATTCTCAGCAGAAATGGTGGCAGCTGTGGTACTGGTCAGGCTGCACCATCCATTGTCCCTTGGGCCAGTAGAGCCAGGGAACTGGAGTTTGGGGATGCTATTCACTTTCCCGTGGTGGAGTGACTCAGTCAAGCACTCCAGGAGAGAGACGCCTGATGATGGAAGCCCTGTGTTTAGGGAGATCAGTGAAGCTAATAAAGTTAGGTACTTATTCAGTGCTGGTGGGAGATTAATGAAATAAGGTGGCTTCAAGGTCCTGTAATGTCTGGTAAAACTTGTGCCCTGGTATAATCGCTGTAGTATTGAAGGTTGGAGCCGTAACAGTCTTGCTCTGCCTAATTCAGTACTGCCGTTTTCTCTGTAAAAATGTTTTGGCCCCATGGAGCAGGTTGTTGAGAGTTTAAGTCAAGAAATGAACCCCTTTTGTGTTTTTGATTTTGTTTTAGGAAAGATGAATTGTGGTAATGAATCAATTTGTACATGAGGATGTAAATGAAATGTATGATCCTTAATTTTAAAGTCTTCTAAGTTTGCTCAGGGTCTTTTTATTCAGTTTGACCTGTATCTCCATGCCCTGGGGGCTGTGACGGTGCACCCAAGAAAGAAGACTGAAGACGAATCAAGCCAGGATCCTTCCTCAAGGGGCTTTGGGGGTGCACTAGTTCCTGCTATAGTGGGCTATACTGGTTCCACCCATTTCAGAAGACAGCACCAGGTAGGCCGTAGCATTTCAGGTTTCATGTGTTCTGGCTTGGAAGAAGTGATTTTCGGTTGGAGTGTCTATGGTTGTGAGCCCCCTCCCCCGGCCCACCAGCGATATTATGTTTTGCCCCTAGAAGTTCAGTGAGGGGGCGGCTACACATTTAAATAAGGTTGTTCACTTAATATATATAGTATAAGTTTAAGAAGATAGATGTAGTACCGTATAGATGACCAGTTAGACAGAGGTGAAAATGTTTGTAGCATACATGGGGACATGTATGTTTAAGCAGGGCCAAATATGTAATACCCCCAAAAGGTTGAGGGATCCCAATTTAGGCCCAGCCAGTGTCAGGGCCCCATGTAGTGTCCCCAGCCAACATCCATGGTCCCCTGCTAACTCCTGCTGCAGCCTGCCCAGCCAAGGTGGCATGAGCCAGTGCCACATTCAAGCTCAGCTCGCACTGAGCAGCTGCATGCCTCCCTGACTGTTAGGGACTCGGTGTCCCAAAGACCAGGGAGGTTCCTTGAATGGTCAGTAATGGCTGTGGATTTTGTTTAAAAAGAGCAGTAGTTGGTTGTCCAGCAAGGAATGCTGTCTGGGAGCGCTTCCAGGCACCCCGAAGCTCTGAACTGCAGTGGTAGTGGCCAGTAAGGAAAAGAGTGAGGATGCAGGCAGGTAACAGTTAAACAAGGTAATTAGTGCCTGCAAGTCCTTCTCTTCTCTCTTCTGCTGAAAAGTCAGCAGTCCAGTGTTGAGCAGTCCTCCACTGATCGATGGGTCCCCAGTTACATCAGCGGTGTTAACCGATCAAGATGTGGGCTCTGTTCGGCCCCTGTTGCTATTTTATTTAAAAAGTTAAGTTTCTGTCTCATGGTGGCAGCATGTGAAGAGCCACATTGATGAGAAACAGAGAGTCAGCAGGGGCGTCAGGATTCGCAAGGTCCCCAGTCACCCAAGTCCTGCCTGCAGAAGTTCCTTCCTCTGCCAGCGATACCTCCCTCCTCCTGAACCAGCCTCCTTCACCTGGGCCGGGGTGGTGAATCAGCAGAAGTACCAGTAGCTAGCTGCTGCCTGTCTGAAGTTTAAAGAAAAATTACATAAATTGTTTAAGAGCACCCAGAGCACGGGGGAGAATCGGCCGAAAGCTGAGGGGTGGGTTGTAGATTTTAATAAATGAATATTCATCGAGCAAAGCAATGCCCAGGGGCAGGACTAAGGGCAATAGGGCTCTAGTGGGAAAAAATAATAGTTATAAGTAAGGTCCCATAGGCAGAGCTAAGGGAGACAGGCCCTATTGAGGGCTGATGAATATTTACAAGGGCAGCTAGCTGGGTTGGAGTAAAAGGGGCAAGATAAACCCTAGTTCAATTACAGTAGCCCTAGTGGGCTAGTGTAGAAAAGGGCTGGTAAACCCACAAGATTTCTGTGCCCCTCCCCAAAAAAGAAACAATATGTCGGCTAGTGGAAACAAGGGCTAAAAATCCAAAGGTGTTTTTCTGTCTCCCTTCCCCAAACTAATAAGGAGTTGGGCTGGTGGAAAACGAAGCAGGTGTAAAGGAGGGGCAGTAGAGCTCGCGGGGGTGACATTGGGCAACTGGAAAATGGCGAGATATTGTTACTGTGTATGAACGGTGCCACTGTGAGATTTGACCTTACAACTGTGTTTTGCACCCTGCAATTGCCCAGAACTGTGTTCCATCACCTGCAATTGTTCCGAATTGTGTTCTATTGTCTACAATAGCCCCAAATCGAGTTCCCCTGACTACAACTGCCCGAATTGTGTTCTCTTGACTGCAACTGCCCTGACCTTTGCTGTATCGCCTGCAATTGTCCCAAACTGTGTTCTCTTGCCTGCAATTGCCCCAAACTCTGTTCTATTGCCTGCAATTGCACCGACCTGTGTTCTATTGGCTGAAATTGCCCTGAATTGTGTTCTCTTGGCTGCAGTTTCCCCAACCTGTGTTCTATTGCCTGCAATTGCCCTTAACTGTTCTCTTGCCTGCAGTTGCCTAAACTGTGTTCTAGCACCTGCAAAGGCCCCAAACTGTATTCCATTGCCTGCAATTGCCCCAAACTGTGTTCCATTGCCTGCCATTGCTCGAACTGTGTTCTATAGCTGCAATTGCCCAAACTGTGTTCTCTTGCATCAATTGTCCCAAACTATGTTCCACTGGCTGCAATTGCCCTGAACTGTTCCATTGCCTCCAATTGCTCAAACTGTGTTCTGCTGCCTGCAATTGCCTGAACTGGGTGTTCTGTGTCCTGAAACCTGCACTTGCCCTTAACTGTGTGTTCTGCATCCTACAACTGGCGATTGCCCCTGAACTGTGTGTCCTCTGCCTAAAACAAACTGCCTGATTTCCTGGAATCCTGCATCAGCCCAGGGTTTCTCCAGGTACTTCAGCATCTCTTTCCTGTGATCCTGCATCAGCCCAAAGGTTCTTCAGCTTCTTCTGCATCTCATTTTCTGGTATCCTGCATCAGCCCAGAGGTATTTCAGCTTCTCATGCATCTCATTTCCTGGGATCCTGCATCAGCCTAGAGCTACTTCAGCTTCTTCAGCATCTCGTTTCCTGGGATCCCCCATCAGCCCAGAGGTAATTCAGCTTCTTCTGCATCTCATTTCCTGGTATCCTGCATCAGCCCAGAGGTACTTCAGCTTCTTCTGCATCTGATTTCCTGGGATCATGCATCAGCCCAGAGGTACTTCAGTTTCTTCTGCATCTCATTTCTTGGGATCCTGCATGAGCACAGAGGTTCTACAGCTTCTTCTGCATCTCTTTCCTGGGATCCTGCATCAGCCTAAAGGTTCTTCAGCTTCTTCTGCATCTCATTTCCTGGGATCCTGCATGTTCAGAGGACTTCAGCTTCTTCAGTATCTTGTTTCCTGGGATCCTGCATCAGCCCAGAGGTACTTCACCTTCTTCTGCATCTCATTTCCTGGTATCCTGCATCAGCCCAGAAGTACTTGACTTCTTCTGTATCTCATTTCCTGAGATCCTGCATCAGCCAAAGGTTCTTCAGCTTCTTCTACATCTCATTTCCTGGGATCCTGCATTGGCTCAGAGGTACTTACACTTCTTATGCATCTCATTTCCTGAGATTCTGCGTCAGCCCAGAGGTTCTTCAGCTTCATCTACATCTCATTTCCTGGGATCCCACATCAGCCCAGAGGTTCTTCAGGTTCATCTACATCTCATTTCCTGGGATCGTGCATCAGCCCAGAGGTTCTTCAGCTTTTTCTGCATCTCATCTCCTGGAATTCTGCATCGGGCCAGAGGTTCTTCAGCTTCTTCAGCATCTCATTTCCTGGGATCCTGCATTGGCCAAGAGGTTCTTCAGCTTCTTCTGCATCTCATTTCCTGGGATCCTGAATCAAACCAGAGGTTCTTCAGCTTCTTCTGTATCTCATTTAATGGGATCCTGCATCAGTCCACAGGATCTTCAGCTTCTTCTGCATCTCATTTCCTGGGATCCTGTATTGGCCCAGAGGTACTTCAACTTGTTCAGCATCTCGCTTCCTGGGATCCTGCATCAGCCCAGAGGTTTTTCAGCTTCTTCTGCATCTCATTTCCTGGGATCCTGCATTGGGCCAGAGGTTCTTCAGCTTCTTCTGCATCTCAGTTCCTTGTATCCTGCATTGGCCCAGAGGTACTTATGCTTCTTATGCATCTCATTTCCTGAGATCCTGCATCAGCCTAGAGATACTTCAGCTTCATCTACATCTCATTTCCTGGGATCCTGCATCAGTTCAGAGGTTCTTCAGCTTCTTCTGTATCTCATTTCCTGGAATCCTGTATCGGGCCAGAGGTTCTTCAGCTTCTTCAGTATCTCGTTTCCTGGGATCCTGCATCAGTCCAGAGATCTTCAGCTTCATCTGCATCTCATTTCCTGGGATTCTGCATTGGCCCAGAGGTTCTTCAGCTTCGTCTGCATCTTGTTTTTCCTGGGATCCTGCATTGGCCCAGAGGTTCTTCAGCTTCTTCTTCATCTCATTTTTTCTGGTGTCCTTCATCAGCCAGAAGGCTTTGCAGTTGTTTAGGGCTCTTATTTTTCAGCTTTTCTGCATCTTGTTCTCCCTGGACTCCCTCATCCACCAGGATGCATTATAGTTGTTTGGGGGCTCTTGTGCAGTATGGTTCTTTTTCCCCTTCATTTCTCCCTGTTCATCTAAGCTGGCCAATGAAGGGCACTGGTGACCACTGTTCTTAATCCTTGGTGAACAGTACACCCTGACTTTTGATCTATGCTGGTCATGCTGGTAAGAGTACAGAATTATAGCGTGATAAGCACAGAGTTGTAGTATTATTATAAAATATAGAATTATAGAGTGATAAGCATTGAATTGCAGTATTATTATAGAGTATAGAATCATAGCATGATAAGCATTATATAGTGATTGAATTATAGAATTATAGAACAGAGAGTGCTGTTGTATACAGCTGTATAACTGCCTGTCCTCATTGGTGCTTTTCACCTTGTAAACCTTTTCCATTATCTGAGTTTTTGTCCTGCCACTCCTTGCTCAAGCACAGCTACACCATCAGCGAATAAGAACCAGTGCTTTTCAGTGGCACCCCAGGAGGGCAAGGAGAAAACAAGAAAAAGGACCCTGATGTACAATAAGATGATTCTGGACTCTACCGGGCCCCACCACAGTGACTGGCCTTCTCTTAACTCATTTTTGCCCCTGGGTGGCCTTTTTATATCATGGTTAAGCAATGGAATGCTCAGATTTCAAAAAGTGCTTCAGGTAGTTGGGCATTAACAAGTTCCTCAACTAAAAGAACATCCATAAGGGCACTATTATAGTGGATTAGCCATGAGGGGAGAAACACAGAATTTGTTGGCAGAAAAAAAACACTTGGCCCATCCAGTCTGTCCAGATGGTCCCTGTCTAGTCTGTCTCTGCAGACCTTCCCTGGTCTCCAGCGACCCTCCTTCCTCACTGCCTATTTACTAATATTCCTTTATGTCTATCCCACACAGGCTTGAAGCCTCCTAATGGTTATGTCTCCACCACTTCCACTGGCAGTCTGTTCCAGGCATCCAGCACTATTTCAATGAAGTAGAAAAAAGTTCTAGGGCATCTTACAAAAAAAAACAAAAAACAAAGAGTAGATATTGCCCTACTCCAGTGGCATAGAGAGTTGGTTGTTCATGTTTTGTATTCTTGTTACAATTCAAAAAAGGTAGGATCAAGATAATAATATATAAGGGTATTCATTTCCAGACACTAGACCATATTATAGATAATAAATGCAAATGGCAAATATTACTGTGTACCTTACAGGAAAAAATGTGAGATTTGCAGTGTTTTTGCACCCAATTAATTTTAACCAATCTTCATTACCAACATACTCTCTGAATTAGTAACCCTTTCCAAATATGATGTTATTCCTGGTGGTGAGTTCAGCACCATTATGGACCCTAATTTTGACTGAAATAATGGACTTTCCCCATCCCTCAGATGACAATTCTGACTCTCTTAATTTAATGATTAAAAACTTCAACTAATTGATGAATGGTGTGTAGCCATTCCCCAAGGAAAATACTTTCGTTCTTTTCTAATAGACATCAATTGTCTAGTCACATACTCTTTTGTTCCTATCTGCATTATTGGGCACATATCTTTCCTTAACCTTCATTGACACCATCACAATAACAGACAATGCATTATGTAAAATGTCACTATGTGTTGATCCAGAAATACAAAGAAGAAAATGCTGAGAGTTAAAGTTTCTTTATTAAATGACCTAGAGTTCATACCTTGACTTAAGAAAGAAACCCTAAACTATTTTAAAAACAAGCAAAATGAAGAAGTCAGCAAAACATAGTATGGGACACTTTCCAGGCTGCAGTTAGGGGCCTTATTATTGGTTATGCAGCTTATCATAAGAAAATAAAATGAAAAGACATTTCAGGAAAAGAAGAACTCTCTAAATTAGTAGAAAAACAAAAATAATAAAACCAAAGATCAGGAACATCTTATAAAATAACATCCTTAAAATATTACATTAATACCTACTCCAGCAGAAAAAAAATGGAATATTATCTATTCAGAATCATGCAAAGCTATTGGACATCAGGAGCCAAAAAATGGAAGACTGCTAGCATGTAGGCTTAAATATAGGCAGAATTCCAACATCATAACTAGTATTATATCAGAAGAGGAGAGTCAAAACAAAAAGTAATAAAATGAACAATCATTTTAAAATATTTTATGAACAATTATATACATCCAGCTTAAATAGATCAGAACATATCAAACAATATCTCAAACAACGTAATTTACCATCCCTACCACAAGAAGTCATAGATACAATAACTTAGAAATACCTATTAAATAAACAAGAAATAGAAAAGGTAAAACGTAATCTTTCAACTGGTTGTACAGCTGGTGCAGATGCTGTTCCAAATTAACTATACAAAGAACTTTACCAAATCATGAGTAGTCACCTAACAACCACCTATCAAGAAGCCTACAACAACATCTCTCTCTCCACGTCTATGAATGAAGCACTTATAACCTTTGTCAATAAAAAAGCTAAGGATCCAACATGGTGTGGAAATTATTGACCTATAGCACTATTAAATCGTGATTATAAAACTTTAGCTGGGCATTAGCCAGTAGACTTTTTCCACTTCTCCAGACAGGCATGGGCAAAGAACAAGTAGGGTTTATAGCAAGAAGGTGGGGCATGGATTACAATGGAAGACTCCTCTCCACAATATGGTAACACAAAAACAAAATTGCAATCAATGGTCTTGTCTCTTGAGATTAGCAAAGCTTGCTTTGATGGACTAGGGATTTCCTTAGGGGATCTCTCAAAAATTTCAGAATAGGTCCTCAATTTTGTTCATGGGTATCAGCCCTTTATGTGAATGACCCTGCCTTTGTTCTCATGAATAAAATAGTTTCCACTAAGTTTAAACTTCAAAAGGACACAAGGCATGGATGCCCCCTTTTATCATCACTGTTTTTGTTAGCTACTGAATCATAGATTAAGTCCTTGATGCAGAGTAAGGATATTCAAGGGATCAAGGCTGGTAAATCTACCAGCAAAATATTCACTTATGTGAGTGAAATGTTTTTTACAATTGAGTGCTCAGTACATTTTTATGTTGCTTGCACACATGTGCAAGAAACATAGTGCCATCATTGGAAATTTTGGAGTGTCATCTCCTCCTCCAATTCAGTCAGTGTGCTGGCAGAATGCGGCCCTGTAAGCCAATGCATTTTGGAGCTGTCTATGACACGCTCCAAATGCAGTAACACTCCAACTGAAAGAGGAGCTACGCTGAGTGAGCACTGATAAGATATCGACTGCTCACGCGCAGCTCCCCCCACACCGCCGCACGCCCGCACGCACTGGGGAGGCAGCCGACGGGTGCCCAATCCTCGCCGGCTGAGCTGCGTCCCTGCCCCCCAGTAGCAGGGTGCCACATAGAGCCCACCCCA
Organism: Neoceratodus forsteri; assembly: GCA_016271365.2. Classification (NCBI taxonomy): domain Eukaryota; kingdom Metazoa; phylum Chordata; order Ceratodontiformes; family Ceratodontidae; genus Neoceratodus; species Neoceratodus forsteri. Next base: position 120,015,434 of record JADMNL010000024.1, on the reverse strand, counting down.
GTGTGGCAAACAGTCCTTTGCCGATGGGGTGCCCCAATCCCCCATCGGTGGAACGCATGCGTCCTAGTGCCACGCTGGGAGCCCACACCAGCGTGGAATAACTCCACGGCCGGCAGGGTGCCCAATCCCCGTCGGCTGAACGCCCAACGTCCTTGTGCCACGCTGGGAACCCACCCCAGAGTGGCAAGCGGTCCCACGATGTCTTTTTTTCCCTGAAAACAAACGGTCCGCGCACGCCTCCCGACCCCTCCACAACTCGCACCCACCCACTGCGCACCCAGCCTCCCCACACCCCTCCACCCCATACTTACCTCCGGTCTCGGGCGCGACGATCTTCGGTGGACCGGGAACACGTCTGCACTCTTCAAAGCCGACCGCGAACTGAGGAAATGCCGGTAAGCTGTATAATGGTCTAGATAGGGGGGTTTCAACTTTGTTGCATATCTCAGGCATTTTAGGGAATTTTTGCACCAAATTTTCAACATGGGGTTTTTGGGACCCCTTCTCATGAATGATGTCACTGTCATGGCGTTATTCTGGCCCGAAGGGTGATTTCGCGCCAGTGACTGCAAAATCACCCCTTGGACCTGAATACCACCATGACAGTGACATCATTCATGAGAAGGGGTCCCAAAAACCCCATGTTGAAAATTTGGTGCCAAAATTCCAAAAAATGACTGTTTTATGAGTGTGCATTGCACAGTTCCTACGCAGGCTCATAAGTTCGCAAAATTTCAATATTTTCACTCCAGATTTTCAACATTGCCATTTTATCACACCTTCTTATGAGTAGTACAGCTGTCATTTTTCACATCTCACCCAAAATGTGTTTCCGCCCATGTAGCGCACAATGGCACAGTCGGTGTGCGAAATCAATGTACGGGACAAATTAAGAAAATCACAGTGACACTGTTCATGAGCAGAGGTCTTAAATGGCTATGTTGAAAATTTGGTGAAAAAATTCCTAAAAATGACTGTTTTACTAGCGTGCGTTGCGCAGTTCCTACGCAGGCTCGTAAGTTCGCAAATTTTCAATATTTTCACTCCAGATTTTCAACATTGCCATTTTACCATACCTCCTTATGAGCAAAATAGCTGTCATTTTTCACATCCTGCCCAAAACATGTTTCCGCCCATGTAGCACACAATGGCGCAGTTGATATGCGAAATCAATGTATGGGACACATTAAGAAAATCACAGTGTCATTGTTCATTAGCAGAGGTCTTAAAATGGCTATGTTGAAAATTTGGTGAAAAAATTCCTGAAAATGACTGTTTCACGGTGCATTGCATAGTTCCCACGTCGCGGCTCGGAGGTTGCTGAATTTCAATATTTCCACTACAGATTTTCAACATTGCCATTTTACCACACCTCCTTATGAGCAGTACAGCTGTCATTTTTCACATCCTGCCCAAAACGTGTTTCCGCCCATATAGCGCACAATGGCACAGTCGGTGTGCAAACTCAATGTATGGGACACATTAACAAAATCACAGTGACACTGTTCATGAGCAGAGGTCTTAAAATGGCTATGTTGAAAATTTGGTGAAAAAATTCCTAAAGATGACTGTTTTACAGGCGTGCATTGCGCAGTTCCTACGCAGGCTCGTAAGTTCGCAAATTTTCAATATTTGCACTCCAGTGACTTTCAAATATCTAAACAGCACATAGAAGCAAGCAACATTTAGCATTGACAAATGCTTGTTTTTAGTAACATACAAAAAGGACTAAGAATATGGGCAATTGTTAGGCCTATTAGTAAACTGAGTCAAATCAGAAGCAATCAGTTTAAATATGTAATCACCACTAATCACTACAATAGAAGATAATATTAAAGATTCATAGGTAAAAGATCACATTACATACTTGGACTTAAAATATCTCCCAATATTTCCAGTCTAATTTCTATTAATCTAAACACTCTACATAGTGAAATTAAATCAGACCTTGAGAGATGGAAGAAACTGACCTTTTGCTATTGGTTCCTGTAGCCCTGCATTCAGAATAAAAAAAAATGGCATAAGACTTCTGAATTAAAATTTTCAATGCTTTAATGCACAACATCAGACAGCAGTAAACTGCCCAGATATCACCACACTCCACCACTTGCCCTGGAGCTTCAAGTGAAAACTCTTCATCAGAGGGCCTCCCTGATGAAAGTTTTCACTCAAAGCTACCGAGGGCAAGTGATGAATGGCGATGTCTGTACTGTTTGTCTGATATTGTGCATTAAAGCATTGAAAATTTTATTCAGAAGTCTGCCAGGTCATTTTCTGACTTCTGCATGCAGGGCTACTGGAACTGTTTGCTTTGCTGGGCAAGCCACCTGTTACCTGTACTGAGGATTTGTGGTCACTCACATTTGGAAGGTGCATCTTTTTGCTATTGAGGAAGGTCAGCTCTGTTAAAATGGTCATAGCCCCTAAGATATTTTATTTGCTTAATAACCTCCCCATTGCTATTGGTAACTTATGGTTTAATAGAATGTATAAAACAATAATAGAATTCCTTTGGAATGGAAATCCTGATAGGTTAAATTTAGCAAAACTTAGGGCCTCTTGGGAAAATGGGTGTCTAAACCTTCCTTGGTGGAAGAACTACCACAGACTCTCCCTGTTTAACAAAGCTAGATTTTGCTTTGATTCATCAATGGCCTTAGGTGGAACATAAATTAATTGCCCCAAATAGGCCTTCTGACTTTTTATTTAAAGATATCCCCAGAAATCTAAATTCACCTCCTTCAATATGTAGTACCCTAAAAATATTGAAATCAGTGGAACAGTCTTTCAACAGGAATTCATTCTCAGTCCTGTTACCACCATTATGGAATAATCTTAGACCTTAACTAAGAATCCCAAACTATAGATGCAGACTCCTGGAAAAAAGTAAAGACACAAAATCTTGCTGATCTACTAGATCCTAACACCAAGGCTCTTTTAAACTTTCACCAGATTAATTATAAATATAGGCCCAGATATTCAAACTGCGCCAGGCTGTGGCGCAAGCTTGGGCACAGCCTAACAGCTGCGCGAGGGGTGTGGACTAAGTGATATTCAAAGGAACTGTGCCATGGCTCAGCATCACACCCTGGCCACCCCCAGTGTGCATGGTGCAGTGGAACTGTGCCAGCTCAAGTGGCCAGAGTGGAGCATGGAGATGCACTAGTGCAAGTTTCATTGCGCCATGCACAGCAACTGCGATATTCAAAACTTGACATGCAAATGGGGCCATAATGTTTGCAAGGCGCACATGGGGCCATTTGCATGTCATTATGGCCCCATTTGCATGCAGGTGCGCCGATCCCCAACGACTTGTGCCTGGCACCCTGCCAGGCAGCAGCCATCGGGGACCAATGCCCCCTGCTGCCCAGTCGTGGGCATCTGTATGTAAAAAGTTCAATATCCCTGGTGGTCAGTGGACTGTTATCCACCCGATCGCGGGCATCTGTATAAAATAAGAAGTTCAATATCCCAGGTTGTCCAGTGGACCGCTGTCTGCCCGATCGCGGGCATCTGTATGTAAAAAGAAGCTCAATATCCCAGGTGGTCCAGTAGACCGCTATCCAATCGATCTCAGGCATCTGTGTAAAATAAGAAGGTCAATATCCCTGGTGGTCCAGTGGACCGCTATCCACCCGATTGTGGGCAGTTGTACAAAAAAACTAATTCCAATATCCCTGGTGGTCTAGTGGTACCCCCCCATCCGGCCACTGAGCCCCACCGCCCCGCTCCCCCCCCGGTCAGCTGGCGGGCGGCAGCACCCCACCCATCTGCTGCCCCGCCACCCGCCGACTGACACCTCAGTAGGGCTGTATGTCCATTGGTTCTGGCGTGAGCCAATGGGCATACAACTCCGTCTACACATTCCAGATATGATCATTCACATATCTGAATGTGTAGTAATAGTAGTTGCACGCCCATTGGCTCACGCCAGAACCAATGGGCATGCAACCCTACTGAGGTGTCATCCAGTGGGCACCGGTGGCAGGCGGGTGGTGCTGCCACCCACTGGCTGACCTGGGGAGCGGGCAGTGGGGCTCAGTGGGTGGGTGGGGTACCATTAGACCACCAGGGATATTGGAATTAGTTTTTTGCACAACTGCCCATGATCGGTGGATAGTGGTCCACTGGACCACCAGGATATTGACCTTCTTATTTTACACAGATGCCTCATGATCGGCAGATAGTGGTCCACTGGACCACCAGGATATTGAACTTCTTTACATACAGATGCCCACGATCAGGCAGACAGCAGTCCACTGGACCACCAGGATATTGGATAGCATTCTTTATTTTACAAAATGTCCATGATCGGGCATGGGGGGGTGCCGCCAGGTGCAGCTGGAACTCCGGTGGCCACCCACAGGTGGCAGCTACCGCGTTGCACCCTACAATGCGGCAGCTCACCTGTGGGTGGCCATCAGTTGCTCCTATTTTTTGGGGGCTTAACTTTGTGCTGGCACAATTAGGGGTTGCGCATGCATGGCTCTGCTCATCTTGGGCTGAATATCAGGCTGTGCAGGTTATGCATGGGTATGCCTCCCCCCCACCTGTGCCTGCATACATTACTGATGCGCTCCGGCGCATTGGGATTTGTGCCGCGCACTTTTTCCTTTCGAATATTGCGCTGGGGCGCATCAGTGGGTTGTGCATAGTGCAGCACTGTTGCTCCATGCGTAACCCTTTTGAATATCTGGGTCTTGGTTTACATAGATTCCATTTTAGCAAATACCTGAAAATGTGATCTGTCTTACAGAAAAAAAATTGTTATGATAATAATGACATTGCTGTAAATAAGGAATAGGAACAGTTTTGGAAACTGATGAGCTTGAAGAAAGGTGTTAGTATTATTTATGAACTGGTTTCCAATCCGAGTCCCAGCCTTACTTTTTATGCTAGATCCCATCCCAGAAAACTATAATGACAGATGAGATTGGGAATGAGTTATGGCTTAACACCTATAAAGCAAGCAAGGACATACAAGGGTGTTCAATACAATTTAAAATCTTGCACAGATATTACTATAGTTCAATCAAGTTAAAGTCCATGGGTTTTCTAGGAAATGGTCCTTGTCGGAGGTGTAATCAGCCATAGGCAGCTTTAATTCATGTGTTATGGTATTGCCCACACGTTAAAAAAAGAGTGGTGCAAACTTCAAGATATATGTAAAACTCTGATCCACCTTTGCCATTAAATCCTGATCTATGGATATTAAATAACTTACAAATGGTTCCAGACATGGACATGTGCCATCAGACCTGATTACAGTTGACCGCACTTGGACTAATGACAATAATTCTGAAAAACTGGAAAAATAAGCCTTATTTCTTAATGATAGTATGGTGGCCACTTATGAATACTCAAGCACTAAATAAGAAAATTCATTTTTTAGTTTATTTTGTTTTAGTTTATTTATTTCACCAGGAAAAGACTCCATTGAGCAAGCTCATTCGCAAGGAGGGATTAGCTATCAGATTCTTAAGCAATATATCATGATAGAGTGTGGGTGATGCCAGGATTTACCCAGGTATGGTGTGTTGTTTGGCCATGAGGCCACAGGCCGAGTGAGCAAAACACTCCAAGTGTGGATAAATCCGTGCATCACCCACACCCTCGAGTGGGATATTGTGATTATACAATTTTTACCTATACTTTTGGTAACAAAAAAGAAACATATTTTTTTTTTATAGTTTAAGTATTTTTTTTTGTAATTTATTCTTATGCCATATAAAAATAGTTCCCTGTTGCTAGGTAGAATAGTGAGGAGATGGTCCCCCAAATTGAGGTCTTAGTAACATGATGTTACTGTATTTATTGGTTCATTGATTGATTTTTATCAGAGAGACTCCCAATGTACATTTGCAGAGACAACTGCCTGACTGATACAGGGACAGAGGGTGTCAGACTTGTTCACTCTATTCCGTTTAATGCAGGTGTTACTGAATTACAGAATTATGTATTTTTTTCTGTTACCATGACAGTCCTGGTGCATTCCAGTCTGGGGTTCCTAAAGCCAGTTAAGGGAGCATGTTGGCAGTATCAAGTAAAGGAGAGAGAGAGCGGGATTCAGTACAAGTGACTTTAAATGTTTCTGTTGTGGTACCGTGATACCCCCATGTTATGTTGAGGTACAGACACATATATAAAATATTTGGATGCTTGTTTTGTATTTAATTAAAAAAAAAAAATCTGAGCTGGGTGCAGTTGCAGCTCGTGATCTGCTCTTCTGGCTATGTGACAGAGCGTACTGTTAGTATAATGTATGGTGCACCCTTATTACAGCTAAAAAGTGACAAAATTATGTCTTGATAATCCTATCGCTATGACGTAAATGGTTATAAACCTCGCTTGAGTGTGTCATAGCGATGGGATTACAAATGGAGCCCATCTGCGCATGCGTGTACCTGCGATCTCGAGCACTGATGGCATTCCCGAAACCAGCGCGGTGGCCAGAAAATGACCCAGAACGTCCACGGTGGGGCTAAAAGTAAGCCATATTAGTTTGTTTTGGCAGTTAATTGGGACCATACATTATAAAATATAATGTATGGTCCCTCTATCGTTAACCAGTTTGGTTAACCGTCTCGAGGTTGCCATGGTGACGTAAACCTCTCGAGCTTCGCCTCGAGGTTTACATGGTCACCCTGGCAACCTCTCGACGGTTAACAAACCTGTTAACGATAGAGGACCATACATTATCCTCTATGTTAAGGAGCTGCTCTCTCACAGCATGTGCTTCCAGGTTGAGTTTTGTCCTGAGCTTTGTGATGGGGACAGTCTGACATTTTTCACATTTTTGTTGTATGTGAATGGGAAACTGGTTAATTGTGTGCATTGGGGCATGTAATTGTGAAGGGAGGATCCCACAGTCCAGAGGTGAAAGTGAGCAGATGATATTGCATGGGGACGGAGCGGAAACAGTATTGAATAAAAAAAAAAACTCAGTTCAGAGGTGAGCAGGGAAGAAGGAATTATGGGACAAACAGTTTGTAAAACTATTTTAGATGTGATTTGGGTTTTGTGTTGTTTATATTTTTTTGGAAACGATCGGCACTGTGAAATATGAAGTTCTGTGACTGAACATTTTGTAGTCCATGCTGTCTTTATGCAGTCTTCAGTTTGCTAGGGTTGGAGTGATTTCAGAGGGGTTTATGATGTGGCTGACTGGTGGCTGGTACCTTTTTCCATGGGTGATGCTAGGATTTACCACAGCTAGAAGGTGCCAGCCAGTCAATCAGAATGTTTTATTTTGTGCCTATAATATAATTAGCAATAAGCCATGAGGGGTGTGGGTTATTGGAGTAATTTCATGGCTGGAGTGGTTTTACCTACTAGGTACAGCCAAGGGGTAAATCCACCAGCCATGGTAAAACCTCCCATAACCCAGACTTCGATGGCTGGTATCAAGTGATTATACCAAGGACTGTTTTTTTTTTATTATTTAAAAAAAACAGTACTTGCTATAATGCTTAAATAAGCGACTAAGTTGTAGTGCAGTCATTGTTTTTGTTTACTTTCCCCTTATGTATGGAGCTGCTATTTTACAGTCTCCGCTTAGCGGGGAAACAAGATGGCGGATGGAGTTCCATGATTTTTGCCATCGGATTGCTTTTTTTTTGAACATGCAGCTGGCTGGCACCTTTTGCGGTGATTATCGGTAGATAATCAACGCAGGTAAGGTGCTAGCCTGCCTATCTGATTGGTCGGTGTCCGAGGTATATGGTATAATAGGAAATTTAAACTGTTAATAGAATTTGCTCACCTTTCTTACATATACTACTTGCAGTAATTCTCATTCTCTACCACTCCTCCCCTTCTAGTTAAGGAATGTTTAAATTCATAGAAGCATTTAGTAGGATATTTCTACAATCAGTCACCTTTCACTATGTTGTTATAAGATCTAATTCACAGTTTTATATGCAAAGCTATTTTAATATTTTCTTGTACATAGTTCTAAATTAGCTGTGTTTTTGGGTACATAGTTAGACATTTTCTTTGCTATATTTGTTGGAAACAGTCTTTTGCTGCTTGTATTGTTACTATCAGAAACTCAATAAAAGAATAATTGAATGAAAGTGAAGTAGTACAGTACTTCCTAGATAGATAGACAGACAGATAGATAGACAGATATATGGACAGATAATATTTTATTTTCAACAGGATAAAACAATTAGTACTTGTCACAGCCCTGTTTACAAAGTTGTCCTGCATACAAATTTTACTGTAGAATTTTACAAGATACAATTTTACAAATAATGTATACAGTTTAGTAAAATATTACATAGTTCCACATATATACACATTTCCATATTTCCATTACACAGCAAGGAGGAGGGGGAATCTTAGGAGGCTATATTTACAGAAACAGTTCAGAAAGTGAAACTTGGTCAAGTCACACATTATCACACAAATACACATTGTCCCGGATTTCCCCCTTTTCCCCAATAAAGACAAAACCATTAGTATGTTGTTGTGCTCAGATTGGCAATTCATTTATTATATATCATAAATCCATTTACAAACACCAGCCATAATTTATTATAGTCTTTTTCACATTTTAATTTTCTTTATATCTATAATCAATATCTGATGATCCCTCTATGTTTTTCTTCTCGCTCCCCCAGGTGAAAACCTGGGTGCCTTCATCTTCTCTTTTTCTGTCAGGTAACGGTGAGAACCAAGACCGCTTTTCCTCATTCGGCTTCTTCTTCTTCCTCTCCTCATATTCCTTTTTCTTTCCCCTCCTTCTTCGCCCCCTTTTCTGCCATCCACTTTGGCAGGCCATTACTGTCCGACCAGATGAACTCTGTCATCGACCTCTGCAGACCATACAGTCTCCTATTGCCTTTCTCTTATACTCATACAGTTTTGTGGGTGGGTGGGAGGAACAAAACTTCAGCAAAAGTGGCTGAACCTCCACTACACTGCCACTTGTGTACCCCATTTAACCTCCCCTTCCTATTGCTTTCCTATTGTTCTTTTCTTCACCTGTCCCTCCCCCTCCCCTTCCTTCTTCTCCCCTCCCTCTAAGAGCCACGCCATCTTCAACTAAAAGGAAGGGGTGCAGCAGGACAACTTGGTCTGCCCCTTAAAGGGCAAACTCCATTGTCCTGGATTTCCCCCTTTTCCCCAATAAAGACAAAACCATTAGTATGTTGTGCTCAGATTGGCAATTCATTTATTATATATCAGAAATCCATTTACAAACACCAGCCATTATTTATTATAGTCTTTCCCACATTTTCGTTTTCTTTATATCCATGATCAATCTCTGATGATCCCTCTAAGTTTTTCTTCTCACTCCCCCAGATGAAAACCTGGGTGCCTTTTTCTTCTCTTTTTCTGGCAGGTAATGGTGAGAACTGAGACTGCTTTTCCTCATTCGGCTTCTTCTTCCTCTCCTCATATTCCTTTTCTTTCCCCTCCCTCGCCTCCCTTTTTCCCATTAGCCAGTCTCAGCTTACGTTGGATGACTGGCTCCCCAGTTAGAATATCTCCCCACTTAAGGGTTCCTTCATCCCCATTTTTTTTTTTTATTTCTTGCCTGTCTCCTCCATGCTTCTATGAACCCCATCATCTCTGTATTAAACATATCAATAGCTAGGTCTGATAGGTGAACCCCATCGGACCTGTAGAAGTCTTCGACCCATTCTTCTACACCTCACAATATTACGTGCCCCCCCATCCATCTTATCAGTGTTCCCACCTTTCTATTCATCTTCCTCCTGGCCCTATCTAAAGCTACATGACTGTGCTCCCCTCTCAATACCCTTCTGGGGATCATGTCTGACCAAATCAGGCTCACCCTTGGCCACCACTGTTGTATTTTTTTCTAAGTCCCTTTTTATCTGCATGTATGTGTCCACCCATGGCTTTCCCCCAATGTCATTACCCCTCCAGATGTAAAATGATTAGATCTGGAATGAGTCTCACTCCTTCATTTCTTTCAGGGTTGGAAGCAGCTGAGCCCATCTCATCCCTCGATACCATCCCAAACTAACCTACACTGCCTCACATCCTGGTACAGCTGTTTTCCCCAGATTTCCTTTATGCTCTCCTTTCCGCCAATAAATGTAGGAGTGACTGCAGATCCATACTTCTGTGATCCTCCCTCTTCCTATAGGATTCATGCAAAATATATGTCTTAAACATGGTTTTGATCCCCATTCATAGCCCCCAAATTCCCCACCCCGTGGTTCCGTAACTGCAAGAACAAGAACAGATGATATGTTAGTCTGTATACTGCAGTGCCCTAATGTACATCTTATAATTGGCAGACCACCAACTCCCCTCTCTAACATATTAGTTCTGGCCTCCTGCTGCTGCCCACTGAGGCGTCCTCTATTCGAAAGGGTGTGATGAATAATTGCCCTGAGCCCAGCTCCCCAATTGCATGCCTCTTTTGAGCATGGCCGTGACTTGATAACTGGTGACTTTTTCCATCCCCATGTACAAATAATCTCCCTGTCCGACACCCACACTCTGTGATGTATGCCCACAAAGCCTGTACTGGGCATACTGTGCTATCATGATGAACCTTCAGGGTTACCGTTACAACCTTCCCCCTTGATCCGTTATAGACTTTTAATTCTGATTTTGTATTTCTTCCCTCCCCAACTTATATCTTCCCACTCCAACTCCCCCTTCACCCTTCCTGCCATGCCCCACCACCTCGCTCACTCTCAAGACCCCTGCAAACATTATCAAATAAATTGTGTGGAATAACTGCACCTCATCCTTTGATCTTGAGATTGCTGGTAATACCCCCTTTAGTTTACCCAGCCAACGCTCTCCTATTGGCCATCTACTATTTGTCAGTCTCTGTTGCAACCTCCCCCATCCTTGCATCATTCTCCTGATTAACATTGACTTTGTTGGGTCTCTTCAGTGCATTAGGCTGCAAACTAAACTAATCCCCACCAAGTATACCCCTATCATTGTGTGGACTGTTCCTCTCTGCTACTGATCTACTGTGAACTTCCCCAGCTGCTCTTCCATGAGTGGCCTACTTACCTCCATGTTGTGTGCTGCCCTGAATGTTTGGAACACCCTCCAAGCCCCTTCATAGGCCCTCAGGGTCCATGGTGCCCATGAGCTGCGAAACAGCAGTTCCACTCCCTCTTGCGAATGTCCAGATGTTCATTGGTATGGGCATTTTCTGCTCCTCTGCTGATGGTGCCAGCATTCAGAAACGTTCCAGCTGCAGATGGGAAAGGCTGTCAGCTAGGATATTCTTTACCCCTTCTATGTGCTTGATCCTGAATGACATATTCAGTTGCAAGGCCCTTAACACCAACTGCCTCAAAACCCACATGATCATTTCTGACTTAGCCCCACCAGTGGTTGAGGACTTCTACCACTGCCTTGTTATTTCACCAAAATGTAACCTTCAGATTCTGTAGCTCCTGCCTCCCACCCATACAAGGGTACAAGCCCAAATTGGCATGCTCTCCAGCAGCATGATGTCTTTACCTTCCTTCCTTCCTTTACCCAATTTGTTGGCCATGGTTCCGTGAACCACTTTCCCTCATGTATCCCCATCCCTAAACCCCTGCTGCATCTGTGTAAAAGTTGCGATGTGTTATACATCCAGTCGTTCTGCCAGAAGGAACAGCCATTATAGGTACCGAGGAACTTCTCCCACACCTTGAAGTCATCCTTAACTCCTTTAGTCATGTCCACCCAGTGGTGCAGTCAGCTTACCCCCACCATGGCCCTTGCTAGCCTCTTTGTGAACGCCCTCCCCGGTCCAATCGCCCTGCATGCAAAGTTCAAGCGCCCCATCACCTGCTGCACCTGTTTCAATTGGATTGTCCTCCTACTTGTGTGTAATTGAATCAGCTCTTTTAGCTTTCTCACTTTGCTGTCTAGCAACCTAAACACCTCTCTCTGGGTGTCTATTTCAATGCCCAAAATTCCAAACCTTACTGGGGCCTCTGTTTTCAGGCACCAATGGAACCCCCAATTCCCTGCACAATTCCTGAAAACTGGCCAACATTCTTTCTGTCTCTCTCTTCCTGCTGCCTATTATCAGGAAATCATCCAGGTAGTGTATGACAGTCTTACACCCATTTTATTTTTCCTGAAATATCCACTGCGAGCAGGTGCTGAATGCCTCGAATGTCGCACATGCTGTAGAACATTCCATGGGCATTGCCTTGTCAAAATAGTGCTGCCCCCCTACCTTAAACCCCAGCAAGTCCCAATCTTCTCTCCTAACCGGAAGCAGCCTAAAGGCGGACTCTATGCCCGTCTTGGCCATCCAAGCATAGTTAGTTGCTCGGATAATCTGGACCGCCTCTTCTAAGGTGGCGTAGGTCACCTTACTATGCTTCTCACTTATGAAATCATTCACTGATTCCCATTCTGGAAATGACAGGTGGTGGATCGCCCTGTATTCCCCTTGCAGCTTCTTGGGGACCAAGCCCAAAGGAGAAATTCTCATGTTCTGCAATGGTAGAATAGCGTATGACCCTTCCACTCTACCCGCTGCCTTTTCCTTTTCTATTTTTTGTTTTAGAATGTCCTCCTTCCCTTTCACTGACTCCAGATTATTTGCCTCTCTCGATCGCCTCAGGCCTTCACTCTGCAATGGAAAACCAGTCTTAAACCCTTTCTCAATTGACTCCACTACATCCCTATCTGGGTATCTTTCTAGCCACTTCGCCCATGCCTCTATCTTAATGGGCGTTCTTATTTCTTGGAATTGATGTCCTGCCCTCGGCCCCGTGCTTCCTTCCACCACCCCTCCCAAGCCCCTCTCTGTTCCTTGTATTTAGTAAGTCTGGCCCCCTCTACCTGCATGCCCTCTGCCTCTCCCCTCCATTTCACAACTGCCCTCTATATCCTTGTCCTTCCTGAAAAAACTGCTGGCCCGATCCATGGCTCCCCGTCCCTTGAGTCCCTTGTGCCTATGCCGTTCTACATCTACTCGCCGGGTGTGACACCCCGCATTTTGAGCAAGCGTGCTGGAAATGGCTTTGGGCCAGGAGCAGAATGCCCTACTGTAACCTCAACAACACCTTTGGGGTGCCCCACCCCTTCTTGCCATCTTGCCTTCTGGTATGGTCTGATCAGTCACATAATCTATCCACAGGTCTAATTGTTTCGTCTCCCATCTGATGTCCCCATACGTCGCCATCCTTTGCTGGAAGAACTCGTCACAGTATATCCAACCCACCCCACCTTTCGCCTTCACCCGTCTTATTATCAGGGAATAAGTGATCAGTGGAATGCCCAGTTCCATTTTTTTCTCCAGCACTATAGTTGAACACATGGCAAAACCTACAAACCACCCATCCCATGTCTTTCCCTTGGTAAATTTGTCCTCCTCCTCCTTCCTGCCTAACAACACTATCCAAACACAAATGTGCTGCAAGCTGAGGCTAAATGAGGTGGATGCTGAAACAAAGGGCAGCCAGCCCAAATTAGACTAGCCTAACAACACCACTGCTGCTGCCATTTCGCTCTTCCCGATGTTCTCCGTTTCCTCATATTTCACTGCTGCTTCCCGGCTCACTAATGCAAAAATATCCACATACTCCTCTTTCCATATTTTTTCCTTTGTGGCCAGCTGTACTTGCTCCTCCATCCTCATTCCCGGGGCCCCTATCTCCCTTGTTCCTTTTCCCCCTGTTCCAGTCCTTTTCCTCCTTCCTTTGTCGACGCTGTATCCAACCTAATCTCCACCAGTGCTAACTCCATTTGCCCCAAACCCCCTGCCCCAGTGCTGAAATAATTTGCCCTATGTATACTTTTATGCTTTCTCCTTCTGCCCCAGATACATTACTTGGGACCTTGTCCACGCCTGGTGGCCTGTTGTCCTGGGGTTGCCCTGGCAGATCCCCTTGCGATGGAATGGCCAGTTGTGCTACTATCTGTGGCAGCACCTGTGTGCTCGGGGGATCCGGACTGGGTTCTGCTGAGGGAACCACCACCTGGTCCAGGGAAGGTACTGATGGGAGTGGGACACAGGGCTGCAGTGGTACTGGGCTGGCTACGCGGAGAAGTACCACCAGCTGTGGCTGTGCCCTAGTAGGGCTGCATGGCCTCCCTGCCGACGACTTTCCACCACCCCCCCTTCCCTGCTTTCCGCTTCTCCCCAGATCTCCCCGGCTCCTCTCCTTCTACCATCTGCCACATTCTGTTCACCTTCTCTGTGAGCTTCACAATGGCCTTGTAGGCGTCCTCCTTACATGGCCTGCTCTTCTTGGGTGCCATTTCCTCTTGTCCACCTGTAAAGCTGTGGAAACACTAATCAACAAAAGAAAACAAATTCTTAATGAATCGATTGCCAAACTATGCCATGCATTGTTAGGAGCCCCCCCCCTTTCTTATCTGTTAGCTTTTACTTGTTTATTTTTTATTTATGTTTTATCTGTTATTAATGTATCTATCTCTTCCTTTTTTTTTTCCTCTTCTCCGACCCAGCCTATGGCCCGCCATGCCCTATGGCGGCCCCTCGGTGCCTCAAAACCCACTGGGCCTCTACTGTGAACTTCCCTAGCTTCGTCCCTCCTCCCCCACTGGCTCTCGCATTCTTGCCTCCTGCCTAGCTCTCGGTGCCCCCACGCTGTTTTTTTTTGTTTTGGCCAGGCCTAGTTTGTTTTGTCTTTCTCTTCGTCCACAATTGTAGCCAGGCCGATGGTCTCTGGTGTCCCTAGTAGAGCCCCCACCTCTCCATCTGCCACGGCACTGATGATGTCACACCACGCGTCAGTGCTGCTTTTTTCCCACTGGGCTGTACCGCCATCCCTTCCCCACAAGATGCCAGGTCACTCTGACCAGGCCGCTCAACCTGCCACTACCTTGTTCCGTTCTTGCCCTCTAAACCCCCATTCTTCAAACTTGTAACTCCAGGGCCTTAAACCACTGCACCATACTGACATTTCTGGAACCCCCACGTTAGACAACATGCCAAATGGCCACATCTTGTGGCCTCCCGTCAGGCCTTGTTCAGCAGACTTCCCCTACTATGCCCTGTTCTCCGGGCACCTCTGGCTGCCCCCCTACCATGCTGCTTCCCAAAACCAGAACCCTTCTTCCTTCCGAGACTTCAGGACAGCATGTGAACTAAAACTGCAAAATTACTGCTTCCCTCTTTACTCACAAATAATCCCAGCTATTAGAGAAACAGCTCAGTGGGGTTTTTCTTTTTTCTTTTAATTTCTCTGTCCGACTCGGGACAGCACGTCACGCCATGTGGCCACCTCTGTCTGTCCCATGCTAGTCCCTCCGCTTACTCTCACTTCCTTTTTTTTTTTCCAAAACTCCTTTTTCCCTTGCTCACCTCCCTGCACCCTTCCAACCCTCCTCTTCAGGCCACAAAAACCTCAGCGTGTGCTGCGATCCCTCGTCACATTCAGAGCTCCCCCCAATCGCCTGGGCCAAACCTTAGCGCCACTCCCACTTGTCTTCGGAAGCAACCAGGCAACAACCAGGCTCGCAAGCAATGAGCGATCCCCTTCATACATACGTGAAATGGGGAACAATGCTTCCGCCACCACCAGCTCTACCGCTCATAACTGGGCACCGCAAGCCACAATTCAGAATGGCAAAAAACCATGGAAACCTGCTTTAGACATTAAACACAGACCATGGAAACCTGCTTTAGCACTTAACAGATCTACAGCTCTACAGCTCATAAACTATAATCCTAGAGTTTACAAATAAAATAAAAAAAAAAAACTGGCCACCACAAGCAGCAAAAAAACACCAGGGAAACACGCATAAGCTAGCTCAGCCACCCTGCAGTACCAGTGCATCCCTCTCTTCCCACTCTGTCTGCTAGGCTCCAATGTCCAACCACAGTACACGCTGCTCCACCATCCTATCTTCCATAAAACTCTGCATGTCTTGCCACGGTAATATTTATTCATTTAATGATTATCTTCTTAAACAGGCAGTCCCACAAACAACCTAAAATCATCATCACTTTGTTTTTATATGCAGCTGTTTCCTTAACTTATTGTCCTAGTGCACCAAACCTCTGCTCCAGTTAATGCCAATCTGATGTGCTGCAGTTTGATGAAACAAAACTTCAGCAAAAGTGACTGAACCACCACTGTGCTGCCACTTATGTACCCCCTTTAACCCCTCTCCTTCCTGTTGCTTGCCTATTGTTCTTTCTTCCTGTCCCTCCTTCTCCTCCACCTCCTCTCTGAGCACACCATCTTCAATTAAAAGGGAAGGGGTGCACCAGGACAACTGATCTGCCCTTAAAGGGCAAACTCCATTACCACATAACATACACCACACCCAAATTCTGTAGACAAGTGTCAAAATTAATTGGTAAGTACAAATATCCACTAAATTCCTGTTTATCCTGGACTTAAACTTCATTGTTGAGGCTTTCTTAATCTCTGGGGGCAGAGCATGCCATTCTTTTGATATCTACCAATTAGTTTTCATCTTCCCATAAGAATTAAATATTCTTGGAATTATAAATCCTCTGTTCTTTACCTTTTGCTTAAGTTGTGAGTATGTATAGTAGCTTCACCATTATCAAACATATGGTCCTTAATGATTCCCTTGTGCAATTTGATAAATTTCAACTCCCCCATCCAGAAGCTTCAACTTATGCTCTCTGGTCGTGGTGCTCTTTCTCATTTGAAAGAGATTCCTTTCCTGCGCCCTGTTCACCCTGTGAGGTACATTTTTAGGTCTTAATCAACTGTATTAGATATCCCAGTCATTAAGACTAGGGTCGGACAGAGGTCTTTTTCAATTGCAGACCCATCCCTCTGGAATACCTTACCTCCTGATCTTCATCAATTTATGTCTCTGCATTGTTTTAAGAATAAGCTCATGTCTTTTTTGTTGAGTTAGTCTAATTGTAATTGCTGAATTGTGTAAATGTTTTCTATTTATGTTGTTTGTTCTGGGTTGGACCTGAAAAAGGACACTGTCCAGAGTCCCTACCTTGTTACCAAATAGTTATATAAAAAAAAAAGAAAAAAATAATGTCCTCTCTCACTCTCCTCTCTTCTGGGATGTGCATGTTGAGATCCCTCAGTCTTTCCTCGTAGGGCTTTTGATGCAACACCTGCATCATCTTAGTTACCCTCTTCTAAACTGCCTCCATCATGTCTATAGTATGTCCTTTCTGAGCTGTGACCTCCAGAACTGGACAAAATACTCCAGGTGGTATCTCACAAGTGTGCGATACAGTGGCAACACCACCTCCCTCCTCCTAATGGCAATAAATCTCTCTAGGCATCCCAGCATCCCACAGCTTTGTCACACTGCTCTGCCACTTGGAGATCATCAGCTATGATAAATTCAAGGTCCTTTTCCTGTTTAATCACTGTAAGTGCCTCCCCCATCCTGTACTCAGCTCCTGAGGTCCAATGCCCTAGGTGCAAGATTTTGCACAGTTTGGCACTGAATTCCAACTGCCATGCTCTTGACCACTCCTTAAGTTTCCCACGGTCCTTATGCATTCTCTCTACCCCAACTTGAGTGTCCGCCCTATTACACATTTTGATGTCATCTGCAAAAAGGCATACCTTCCCTTCTAGTACTTCTGTAATGTCACTTATAAAGACACTGAAGAGGTCTGGCCCAAGTACCGAGCCCTGAGGTACCCTGCTGGTCACTCTCCCCGCATTAGAGTGAGGAGCTGGCAGATGGGGCTGTGGGTCATTAGGGGAGGGGTTCAGCAACTGTGGCAAGAGGCTTTCTGTCAAAACATCAGTATAACCATTTTCTTTTCATTTTATTTTACACCTGAACAGAGATATGTGGATTTGAGGTTTGTAAAAGTTCCTGCTCTCTTACCATGTCCACATTATCATCTTGGTGTGATGTGGTGCTGTTTCCCATCAGAAATACATGTTGGCAGCACTGGCATCTCCTACTATGTAACACATCTGAACATAAGCATTTGATTTTTTCTTGCTTACCTGCTTAAATATGTTTCACATACAATAAAAAATAAATTAAATAATACTGTACATCCATATCATGAATCTAGCTTGTACAGTAAAAAAATAACCTCAAGGGGGAGAACTTAAAAAATTGCTGATAGCATATGTATTTATCAACTAGTCATTAATTAAAAAAAACAGTAATCATAGCAATTTTAAAAATATCTGAGAAAATTAAAAAAAACACTGATGGTAAATCTAAGGATGTCAGAAACACATTAGTGTTAGAAAGATGCAGTATAAATGATGAAATTGTTTGCCGACTAGTAAGGAATGTTGTTTAAACTGAGATATCAGCACATTTATGTTAAGCCTTGTGTTGCTTTCTGTTCATTTGCTAGAGCATAAAATTGAATATCAAAGTCTGTCACACCTGGGCATTTTTACTTTCACATCTGCAAGTTTTGGGAACTACTTCTTTCATTACAAACAAACATCACACTCAAATAAAACATTGAAATAATTGTCATTCTGTAATCTGTGTACATTTGTTTTTACCATACAACCCATTTTATAAATGCAATATGACACTCCAGGGTTTGAGTTAAGCTGAGATAACTGCACTTCTCAGGGAGTTGTAAGACACTCTCTCTTTGGTGCAGGGCCTCACTACTCCCCTGGGTGTGTGGTTATCTCATATCAACGTCAAATAAAGACTGATTTTAATGTTATGCTGCTCCTCTTATCACAAATACCAGAGTCCAAACAAAAAGAGGGCTGCACACTGATCCCACATGGAGAAAGAATGTGCATACCCACTATTTTCAGAGAAACTTCTTCACTGGTACATTATCACTAGGGTTGCTCAGAATCCATCCAAGAATATTGCATACATCAGATTCTGGGATTTATTCAGTATTTTTTTTTTTTGTTATTATAGGACAAAAATCCAAATTCTGAAAAAAATGTCAGAATCTGATTCCAATTCTGCGTCCAACAACACTAATAAAACATTCAAAACCCTCCCCCGAGTCCCACTAGTTGAAATAAAGTGGCTGTAAGGTGTAAACATTAAACAAGCCTCCTGCCTTACCTCATGAGGCTGAGGTCATGCTGCTACTGTGTCCTGTAGAGTTTGCACTATCCCATACCGGGTCATAATGTCGCACGCTTAATAGTATACGACATTATGGCTAAACGGGCACAGCGCAGAATGTAAGTGCTAATGGTGCAATACCGAGTACACTGCTGTACATGGTATTGCACCATTAGCATTTTCCCAGGCAGAGGATAAGACCTCTGCTTGGAGTAGGCTCTGCCTAGCAGCTGCCATGGCTCACAGGACTGAGCCACAGCAGCAGGAACCGAGGCGCTGCGTCTGGGACCGGTTTATTTTTCATTTCCTTGTGCGTCCATGGGTTGAACCCTCCCCAGAGTTGAGACTTTTTAGTGGGGGCAGTTTGAGAGTACAGCCCCCATAACGGGGTGTAGGGCAGAGCCCTCCACAGAAAAGACATATGCCTCATGGCAGAAATTATGCTTGTATTGAGAAGCGATTTGTACATGGCATAATGTCTGCAACATTATGACCCCGTGCCGCACTATCCCAGGGTATGGCTGTAAAGGGTAGACACTGATTCAGTTTGTACAAGGTACAATATACTTGCTGCATGATTTTATTTCAACAAGGTTCCAAAAAACAAAACAAAACAAGGAAATAAAAATAAATTCAAGAAAATAAATCATTGCACAGCATTTGTCAGGATGAAACAGTCAGAATCGCATAACATCACTGGGATCTTTTCTCATCGGTGCTTCAGCTTGCGTTGAGGACATGAGGACTGCATGTCCTTCCCTCTCCCAGGCTCCAGGCAAACTAAAAAACAAGACTGCTTCCAACTGTTTTCAAAGCTCCAGGAGGACTGAAAAACCAAGGCTGTTTGCAAAGTTTTCAAGGCCGTGGGCAGACTGACAAACCAAGGCTGTTTGCAACTGGCTCTAGGCAGACTAATAGTCCAAAGCTGTTTATATCAGATACCATTATGAATTTAAAATAAAACATTCTCCATTAAAGGAGATGGAAAAAATCCATTTTCTTATTCAGCAGCCAGAAAAATGGCATTTCATATCATCCTCCAGCCTTTTCCCTGTCACGAGAAACTTCATTTATACTAAATCTGACATTCTCGACACCAAATTACTACATAGTATATAACATTTTCAATGGGCTTTAGGCAATCAGACATATTTTATACTATATGCGCTGCATAGTAACAGTGCAGTGACAAATAGTTCATATTTTAAATGTACAAATATTTAATAACGGGTATCTGTTTTATATTGGCAAATAAAACTGTGCTAGCTAGCTGTTACTTTGTTTGATCACTTTGAGCAATTGAGGATGCATCTTAGAGGGACCTGAAAAGGAAACATAGCGTAAAGAAGAAAAAGGGAGGGGTTCTGTAGGTGGCCATCCTGACAGAACAGAGAGAGGATAGTACAGTATAGAATAGTTCAATGCCCTTGTAACAGGCTTTAGAAAAAGAAATTGAAATAGAGTCCCACTAATTCCAAGGCTGGATGACAAGCCCTACCACACACACCCTGTTCAGGACCAGGAGGAAACCAACGCACTTTTTACTTAACTGGTTTTCATACACTCAGGTATAATGGAGCAATGGAAACTTCCACACACCCTTTACAGAAGCCCAATCACAGGGTCACTATTAAACAACACAAAACATTTCTTAAAGTCTCTCTCTCTCTCTATATATATATATATAAGAGATATATATATGAGTGTTAGTGCCACTATAGTTAGGTTGAACAGGGGTTTATGTTAAACCTCAAGCTTTGCACTTTAATAATCTTGCAACCATTTAATGGATTTGCATGATATTTAGTATGCCCAGTCTTGTGTGGAAGACCTATTGACGTGCCCAGTTTCATTTTGATCAGATTTGCAAATTCTAAGCTGCACGTAGTGCTAAAATGTTAAAATCGCTGTTTTTGTGCTTTTTTGTCTTTGTCATCTTGCTGCACCCAGACAATTGAATGTTGGTCTGATATTTTCATAGTAGAAAGAGCTTGCCTCACAGAGGTACCTTTCACTGGTTTGGTAAAAATATTAATCTGTTCCAAAGTTATTACTGGACCACCTATGTCCTAGTACCAGGGTTCATGGACTGTCATGTGTCCTAGTATCTTGGTTACTGGACCTTTCCATGTCCTAGTGCTAGGGATCCTGGACTCTCCTGTATCATAGTGCTGGAGATCCTGGACTGTCCTGTATCCTAGTGCTGGGGTTCCTGGACTCCTCTGTGTCTTAATCCTGAGGTTCCTGGACCTTCTGTGTCCTACAGCTGGAGTTTCTGAACTCTCCTGTGTCCTAGTGCCATGATTCCTGGGCTATCCAGTGCCCTAGTGCTGGGGTTCATGAACTCTGCTAGGTTTTAGTGCAAAGGTTCCTGGACTCTCCTGTGTCCTAGTGCCATGGTTCCTGGCGTCTCCTGTGTCCTAATGTCAAGATTCCTGGATTCTCCTGTGTCCAATTGCTGAAGTTCCAGGATTCTCTTGTGTCCCAGTGCTGGGTTCCTGGACTCTCCTGGGCCCTAGTGCCAGAGTTCCTGGACTCTCCTATGTCTTACTACTGGGGTACCTTGACTCTCCTGTGTCCTAGTGCCAGGGTTCTCAGACTTGCCTGTGTCATAGTGCTGGAGCTCTAGGACTCTCCAGAGTCCTAGTGCCAAGGTGGCTAGACTTGAATGCATCCTAGTTCAAGGGTTCCTGGATACGTCTGTGTCCTAGTGCAAAGTTTCCTGGACTCACTTGTGCCACGGTTCTGAAGTTTCTGGGCTCTCCTGTGTCCTAGTGTTAGGATTCTTGGGCTCTCCTTTGTTCTAGTGCCAGGGTTCCTGGACTCTCCTGTGTTCTGGTACCAGGTTCCTGAATACTCCTGGTGCCATGTTTCCAGTGCTATCCAGTGTCCTAGTTTTGGGGTTCATTGACTCTCCTAAGTTCTAATGCCAGTGTTCTTGGACTCTACTGTGTCATAGTACTGGGGTTCCTTGACTCTCCTGTGTCCTAATGCTAGGGTTCCTAGGCTCTTCTGGGTCCTAGTGCCGGGGGTCCTGGACTCTACAGTGCTGGGGTTCTTGGATTCTCCTGTGTCTTAACACTGGGGTTCCTGGACTCTCCTATGTCCTAGTGCTGGGGTTCCAGGACTCCCTTGTGTCCTACTGCTTGGATTCATGGACTCTTCTGTGTCCTAGTACTGGGGTTCTTTGGCTCTTCTGTGTCCTAGTGCCAGGGTTCCTGGGCTCTCCCATGTCCTAGTGCCATGGCTCCTGGACTCCCCTGTACCCTAGTGCTAGGACTCCTGGACCCTCCTATGTCCTAGTGACAGGGTTCCTAGGCTGTCCTGTGTCCTTTTGCCTGGGTTTCTGGACTCTCTTGTGTCCTGCTATTGGGGTTCCTGTACTCTCCTGCCTTGTAATGCTGGGGTTCTGGACTCTCCTTTGTCCTAGCGCATGGGTTCCTGGATGCTCCTGTTTCCTAGTGCTTGAACTACTGGAGTCTTCTATGTCCTAGTGCTGGGGTTCCTGAATGCTCCTGTATCTGAGTGCCTGGGTTCCTGTACTCTCCTCTGTCCTAGTGCTGGGTTCCTGGACTCTCATGTGTCCTAGTGCCTGGGTTCTTGCACTTTCCTGTGTCCTAGTGCTGGGGTTCCTGGACTCTCCTGTCTCCTAATGCTGGGGTTCCTGGACCCTCCTGTGTCCTACTGCTTGGATTCCTGGACTCTCCTGTGTTCTAGTGCTAGAATTACTGGAGTCTCCTGTGTCCTAGTGCTGGGGTTCCTGAACTCTCCTCTGTCCTAATGCCTGGGTTCCTGGACTCTCCTGTGTCCTAGTGTCAGCGATCCTGGACTCTCCACTGTCCTAGTGCTAGGGTTTCTGGACTTTCCTGTGTCTTTGTGCTGGAGTTCCAGGACTCTCCTGTGTTCTGTTGCCAGGGTTCCTGGACTCTCCTGGGTCCTAGTACCACTCCCATGTCCATCTGTATAACAGCCAAGCTTCCTGGACTCTCCTGGGACCAAGTACCAATTCCACATCCAGCTGTACAGCAGCCAGAGTTCCTGGACTCTCTTGGGTCCTAGTACCATTTCCACATCCAGCTGTATAATGCCAGGGTTCCTGGACTCTCCTGGGTCCTGTTACCAATCCCATATCCACTTTATAATGGCCAGGGTTCCTGGACTCTACTGGGTCCTAGTGCCAATTCTATGTCCATCTGTGTAACAGCTGGGGGTTTCTGGACTCTCCTTGGTCCTAGTACCAATCCCATATCCATCTGGTCCATCTGTATAATGGTCAGGGGTTCCTGGACTCTCCTGGGTCCCAGTACCAATCCCATGTCCAACTGTATAATAGCCAGAGTTCCTGGACTCTTCTGTGTCCCTGTACCAATCCCATGTGCAACTTTATAATGACCGGGTTCCTGAACTTTGTGGGTCTTAGTACCAATCCATGTCCAGCTGTATAGTTGGCAAGGGTTCCTGGACTCTCCTGGGTCCTAGTACCAATCCCATGTCCAACTGCATGGGGTTCCTGGATTCACCTGGGTCCTGATGCAAATCCCTTGTCCATATGTATAATGGCCGGGGCTTTCCCAACTCTTCTGGGTCCTAATGCCAATTCCATGTCCATCTGTATAATGACTGAACATTCCTGGACGCTCCTGGGTCCTAGTATCAATCCCATATCCATCTGGTTTATCTGTATAATGGCCAGGGGTCCCTGGACTGTCCTGAGTCCCAGTACCAATCCCATGTCCAACTGTATAACAGCTGGGGTTTCTGGACTCTCCTGGATCCTAGTACCTGTTTCAATTCCAGCTGTATAATGACCAGGGGTTCCTGGACTTTCCTCGGTCCCAGTACCAATCCCATGTCCAGCTTTATAATGGTGGGGGTTCCTGGACTCTTCTGGATCCTAGTATCAATCCCATGTCCAGCTGCATAGTGGCCGAGGGTTCCTGGACTCTCCTGGGTGCTAATGCAAATTCCATGTCCCTCTGTATAATGGATGAGGGTTCCTGGACACTCCTGAGTCCCAGTACCAATCAGATGTCCAACTGTATAATGGCTGGGGTTCCTGGACTCTTCTGGATCCTAGTACAAATTTTATGTCAAGCTGTATAATGGTCGGGTTCCTGGACTCTCCTGGGTCCCAGTACCAACTGCATGTCCAGCTTTGTGTGGCAGGGTTCCTGAACTCTCCTGTGCCCTACTATGAATCCCATGCCCATCTGTATAATGGTCGGGATTCCGGACTCTCCTGGTCCTGGTGCAAATCCATGTCCATATGTATAATGGTTGGCGGTTCCTGGACTCTCCTGGGTCCTAGTGTCAATCCCATATCAATCAGGTCCATCTGTATTTATTTATTTATTTATTTATTTTAGTCTTTGGTAACTGGGGAAGGCCCGCTAGGCACAAGTGCCTGTTTTCAGGGGCAACCTGGGAGCACTGTGTGGTTAAGTGACTTGCTCAGAGTCACACAGTATGCAAATGGAGGTTGTGAGAATCAGACTCAGGTCTGATCTGCTGGATGTAGCAAGCTTGTTCACACCTCGTTCCTCTAACCTCTAGGCTATACTGCCAGCTATAATAGCCGGGGGTTGTTGGACTCTCCTGGGTTCCAGTACTAATCCCATATCCAACTGTATAATGGCTGGGGTTCTTGGACTCTCCTAGATCCTAGTACCAATCCCATGTCCAGCTGTATAATGGCTGGGGCTTCCTGAATTCTCCTGGGTCCCAGTATCAGGCCCATGTCCAACTTTACAATGGCTAGGGTTCCTGGACACCCTGGGTCCTAGTACCAACTCCATTTCCAGCTTTATACTGGCAAGGGTTCCTGGACTCTCCTGGGTCCTAGTACCAATCCCATGTCCATCTGTATAACAGTCGGGGTTCCTGGACTTTCCTGGGTCCTAGTGCAAATCCCATATCCATATGTATAATGGCTGGGGTTCTTGGACTCTTCTGGGTCCTAGTGCCAATCCCATGTCCATCTGTATAATGGCTGGCAGTTCCTGGCCTCTTCTGCATCCTAGTACCAATCCCATATCCATCTGGTCCATCTGTGTAATGGCGGGTGTTTCTGAGCTCTCCTGGGTCCTAGTACCAATCCAATGAGGAGGCAGTATAGTATAGTGGTTAAGAGCACTGAGCTGCAAGCCTGGAGACCTGGGTTTGAATCCCATCAGCTACCACTTGCATACTGTGTGATCCTGAGTAAGTCACTTAACTTCCTTGTGCTACCAGGTCACACTGGAAACAAGCTCTGGCCTAGTGTGCCTTTCCTGGTTAAACAATTTCCCCTTGCCCTTTCCCCTTTCCATATCCAGTTGTATAATGGCCTGGTGTTCCATGGACTCTTCTGGGCCCTAGTACCAATTTCGCATCCAGGTATATAACAGCCAGGGTTCCATGGACTCTCCTGGGTTCCAGTACCAATCTCATGTCCAGCTGTATAATGGCCAGGTGTTGCAGGACTCTCCTGGGTCCTAGAGCAAATCCCATGTCCAGCTGTATAATGGCTAGGAGTTCCTGGACTCTCTTGGGTCCTAGTACCAATCCCAAGTCCATGTGTATAATGGCCAGGGTTCCCTGTGTAACAGCCAGGGGTTCCTGGACTGTTCTGTGGTGACAAAGCGGCCAGCAACAGCCGCTCCTACAGCCGCCACTGCCACTGACTCACTCCAGCAGCTCTAACCGGCCTTAGGGCATCGGGGCACGTATCGCAGCTCAGGTACAAACCGATAAAATCCCTCGCAGAGAGCCAGCATGCCTGGGCACCCTTGATTGGTGCCGCGCTGCCCTAGGGGGGTCGTGATTGGTCCGCCCGCTTGCCTGCTTCGCTCTGATTGGAGCGGCTTTTCTATAGTCTTTTACAGTGTTCCCTGCTTAATCCTGGCTTCTCAGCTCTTGCTCTGACTTGAAATTTGTGTAAAAATGTGTTAGTGAATGTAAAGTAGTTAAAGAAATAAGACTGCAAGATATCTCTGTGTTCTGCCTTGCATAGACTGCAATCAAATTGTAAATTTAGCGTGTTATATGGTTAGCGAGATAAGCTGTACTCTCCCCTTCTGCCTCCTACAGTACAAGCTACTGCTCTTTCCTCTGTAATTGACTTATTGCATTTTGCTGTGTTAAACTCTCACTCTGTGCACTGTTGCTTTTTTCTTTTTCTTATCTTTTCCCCAGTACCTAGCATGACCTGCTGTACCCCCCCCAAAACTAATAGTAACTTGCCGTGTTTTCGGCAGCTGCCTCTCTCTCTTCGAGATGGCACACCTTCCCCCCACAGCTTCCTCTGCTAACACCCAGCCATTTACTTGTCCTGCCTGCCCAGCCCTTGTAATCGTTTTCCTTTGTCTCCACTTTCACACCCACCCCCTGCTGACGAACTGCCGCCAGCTTCCCTGCCTTCCAACCCCTGAAACTTTGTCTGCCCTTACAAATAAATGATCCAGCTCTCTTTTCTGTTTGTGAGATTCGGCGCCTGTGCGTGCGGTGGCGCAGCAGCCACTCCTCTGACTGCTGCTGCCACCGAACTCACTCCAGCAGCCCTAACCGGCCTTAGGGCATCGGGGCACGGATCACAGCTCAGGTACAAATCGATAAAATCCCTGGCAGAGAGCCAGCATGCCTGGACGCCCTTAATTGGTGCGGCACTGCCCTGGGGGATCGTGATTTGTCTGCCCGCTTGCCTGCTTTGCTTTGATTGAAGTGCCTTTTCTATAGTCTTTTGCAGTGTTACCTGCTTAATCCTGACTTCTCAGCTCTTGCTCTGACTTGAAATTTTCTCCCACCCCCACCACCCCCTCCCAGGCCTCCTTTAAATACACTTATGCTCCACCTTCCCTAACTCATTGCTGTTTCATTGGCCTAGTATTGTCTGCTGCCAACCTATGATTGGTAGCTGAGTGTGGCCAATAAGCCTGCCCAGTGCAAATATCTTCAGAGCCCTAGCCACTGACTAATCTGCTCCTGCTCTCTTTGTTCCCCTTTCTGCTGTATATCTCACTTAGGTTTTAAGTGAGTACCTAGGTGGGTCAACTACTTGCCTAGAAAAACACTGCACTAATACCAATCGTAAGACCACCCATCATTACTGCACTATTATTATTCCTAATGTACAGAGTACCCAACAATACAGTGCAACCCGAAGTACCTCAACACAAACCAGTTCTCCAGTGCACGTTATCAATACCTTATGTTATAACGGGCTGCTGTGCAGCCACTATTTCATCCTCCTCCCCCCTTTTAGCCTATTCCCCCCAGTTTGCCACCAGCCCCTTGCTGCTGACCTCGCCTATGTCTATTCGGGCACTCACATTGATCACGATAAATTGTCATTACAGTGGTGCTACCTCCTGTGCAGTACTTTATGGGCAACCTCAAAGTAATAAAAAAGCAGTCTCCATCCTTATAAGCTCCTTAAAGAAAATTATACTACTGCTTCTTCTCTGCTCAGGAAATGTAGAGCTAAACCCTGCCCCCCCCCCCACACAACTTACCTCGCCTATCGATTTTGCTGAGGCCACAGGTTTCAAAATGATGATGGTCAATATTCTAAGCCTGCCTAAAAAACTTGTACAACTGCAAGCCTGGGCCGCACATATTAACCCAGACCTTAGCATAATTACTGACTCGTGGTTAAAAAAAGACAAATACTGATCAACAAATCTCACTGCAGGGCTACAAACTATTTAGAGCGGATAGAGAGTCTAGAGGCGGGGGTGTGGTTATTTATGCCAAATCTAAGTACTCAGTCACCAATATTAGTTGCAAATCTTTAGCCAAAGAATTTGAGATTGTCTCTCTGAACCTTCAACTCCCCTCTTCGGAATGTATCACTATTATAGGTGGCTATAGACCTCCGTCTGGTGGTGATGAAGCCCTTAATCTTTTGAAATTCATGTTCGTAGATGCAAAAACTGAAACAATATTTCTAGGAGATCTAAATATGGATTGGCTAACACCTAAATCACACTGCCTCAAATCCCTTTGTGACGAGCTAGGTTTTGGGCAATTAGTCAGTGAACCTACTAGGAATAACATTCTAAATACTGCCAACAATTCCATCCTAGATGTGGTACTAACCACCCACCTACATAAAATATATCATTCAGCAGTGTTTCACAATGACATGAGTGATCATGGGATTGTTGCTTGCATAAGATCTCAAAACAAGGCCCGACCGCAGCCCATCTTTATAACAAAATGGTCTTTTCACCAGTTCAGTGCAGTAAACTTCCTATCTGACCTGGGCATGATCAGATGGCAAGACCTCTACCTAGCCAAAGATGTCAATGAGGCAGCTTACACCCTTACTGACAATCTTACTAAAATAATAAATAAGCATGCCCCATTTATCAAAGTAAGGGTACGGAACAACTCTAACCCCTGGTTCACCTCGGATCTTAAGGCAGCCCTCATAGTCCAAGATAAGCTCTGGGCAAAAGCTAGACATTCCAAAGAATCTTCGGATTGGCAGGCCTTTAGAACAGCCAGGAATACCTGTGTGAAAAGTATATGCTCTGCAAAAGCTAACTATTATATCTCTACTCTAGAACAAGCTAAAGGTAACCCTCATAAAATATGGAAGAAGATCAAATCCATAGAAGGACGGCCCACGGCCCCCTCCATCCCAACAAAGATAGTTGCAAGTGGCAAGATTGTGGAAAACAAGTCCCTAATCCTGGAGGAACTTAACTCCCACTTTGCCACAGCTGGATTAGCTTTTGACTCGTCACCTTATGCTGGTTCTGCAGTGAGCCAGCATACCCTTCCCCCTATATCTAGTCCCCCACCTAGCCCTTTCCAACTGCGCGAGATAACTTACAAAGAAGTAGAAGAGTCCCTCCTTAATTTAGATACCAAAAAAAGCGCAGGAGACAATGGCTTGGAACCCTTTTTCCTAAGGTTAGGATATGCCCATCTCGCTGCCCCAATTCTCCACATCTTCAATCTTTCCATTACATCTGCTACTGTGCCATCCTGCTGGAAATCAGCACATATCCTCCCTCTGTTTGAATCTGGTGACCCGTGTGATGTAAACAACTACAGACCTATCTCCATATTTCCTATCCTTTCTAAAGTTCTCGAAAAACTGATCCACATTCAGTTAAAATCTCACTTGGAAACCTTCTCTCTCATCAATCCAGCCCAATCCGGCTTCCGGGTAAATCATAGCACAATTTCTGTGCTAGCAAAAGTAACCAACGACTGGATCTCTGCTATAGATGCAAAGAAGGTAACTGGTGCAGTCTTTTTAGATCCAAGCAAAGCTTTTGATACTGTCGATCACAAACTATTAGTCAATTGCCTTGTAAAGTTGGGTGCCGCATACCATACCACCCAGTGGTTCTCTAGTTACTTAACTGAGAGATCCCAAAAAGTAAAGGCGGAAGGCTGTTTTTCTGCTGCCTTGGCAGTTGTAAGAGGAGTCCCCCAAGGATCCATCTTAGGCCCTATTTTGTTTTCATTATATATTAATGATCTAGATTCCAACATATCTACGTCCAATCTGCACTTTTTCGCGGATGATACTGTGCTGTATACTTCTGGCTCATCGCTATCTGAAGTCAAGGGAGTGCTTCAAGCGGACTTTGCACAACTTGAGCATAATCTAATAAAGGCAAAGCTTCTGCTTAATGCCAAGAAGACTAAAGCGATGATATTCTCCCGTAGTGCTCTCACAGGTACCCCCAATACCCTGCCCCAAGATTTCATTGTTACCACGCTAAATGAGCCTCTGGAAGTTGTCACCAAATTTAAATACCTGGGTATCTGGATCGACAACAAACTATCTTTCAATGACCATGTCGAAGACGTCTCTAGAAGGCTAAAAGCCAGGCTAGGTTTCTTCTATAGAAATAGGCCCCTCTTCCCCCCTGAAACTCAAAATAAACTTGTCCAGGCCACTTTTCTCCCCCTTCCCGACTATGGCAATGTAATCTATTCCTCCACCACTCTTGCAAATCTAAGTAAACTGGACATCCTTTATCACCGTGCATTACGGTTCATTACCAACTCCCCTTACCATTCGCATCACTGTGACTTATATGCAGCTGTTGGTTGGACATCCCTCACTACTAGATGCCTGCTCCATGCTGGGCTATGGACTCTTAAACTGCTCCTGCAGAAATTACAGAGCTATCTCTCTCATCCCTCATTAGTATTTCACAAAGTACATACTTGCTAAGACTTTATTATGCTAAATATACCGAGAACGTGGACCTCCTTTGGTAAAGTGCTATTGCACATGCCCTTCCCTCTCTTTGGAACCAATTACAAACCGTACTGAAACTAACTAGCATAGTTTCAATTAACTCTTACAAATTGCTAAGCTCAGCTAAAATAAAAGACACCTGTAACTGTCATTAAGCCTCTTCCTTCCCCATGTGTGCCATGTGCATCCATTGGTAAGACGTAATTGCTTTGTTCATATTAACTACTTATTGCTTGCACTTTCATTTACATTAAGATACTGTTGCACTATCTGGCACCTGGCTTATATCTGCTACCTTGCTGCAGCTACCCAACTACTGCTATCCCTTCCCCTCCTACTCCTGGCTTTGTCTATGTATACACTTCACTAATCACACTATCAAACCATTCCTACCTTCCTTATCCATTATATTCTGTTGTTTGTTCCATCTGCCAAAATGTATGTATTGCACACACCAGTCACCATGTTTCAATTATCAGTAAGCTATCTGTAAGTCGCTTCCCTGTGTTACATTAGCTGACTACCACCTGCGGTCATCCTATGTGGTGTCCTTGTATGTATATCTTGCCTGTATTATGCTATGCGTGCATTTATGTATATACTGTTTACTATTTATGTATGTATATTGTGTAAGTCTATATGTCACAAGACCTCCTTGTGAATGAGCTTGCTCAATGGAGTTCTCCTGCAATAAACTTGAACTTGAAACTTGAAAACAAGTGGCCTGCAGGCACTGATAGCAGAGTCCTGAGTGGAAATTGTGGCCATTATGGAGACTTGGGCCTCAGAGAAAAATTACTGGGACCTGTTAGTCCTGGGCTATGCCCTATTCAGGCAGGATAGAAGGGAGGGTGGGGGAGGGTAGTAGTATTATATGTAAGAAATGGAATAAATGCCATCTCAGTTGATATCAACAAAAAAGAGAGTGTGGAATCCCTGTGGGTTCAAATCAGCATGGCAACAGAGGAGAGGATCTACATAGGAGTATTATACCAACCTCCGGGGCTGGCTGAGAGCAGGGACGATGAGCTCGTAGGTGAAATAAGAGGTATAACACAAAAAAGGGATACAGTGATAGTAGGAGACCTGAACATGGCCAATTTTTTTTTTTATTTAATCTACTTCATTAGATAGATTTTAAAATAATAACAGAGAAACAACAAAGTAACAGCTAAAACAAGAAAAAAAAATTAAACAAAATATATAAAACAATCAGGTTGTAAAAAGGCAAAATTACATTACATCAACCCGCATATGGAGCACTTGTCCAATGAGATCAATAGACATTACATAAGCAATGCATAGCAAATACTAATCTTACTCGCAAAACTAAATAACAATAATGTCCCAACTGGTATATTGCAAATCCCTATTCCATCTAGGCTATACATACTTCTAAGAAAAAACACCATTTAATAACAAAGAAAGAAATACACTGTATATATTATGAAATTAATGGAAGAGTGAATAACTTCTCCCATCTGTTTTGGAAAGTAGTAAGGGTATGTTGTTAATTCCATTCGGAGAATGGTTAACATTTCATTATACCACTCCCTATAAGTGTGTGTGTGTGTAGGGGGTGATTATCAGCCCAGTTACGTAAAATGGTCAGTTTTGCCACTGCCACAATGAAAGTTATATGATATCTTTGGGGTCCTGATAGCTGCTCAATGCGTAAACCTAGAAGACACATTTCTAGTGTAAATGCCTCTTGCAATCCCAAGAGCAAATCTAAATGAGTCTGAATTTGAACCTAAAAATTGTGAACTAAAGGGCAGTCCCATAAGAGATGACGAAGAGTACCCTGATATATGTTACAACTCCTACAGACAGGACTAGATAACTACCCAAACTTGTACATCTTCTGTGGAGTAAAATAAGCATTATGCAAGATCTAATATCATATAAGGCACAATTTATCCAGCTTAATATAACAATAAATACAGTCCCAAGGGACTGATGATTCAAAGAAAGCAGGATGAGCTGAAAATTCTCATTCACAATACTATTCAGCTACACTTGTTTTCCTACTACATCCTGAAGAGCTTTGTAAAGCAATGAACTAGCTTGTGCCTTATCTACTAATGCCGCTAGATCATGATAAATTGTGCCATCAGAAAACTGCCAAGGATGGGGGCCTAGATGGTGTTGAACTGACTGAATTAGTTGACAAAAAGCAAACATAGTTGATTGGGCTAAAGTGTTAGCTGATCAAAATTGTTCAAAAGTAGTCATATAATCACTTTGCAAAAGGCAGGAAAGATTATCCAAATTAACTGAGGGCAAAAAAGATAAGGGAATGGGTTTGTTGTCAATCTTAAAATTAGGGTTAAGGGAAATAGGCTGAAAGGGGTCTTTCTGGGGAGTGCATCCCAAAACCCGACATAACTGCATATTGATTCATGCTGAGCACCCTATGAGACAGTGGCGCAAAGAAAGAGATAAGTTGGGCCAGGGTAAATATGGCAAGGCACCCAAAGCAATGTCATTAGACTTACATAAATATATCTCAATGTCTGTCCAGAAGGGGAAGGGAAAATTAGGTTCCCTTCCCAAGTCTGGAAGGCACCTAGCCAAAAATTTACTAGCCTGAGATACTAGATAGTACCAATAAAAGTTGGGTAGCTGGAGTCTCCCATGACACTTCACCAACGTTAACTTAGAAAAAGCAATATGGGGCTTTTTGACTTTCCATAGAAAGTCTGAAATTAGGCAGTGTAGCTGAGTGAACCAAGATTGAGATAGGGGACACCTATCATACTAAGAACATAGAATACTCATGGTAAAACATTCATACGAATGAGTGACATCCTTCCCCACAGAGATAGCAGAAGAGTTTGCCAGAGAGAAAGGTCAGCCTATATAGTATGCAGAAGTGGGGTCAAGTTACAATTAATTAAATATTGAGATCCCAGAGCCAATTTAATACCCAATTATGTGAGATCTGAAGCAGACCAGCAGCTCCTTCATTTTAAAGGCAGACTATTTTTATATGTCATGAGATTCAAGGGCATAATAACCGTTTTAGATAAATTCAACTTATATCCTGATATTAACCCAAATTCCCAAAGGGCCTGAAAAGAGACTGGTAATGAATTGGTGAGGTGCGCTAAAAGCAATAAAATGTCATCTGCATAAGTGGATAATTTGAAGGAATAGGAGCCAACTGAAATTTCAGAAATATGAAGATTTTGTATGATATATCTGGTAAGAGGTTCAAGATATAAATTAAACAAATAGGGAGAAAGGGGCACCCTTGACATGTACCCCTTTGTAGTAAAAATGGTTCTGACAAAACTCCATTACAACAAATACTTGCCTTAGGGGTAGAGTAAAGCAATCTAGTCCATTGAATAAAATCTTCAGGAAAGCAAAAGGCAGCCATGGTATGAAACAGACAGGGCCAGGAAACTATCAAATGCTTTCTCAACATCCAGGGAAACCAACACCAAAGGAATGTTGGAATCCCTGGACACTGAGAGCAAATTAAAAAGCTTTCATACTGTATGTGGTCAGAGACCAAATGACCCTGCATAAAGCCCATCTGTTCCCTTCCAATTAGAGCTTGCCAAATATTCATGAGTCTAGTGGCCAAAATATGTGATAGGATCTTAGTATGTACATTCAAAAGGGAAATAGGCCTATAATTATTGACATCTGTATGATCCTTGCCCAGCTTGGGAATAAGAGTGAACACGGCCAATGCTGACTGGGGCATACCAGTGGCTGGTTCTTCTAGAAGTCAAAAGGTGGCTGATGCCCTACAGGACTGCTTAGTTACACAGCTAGTTAATGCCTCTACTAGACTGGAAACCATCCTGGATGTAGTCCTCACAAATTCGGAGGCAGTCAGTGTTACAGGGGGGGAGTCGCTGGCAAACAGCGACCACAACTCTATGCATTTGAAGTTGGCCGTAGGGGTAGCAAAACCTCAATCCAGGGCCAAGGTTTTAAACTTTGGAGGGGCTAATTTTGACAAAATGAGGGAAGTAGTCAAGAGCAAACTGTTGAGGATCCATGAGCAGGTAGGGATAGAAGACATATGTGGGCTGGTTGAGCAAACCATTTTGGAGGCTACCAAGATGTGCGTAAGGTCAGCGACAAAAAAGAACAAATATAAAAAACCTATATGGTTCACTAACCAGGTCAAGACAGCAATTAGGACCCAAAGGGAAGCCTTCAGAAACTATAATAGAACCCAGGGAGACAGCGAATGGGAAGCTTACATTCAAAAGAAAAAAAAGCAAAGAGTAGGGGTGTGTGGCCTGGAGGTTGAACATGGTGGTTAACTTTTAGCTGAGCTCTTTGGGCACCAGAATATCAGGCAGCTTAATCTACCTTAATCTGGGACATCTTCAATGGAATTTTGCTCAAAATAGAGTTGAAAGCGATGGCATTACAAAAATCTAACAAGCGGCAAGGAACTTTGCCATTTAAGCCTATTGAGTGAACTATGACTGGCACCTCAGAGGGCTGCACAAGGTCTCTAGTGGCCCTGATAGATAAGAATATAGAAGGCTGCAGGAGACCCAACAATAGAGGCACTACCAGCCATGATCTACAATTTGCAACAGGAAATGAAGATTGGTTTTACTAAGGTTTTGGCACAAATCTCATATCTCCAAAGTACAGTTAATGAACCAGCCATGGCTTCAGTGACCCACACCATCCATTTAAATGACCAGGAAAAATATATTAGCAATCTAGAGGATACTGTTTGGGAACTGAATAATAAGAAGAAGGACATGGCTTCAAAGGTGGACTTGCTCCCGTTCCAAGCAGATGACCAGGAGAATCATGCATGCAGATCTAACCTAAGGATCATCGGATTGTCAGAGGGACTGGAGGGCAAGGGCAGAGGGAAGGCAGTGCAGGAAAGACTCATTTCTAAACTGGGCATGGAGGAGGAGGCCAAAAACTATGAAATTCAAGTGAGCTCACAGAACTGGCCCAAGCCAAAACCAGGTAAGAGACCAAGGCACTTTTTAATAAAATACTTGAGATTCCCAGACAAGGAGAAGATGCTGTGGCCTGCTAGGGTGAAGGGTTCGATCTCCATAGAGAGCAGCAAGGTATCTATCTACCAGTATTATACTAGGGAACTACAAACTGCCAGACAAAAGTTTTCTGGAACAGACACACAGCTTTACAACCATGGCTGAGAGTTCTCTTTGCTCTACCCTGCCAAACTTCGTACTGTGAAGCCGGGATGTCAGCCCAAGTTCTTTACCAACCACCGTGAGGCTGAACAGTATATTAACTTGGAGACGGCGGCTGCAGTGGGGCGCTCAAGTGTGACAACAATGGTCCCAACCTGTAAATGAGGAGAGGTGACTGTCTTTGTACAAAGGTATGTATAAATCCATTTAGCTCCCATGGCTGCAGATAACTCAGAGCAATTACCCCATCTGCTGTTAACCGTGTCTGAATGACAAAGACATGCTCCCTAATGAGTGGTGTTGTGAACAGTACCCACTGAGCTGCCCAATGTTTGGTTTGCTGACTGTAAGATGATTTCAATGTGTGTAGCATAAAGAACATTAATGTTTGTGTGGCTCCTGATTCATTACATAGATACATAGATACATAGACTGTCAGCAGATAAGGGCCTATTGCCCATCTAGTCTGCCCATTTGAGTTTGTACCTTCAGTTTATGTTTTCCTAGAACTCTGTTGCCCCTTACCCCTGACCTCCAGAATTCCTTTATGTCTATCCCATGCATTCTTAAATCCCGTGATTGTTCAGCCCCCACCACTTCCTCAGACAGGGTGTTCCACTTGTCCACCACCCGTTCTGTGAAGAAATTATTTCTCACATTTCCTCTGAATCGTCCTCCCTCCAACTTCATCCCATGCCCTCTAGTCCTGGAATATCTTTTTTGCTTAAAAATAGTGTATTCTTGCACCCTGTTCCTCCCTGTAAGATACTTGCATGTCTCTATCATGTTCCCTCTCCCTCCTCTCCTCCAGGGAGTACATATTCAATTCCTTCAACCTGTCCTCATAGGACTTGTGCTGCAATCCATGCACCATCTTTGTTGCCTTCCTCTGAACCTTCTCTACCCTGTCTATGTGTCCTCTACGTGGGTAAGGTCTCCAGAACTGTACACTGTACTCCAGGTGGGGCCTCACTAGTGTCTTGTATAGTGGAATCATGACCTCCTTTTCCTGCTGGTGATGCCCCTGCCTATGCATCCCAGCATCCTATTTGCTTTACCTGCTGCCTTGTCACGCTGTTTCCCTACCTTGAGGTCATCAGAGATGATAACCCCAAAATCCCTTTCCTGCTTGGTGCATGCTATATCCACACCCCCCAACTGATACATTGTGCCAGGGTTTTTGTGCCCCATGTACATTATCTTGCACTTCTTTGCATTGAATTTCAACTGCCAAACCCCTGACCATTCTTCAAGTTTCTGTAGATCCCTTCTCATTCTGTCTACACCCTCCGGTGTGTCTGCTCTGTTACAGAGCTTTGTGTCATCAGCAAACAGTAAAATTCTGCCTTCTAGGTCCTGCGCAATGTCACTGATGAAGACGTTGAACAGGACCGGTCCCAGCACTGATCCCTGTGGTACCCCACTGGTCACTCTTCCCTCTGTGGAGTGACAGCCATTTACCACCACCCTCTGTGTCCTGCCGCCCAGCCAGTTACCTACCCACCACACTACTGTCCTGCCCACACCAATATTCCCTAATTTGTGTAATAGTCTTCTATGTGGCACAGTGTCAAAGGCCTTGCTGAAGTCCAGATAGGCCATGTCCACTGCCCTCCCCTGATCCACCTCCCTAGTCACCCAGTCAAAAAATTCAACGAGGTTGGTCTGACATGACCTCCCCCTGGTGAAACCATGCTGCCTTGGATCCTACAGTCCATTGACAACCAGATGTTCCACCAATCTCTCCTTCAGTAGTGCTTCCATGATGTTCCCCACTACTGAGGTGAGGCTGACTGGTCTGTAGTTCCCCACTTCCTCTTTGTTCCCACTTTTGTATAATGGGACTACATCTGCTGTCCTCCAGTCTTTGGGTACCTCCCATTTCCAGTGATCGGCTAAACAGGATAGCCAGAGGTTCAGCCACCACCTCTCTGTGTTCTTTAAGGACCCTGGGGTGCACCCCATCTGGCCCCATTGCTTTATCAACTCTTATTACTTCCAGTTCCTTCAGGACCCTTTCTCGTGTAAAGGGACTTGTGTCCATTTCTGCACCATTCTCATCCCTTGTACTCCCTTCAGACTCATTACCCTCCTCTTCCTCAGTAAAGACTGAGCAGAAATCCCTGTTCAGTATGTCAGCTTTACTGTTGTCATCCTCCACAAAGCCCCCATCCTCCCCCTTCAGTCTCACTATCCCTCGCTTTGCCTTTCTTTTCTCACTTATGTACCTGTAAAAGATTTTGTCCCCTCTACCCACTGATTTTGCAATGTGCTCTTCTGTCTGAGCTTTGGCTTCCCTTACTGACCTCCATGCCTCCCTTTGCTTCTCCCGGTACTTCTCCCTATTCCCTTCTGCCTGTGTCTTTTTGTATTGCCTGAATGCAATCTTTTTGGCTTAAACTTTCTTTGCTACCTCTTTGGAAAACCATAATGGCCTCTTCTTCCTTTTCCTCTTGCTAACCTGCTTAATGCATAATTCTGTTGCTCTTGTAATCCCCATTTTAAATACTGCCCACTGTTCCTCAACTCCTGATTCTTGCCTCATTCCCCTTAATGCCTCTTTCAAGTATCTCCCCATTTTCCCAAAGTCTGCCCCCCTAAAATCCAGGATATGTGTTTTTGTGTGATTTGGTTCTGCTCCTTCTGTGATTTCAAAACAAAATGACTGGTGGTCACTGTTTCCCAGGTGCTCCCCCACTGTTACCCCCAGCACACTGTCCCTGTTTGTGAGCACAAGGTCCAGTATTGCCTTCTGCTGAGTGGGTTCCATGACCAGTTGCTTGAGGAAGGCACCTTGAAGGGAGTCCAGGATAAATCTGCTCCTAGCTGATGCTGTTGCTGGGATGCTTCAGTCCACGTCTGGAATACTGACGTCTCCAACCAGTACTACCTCATCCTTGTCTGCCATCCTTTGGATGGCTAGCATCAGCTCCCTATCTGTTTCTTCCTCCTGGGCTGGTGGTCTATAGACCACACCTGTGCGGATGGCTGGCCCCATTTTCCTTTCCAGCTTAACCCACAGTATCTCTCCCCCATTTTGTTCCTCCTGGATCTCTGTGGCCCTTATGTCATTTTTCATTGACTGGGACATTGCCACATGCTGGAAAATGGTTGCCAATTGTTCTACTAATTCCCTTCTTCTTGGTGGGCAGCGTGGCATCTTCCCACTTTCTGTGTTGTGGGCATGTTGACGGGGAAGATCTTGATGGCCAGCTGTCACTGCTGCCACCACTGGATGAAACTGACAAGAGATTGGTGCACTAGCAGTCAGAGGGTTTTTTCAGTTACAGATACATGCCCCGAGACAGCACCAACTGATTGAATGACATGCCTTATCAGTGATGGATACTAACAACATTATTTTTACATACCTGTCTGTGAGCCTCCTGCTTGGTGAGGGTTCCTGCGTCATTCATTCGGAGGTCAATGTACAGATCGACTCAGTGCTTTTAAGTGAACTCTGGTCCCTTGTATCCTGTATGTATTGAACAGGGGTCTCATGGTATGGAAATGTTTCCATATATGCTTGTTTCAGCATTGGCCAATCGGAAACCTCAGAGAGACTTTAACCCACCAACGGGGGTATTGCTATGATAGTTAAACCCGCCCCTGGGGCTCTGTAGCAGTGTGACTTTGGTTACTGCGGAAATACACAGAGGAACATGCTAACAAACTGTGTGATGGCAATTTAATTCTCTGGCTGCTACTTTTTGATCTGCTTTCTTCTATTGGAGCAGGTGTCCTTGTTGCTGACCAGGAGAAACTGAGGAACTATCATCTCTTGTTTGCAGCAGCTCTGACCATGAACCAGGAATCATGTAAGTACTGCCCATGACAGTGTCTTTCGAGAAGGTGCAATTCTGATTATTAGATTACTTTGGGCTGATCCAATGAACATATTTTGACACTGCGGCTACTCCCTGACCACAGCAGGGGCTGTGGGTAGCAAATCAGAGGGAACTGATTAACAGGGGTGTTGAAAGCCCCACATGTGACAAATGAGTTAAAAACAGTGCTTACTATTAATACAGATTATTAAATGTACGTGTTCATCTTAAAAAAATCAGAGTCGGGGGTGCTCTGTAATGGAAGGGGGAGCGTGAACCAGGCACAGTGTCATCGCTGTAGGGTTTTTAACTGATGCCCCTAAGCCCCCAGAGTGCAGCTGAGGCGAGTGAATGGGTTTTTAGCAGCTGACAGGCCAGGAGTGGTCATGGTATCCAGCTTGCCAAAACAAGTGCAGTCAGAAGGGCCCTGCCGCACAGTGCTGTACTATGCACAACATGTGCCATGTTTATCTCAGTAATGGTTTTAACAAGCCCCCGTGCAGTAGGCTGACATTGCCTGGGGCTAGGAGATCAAGGGGGGTTTTCCATACCAGACCAACCTTGTTTTCCTTCCAGCATGTTACACGTATTTCATAAATATGTTCTAAACAGATTATAAAATATTTCTTATATTATACATTTCTACCATAAATCTATATGAGTCATTCGCATTTTATTTATTTAGCTTTTATTAACCAGGTAAGTGCACTAGCCATAAAATGACTATTTTCAGGCACGACCCGAAAGATTGGAGATATGGTGCCCACAGAGAGATGTTGACCACCACAGGAAAGTAGGAAAATGCACCAGACAAGTGCAAATTTCGTGTGTGGGGGATAAGAGTTGACAATTTTGTTGGCAAACAGGTTTGGGGGGGCTAGGGAGGGGATGAAAAGCTTGGGTGCTCATTTACAGGCGTATGTTCTTTCAATGGGACCTGTTTTGTTAGGACCTCGTTTGTTGTACTGAAGTCATAGTTAATGTTTTTAGTTCCTATGTTAGTATCTGTTAAAACAGTAAGGCTTCAATGTAAGAGTTCAGTGCACATATTTGCAGGTGGGCAGGCATATAGAATGAAAGCATATAAAACAGTATAGGTAATGCATAACAACTTGACTGTATGTACCTGGAACATCAATGGTTTAAAAACTCATTCAAAGAGAAGGAAGGTCTTAGGGAAATTGAAGGGAAATCATGCAGATATTGTATGCCTCTAAGAGATTCATATGTCAAGCAAAAAGGGGTGACATATGGTTAAAAACTGAGGTGGGGAGTGGTAAGGCTCTTATTTTACAACAAAGGCAAGGGAGGCAGCAATCTGGTTGTAACCTAGATTCCCAGGGTTGGTGACTCAGTCCATAATAGATGTCAAAGAATGGTTTGTCTTGTTACAAATAGACCTTAACACAGGCCAGATTGTGGAGTTGGGATCAATCTATGTACCTTACATAGATAATACAGAATTTTTTACCCACTTAGCATTGGAGATGGCTAACTTTACAGGCCTTTGGGTGTTGGGAGATGATTATAGCTGTGTCATGGATAACTTACTTGACAGATCCTCAAAGCCAGTGGGGCAGCCAACCAGGAGCACTTAAAGCTCTGATGTCAGACTATAGCTTGGCAGATTCCTGGAGAGATAGGCATCCCACAAGGAAGGATTACACATTTTATTTACATTCTGCCAAGGCCTATGCTAAGATATGATACTTACCTCACAAGAACTCTTAGGTACTATTAATGCAGTACAGCAAGGGCCCATACTCATCTCGGACCATGCACTGGTGGCTGTCTCCCTGGTGGGTTTAGGAATTCCAACTTTTAACAAGGCATGGAAACTGGACACAACGCTGTTGAAACAGGAAGAATTCTGCCAATGCATTGGTCATCAAATAAAGGAATATTTAATAAATAACCCCCCTGGCGAAACATCAGCAGCTATTAGTTGGGAGGTGCTGAAAGTGAGCTTAGATGGAGGATTATCTCCTATTTGGTGTATAAAAGGAAGGTGACTAGTCAAGGGTCACATGATGCACCGGCATGGGTAAGACGCAGTAATATCAGCTCCACTCACCAGCTCCTAATTATTAGCCTTTTTGGGTCCCTTTTAGTCGATCTTACCATTAAAAAAACTGAAAAGTTCACCGATAAGAAAGCAATACTGACAGATTATATCCAGGTCATCCGGTGTGCTCTAAATTGGGACCCTGACGACTGACTAACATGGAGGCAGACATGCAGCTGGCAGGGCGCTTGCATACTCCTCCGACTACGCCAGAAAAATCTAAGGCAGCTAAAAGATTCAAGACTCAGCCACCTATGGTCCCAGCTACTAAAACAACACCACAGCTGGTCCCGCTCACGGAGGAGACATTTTTAGCTGAACTGTCCCCCTTAAAAGAAGCATTGTTGGGGATTACAAAACAACTCACCAGTCTGCAGCAGATATCTGAGTCTCTGTCTCAGTGGATAGGGGATGTTGAAGCACAGGTGAGT
This sequence comes from Neoceratodus forsteri, assembly GCA_016271365.2. Classification (NCBI taxonomy): domain Eukaryota; kingdom Metazoa; phylum Chordata; order Ceratodontiformes; family Ceratodontidae; genus Neoceratodus; species Neoceratodus forsteri. The sequence goes on along the minus strand of JADMNL010000024.1, from coordinate 119,973,783 downwards.
TCCCTCAATGACTTGCACTCCTGGCAGGAGTGGGACACTATAGCAGTTCGCCACAAACTAACAAAGTTGGAAGAGAAAATAGAAGACCTCAAGGGTTGTAGCAGGAGAAATAATCTACTAATCATTGGGCTTCTGGTGGGGGCTGAAGGGCAAAACCCTGTTTTATTCACACAGAAAGTTTGTGAGAAGATAGCTGGGCCCTCACCCAATGGACCCAGCTATGTTATTGAGAGAATGCACAGGACATTGCGCCCAATGCCTGTCCCTAACTCACCACCTAGCCCATTTATATTCAAAGTGCTAAATTACCTGATTAAAACACATATTTTGGCAAAACTCCGGGAGATGAAAGAACTGCTATGGGAGGAGATCAAACTAAGCATTTCCCAGGATCTTCCCAAATCTATTAGATTAAAATGAGCTGAATACAGCTCCATCACCACTACGCTAATGGCGGCTGGCCTTCGTTTCAAGATGTTATATCCTGCTAAGTTACAAATCCTCCATCAGGTCTCTCCAAGATCTTTTGACTCAGAGGCACAAGCAAGATCTGAACTACCCACTCTGTTCCCAGATTTTTTCCAGGACCCGAAGTGAATCATATGTGTTTGGAACTGGGCTGTAATAATGCATCTTTACAGTTGAAATTTAGACTGTCTTAGAGGTCTAACATTTTGGGACATTAACCTTATGGCGCACTCAGACTGTGGTTATTTCAACCCGTGAGATGGTTTTCTGATCATACCTCTTTTTCCTAGCTTTCCCCTCCTTCTGTCGCCTGGGGAAGAAAATCATCTGTGGGAAGCTTTTAATAATAACACCCTGCAGTGCAGTCTAACATACCCTTGCTGCACAGGATTGCTTATGGAAGGGCTCATGTGGATCCCCAGTGCTCTATTGCCTTTGCAGTGACTGCTGAGTCTGGGAACCTACACAGGGCCAGAGCACGATGCAAGGGCAGCGGACTTATATGCGACAGAGGGAAGGTAGGTCCTCTGGGGGGGGTCATTGGGGCTAGGAGCTTCGTAGGGCTGTAGGCTTCTCCTTGCACCTTTTGGGTCAGCGTACTTGTGCAGCGTTTTGTCATTCCTGTGCACACACAGAGCCTGAAGCTCTGCAGGGCATGATCTACTCCAGGATCTCTCCTTCTTTTTGACCCAGAGGTGCTCATGGAGTAAGGGGGTGAAATCAGTACATCACTTCATTCCCTACCATGGCTGCCACTTCCAGGGACTCTCTCAAGCTGGCACAAATCTCGGCAAGACCATCTTGGATGGGCCGTTAGAGGTTGGGGGGATGGCTCTCCTGCCCCCCCATGGGCTAGTGTGACCATTGAATGGCCAAGTATATTAAAGAATAGACTTGGGGGCAGTATGTCCTTGAGCGAAGAACTGTTCCAGTATTTAGCCCGGACAGCCCCTAGCCTATATATGTGAAGGCCCTGGAGAAGGTCAGGTGGGCTTTAATAATGCCATGTGGGCCATGGGCCGAAGCTGACTGTGGCAGAGGGATGGCCTGCGAGAGTGTACCAAGCAGGAAGCTGGAGAGGTAATCTGGCCCCGGGAGCACCCGGCCTTAGAGACTATATCTAGAGGATTTTTCTTCCTGTTAGCGGAGGTCTGTGTAGGCTCGCATATGCACACCCTGGGGTAAGCCCTTTTGGTTATATTTGCTGCTCATCCGGCAGTGGTCTGGGGATTTTGTTGCTGGTGCTAATTTCCTAGAGGCACCCTGAACTGAGATATGGACATGCAAATGTAGGAGGGGGAGCAGCCATTAGCAAGATGACTCTTTGGACTTATTACTTAGAAGCATTTTTAGAGCATTATAGGCTATTATGTCTTCTTTAGGTTATCATTTCCTTTTGAGCTGGGGGGACAGAGAGCCTGTTCTGGTGGGAGGAGTTATCATGGGCAAACACAGTTAGGTAGAGCGGCCTTTAGGGCTGGGGGTCAGGTTTATGTACATAGTCGCTGAGGCAGGGGAGGCTGGGAGGAGAGAGGGAGGGAGGGAGTGGGGCTCTTTGGGATGGATATTTCATGCATCTTTAAAATTCTTTACAACATGGTTCGGGGCTGGCAAGTATGGAGTTGGGTGGAGGAGGGAAGAAAGGATGGATAGACTTGAATACTGGAGCTTAGAAGCATACACTATGTTACCACTGGAAGGCTGGGACACTGATACTCGTTAGGAGCCGACATGGGTTCGATTTTTAATTTTTTATCCTGGAACGTTATGGGGGCTAATAATAAACATAAACGCCACATGATCCTTCATCATCTGTCTAAATACCACCCCCAGGTGGTATTCTTGCAAGAAAGCCACCTAAAACGAGAAGACATTTTACTCTTCTGTAGGGAGTGGGTCGGCCAAGTTTTCAGGGCTGGGTCCAGTAGTAAGAGGGGAGGGTTTTGCATCCTGATTGACAGGAGGACTCCCTTTCAGCTAACACATGAGCGTGGGGACCCTGATGGCTGTTTCATCCTGATAAGAGGCCGGCTGAGCCTCACAGAAATCCTGTTGGGAGGTATATATGGTCCAAACACTGACTCACCCGGGTTTTCTGCCAATCTCATAACTGCCTTTCTTTGTCCTCTAACCCTCTCATTATATTAGGAGGGAATTGGAATCTGGTATATCAAGATTATATTAATAAATCCGGGGGACATAAAATGGGGCTTTCACCAGCCCAGAGAGGCCTCCAGGACTTGATGGACACATTTGGCTTGTGTGATCCCTGGCATACCCTGCACTCTGCAGACAAACAGTACACATTCCACTCTCTTCCCCACAACTCCTTTTCTAGAATAGACTACATTTTGACTGCAGCAGCTGGCCTTCTTGGTCTAGTGGCGTGCACCATCCTACCTTTGGTACTGTCGGACCATGCCCCGATACTTGTGGAGCACTCTTTCGGGGGGGCCAACTGATAGGGATAGTGTCTGAAGATTTAATTCAGGGCTTCTGCAAGACCGTCAAGTCACCCAAACCCTTTCAGTGTTCATATTGAACTTTTTTAAGGAAAACACTGGATCGGTTGCCTCGATGGATCTGCTTTGGGGGGGTGGCAAAATGCGCAATTAGGAGAGAATGCATTTGCATTGCCTCTAAAACCAAGAAGATGAGGGAGGCCTCCATTACAGAGATGTTGGACCAGATCAGGGAGCTGGAAAGATCTCTCTCCTCCTCCTCCTCGGAAGAAGGAGTCTGGGCCAAACTTAATACCCTTAGAGCTCAATATGTTGGGGTATTGGCCGCAAAAGCAGACCTGGTGCTACAAAGAACTAAATTCCAGTATCTTGAGTCAGGAGAAAAAGCAGGCAAGTTGTTGGCCATGAGACTTGGGCAATTGGAAGCGCAGACCATAGTGCAGAGCATTCAGTCTGGAGAGGGCGGCCCCATTATTACCAAGCCCAGAGAGATAGCAGAAACCTTTAAGCAATTCTATGAGTCCCTCTAGTCAGCATCTACAGAGGCCCCAGCAGACTCCTCTTTAATAGCTCGGTTTCTGGAACCTGTTGCCTTGTCCTCCCTCTGTCAAGCCCAGCAAGCAGTTCTGAACGCCCCCATATCGACTGAAGAGGTTAAACAGGTAATTAAACAGCTGCCTAAGAACAAGACCCCAGGCCCTGATGGGTTTAGCAACTCATTCTATGTGGCCTTTGCGGAGGAGTTGGCTCCTTTTCTCACTCAGCTTTTCAATTTTTGACAATCCTCTGCAATTTCAGACTTCTCACTCACCCAAGCATGGATCTCTGTCATCCTGAAACTGGGTAAGTCCCCAGTGGCTCCAGGCAATTACCATCCCATCTCTCTCTGCTAAACACAGATATAAAGATTTTAGCCAAGATCCTGGTGAACCACCTTCTTCAGGTTTGGCAGAGCCTAGTTAGTACCTCTCAGGTAGGTTTTGTGGTGGGATGCCTTTCTTCGGATCACACGCGCAAGGTACTACATCTCATGGCTGCTGTTCGAGATGGTCCTCATCCCTCAGTTTTGGTCTCGCTCAATGCCAAGAAGGCATTAGACCGGGTCTCCTGGCAATTCCTCTATGCAGTGCTTGCCAAATTTGGCTTTCCCTCTAAATTCTGCGGCTGGATCCATGCACTGTATACCCGCCCTACTGCTCAGGTTCATTGTAGTGGAGTCCTCCCTTCCCCTTTTCCTCTCTCTCCTGGTACTAGACAAGGCTGCCCCCTTTCCCCATTTCTTTTTAGCCTTTATCTGGAGCCTTTGATTCATCTGTTGCAATCTTGGCCAGCAGTTCAAGGCATTCGGGTGGGACAGGTTGCATTTTCTTTATCGGCATATGCTGATGATCTGTTGCTGCATTTAGAAAACCCTCAGCAGTCAATCCCATCAGCGTTAACCATTATCAACTGCTTTTCGTTTGGTCTCCAGCTATAAATGAAGCTTGGGGAAAACCTGCGTCATGCCCCTTAATCACTTAGTCCAGAAGCACTGGATTACGGATGTTGGTCTGACCTGGGAACTGGGTGTCCTTACCTATCTGGGCATTAAGCTTTCATGCAACCTTATGTAACTTACTAAACTTAATCTGTTCCCGATCATTCAGGAGATCAAGGCTGATCTACTGAAATGGAGACATCTTCCTCTCTGCCTATGGGGGTGTATTAATGTTGTAAATATGAATGTGCTCCCATGCCTTTTATACCCTCTCATGGTGATTTGCCCTTTCCTCCCGAAAAAATGGTTCAGTACGCTGCAATCTCTGGTATCCAGCTTTCTCTGGAAAAGGAAGACGGTCCATCAGGCTTGTGCTAAACTGACTTTTCTGAAGAATGTGGGAGGTCTCGGCTTGCTGAACTTTTTTCTATATTACTGTGCAATTCATTGTAGTAAAATCTTTCGCTGGGGAGTAGACAAGACTGTGAATGGTATCCCAGAATACCTCCCTCAATGGTTAACTCTAGAACATCAGCTCTGCAGGACACACAGATTTGATTTGAGCTCCCTCTTATACAACAATCTGTCTGCTTTGCCGCAGGTTTTAAGGGCATCCCCTCTATGGTGGTCTGTTAAAGCCCTACGCCAGATTAGTTCTTTCTTTTCCCTGGATTTCTCCAAATGTAACCCCACCCCCATCATTTTCCAAACAACAGGTGGTATGCTGTTTCAATCTGACAGCAGTACCAGGTGGGGACTGGGTTCGGGGAGGAATAGGTCACTCGGCACAAAGGCTAGGTTTGGCTACTCTGCACAGGGGCACCCAAGTAACTCCGAACACAGGAAGCAATAACTGTAATGTCCAATACTGGGAATGGGATTCTAAAGTGTGGCTTTTAGTCACATCCAAACAGAATAAACAAAGCATAGATGGACCCCCATGGGGATACATTCCTGGTAATGCAGATTAAAAAAATCAAGAACACTTCTTCAGCAATTCAGCCCTCGGGCTCTGAACCCACCGGGCACACAGCCTGGACTTGCACGCTGCTTTGGGTACACAGCCCGAACTTGTACACTAATCTGGGTTTTCCAGGCTCAGCTCCCTTGCCGGCCACTCGGACACCTTCCATATGTCATGGAAACATTTGCTGGTGGCTCCCTAAACCACCTAAGAACACCTCAGCTCTATCAGGAAATTCTCCTTTTAATCCTACGTCTGGGTACTTTCCTCAGGCACTGGCCAAGTACCTGAGAGAAAGTAAAGGTGCCACAGAGCAAATCCGTAGAGGTGAATTTGGTTACTACTGATGGGGAGTCTCCCACCTCTCGCTTTCACAAATCATACCCGGCCATTTCTCTGGACAGTAAATACGTCCTACTGTAAAGCTTGGCAATGTAGATTAAGGCTAAATGTATGTCACATTTCCTCTACTTGTCTTGCTTTCCCTTTGTGCTGGACTTGAACATACTTTAAATTGGCATAGCCCATTGCACTAGGCCCCCCACTGATTAAGCAGTCCAAGCAACATTTTACTTCATTCTTTGGTGCAGGACTTGAACCTACTTGAGTTTACCGGCAATGTCTATTACACTAGACCTCCTACAGATTAAGTAGTCCAATCCCCCCATTCCAACAGTTCAGGTGAAAAACATTGGCCTTCTGTCAGAGCAAACTCACCCTTTGGTTGCAGGTGCCCCACAGGTGATTTCTCCACAGGAATTTCTCTCTCACAGCTTCTGGTGCCGCAGCACAACTTGAAATAGGCAGCTTCTTCCCTTAGCCGGAACCAGGAGGGTTGTCCCTGGAAGACATGCAAACTTTTTCCCCCCTTCCCCTCAGGGAGGGGGCACTTGGACCAGTGACAGTGGTCTCCATCAATTCAGCAATAAGTTTCTGCGTCCCTCTTACAATAGAAACACACACCTTCTTAACAGTAGCTCTAAAACAGAGCTTAAAGCTCTGAGAGCCTGCACACAGACTGCTGTGCTGCTGTCTCTCACCAAGACTGCACACAGACTCTGTTCAAAATCCCCAACATTCTATCCTAACTTCCAACTGCAGCACTCCAGTGTGGCTCATGCAGCTGCGAGAATTCTATGGTGATGTCATCCCTCAGTCTCAGCTGAGACTGAGAACAGAATGAGACAGTGTGAAATCCATTTAACTGGAGTTTCACAAGCCACCTTCCCTGCCTACCACTAGGTCTTACTAGGATTCTAATAACCCCGGGTAACAGAGGGGTTACACAAAGACTTGGGCCAACCGATTCTGGCCAATCCGCACCTCAAGATCGAGGGCGGCACTACACCAAGCGGGTTTTACCCTAAGCTATAGGGGTACTGCTCTCCTGTCTGTTGCACTCAGGCCACCTGAGGTCAGGGCAGAACATCCAGTCAGAATTTTCAATTTCAGTGCTTCATCCTTTCAAGTACCTACAGCTGCGGAAGGTGTTGATGGACTTTTTGGGCCTACCCCCATGGGACTTCCTGGTAAACCCCTTGAAAGGTTTTTTAGTGGATCTGGCCCCCAGCCCCATGTAATATCTTCCTTTTACAAAGCCCTCCAAACACATGCGCCCCACTGCCTTCAAGGAGTGTGTTACTACTGGCAACAAGAACTTAATCTTTCCCACTCTAGTGGCGAATGGAAGAAGTTGTGGCGGCAACTGTACAAGTATGTCAAACAAGACAGACTACGTTTCTTGCAGTTCCACATTCTGCACAACCTATACTTTTCTCCCTCTCGACTACATTGTATGGGGAGAGTGAATTCCTCTTTGTGCACAGCCTGTCAGAAAGTGGATGGCACAATTAAACATCTCTTTTGGGACTGTGACAGGGTGGTATCATTATGGCAAAAAAAAGGTTCACTTGATCCATTACTGGGGCTGGACCCTTATTTTACCCCACAGATCTGCCTTATTGGCTCATTCCCTGCTGACATGATAGGTGTACATAAGGCACATATGGCACTGTTAACATCTGTGGCTAAGCTGATTATTGCTCAACATTGGGTAGATCAAGAATGCCTTTCCTTCCAGGAATGGCACACAGAAATACTCCAGGCTTTAGAGCTGGAAAAGCATATAGCCTATAGACAAGATAGGCTACAGGCTTTTAATAACCGTTGGGGCCAGCTCATGGCTTTAATACCCCTTGCTTGCCCGAGGGGCACTCTTTAGAATACCTAAAAGGATTGGGGGCTTCATGTAAATTCCTGGGATACACACCCACTGCACCATTCCAGTTGGGCTTATATGAGTGCTCCAGCCTTCCAGTGTTGGACTTCTCATTATCTGCATCATTGTCCTCCCTAGCTCTCTTCTCTACTTCCTAGCTCCGGGGGGGGGGGGATACTAGATAATGGATAGATAGGTTTGATAAGTTTCATTTTGGGGTACGGTTAGGTCCCCATTTGTTTATATGAGGTTGTTTTCAATGTGAGGGGCCTGTGTATTTTGAGAAGACAGACTATATCGCAGGCACGGGTCTCATGGTCTTTGTTGTTTTTCTTTTACACAATCGTTCATCCGGGAATGTTGCATACATGCATGGACTGTCTCCTTGTATAATTAATGGTCTGTTTATTTTTTGGTTTTGAGGAATTGTGATGTAAACCATAAGCTACACTTCTAATAAAGCATATTAACTTGAAAAATGGAAGTTGAATAGTCAGCACATAGAAACGCTAGAAATGAAAATTGAAGTTGCAGAAAAATCACATAAGCAGAGCCCAACTCCTGAGACTTACAATACCCTACAAAAGCTTAAATGAGAGTACAACTCAGACCACTATCTTAAAATCGAAAGCGACTTGCTGCTGAGTCAAGTGGGGAATTACTTTGAGGGGGATGCAAGTGGGAAGTGGCTGGCTTGGCCTTTATAAAGTAGGGCAGGAAAAAAGAATATAGCGCAGATAATAGTCACAAAAATACACATACTAGTGATCAGGAAATAGGTAGCTGTTTCAATGCATATTATGAAACATTCTCTACCACAGAGGTTTTCCCCTCCTCTGAGCAGTTTGATTTTTTTTTTACCAAGGCCAAGCTTCCAGTAATTAGTGAACAGGACAAATGAGGATGGATGAACAAATTAAATAAGAGGATATTGAGAGGGCTGTAAAGCACTTGAGAGGTGGAAAAGCTCCACCACCAGATGGTTTCCCAATAGATTTTTTTTAAGGTGTTTCTAACCAATCTAAGAGCCCATCTACTTGATATGATCACCGAGTCCCTTCACAGTGATGAGCTACCTCCTTCGATGATGGCTGCCACTATCACAGTTCTTCCCAAGCAGGGCAAGGACCTCAAACAATGTGCATCATAAAGGTTTATATCCCTCTTGACAGCAGATTACAAGATTATTGCCTGGATTCTGGCCCATAAATTGGAAGCAACACTCCCTTCAATCATTCATGAGGGCCAGTGTGGATTTATTAAAGGTAGGCAGGGGAAACTGAATGTAGCTCAATGTTGTGTGGAGGTGAATGGGTAGGAAGGTTGGGATGAGCCCTGGTATACTGAAATTGGCAGACTGGGTGGGCCAGGTGGGCTAGGTGGTCCTTATCTGCCATCAAAGTCTCTGTTTCTATGCTTCTATTAGCCCTTGATGCCAAGAAAGCAATCAATAGGGTGGAGTGAAGCTACCTGTTTGAGACTCTATGAAGGCTTGGGATGGGAGAGGTGTTGCTGAAATGGGTGAAAGCTCTGAATAAAAACGCCACAGCCTGGATTTTGGTGAACGGAGCCTTGACCAATTCCTTTTGCTTAACCCCGGTACAAGACAGGGTTGCCTGCTGTTTCCCATTCTGTATGTAATGGCCTTGGAACCATTGGCGTCTCTCATCCAAGAGGATGAGCACTTTAAAGATATGCTAGCAAGTGGGTACCATTATAAACTGGCCTTATTTGTAGATGATATGCTGCTTTACCTACTGGACCCACAGCAGGGAATTCCAGCCCTATACGACATCTTCCAAGAATACGGTAAGCTTGCTGGACACAAAATGAATTGGTCAAAAGTGAAATCCTGATTTTGGGGGAGGGACACTCTTCGTACCTTACCGACTCTCCCTTAAACTTAGCCAAGGTGCAGACATTAAAATATTTGGGCATCAGGATAACTAATAAGATATCACTACTATATAAAGAAAATTATGTTAGGTTGTTAAATGAAATACAAACAGACTGTCAAAAATGGGAGGGGTTGCCTCTTAGTCCAATTGGCCAGGTTAATTCCACCAAAATTAACCTACTCGACTTCCAGTGACGTTACTGACAGTAATGACTGCTTGAGCTGGAGCTCCCTAACTGACAGTGTTAAAATCTCACAGCATCCAGAGGCAGAAGCAAAATTCAGATAAAAGATTTTACTTATGGACTCCCAAAATGAATCCTGCATCGAATACCGGAGTAGAGCAGGCCCCAAATCCACCAAAGGTCATGGTCCATGGCAAGACCGCAGTGCTAGCAACTCCCCATCAAGGGCCTCCGAGTCCTAAGCTGGGTCTGCAGGGAAGAAGATGAAACAGCATCTCACAGCAGCTCTATTGACAGCTGAGCAATATCTGTAAATATAATGAAAAATGCTGCATAGAATCAATGCTAATGTAACTGACATTTAAAAAGACATGAAACATTTGGAGAGTCGCACAGCAGATGTGGAGTCGGATCTAAATGAAGTTTGTGAAGACTCCATGCAGTTTGCCCATGCGGTACTATACTTAATGAAGGAGGGGTGAGCTTACCAGGAGGGCTGAGGATGCAGAGTCATGGGTCTAAAAGAAAAATATCCACATTTTTAATTTTCCAGAGGGGAGTGAACAAAATGATCCTGTGACTTTTGTGCAACTGTGGCTTCACCAGGAACTGGATATTCCAAACAGTGAACCATTAGATATGGAGTGAGTTCATAGATTGCTGGGCTCTAAGCCAAAAGATGAGTGCCTCCATGATCAATAATAGTGCAATTTACTTGGTACCCTGTGAAGGAGATGGTTTTGAGAAAAGCATGAGGCAAGAAATATTTAAATTTGGATGGAAAAGAGTCTATGTGGATCAAGACTATCCTAACGCCACAATGCAACGCTGCAAGCAGGTACTATCTGACATCAAGCAATTGCGAGAGAAAAATATAAAACTGCAAATCAGATATCCTGCAAAACGTCTGGTCCAGTGGGAAGATGGACACAAAATGTACAATTCCCTTGTTCAAGCAGAGAAATCTTTGCAAAAAAAGAGCATCACACTCCCGGATCTCCAGCATGACACAGTGGAGCACTCTATACTGCAACTTAACTGGGAGCCGGCTGGCAAGACAACAGTATCTGGATGGAAAAGGGGTGCAGGTCCAGATGAAATTCTGCTCAAGGAAATGCAGCATCTTTGCTGAACTCTGAAAGGATCCTAGAAACCCTAAATGTTGGCAACTGTAAGTACACTAGCTACTCTGCCTTTCTTTGATTGGAATAAACTGTTAGTAGTGAGAACTAAATCCTCCGTAATATAGACTGATTCGTCTTTGGTTACAAAAAAAAACCTCAACTCCTCGTTTATCTCATGGTTTACTCCACATACTATACTGTAGATTTTGAGAGGGCTTGCATGTTGGATGTCATATCGCATGCGGTTACACTTCTCCTGTCACTGATCAGGATTCCTGTACTCCGGCAGTGTATTTTCAGTGGAACCTGTTTGCCTTCAATATCCTCAGGACATTGCTGCCTGCCATGAGAGCCAGGAAATGGAATTTGGAAAACCACTGCATGCTTGAGCAGATCCCCCTTCATGGCAGCAAGTTGGAATCATGGTGGGCACTCAGACTGTTAACTGATTAAATCAACTATGCCCAACTCCATCTATTTATGACAGCCGAATCATACTGATTATAATGACTTAAAATGTGTCCCTCCTGGACACCATACATGGAGCTTTTGAGTGTTTCATACTGGCAATGGTCCTGAGACTGTAAAAACTCTAATGAAGCACAGATGAATTCAGGGCCTTATAGGTTGGACTACCAAACTTGACAGGGCACACAGCGTCTGGCAGGAAGCTGAAAGGGAGCAACCCCTGGCATAGCAGCATATTGGATGTACTGAACGCCAGGCTGGGGACTGAATAGCAGCTGGACTGAGCCCCCCCCAGACAAATGAATACAATTGAGCATGCAACTGATGTCATTCCACTCATCTCTGAGAGGACATTCAAATACTAACTACCTACACTTGTGAATACCTCTAGAATTCTGCTGTTTTTTATTGAGCAACTACTGTTGGTATTGGGAACTGAACTCACTTACCACAGAGTGGCATCTTACAACCAGAACCCCTCCTAACTTGTTACACAGACAAGGCAACAAACCACAAGTTGGCAGAAAATAAGTATCACCCCTGGCATTAAGGTAAATACTTGGCTCGGGCATCTAAGAGGTCGGGGGGGTAGGGCACAAAATAACATTTATATTTACTCCAAGTCCAGGAGAGAGAGGTGCTAGTGCTATGCTATCCGAGGGGGCCCCATAACATTTCACTGGGACTCATAGATGGATTGTCCACGACCATAAAATTGGGATTATATTCTATGGCTTTATTTTCTGACAAGATGTTAAGCAGGATCTAGGGTGCTCCCCCAAGTTTGCACTATCCAAACAGGTGACAACACTTGCAGTAGAACAACATGTTGTTTTCTCACAGAACACAAGCAGTACTGTACATTCCAAGACAAACTTTTCTTGCCAACGAACAATACACCCCTTTGCTTAGGGATCTCTGGATTTCTGACCAAGTATCTATATAGTACGGGTTGCCACACACTTTACTTTAAAACTCTTGACGAGATGGACTATGTTAACACCTGCAGGCAACTGTGCCTATCCGGTAACCAATTAGCCCTAACTGTGACCAAAAATGAGCTTCTACCCACCCTGGCCTAGCCAGTCTCTGCCATTCCATTTAGGACACACAAACTGGATCCTTCAACCCCTACTAGATTGCTAAAGGCATCATTTACTCTGGATTCCCAAACCCCTCCTGGATTGCTAGAGGCATCCTTTACTTTGATACATTACTTCAGCACATATCTTTGGTGAACTGGGTCCTGAGTGAAGTGTAATCTAGCCAGCACAGGGCACATACCCCACCAGACAACCCAAAAAGTCTTTACAAAACGCTACTGTACTCACAGTTTGGTATTTGCTTTGTTACAAGCATCTGATAATATCTGAAGAAACATTTCTTCCTTGAAATCCATAGCTTTTACCAGAAACTCTTTTAGTCTGTTTGCTCTGGGCAGCTGTGACAATTGTCAGTCCATCAGGGGGTTGCTCCTTGGGACCACTGATTTCTCAGTCCCTGTTCATGTTTCAAAAGAAATTAACCCATTGGGGTCCCACTGACATAGGTCTCCACCATTTCTTTTAGGCACCACACACTAGAGTACGAAAATTGATGACCATAGGTCCTTCACCCAGCCTAGGAAGGCTGGCAGGCACTTCTTGCCCTCTGCTGGACACAGAGCTCCTCTTCCTTCAGCTCCACTACACGGACACTCACATTGAACAACCCAAGATGCTAAACTACTTCCCCTGCAGCTGAGCTAAAAGGCTTATGCTGCTGCGACAGTTCTAAATGACATCACTCATCTTCTACCTAGCCTAGCTAAGTAAACAATGAGGTGTGTGTAGAGAGCGTCTAATAAACTCCCTACTAGCTGCCCAGAGACCTACCTGGTCTAATACTGATGGGATTCTAGTAACCCAGGGCACTGGATGGTTATATTATGATTAAAATAAGCCAGCCCTTTGGTTAAAAGCTACTGTTTCCCTTATGGACAGAATTGTAATTAGTTAAAAGTTTCTATTTAAAGTCAGTTTATAGTATGATGTGTAGCCTCTCCTTGCCATGGTCCTATCCTCTTCTAAATTACAATAATACTAGCACAGTGAACTTTCCTGACTCAACATCTCAGAAAGCTTTGCTGCACAGTGGGTGATTTCTACTACGATACCCAGGGATTTACCGCATGATCAAGCAGACATTGGAGTATCTCGGTGACCGTTATTACAACAGGAGCCTGAGCCGGCAATCACATCATATTGACAGGCCAAATTTCAAGGGTTGGGAAACATTAAAGGACATTAGACCATTTACAAAGATCTGCTCCTTGGCATTTGGTGCATTGTTCCCCAGACTGTGAATAGCACTGTGAGCTTCCTTTTCTCCCCATCTGATCCCCTTGGACTGCACTTTGCGAAGTGCACAGGAACTATAAGTATAATTATGAAGTAGAATTGTACCCGCTACCACGTAGGTCAGATATGAGACCTAGAAGGCACATTGAATGTTGGTGGTGATGAAAAAAAAGAGGGTAACTCTGAGTAGAACGGTTCCCTAGAGACTCCAGCAACCACCTCACAAACTAAGCAGTAATTCAACGGGGACTTTCTGTGCACTATTTGAAATCACATATGCAGTTGCTATTTCTGTATGCAACTTAATTCCAGATCAGAATGTGGTAAACTTTAAGATAATCATGGGTTCTTGAAGCAATCTGAGCTCCATTAGGCTAGGTGCTGCCTGTGAAATAATATTCATTAACTGGTCTCCGAATTAGGTTTATATCATTTATACACGGTGCACGTGGTCAGATGGCTAAAGGTACCACAGTGAGCTATCTGTCTCCTCAGGTGTTCACCATGTAGAACAGAATGATGAAATATTTAAAATATATTGCTTTCAAAAGCAGCTTGCATTATTTTCATATCTGTTAGGCTGCTGAGAGTAGCTTCTGCTTTGGATTTATGTAACCCGGGTGCCACCTCCCAATGGGCTACTACCACTGCCTGCTGTCTTAAATACAGGTTGAGGGGCCTAGGTTCAGATTTAACTAGCACAAGGGGCTCAGTATCAGTAAGACTGCTATTAGCACGGCGCCTTCACCCAAGGAATTCTTTAAGTGGGTTAGATGTTAAGCTGGCACAACCCTCTGGGAAGTAGTACTTACCCACAGCCCCACCCAGTGGTCCCACACATGGAGAAACATAAACCTCTTTACTTGACATTCAATGACACAATTAATGGTGAGTGCTAAAAATAAGCTCACAGTTACCACTTACCAACAGGGTTCTGGCTTCTGGTATACACCCTTTGCACCTGCAATAAAAGGGTTTCAACCACAACACTCTATCTTTCAGTTATTTGAATTAACCCAGCACTCAGCAATAATATGCTTGGGAATCAGTTTAACATTCAGACAACAAACTGATTTATTGGGGGACATGAACGGGATGGGAACGCAACTCAATAGTTGTTTTAAAGCAATTATTAGGCTGTTGTATTAAATGGACATTCACATACATTTGACCCAATGGACAGTCCAGTCACAGCTGCTGGGTACCCAGGGTCTTATTAGATGCAGGCCTGAAGTGTTGCCATGGTTGGCCGGCGTTGCAGCTGATTGGGGCCCCGTAAGCAAATAAACTGCTATTAATTCTGTGACGTTTGGCTTTTGCAGCATTCACAATACTTTAAACCCAAGGTAAAATTGTAATCCTCAGGCCCAATGGCCTGAAAAACAGTTTAAAGCATGCCGGACCGGTGGCACTGAGGGCTGAGGCACTGGTTGCCTTACCTTGCGCTATGCCAGCGACCCGTGTTCCGGAACGAGCACAGACCACAGGGGCTCAGTGGGGGAGGAGAAGGATCGAGCGCCCAATGGCTGCTCTCCTTCTCCAGGTGAAGGATCGAGCGCCCAATGGCTGCTGTCCTTCTCCAGGTGGGGAGGACTGCAGATCTCGCTGCAATACCACCTCCTGTGGGAACCCAGGTGGAAGGTGCAGTAGAAGGCAGCAAGATAGGTAGGGGAAGGGAAGACGTCAGTCGAGGACCAGAACAAAGGCACGTCTCACTATGCCTTTGCCTCATTGGTCTTCCTAGCATGCTGACACTGCAGAGGATGGGAGAAAAACCAGGAAATGCCCCTGCAGTGGTGCCGGTAGATGGACCCCAGCACCGGCATTTGGGGAAACCCAAGAAGAACAGCGCAAGGTGCATGCTCAAGCGGTATAGGTCTGGGGCAGATGGGGAGGCTACTCCACCCCAGCTGGGGGTGTTATCTGGAGGCACCCCATGTAGGCTGGTGATCCTCGGGGGAGCTCCAATGTAGGACACGATGGGACCCTGAAGAGTGGGGCTACTGTGGGAGCAGAAGTAGGATAAATAGAAGGTAAAAAAAAGGTAAAAAAAAAACTTTAAACCACAGTGAGAACTTGGCAAACAAATCAAATAACGGAGCACTTTGATTTTGTGTTGCAGGGTTAAACTCTGTTGTACTCACTGAACCATAGACTTCAGGATCTGGGCTGATTTCCAGGATGACTCCCCTCGTGGCAAGATTTAGTTCTCTGGCATGTGGGTGCAGGCTGCAGGACTTTCTCCTTTCTGTTAAGGACCAGGATGCAGGTACCAGGGCTAGAACGACTCAACCCTACCTCCAGGCTTAGCCCCCAAGGATGTCTGCAACCTACGATGATCTTTTCCTCAGAAGTTGACTCCCTTCTCTGGTCTTCTGGCAGCTTTGGCCTCACAGGCAGCAACAGTCTGTTAAGCAAATTGTTTGACATCACAGGCTTAACTTTTGGTACAGTTATGGCCTAGGCCACATAACTTACCTGCTTGCAAGTGGCAATCCTTGGTATGTAAGCTGGCAAAAAGAGATTTGGGTCTCCCCCTTTTAGCAAACAGGTTGAACCAGTTCCTTGATCACCTCCTGATGAAGGGTTCTGTATACCCAAAGCGCTGGGGCTTGTGTGGATGTCTTCCAGTCCGTGCAGAGATGCTGACTTTCTAAATGTGCAAAAAAGCATTTAAAAATATACTTTTGCAAGTGTCTATTGCTCTCTGCAGAGTGCAGGTACTTGGAACTTTTCTGAGCCTAGCATTGTCCCTGCTTTTTTCCCCAAAAGTCTCTGGCACAGTCCCAAGAGTCTCTGTGGTAATCCTGGCTTTCCCATTGGCTGAAAGGCTGCAAAATGGCTGCTTGTGTACACAGTCCCCATGCAGTCTATACATTGCCCCCCGTTTCAAGTTCTGGTGTAGACAGTGTCTTTACTTTTATTTACAAAAACCCTCCTTTCAATAGTCCCAACTGTGCCCTACAAAGTACTGCCACTCTTTAACATTTATTTACAGTACTTTCCCTGTTGCTGCCGCCAAAATACAGACCCTCCTGGGTGGCAGGCAGGTTCCTCATTAACATTTGAAAGGGGCTCATTAATATTCATGAGCCCTGAACAGGTCCCATTTCAAACTCCAATTTTATAACATTACTGAGACTTCTCTATGGCCTCCTTTTGGTCACCAGTCCCCAATGCCTGTTGCTTTTAATTCATGTTAAATACTTGTATGTGTGGAGGGAGGTTACAGCCCTTCCTTGTCCCTGTAGCTGCATGCCAGACTTAGGGGCGCCTAGGAAATCGCTCCCTTTGTCTTGTAAATGTGCAGCCCCATACTGGTTTGTTGGTCCTTTTGTCCTGACCAACTATAACAAGCCTCCTCTATCTCTCTCCTTCTGCAGCAGTGAACCCTCCAGGGCTCCAGCTCACCTGCCGCAGGATTCGCGGCCAGCAGGTGGTCGGTGCTCTCATACCCGCCACCCAAGACCACTTCCCCGGACTCCTCCAGCCCAAAGGTACAGTGAAGCCATACTTTTTTGCCCGCCCACCCATCCTCCTGAGCTTTTACTTTATAGACCATCCTTCTCCACCCTTTCCTGCCATTGGTCCATCCCCGATTCTCTCAACAACCACTCCTTGCCATGTGGACCTAGTCCTCTAACACTCTCCACCTCCCCTCCTAGTGGGTGGATCTACCATTTCTGCTGCCATAGGCAAATTTCTGCCTACCTCTACGTGATATTGGTCTGCTAGATCCTCCTGTTGCTGACCCTAATTTCTTTTAACTAGTGCTTTCATGCGAATCTGGCCTTATAGAACCCCTATTGTTGACCCTTTCTAACATCTCACATTGAGGGCTGCGGTTACAACTTTGCCTACCATATTTACCTGACTAGTGTATCCCCAAACCGCTACTCTACCTATTACTCTAAACTGAAACATGTCTCCTATACTCTGGCTTGGTCTCCTTAACTTCTCTCTCATGGGACCTAGGATCCTTTTCCTTCCAGGTGATATTCACCTTCAAAAGGAGGTGTGCCCTTCACCCCAATTCTGCTTACAATCAGCTCCACTTTTTTTTACACTTACTTGAGTTTCTTCAACAAAGAGGGACCAGCACTTCGTCTTCTCCACAAAGAATACCACCTCAGCATCCTGGACCTTTTACACGCTAGTGCCTTTTGGCAATGGTACTGGGCTATGTATCACTAGGACTTCACAAGGCAAGCACTAGTACTCTGCACCAATGCACTGAATACCCATCTAGCCACTTAAAGGTCAGAGCCTTCAAACTATCTTTTGCTGCCCTGAGGAAAATTGTGCTTCTCCTCCTCTAACGCTCAGGTAACGTCGAACTTAATCCCTGCCCCATAAAAGCTCTCACTTCACCTTCAGAGATTACGGGACTTAAAGGCATTAGCTTTATGCATGTAAATGTCTGCAGCCTCCTAAAGAAGCTCACTTCTATTGAAGCTTGGGTATTTCATACTGCACCAGATGTACTGGTGATCTCAGAATCTTGGCTTCGGCCTTCCACTCCTGATAAGGAGGTTAATATTCCCAACTATCAGCTGTTCAGAACCGATAGGCAGTCGAGGGGTGGTGGGGTTGCCATATATGTTAAGGACAAGTTCAATAACTCCATCATTGACTCCTCCTCTGTTGCTAACAAATTCGAATGCCTAACTATCAAAATTTAAATTTTACCTGCACTGGCCTTCTGTGTCATAGGATGTTATAGACCTCCTTCCGCGGGGTCCCAGCTCCTATCTCACCTCTCCACTATCGTGGGCCCTGGCTCCCTTGAAACTGTTATCCTCAGGGACCTTAATTATGACTGGCTGTCTAATGTTTCCTTACCTCTCAAGTCCTTCTGCGACACGCATGGGTTTACTCAACTTATCAATGAACCAACGTGTGTTAGCAAGAAAAATCCTTAGAATAGTACCTTACTGGATGTCATTCTCACAAGTAAACCATACTCTTTCTCCCATGAGGATATTTTCTCCGCGGATGTTAGCGACCACTGCTTTATAGCTGGGGTCAGGGCTGATCCCAAACCTCAGTCAGCAGCCAGGTTCGTGACTAAAAGATCCAGGCGAAACGCTGATCCAATTAGCTACATCAGTGATTTAAAAACCTCCCAACTCTGGCAGAGCTTCTACCTAGCCAATTCTGTAAGCGCTGCCTATGACATCTTCCACAGAATTGTTATGAACACCGTAATACCTACGCCCCAATGGTAAAAATTTGTATAAAGGCCAGACCTCAACGCTGGTTCACTAAAGACCTCAAGGCTGCTCTGACAAATAGATATAAGCTTTGGAGAAAAGCTTGTCTGTCTCATTCCCCTGTAGACTGGTGCCACTTTAGAGCAGCTAGAAATCACTGTACTAAACTAACTAGAGAGACTAAGGCCAAATTCTTCCGTTCAGAACTGGACTCCACTTCAAATTGCCCTACTAAATTCTGGGCCACAATAAAAGATCTGTCTGGTCATACAGCAGGCAATGTGCTTCCATCAAAAATCATCTCCGACAAGGGTACCATTCAGGACAGAACAGAGATCTAACAGTCCTTTAACAATCATTTTGCTACTGCTGGCCTTGCGTTCGATAATTCTCCTGCTTGTAAGCTATGCTCACTGGCCACATTACAGCTGCCAGCAACTAGTATCTCGAACACTATCTTTTCATTTTCACCTACCTCCTTGAAAGATGCCGAAGACCTCATTCTTCAGCTGGATATAAAGAAAAGTGCTGGTGCTGACTCCTTTGATCCCTTCTTTCTGAAGATTGCTTACCATGTCCTTGCAGTAAGTAAGTAAGTAAGTAAAAATTTATTTTTTAAGTGCTTTTCAGTGCCAAAGTGCTGTACAAATAGAAACAATTAAAATACATACATATAACACAAACAACAACAATAACAATATAATCACAGTAAAATCACTCTCCATATGCCTTTTGAAATAAATAAGTTTTTAATTCTAACTTAAAACTCTCAACGGTCAGGCAGCTTCGTATCCGACAAGGTAGAGAATTCCACAGGGTAGGGGCAGCGTAAGAAAATGCCTGTGCTCCAGAAGTTTTTAAACGAACCCTGGGAACCTCTAGCAATCCCTCATCGAGCGAGCGGAGCGAGCGAGAGGGACAGTAGGGAATAAGGAGATCTTGAAGATACTGCGGTCTCTGTTCGTGTAGGGCTTTATAGGTCAGTAACCCAACCTTAAAGGTGATCCGCCACTGAACCGGCAGCCAGTGCAGTTAACGCAGCACAGGCCTAATATGACTTCTCATAGATGCCTCAGTCAAAAGCCTGGCTGCTGCATTCTGCACCAGCTGCAAGCGGCGGATATCAACCCCCAGTAGCCCTAGGTACAGGGCATTGCAGTAATCAAGGCGAGAAGTAACAAAGGCATGGACCAATGTCAGAAGGTCAGCCAGAGGAACTAGGTGTTTCACCCGAGCGATATTCCTAAGATGGTAAAAGGAGGATTTGACAGTGGATGACACCTGAGATTTCAGGGTCAAACCATCGTCAATAATAATGCCCAGGTTACGCACCCGGTCTGAGGTTGAGAGCTGGGCACCATCGATCCATACGCCCGAAGGAAGTCCAGCCCTACAACCCGCCTCAAGGTGACCTGGGTCCACCATCAACACCTCAGTCTTATCTGGGTTTAATCTTAGCCAGCTGGCACTCATCCAGTCCTTGATCTCGGATAGACAGCTGTTAAGTATAGAGACTGCATCTTCCTGTCCGGGACTAAAAGACAAATACAGCTGAGTGTCATCTGCATAGCAGTGAAAACCCAGGCTGTATTGTCTAATAATGTCTCCCAATGGCAGCATATAGACAGCGAACAACATGGGTGCTAGAATGGAGCCCTGCGGAACCCCACAGGGCAGGAGGACAGTATCAGAGGAATAAATTCCGGTGATAACCCTCTGTCTCTGCCCCGTGAGAAAAGATTGAAACCATTGCAGAACTGTACCAGACAGTCCGCAATAGAGCCACAGGCGTTCCAGAAGCATACCATGGTCCACAGTGTCGAATGCTGCAGAGAGATCAAGAAGGACTAGAATAGTATGAGCCTTTCGATCTCTCACTATCAGGAGATCATTTAGAACCCAGACAAGGGCAGTCTCAGTACTATGTCTTTTCCTAAATCCCGATTGAAGAGTATCATAGATATTGTGATTTGTAATATGGTCATCCAGTAGCAGTGCAACCACCTTTTCAATAACGTTGCCCAAAAAGGGCAGGTTAGAGACAGGTCTGTAGTTAGCTGGGCAGTTCGGGTTCAATGAAGGTTTTTAGGAGTGGTCGACCATCGATCTTCCTTTTAGGGATCAGGAAAGATCCCTGCTCCAGAGATTTCAAACAATTTCAGCAATGGTCGGATAGATAGTATCTACGCAACTTAATAATAGAGGCGTGGGCCCGATCCAAACTACAGCTGGTTGGACGTACAGTCTGGACAATCCTCACAATATCCATGAATTCTGGCTTACCAAAGTCAAACCAGGTGACACAGGTGTTTTTTTCCCCCTGCTGATCACTGCAAACCCTTGAAGAGTGAGCCTGGCCGATATCCAACCTAATGCTGGCAATCTTATCAGCGAAGAACCGAGCAAGCTCATCACACTTTATTTGTGAAAAATCTCTTCCAGACTGTAAACAGAGTGGATTGCACAGTCTGTCAACAGTCCAAAAGAGTCAAACTGGTCGGTTCCGTGCAGCAGCAATCTCCCTGGACAGGAATTCTGCCTTCTTACGGGTTATTGCCGATTAATAGATAACATAATGATCCATCAATCTAAGTTTGTCAGCATCCAAGCAAGATTTCCGCCAGGCCCTCTCTAGCCTTCACCCCACTCTCCTCAGTTCCTTCAAAGACTCATCAAACCATGGAGTCTTTGGGCACTGAGTGAGTGGGCGAACATGAACAGGAGCAATTTGGTCCAAGGCCCTGCTCACTGCCTTATTATAGGCAAGAACAAGATCCCCTGGACCCATGCTCTCACCCAAAACACCCGATAGGACCAGTACCGCTAATAGGCCCTCTGGGTTTACTCCCCTTAAAGGGCGATACTGGACCATCTCCGTAGAGGCAGGCCTATTAGGGGGTGCCCCAAAGCTGAATCTTATGGTGTGATGGTCTGTCCACCAATATCCCATCTGTTCAATCTGTCCTTATCGCAAGGGTTCATTCCCTGCTTATGGAAAACTGCTTATGTCATTCCTCTGTTCAAAGCAGGGGATCCTAGTGATCTAAACATTTACCGGCCGATTTCCCCTATTACCTGTATTGTCAAAACTCCTGGAAAAAATTGTGAATGCCCAGATGAGAACATTCCTTGAATCAACGAATCTCCTAAATCCCATGCAGTCTGGGTTCAGAGCTAATCATAGCACTATTTTGGCACTGGCTAAAGTTACGAATGATTGGCAATGTGAATTGGATAACAAAAAATTTGTCTGCGCTGTTTTCTTGGACCTTAATAAGGCCTTCGATATCATAGATCATGGTCTTCTACTCTCTACATTAAACTCGATTGGCCTGGACCAACCTTCCCTTCGCTGGTTTAATGACTACCTTACCAACAGGCATCAGCAGATCATGGCCAGAGGCCAGCTTTCCCCTCTTAAGCCCCTGACAAGAGGGGTTCTTCAGGGTTCCATCCTTGGGCCCCTGCTTTTTGCCATTTATATTAATAGCATTGATGTTGGCATCAAGGAGGCTAGCATTCATCTATTCGCAGATGATATTGTGCTATATTTAAGCCGTACATCTCCTGTAGCTGCCTGCGAAGACTTGCAAAGTGATTTTAACTTGATACAACATCAGCTTATTAACAAAAAACTCCTCCTAAATGCAAAGAAAATGAAAGTGATGCTACTTACTCCAGTTAATTGTACAACATTTCCTGCTTCCATCAGCACACTTTCCCCTATTACCACTCTTTTAGGAGAGAATTTGGAATTCGTACCAAAGTTTAAGTATTTGGGGGTCTGGCCTGACTATAAACTCTCCTTCATTGACCACATAGAGGACTTGCTAAAAAAACTTTGACAGAGACTCGGTCTCTTCTTCAGGATAAATCATTTTCTAACCTCTGATGCTAAAAAGCAACTAGTTCAGACGACGTTCCTATCCTTAATTGACTATGCTGACTTTATCTACAGCCAGTGTACTGCCTCTCATCTTGGCAAGCTGGATACACTATACCACAGAGCACTGAGATTCATTACTGCATTTCCCTTCTCCACCCATCACTGCTCCCTCTATGTTGCGGTGGGGTGGACCTCTCTGCAGCACAGGAGGAACAAGAATGCTGCTCTTTGGGCTTACAGAGCCATTACCAATAAACTTCCGCAATACATTGCTGACAGCTTGCCCCTAAACTTGATAGGCAATTACACGTTGAGAAGTAACTCATTGATCTCCCTGAAAGTGCCAAGGGTCAGCACATGATTTGGGAGATCAGCCATAAGCTTTGTACTGCCCTCACTCTGGAATAAGTTACAGAAATCCTTCAAATTAAGAACTCCAGTCAGTCTTGCTGTGTTCAAGTCAGTGTACACCAAAGCCGTCTCTGTAGCCTGCAACTGCTTCCATCGCCCTTAGTCGAGTACCTACTGCCTACTGCCAACTGCCTACATACATCTACCTCCCTTTTCCAAGTAATGTCACCTACTCAAATCTTCTCCCCCTCCCTGGTCTATGACCCACATCTACCTTTGTCCTTAGCACCAGGCAGGGCACTTCTGGGCTTCCTGTATTGTATCTGTCCTTGTCCACACTCCCACCTTAAGGGTAATTACATTTGCTCCATTTTCCCTTCCCTCCTTCCCATCCCATTCTATAGCCATCAGCTATGTTACTATGCATTTGTGTATTTATATGACGGCTTATGTACATGTATTTTAGCTACATAATCTGTTTCTATGTATGCTTGTAATTTCTCTAATTGTATCTTTTGCTTTGCTTCGATCTCGTGTGATGCAGGTCCACCTTGTAAATGAGCTTGCTCAATGGAGTTTCGCCTGGATAAATAAAGATTTGATTGATTGATTGATTGATTGAATTAGACAAGCATGGGCACTAGGACCACTGGATTAGCTCCTGAATGACCACAATGTCGGTCAGAAACTTTAGATGTCCCCACACACGTGCATGAGCTGCTGGCTAGATACAGAAAATGCTGGCAGCTAACAGTTAACATTTCAAGCCCAAAATGGGCCGAAACAAAGCACAGAGGCTGTTGGGGGGCCCTGGGGCACATAAATGGACTCAGGCCAGGTGGTAAAGAAAATGGGTAAAATGGGCAGACACCAGAGGCAGAGGAGAAATGGGAGGCATTAAGGTAAGCCCCCCAATTAGGGGGTGTTACCCTCTCCCCTGCTTAGGAAAGCTTGGCATCTGCGTCAAGTCTATAACAGGCTGGTAACCATAAAGACATTATTACTATGTACACACTTTGCTATATACAAGGCCTATTATATACAACATCTGACTAGCATTCTATTATATATAAATGATATATTATATATATTATATTATAGTCAGTACTGGTGGCCACACCTCAAAAAGGACATTAATCTGCTGAAGAAGGTCCAGAGAAGAGCTACAAAGATGATAGTGGGTCAGCAGGGTAAGGCATATGAGGAGAGGTTGAGGGCATTGAACATGTACTCCCTGGAAGACAGGAGGGGGGGGGAACATGATTGGGACCATCAAGAACTTGAAAGGATAAAAAAGGTTGATAAGGAGAGTCTCTGTAAGCTGAGTGGCAACCATAACACTAGGGGGCACAGTCTTTTTTTTTTTATCATTCAACACTTTATCCTCCAGGCCAGAGCAGTCCCAACGACCATGGCCACAGGCACCAGCACACCCAGACCAGGTCCACTGTGTGGATAATTGCCCACTCACCAGGCCGGCCAATGAGAGGACCCCCCCTTAGAGCTTGCGGCATGGACACCCGGTGGCTACAGCTCACAGTTCCAGGAGCATACAGCACGGCCATCAGCTGTGCAGTCGCCTGCATTTTCCTCAGGAAAGCCCCAAGAACCACCCGTGAAGTGGCATCAGTGCACATACGTGAGGACGCCCACCGTGCTCCACCCCCTTGTTTGTGCCTGCAACTTGTAGGGCACCCAGCCTCTGCCAGGTGCCGCTACAGTGCGGTGCAGCACCCTCACTCACCGCAGAGGAAGAAGAGCAGTTGTGAAATGCTCAATCTTTCCTCTCTCCTGCCAGCCCCCGGTGGCCCGAGTCCATTACCGAACCCAGATTGCTGGCACAGTGCAAGGTGTGGTGTCCAGTGCCTCAACCCTCAGCACCACCGGCCCGGAAGGGGACACAATCTTAAGCTGGAGGGTGGGATGTTTAAGAAGGAGGTTAGGAAGCACTTCACAGAGAGGGTGGTGGACACTTGGAATGTACAGCTCGAAGAAGTCATCTCATTGAAGACAGTGGGCAGCTTTAAGAGAGGCTGGGATAGGCATATGGGGAAATTAAGGATCATGGGTAGGGAGGATGGGAGGAGTGGGGATGGAGGGCAGGGACATTAGCTCAAGCTGTGGACCCTGCAATATAAGCAGACTTGATAGACCAAATGGCCTTCTTCTGCTGGTTTCTTCATATGTTTGTATATACAAGTCTGGCCAAACACATAACTATCTACAGTATAACATGCTATAACATTAGTTTTATTTAGATTCATAGACATTGTTAGCAGATAAGGGCCGACGGCCCACCCAGTCTGCCCATTTGAGCTTGTAAGTTCGCTTTATGTTTTCCTAGAAGTCTGTTGCCTCTTACCCCTGACCTCCAGAATTCCCTTATGTTTATCCCATGAAATCTTAAATCCCATGATTGTTTCAGCCCCCACTACTTCCTCTGACAGGGTGTTCCACTTGTCCACCACCCGTTCTGTGAAGAAATTCTTCCTTACGTTTTCTCTGAATCACCCTCCCTCCAACTTCATCCCATGTTCTCTAGTCCTGGAACATCTTTTTTGCTGAAAAATAATGTATTCCTGCACTGTTCCTCCCTGTAAGATACTTGTATGTCTCTATCATATCCCCTGTCTCCCTCCTCTCCTCCAGGGAGTACATATTCAAGTCCTTCAACATGTCCTCATAGGACTTGTGATGCAATCCATGTACCATCTTTGTTGCCCTCCTCTGAACCTTCTCTACCCTGTCTATGTCCTCACGTAGGTAAGGTCTCCAGAACTGTACACTGTACTCCCAGGTGGGGCCTCACTAGTGTCTTGTATAGTGGAATTATGACCTCCTTTTTCCTGCTGGCAATGCCCCTGCCTTTGCATCCCAGCATCCTATTTGCTTTACCTGCTGCTTTGTCACACTGTTTTTTTTAATTTATTTATTCATTCTTGGATTAGAAATACCTTTAAGCACGGGGGGGGGGCTCCTTTACAAAGGTTCTACGTCATTTTGGGAGAGGGTTACAAGACAGACGAGGAGAAAACATTTCCAATTACAGTGTACGGCAAAAAGAAATCATAACACATAAATATTAACAATTTGAATACAGTAGTGATGACGTGAGAGCGTCGTCTGACTAAGAGATAGTGAGGAGTTGTAGAAATTAAAGATAGAGATTAGTGGTAGGGCAGAAAGGTGGAAGTGGTTGCAGCCATGTGGCATTGTCAGTAAATGAAGAGAGGTAGTAGGGGATAAGGGGTAAGGGGGAAAAATCAGGGGAGGCAGACACCAGAGAGGGGAGAGGGAATAGGGTGTCTGAAGAGTAGGGTGGGGGAAGTGGGAAGGACAGAAGAGGGTATGAGGCATGAGGGAAATGGGTGACTGGATAGGAGAGGGGTGGTGTAAGTGGAGGAAGGAGGCAGCCTACCTTGAGGTCATCAGAGATGATAACACCAAGATCCCTTTCCTGCTTGGTGCATGCTATATCCTCAACCCCCAACTGATATGTTGTTCCAGGGTTTTTGTGTCCCATATGCGTTATCCTGCACTTCTTTGCACTGAATTTCAACTGCCAAACCCCTGACCATTCTTCAAGTTTCTGCAGGTCCCTCCTCATTCTGTCTATGCCCTCTGGCGTGTCCACTGTGTTACAAAGCTTTGTGTCATCAGAGAACAGGGAAATTCTGCCTTCTAGGTCCTGCTCAATGTCACTGATGAAGACATGGAATAGGACCAGTCCCAGCACTGATCCCTGTTGTACCCCACTGGTCACTCTTCCCTCTGTGGAGTGACAGCCATTTACCACCACCCTCTGTGTCCTGCCACCCATCCAGTTACCTACCCAACGCACTACTGTCCTGCCCACTCACATATTCCCTAGTTTGTTTAATAGCCTTCTGTATGGCATAGTGTCAAAGGCCTTGCTGAAGTCCAGATAGGCCATATCCACTGCCCTGCCCTGATCCACCTCCCTTGTCACCCAGTCAAAAAATTCAATGAGGTTGGTCTAATATGACCTCCCCCTGGTAAAACCATGCTGCCTTGGGTCTTGTAGTCTGTTGGCAACCAGATATTCCACCAATCTCTCCTTCAGTAGTGCTTCCATGATCTTCCCCACTACTGAGGTAAGGCTGACTGGTCTGTAGTTCCCCACTTCCTCTTTGTTACCGCTTTTGTATAAGGGAACTACATCTGCTATCCTCCAGTCTTTGGGTACCTCCCCTGTTTCCAGTGATACTTAGATGATGGATGTCCTGCAATAACTTAAAGACAATGTCATGACATCTTAAATTTACATGGCATATCTTAGGCAGTTTAGAAACCACATGTTTTCAGTTAAGTCATCATTTACCACATTGTACCAGTGCATTTCACCTTATTCCCCTCTTATTTCCCATAATCCCCTTTCTAGATTGGGGGAACCTTAGTTCTGGTGGAGGCTTTGGTTCTGGTGGAGGCAGTGAACACAATTCTGGGCAAGGAGTTAGGCGTAACACATTCTCCTTTGTGTACAACATTCATAGGCAGATTAACAGGCTCTCCTGGAGTATCATACGTGAGCTTTAATACAGGTTTTACAGCTCTGGTAGAGTGACGTGGCAAGTTTGGCACAGGCACTTGCACTTCCACTTCAGCATTTGAGGTGATCAGTCCCTGTTCACTGTCCAGCAACAGACAGCTTCAGAAGAAATGGGTACCACTGCACTTTCTTCATGGTCATTATTCATCTTGAGCCCTTTGTCCTGAATATCACTATCACTCTCAGGCTCTTTATTTTATTTTGTTTAGTTTCTGTTGACCGGTAAGTGCACTAGACAAATCCTGCCTATTTTCAGGCATGACCCGGGAAGGGGGATACAGATGAATGTCAACTGACTTTGAACCAGATTAAGCTGTTGGCGGTATTTCTTTTTTTTTTTTTTTTTTTTAGTGAATGAGGGAAATTTGGCCAGGACACTGGGGAAATTCCCCTGCTCTTGCTTCCTGTAGGACCAAGATGGCTGCCGTCCCGGATCCTGGAGAAGGTGGAGGTGACTTCATTGCTGTCAGCAGAGGGAACCTATGGCTGAGGAAATGGCCAGTCCAGATCTGCAGTCGAAGAGGATGGAGGTGCAAGCTCTACAGGAGCCTGAATTACCTCAGTTAGTGCAAAGTATGGAAATGCAGCATTTGGTTGAAACCTTGTTACACTCAGATGAAGAAGGAAATACTCCTACAGAACTTTTTTCAACAGAGGATCTTACAGCTAAGCCAACAAATGAGGTAAAGGCCACGAGTTCTAAGGATACAGTTGAAAATGCTGAACAGACTTTACGTTTATTTCTACAAAAGGAGGAATTGAGGCATGCTCAGGAAAAAGCTAAGTTGCAAGCTAAACTTGAGGAAGTAACACATTTGGCTTTAAGCACAAATACAAAGGAGAAGCCGGTCAGGGAACCCTCTGATGCAGCAAACTCAAAGGCCCAGCTGGAGCAGGGTGAGTCAGTCACAGTTGTCAATCATTCCTCTACTGTCTTTGAAAAAGTAAAAGGGGAGAATCAGCCGGCTGGCAGTTTAAACGTAGCAGTCTCAAACGTGTGCCTACAGCCGAGCCCCTTAGTTGAACAAACTGGGATTAGTAAGGTTGCTGAGATGTCTACTGTATCACTCAGAATAATATTAAAATTGTTGACACCACCCTTAAGTCAGGGCATTTAACGCTGTCAAAAACCTCGGGGTTTGTGGCCTTACCTGACGGTCAAGCGGCTGTCAGATTTCAGACAAACAACTTGGAAACACAAGGTATGGCAACGCATTTTTCTTTTACTAACTTAAACAAGTTCAGCCAAAAAAAAATGCAGAAAGATAAAAGGCTAGCACAAACCTTAGCACACAGACATTTAAATATGAAACCTTTACAAACTGCATCAGTACCGACTCTCAAGACAGCTGAATTGCAAGATACAACCTGGACTCTGGGTGGAGCACTGTCCCGGTCAGGTTGGAAACAAAACCTCGCAGGGATTTGGGTACCAGATCCCGAAGTGGGACAATAATTTACCATTCACTCCTTCTTCATCGACATGGACTCCAGGACATGGTTTAGAACAAGCAGAAGTTACTCTTAAAAACCAAGAGACGCCAGATTCAAAACAAACAGATGTCGTTGAGGCGGCCATTGAAGTACATTCTCCAACAGGGGGAACTGACACTGCTAGACAGGTTGAAGAAATCCTGATAACTAGTGCGGATCCTGAGATTGAGCACAATTTGGATGAATCTGCTAATAAACAACCTCTGCTTTCAGAACTGTTTACAAATATAAAAAGCAAGCTCCTAGGAGGAACGCGTGAGAATTCGTATAAAGGGGCATGGAGGACAGACCAGACAGGCATTTTGTAGGAAAACATTATTGAAAGATTCTTTATTGTCTCTCGAGAGGTGTTTGCCTTCATAAACATCTCAGGGAGGACAATTTCGACATACGCTTTGATCTGCTCACTTTTTAGATCTCTTTTGGGAAAGGTATGCCCAGGTAAAATACTCCCCTATCTGGTCTCCTTTTGTGGTTATTCCACTTTCTAAACCGTTGGTCAAATTCATTACGGTAATGTTTCATAACAAGGGTGTGCATGTAGCAGATATAACATATTGGTTATCCCAGCGTTATGAAATAATAAGTGACCCTGAGGCTATTTTGGTTACTGAACTCTTTTGGACCGGGATTAGCGATATAAGGTTAAACTGCAAAATACAGATTCAGGCATAGTCCATATTCCTAACTCATTTATGTTAGGTAGAGACGGGGGTTGCTTTTGCGGGCAACCCAGAGCCTGCTACAAATGTGGTTCCCGTACTCATATATCAAGCACATGTGATAAACCTAGATGTGGGAATTGTGGGGAGGTGGGACACATTTCCTTTCAATGCGCATCACACACTAAATGTGATTTTTGTGACAATGTAGGACATGCATTTAAGGATAGTCCCTGGGCTACTAAAAATGCGGCTTGCAATGTCAGTCCTGATCTCCTAATTCAACAAGCACAAGATATAGCTGAGGTACCTGCACAACCGCTACAAAAAGAATGGGAGAAAGAACCTTGTTCTGAAAGAAGTTTGGGCCAGGTTGCAATTCAGGCTTTAACCACCCAGACTACCATCACTATCCCTTCCCCCTGCCCTCCCCATCCCTCATAAGTTGGAACAACAGGGGTTTCAGCGGGAATGCTTGATTCCAGTGCGTTATAGCGAACCAGCTCAGGATAATGTTCTTGAAGCTTCTTCCCCACCTCAGAGGCATAGATCCTCAAGAAATCAAAGGTCACTTTGTATTTCCCTCTTCACTACTCTTCCTTTGGATCTTGTGTCATCCAAAAATTCTTCAGAGGATGTACAGTCCAAAAACCCTTTTGCAGCGCTAGCACCAGAATGGGGGGACTCAGATATGAACCAAGAGGAAAGGGACAGTAATACCAGGAACCAAGACATGGAGACTCTAAATGGGTTTGCAGGGTACAAAGGGAAAAAAAAAGAAGGAAAAAAAGTTGATCACCAAGAAGGTCTAAAAACATTTTCATCTGCTGATGCTTAAAATTGGATCAATAAATGTACACAGTGGGCTGGATATTCAAACTGCACCATTCTGTGGCGCAAGCCCTTGCACTGCTCAAAAAAGTTGTACAGGGGTGTGGCTGGGGCGATATTCAACGGAGTTGCTCTATTGAGCAACTCCTTTGAATATTGCCCCCCAGCCACAGCCACTGTGCATGGCGCAGTGGAACTTGCACCACCGCAAGTGGTCAGAGTGGAGCATTCAAGATGCGGTGGCGCAAATTCCATTGTGCCATGCGCACATTTCCGATATTCAAAAGGTGACATGCAAATGGGGCCATAAGTTATGCAAGGCATGGGGGGGGGGCATTTGCATCTACTTACGGCCCCATTTGCATGCCATTAGCATGCAGGTGCCGCTGATCCTCGATAACTTGCGCCTGTCACCCTGCCAGGCAGCAGCCATCGGGGACAGACGCCCCTGCAGCCCAATCACAGGCATGAAGTAAATCCTCCCCACTGGCCTCGATCGCTACATAACAGTATTAAACCCCCCCACTGGCCCGATCGCTGGCAAAACAGAACTGAACCTCTGACTGGCCCGATCGCTGGCAAACCAGAACTGAACCCCTGACTGGCCCGATCGTGGGCAAACAGAACTGAAACCTCCCGACTGGCCCAATCATGGGCATAACAGAAATGACCCCACCCCTAGCTCGATCGCGGGCAGAACGGAGTTCAACCCCCAAAGACCAATATCCCTGGTGGTCCAGTGGACCGCGAAGCCCAATCGCTGGCATTAGAGTCAACCCCCAAGGTCTAATTTCCCTGGTGATCTAGTGGCCCCCACCCCACCCACCCACGGAGCTCCACCACCCCGCCCCCGTCAGCCGGCAGGCAGCAGCACCTTACCCGCCCGCCGCCCGCTGCCCGCTGACTGACTGTTGGTAGGGCTACACGCCCAATG
The DNA here is from genome assembly GCA_016271365.2 of Neoceratodus forsteri. Lineage (NCBI taxonomy): Eukaryota > Metazoa > Chordata > Ceratodontiformes > Ceratodontidae > Neoceratodus > Neoceratodus forsteri. The sequence continues at coordinate 119,942,240 of JADMNL010000024.1, read as the reverse complement.
GTTCAGAGCAAGAACCAGTGGACATGCAGCCCATACCTTACAAGGCAGTCCAGATATGTGAATGAATGTATTGCCCTGCCCTGCCAGGCAGCAGCCATCGGGGACCGACGCCCCCTGCAGCCCGATCACGGGCATGAAGTAAACCACCCCCACAATGAATGAATTCATTCACATATCTGGACTGCCTTGTACGGTATGGGCTGCATGCCCATTGGCTCTTGCGCTGAACCATGGGCATGCAGCCCTACCGAGCAGTCAGTTGGCGGGCAGTGGGCGGCAGGCGGTTGGGTGCTGCCACCCACCAGCTGATGGGGGGGGGTGGTGGGGCTCCGAGTGGGTGGGGGGGCCACTAGATCACCAGGGTAACTGGACCTTGGGGGTTGACTCTAATGCTCGCATCGGGCTTCTGGGTCCACTGGACCACCAGGGATATTGGTCTTTGAGGGGTTGAACTCCATTCTGCCCGCGATCAAGCTAGGGGTGGGGCTCACTTTGTTATGCCTGCGATCAGGCCAGTCGGGGGTTCAGTTCTGTTTTTGCCCACGATCGGGCCAGTCGGGGGTTCAGTTCTGTTTTGCCCGCGATCGGGCCAGTCGGGGATCTTAGTTCTGTTTTGCCCGCGATCGGGCCAGTGGGGGTTTAATACTGTTATGCCCGTGATCGGGTCAGTGGGGGAGTGTGTTCTGGCCTGTGATCGGGCTATGGGGTTACTATTATGCCCGCGATCGGGCTACAGGGGTTACTATTATGCCTGTGATCGGGCTGCAGGGGGCACAAGGAACAAGTGGAGGCCACCCACAGGTGGCAGCTGCTGTGTTGCACCCTGCAATGCGGCAGCTCACCTGTGGGTGGCCTCGACTTGATCCTTTTTTTTTTGTCTCAAGTTGTGCAGGCGCAGGTGGGGTTGCGCCTCGTACAACTTCTGCACAGCCCGTTGAATATCGGGCTGTGCAGTTTATGCATGGTTCCTCCCCCTCAGGTTGAGCATGCCTTCATTAGCATTGCGCTGTTGCTCAGCATGACTTGGGGGGCGCAACTGCCTCCTGCTGAATATCGCAGAATGGTGCAATTTCAGACTTGTGCAGGCACAACCCTATTGCGCATGGCGCAACCCTTTTGAATATCCAGCCCAGTTTGTTAAACTCATCAGAAAGACAGATTGTGTTTGATTACTTGCACATGTTTAATTTGGAAATCTGTTTTTTACAAGAAACTTGGTTTTTTTCTACTCAAAATATATGAAACTATCAGAGTGAATGGTTTTGGGGACCATCTTATTAGTCCTTCGGACAGGATACTGCAGATGGGGTGGGGATTGTATTTAACTCTTTTTCTTTTCATCTTCTAAAATTGGTGGATATCCTTCCAGATAGAGCCTTGCTATTGGATGGGACATGGAAAAATAAGCATTATAGGTTAATTAATATTTACAGCCCACAGACTAAAGCAGGCAGAGTAGCACTGCTGGCGGCAGTCAAACCTTACCTAATACCACTCAGAATATAATTTTTTGTGGCGATTTTAATTGCAAAATTCCATCTAATGTTAAAACTAGAAAGCCTATGGCTAAAATATATTGCGATTCCAATGCTTTGATAGATTTAATATCCTCAGCTAACTTGATTGATTGCAGTAAATTCAAGGAACGGGGTCCAAACTTTACATTTAGGAAGGGGAATTTAAAGTCCACTATGGACTATGTACTGGTGTCTAAGGCTTTATCTAGAATTGAAATGGTAAATGGTCCAGTGGAATTTTCAGATCATGCTTTATTAATAGTACAGATATACGATATCCCTGAATGTACATTTTCTGTTACCAGATGGAAATTGAATATTAAAGCCCTGGATGACCTAGGAGTCCAACAAGGAATAAGAGCCATTATTAAGGCAAGATGTTCTGTTTGTTTTTTATATACGGATATAGGACAATGGTGGCTGGACTCAAAAAAAGATTTCCAAGACTGGTTAAAAAATATGGGAAACATAAGGTGAATGATGATTTTTTAAAGTATCTCTCCCTGCGACAACAATTATATAAACTGTACACTTGGGCTAATACTTCAAAAATTAATTATTCGTAACAAATCAAGAAAATTAAATCGGAAATGTTAGTCTATCAATATGATAGAGCTAAAACAGTGAAAGTATTATTTCAGAATGGGATAAAAAAAAATCAGTGGGCGATCCTTTTCAGGCATGTAAAACTATGAGAGAAGATACGGAAATGACAGCTCTGTTTGATTCTCAGGGGGTGTTGCAAAGTTCAGTTTATGACCTTTTCTCTATCATAAAAGATTATTCGGTAACATTATTACCAGATAGTTATCCCACAGTTCAGGATATTGGGGTTTACCTAAATTATATTCAAATTCCTCCTATACCTTCTGAGCTCCTACACAATGTCACAAGTATTGATTCTTCGGAAATAAAAATAGCAATACAGAAAATGACATCAGGGAAATCCCCAGGGCTGGATGGGTTGCCCATTGAATTTTATAAAACATTCAAGGTGGAATTATCTGATTGTTTAGCAGTAGTTTTTGGCTATTTTTTCAAAATGAACATAATCCCACCAGCTTTTTTAGATGGTATTCTAATGTATCTTTATAAATCAGGTGACAGACAGCACATTTCTAATTGGAGGCCTATTACCATACTTAATTCGGATGATAAAATTTGTACGCACATTTTAAACAATAGGTTGAAGCTTTTTGCTGATCAGGTTATATCTCCAGCTCAATATTGTAGTTTACTCTGTCAGAAAATACAATCAGCCCTAATGATAGTGAGAGATGTTATTGAACATCTTTCTCTTTCATGTAAATTTGGCACTTTAATAACAATAGACCAAGAAAAGACATTTGATCGGGTTTCCCATATATATTTGTTTTCAGTTCTGGAATATTACGGAATTCTGGAGTACTTAATCTGATCAATTAAATTAATTTATAGATCTACAACAGTTTACCCAATTATACAAAATCAAATGATTTATAATTTTAAAACCCAGCTTGGGGTGCGGCAGGGCTGTCCTCTGAGTCCTCTTCTTTATGTCTTCTCTTTGGATCCTTTTTTAAGATTTATAACAGATAAACCTAAATGGAAAGGTATTCAGGGACTAGGCTTGCAACCAGCTATAAATGCTCAAGCTTTTGCGGATGATCTCTGCCTGTTTTTTTCAGAAATTTCACAATTTCTGAATTTTTCAAACATTATGTTGGATTTTACTAAATTATCCAACTCTAAAATGAATATAGCAAAAAGTCAAGGTTTATATATTGGGGTAGGATTCCCGGAGGCTCAAATAGTACAGGGTTTACGTATATCCTCTGAACCATTGAAAATATTGGGTATTACTTTTGGACCCCAGAATATGGCCTTATTTAATTGGGAAAAATCATTATTAAAAGTTGAAACCAAAGTATCCCACTGGAAATCATGGAGTATATCAAAAATTAAATGCATACAGATAATAAAAAAATTCCTTGTCCCACTTTTACGTCATGTAGCTATGTTGTATCCCCCACCAAAACAGTTAGAGGTAAGATTAAATGGTGTTATCTTTCAAATGCTTTGGGGAAACCGCTTAAACCCTATTAGGAGGTGTTTTACTTGTCTCCCCAAAAAAGGGGGGATTAGGTATGTTAGATCCTATTGTTTTTTTTCACACCTTTTCTTATCGCAAATGGTTAAATGTGGTTTAGGATCATCATCATCACCACAAAGGTCATGGTGTAGATTAAGTTTAGACAGATATTTTAGGGCATGGGGAGTGGTGGCCCCAAGATTAGGGTCTTTTTACATGTTCCTGATTTTTTTAGATCAGCTGTTTCCAAATTATATGTTTGGAACCTTGCAAAAAAAAGAGATTCAGGTTCAATCTGGGAAGCAACTGTATAAAACTGTTTTAGATAAAATCTACCCAATAGAGCCGAGTTTTAAATTTTGTACCCCAGACTGTAATTAATATATTTTGGCTCAATTAGTAAACCCCAGAATCCCGCTTCAGATGTGGGAACACTTGTGGTTATCAGTTTATGGTAGAACCCAGGTAAGGGGGAACGCTAAGCATAAAGCTGTCAAGGAACGGAATTGTCCCTATCCGGATTGTATAAATGTGGAAGAAACCATGGAGCATCATTTATTTTTTTGTTCCTATTCTACACAATTATGGGGCTATTTGGCCAAAGTATGGAATATACCTTGGCTTGTTAATTTAAATTATGAGATATGCGTTATAGGCAATTATTCCTTTTTGGGCTCCAGCTTCCACTCAGAAACTCTTGCTATTTTTTTTTTGTTGTTTAAAATGTTATCTATGGCAGGCAAGATGTAGTTGGGTACTTTGTCAGAATAGAATGTCTTACGAGATGGTTAGGATCTTTATCTGTGATGCTATGGGTCAAGTATATGTTATTGATACTACACAGGCAAAGGAGAGGCAAGTCCAACGATGGTGGAAAGGTTTTTCATTTTCTATAAAATATAAATAAGGTGTTTAGAATAAATTTGGTTAAAATTATTTATTTTTTGGGGTTTTTTTCTACTTCGTTTAAATGGGGATTTTAGGGTAAGAGCAAACACTAATGGTGAAATGTTATAAGGTGTATTATGGAAAGTTTTTTTTAGTTTTTCAAGGAATTTGTTTCTTACTTTATTTACCCTTCTCAAGGTATGACTTGTTATTTTTTTTCTTTCTGTATTATAGTTGTTTAATTATGTTTCCTTACTCTGTTTCAAAAGTTGTTTATCTGGATGTATTTATGATGTTTTTCTTCCTAATAAAACTACCCCTACTCTTTTCGATAAGTGCCATGGTATCTTTAACATCCACCCGAACTACCACCAATCCAGGCAGATGGGACCTCGGTTTAACGTCTCATCCGAAAGACGGCACCTCAGAAGTGCAGCACCCCTCTCATGCTGCACTACAGTGTCAGTACTGGGATATTAACCCAAGTGCCAGATGTGGGAACTGAACCCACAGCCCTCTGATCTCCCGACCTCAGAGACAAGTGTGCTACCTACTGAGCCATTGACACTGACAACTTTAGACTCATCCTCATTTGTGAGGGGTATATCTACAAAGTTTGAATCATCCAGAATACAATTTGCAGTTTCTGGAACAATAACAACTTTCTGTGGAATGGAACAGTTCATGTATTCCATCTAATGCAGTTTCACTAGGGCATTCACTGAAGTTTGCATTTGTTTCAGTTAACTCCACCACACAAAGAGAGTCAGCACTGTCAGAATTCGTACTGTGGACATCACTTTCTGAAGGTTCAGGTACAATTGTTAGATTGGAGTCAGTTGAAACCACTGGATTTTCAGAGGTATTGCTTTGACAAGAAGAGGGAAATCCCTGGAACAATCTTGCAAGTTCAGGGGTTGGGTAATAAACAGTACCAAACTCCTCATCATCACTTTCAGAATCAGTGTTTTCAGTGTTGGCAGTGTTAGAGACCTCACTGACAGGAGTAAAAGGTTGGGAAGCAGATGTTCGCTGACTTTGTTGCTTAGCTTTGGTAGCAGACCTGGTCATGGGACATTTAAGACTCTCAGACTCTTGAACTTTATTGAGTACTAACTGGCCAATAGGCAAAAGTGGAAATTTGTGTATGGTTTTGACAGCACAAGGTTCCCCTTCTGGACACACTTTATACACAGGTAAATCATTCAGTTTACTGATTACAATATAGTGGATATGACTCCAGCAGTCAGCTATTTTATGCTTGCCTTGAAATCCTAAGTTACGCATCAGCACACGGTCTCCTGCCTTGAGTTCTTGGACCTTGACATGTTTGTCGTAGTGAGCTTTTTTGGCCAAATTTCTTTTTGCAGCCATAGTATGAGCAAGCTGGTATGCATGGTTCAATTGTTCTTTTAACTTTTTAACATACTGAAGGTAGTTTTCGGATCGAGCACCATCAGAAGAGACACCAAAGTACACATCCACAGAGAGATGAGCTTCTCTACCAAACATAAAGTGGTACGGTAAAAACCCAGTGGCGTTATTTTTTGTACAGTTGTAGGCGTGTACTAAAGCACTTATTTGTTGGCTCCAATTAGGCTTGTCCTTTGGATTCAATGTGCCAAGCATATCCAATAAGGTATGGTTAAATCTCTCCGGTTTCAGGTCTCCTTGTGGGTGATGGGGGTAGTTCTGGATTTTCTGGCGCCTTACATAGATAGTTCTTTTATAAGTCTGCGCTCGAAATCTTGGCCTTGATCAGAATGAATGCACTGAGGGGCGCCATAGTGCATAAAAAACTTTTCTACAAGAACTTTTGCCACTGTAGAGGCCTTCTGGTCCCTGGTAGGGTAGGCCTGTACATATCTTGTGAAACAATTAGTTACTACCAGTACATTAACAATGTTCTTTGAATCTGACTCTAGGCTAAGAAAATCAATACATACAAGCTCCATTGTGGCACTTGTAGTTATATTGACCAGTGGTGCTGCTCTTTGAGGCTGAGCTTTTCTTTGAATGCATCTGCTGCAAGGTTTACAACATTGTTCGATGTCTATGCCCATTTTAGGCCAGTACGTGATTGGGCCAAGTCCAGGGTTCTTTCACTGCCTAAATGTCCCATGTCATTGTGTAATGTCTGTAGTACAACATTTTTGAACTTGGTTGGCAACATTAGCTGTTTTTTAACAATCTTCCCTTGGTTATCAATCAGTTCTTGGTACAATAGCTAGTCATGCAATTTGAGTTTACAGTATGTCCCCCTCTCAATAATAAAACAGTGTTGGGGTCATTGGACTGCATTTTTAAGACATCTTCTCCCATTTTTAAGGTATTAATGACTTTTCTCATCATTGGATAACAGTTCTGCTCTCTTTGAATGTCAACTGGAGTTAGCTGGGGTAGAGAGCTTAAGTCTAGAGCTGCGAAATTACAGTAAGCCACTGGTATGCAAGTATCTGGAGGTTCCAAGCAATCGACCAAACAGTTAATGTTTTCTGTGTATGGAGATTCATCTCTATCAAATTTGTGGCATAGAGCTTTTACTGATTGTTCAAGAATATACACCCACTGCTGAGTGGAAGCAGGACTGCATGAAAGAGCATCGGCATCGATGTGATTTAAGCCTGGATGGTACTCAACTGCATAATCATACGTTGAGAGAGGAGATAGCCATCTGTGCCCAGCTGCATCTAGTTGGGCAGAGGTCTGGACATACGTTAATGGACTGTTGTTGGTCTTGACCAGGATCTTTACACCATATAGGTATTCATGAATCTGATCCACTATTGCCCATTTAAGAGTGAGAAATTCCAATTTATGCACAGGATAATTGTTTTTCTAAAGGCGTCAGACTCCTACTAGCAAATGCTACTGGGTGTAATCCCTTTGTGTATTTTTGGTAGAGTATGGCCCTTAGGCCACTTAGACTGGTGTATGTGTGTAACACATAAAGTTTTGAAAGATCAGCATAAGTAAGTACAGAAGTATGAGTCAATCATTAGATGATTTCTTCTAAAGCAGTGTCGCAATCAGGAGTCCCTCTCTGACTAAATGGTTCGTAAGGCTTGAAATAGGTTTTTACAGTCTCTTTGCCAGTATCTTTTTTAAACTTTTTATGAGTAGGAGGATACCCTTGAGTTAAGTTAAGCAGAGGCCACACTACTTTAGTATAGTCTGACAAAGCGGTGGTAATATCTGCAAAATCCTAGAAACCTCTGGAGCTCTTTTAGGTTATTGGGCATTGGCCAGCTGGTTAAAGCTTCCACCTTGCTGGGGTCTGTTTGTATACCCTCGGGAGACACAATGTGACCTACAAATTTCACAGAACTCTGAAGGAATTGGAATTTGTCTATGGATAGCTTTAAGCCGAATTCCTTGAGTCTATCAAGCACTTTGAACAGACGGGCTTCATGTTCTTTAAGGGTCTTTCCAAAGACAATAACATCATTGAGGTACACCAGGCATTCAAGTAGGCTCATGTAGCCCACTGCACGCTCCATAAGTCTCTGAAATGGCTAGCACACCCAAAATTCCTTGTGGCACATGGAGGAATTCATAGAATCTCAGTGGACAAATAAATGCTGTTTTCTCCCTATCTTCTGGAGCCATTGGGATTTGATAGTATCTGCTGCAGAGATCAAGGACAGAAAACCACTTACTCCCATTCAAACAGTCCAACACATCCTGTATGCGTGGCATAGTGTATTGATCAGGGACAGTTCTTTTACTGAGTGTTCTGTAGTCCACACACATTCTGACAGAGCCATTTTTCTTTCACACTACAACACTCAGGGAGGCATACGGACTCCGTGACTCTTGTATTATGCCAGCTGCTAGCAACTCTTGCAGATGACGTCTCACATTGTCTATGTCGGCAGAAGCTAGGCATCCAGATCTTTCCTGGAAGGATCCCTCATCATGCAGTCATATGTGGTGTTCAACACCTGTAACACATCCAACATCCCACTCCTTGAGAGAGAATATCTTGGTTCACTGAGCCAGCTTTTTGCTAATTCTGTTTCTCCAGCTACTCAGGATAGGTGAGTCCCTGAACTCAAACATGTCAGGCGATACTTCACATTCTCCTCCAGTCTGGCACTTGGATGGCAGTACAGCAGTGCCAACATAGTAAACTTTAGCCAGAGTGCAACCTCTGTACACCTTAATATCTCAGTCTGTGACATTTTGAATCTGGACCACCACTCTTCAGGCATACGCGTGAGCATGGACAGGAAGCACACTGGGCTTAACCAGCAGTCCTTTGGGCAATTTTCCCTCTTCCGGGGCATCCAGCATCAGTATTTTGTCGGTCACATCCTTCTGCAACCACAGTTCTCCACTGACATTGCACTCAGCATTGGGGGAGGAGTATAATAGCAGAGGAATCCTTCTTCCACACAATACCAACAGGCTCATCCATGTCACTCTCCTCGGGGTGCATTTGCATCACATAGACCCTTTCAATCATGGCAGGATCAATGCAGGGCTCTCCCAGTCTTCTTTTGCTGCCCTTTCTTAACATAACTGAGCAAGACAGCCAAACATATGTGCATTTGTACCAGTTAGCACAGGGATTCCATCATATAGTCCAGTGGGAGGACAGACCAGGGCTAGTGTCTCCACCGAGTTTCCCACACCTGCCAGAGGACAAAAAAAAACATACTCTTAGGTAACTGAGATATGGATACGACTCATCACTCAATCCCCATACATGCAGTCCACCATGGGGTTGTAGTGGTTGGTCAGAGAAATGCTGATCATACCAGTCTTTGAAGATTACTGTAACTTGGGCCCGCTGTCTAGTATTGTTCGAGCAGGGATTCCATCCACATGCACAGTAGTCTCCATAGAAGGACCCACCAATTCTGACCAGTCAAGAGAGGTATTTGCATGGCACATTAACAGATGACTTTGCAACAAAAGGCTTAACTGATGATTTTGTAACAAAAGGCTTAGATGAAGACTTGGCAGAAAGTTTGGGATTGTTTTGTTTAACTTGATTTAACAGCTTAGCATTCACCTTTCTTAAATCTTCAGGTGACTGGCATGTTCTTCTGGTATGGCCATCCTCCCCACAGTGATAGCAGAAAATACCAGACTTAAAATTTTGTGAATGAGCAGACTCTTTAGTTAATTTGCCACCAGGGGTTTTCCTAGGCTTGGGTTCTTCTGGTTGCCTATAGGAATGCTCATACGCACCAGGCCTTCACCATAGGTGTGCTTTGGTTAGATGACTAAGCAAGGTCACATACTAGGGATCTCAACTCTCTCATTTCTCTCAACATGTTATTGTTAGCCTCTTCTTTAGGGACTTGAACACTGGCACTGTTTGCAGAGGTTTGAGCCTCACTGGACACTTCAGTAGCATGAATTTGGGCAGTCTGGCCTTCAACCATCTCTATAGCACTTTGGGCATTTATTTTTAGCTCCTTCAATTCTTGTAGTGAATCTTTCATCTGCTGTAAATTAGTAACAGTCTCTTTGTGCTCCCTTGGCACTGCCCTCGACCCTTAAGTTTCAACTGACTGGACACCATCAGCTGCAGATGCATGGGGAGTCTCCATGGTGCCCTTCTTTGTTTGATCTCCTGTACTTCCTTCATCAACAAACAAAAGGAGAGAGGCGAGTCCCTTCTGTCTGGCAACCACAACTAAAGCAATAACAAGTCAGAGTATGGGGCAGACTTAAGTATTTGATCCAATCTAAGTTTGTTCAGTTCTCCTGAGACCACACCTCCTTTTCTAAAGCATTTCTGTAGGGCCTTCTCAAGCCGAGATATATACACAGAGAAGGGTTATCCCTGACATTGATGGGTTGTTTTGAACCTCCACAGAAGGTCCTCATCCGAGTCTGGGCTCCCAAATACATTTTCTAAAGCAGCCAAATAATCCTGTGCTGCTGCCTCGGAATTGCCAACTGAGCAAATAGTACCCAGAGCTGGACCTCAAAGGCTCTCACTTAACATTTTCCTTTTCTCCACCTTGGAGCATTGCCATTCTTGCACTAAGGGAGCAGCATAGTCTGCCCATGTCTCCAAATCATCTTCTCTGGCTGGAGTAGGGGTCACTCCTGAAAAGATGTTTAACCTTCTATATGAGTCTGAGGAGGGGGGCATAGACGGCTTAGGTCCTTCATCCCAGGAAGGGGTCCCTCCACCAGAACATAGTAGCATCCGAAGCACTTCCACCCCCTTCCCTTCAGTCAGTAACAATTTGGCAAATTTCTCTTCAAAACTTTCAGGTACAGGTGGTTGCTCCAGATTTGGGGAAGTTTCACTGTCCTTGATTATCACTTTCCATGCTACCGGGGACTCGTCAGAGAAAATGACCTTGGGCACCCTTGCAACATCCACTGTATTACTAGAAATATTGGGCTTTAATGAAATCTCTTGTCAAATCACAAAATAGTTCAAGTAGCATTAAAGTTATTGAAAATCATGTTTTGCAAAATCCAGTTAATGCTGCAAATGTTCTAAACAAATATTTCACTGTACTTCCTGATTTAAACATCCCTATTGGATTACAAGAAAAGGGACAATGTGGGACTGAGGCAAATGATAATCAAATAGATCAAAATGTTGTCCCAAAATTTAGGTTTAAACAAATAACAAGGAAGGAGGGAAGTAATTAAAGAAATAAACTACAAAAAAATAAAGCTAAAGGTTTAGATGACGTAGAAGTTAGATTCCTGAAAGATTCCATACCCGAGGTGGCCCAACCTTTAACTAGTCTCTTTTATAGGAGCCTGATTGAAGGAAAATTTCCTAGTTCCTGGAAACAAGTCAAAGTAGTGCCAATTCACAAGGGGGTACTGACTTCAGGCCTACAAACTATAGGCCAATCGCCCTATTGTCTGTCTTATCTAAGCTGCTGGAAAGGTTGACACATAGCCAAATTATGGATTATCTAGAAAAATATAATATGTTAAATGAATTTCAGTCTGGCTTTAGAAGGGCTAGGTCGACGTCCACCGCACTCACTGATTTTATTGATCTAGTGGCAACCCCACTTGGAGGGTCGAGGTCTGTGGGTGCGGTGTTTGTCAACCTATCAAAGGCATTTGATTTGATTGATCATTCATTATTATTATGGAGGCTGAAACAGCTAGGTATAGCAGCTGAACCATTAAACTGGTTCCGATCAGATCTTGAGGAACAATTTCAAATGGTGATGGTTGAAGAGACCGGTTCAACATTTCTACCAGTGAGTCGAAGCATTCCACAGGGATCCATATTAGGACCCCTGTTATTTATCATTTACATAAATGATCTTCCTCTCCATATAAAAACTACACATGTCAGATTTTATGCTGATGACACTGTTCTTGTCTTTGATGGAGTAGACACGGGTGAGGTAGAGGCCAACCTGCAGACAGACTTTAATACACTGCAGGCTTGGTTTACCTCCTCAGGTCTTATTTTAAATACAAAGAGACCCAAACTATAGTTATTTGGTTTAAATACAACTAAGAATGGTTTACAAAATGACAAATTAAATATAAAAACTATAAGCGAAATTGTCTGACTCAAGTCATGGCCTACAAGTACCAAGAGGTAACTCTGACCATAAATTATTATTTGAACAACATCTAAATATGGTAATAAAAAAAGTTTACTCAGGGACAGATACGCTTAGGAGAATAGTAAACTGTCTGGGTATTAAGGACCAACAGGTAATAGCAAACCAGTTAATAATTCCACTGATTGATTATGGAAGCCATGTGTATTTTACTGCTAATAAAATGTTGTTACATAAGCTTGATATATGTTATAATAAGTTAGCAAGGTTTGTACTAAGATGTAAAACTGATACTCATCACTGTCATATGTACACTAAGTTAAACTGGGATTCTCTAGAGACTAGGAGGAAACAAATCTGGACATATTTGGTCTATAAAATTTATAAGACCAGACATCCTACAGGTTTGGCAGAGACTTATTCCTCCATCACACTAGTTTAACCTTACAAAACTGAGCTAGAGATTTGATAGTTCCCAAATATAAAAATAGATTTGTAACTCTGACTTTCCAGTATAGAGCAGAAATTACTTGAAATTAACTTTCATTGTCATTGAAAAACCCAGGATTTGACTTTAGCTGAATTTAACTCTGCTATGAAACAAGAAATATGTTTTCGCTTGTGAATGTAATAGATGACTTTCATGGACTGAAGATGTTTAAGCGTTATGATATAACATCGTTGTTTTGTATTAAGTATTCATTGTACTGTCCAATGTGCAATTTTTTATTGCTTGTTTTGTTTTATTGAAATTTATATTGACCTCTAAAACAGGTGCACCTTGTAAAGAGGTTATTATAACCCTAATGGTGTTTGAAGTTGTCTTTATATTCCTGTATAAATAAAATTTTACTACTTTCTACTAAAGCTACTAGAGTCTGTGTGGCCCCATTAGTATCTCGACCCCTCACTGTAGCTCAGCCTAAACACTTTATTGTAGCGAGAACATTTTCTATGGTGCCTTTGTCAGTACCCAGGGGTAGGTCTAACAGCAACAAAGTTTTTTGGACGTTGATCTCTTCAGCCTCACACAAGCCCAGTAATTGACACACAGCCATTTTATTAAAGGGGGAATTCCAAACCTGAACTAGTAATACACTTTATATTGGTACCAGTCTCCATGTGGAGTCCAACTGAAATTTTGTGGTTTGACCACTAGTGGGCAGTAATCCCAGCAGTGCCTGCAAAGATGTAACCCGGGCGCCACCTCCCAACGGGCAACTACACCTGCCTGCTGGCTTGAATGCAGGTTGAGGGGCCTAGGTTCAGATTTAACTAGCACAAGGGGCTCAGTATCAATAAGACTGCTATTAGCGCGGTGCCTCAACCCAGAGAATTCTTTAAGTGGGTTAGATGTTAAGCTAGCACAACCCTCTGGAAAGTTGTACCTACCCACAGCCCCACCCAGTGGTCTCACACATGGAGAAACATAAACCTCTTTACTTGACATTCAATGACACAATTAATGGTGAGTGTTAATAATATGCTCACAATTACCACTTACCAGCAGGGTTCTGGCTTCTGGTATACACCCTTTGCACCTGCAATACAAGGGTTTCAACCACAAAACTGTACCTTTCAGTTATTTGCATTAACTCAGCAATAATGTGCTAAGGAATCAGTTTAACATGCAAATACCAAACTGATTTATTAGGGAAGTGAGCAGGACGGAAAGCAAATCAATAGTTATTTTAAAGCAGTTATTAGGCTGTTGTATTAAATGGACATTCACATACATTTGATCCACTGGACAGTCAGTCATACTGTAGCTGCTGGGTATCAGAGTCTTATTAGGGGCAGGCCTGAAGCATTGCGGCAGGTTGGCCAACATTGCAACTGGTTAGGGCCCTTAAGCAAATAAATTGTCATTAATTCTGTAACTTTTGGCTTTGCAACAGTCACACTTTAAACCCAAGAAAATTTGTAATCCTCATGCCCAATAGTCTGAAAAACAGTTTAAAACGGAACCATGGACCTTGGGATTTGGACTGCTTTCCAGACTGACTCCCATGAGGCAGGATTTGGTTCTCTGGCATGTGGCTGCAGGCTGTAGGACTTCATCCTTTCTGGCAAGGACCAGAATACAGGGACCAGGGCTAGCATGACTCACCCCATGTCCAGTCTTAGCCCCCAAGGATGGCCGCAAAACCGATGATCTTTTCCTCAGGAGCTGACTCCCTTCTCTGGTCTTCTAGCAGCTTTGGTCTCACAGGCAGCCATAATCTCTTAAGCAAATTGTTTGACATCACATTTGGTACAGTTCTGACATAGGCTGCACTGCTTACCCGCTTGCAAGTAGCAGTCCTTGATAAGTAAGTTGGCAAACAGAGATTAGGGCCTTTCCCTTTTAGTAAACAGGCTGGAGACAGTTCCAGTAGCCCCAGGCTTGCAATTTAGGCCACAGTCTCTGAAGCAAAACAGTTTCTCATCAAGATGCAGACTGGGGATCTTTTAGTCACTCTGACCCCAACCTCAGTCTGGAGTTTCAGCTCGGGAGAAAGATGCATTTTTCTCCCACTGGAGGCTTTAGATCAGTCCATGAGCTTGGTAGTTCCAACAAATAACACAGGCTTTCAGGCCTAGGAGAGAGTTAGCAGACCTCTCCCCAAATTCTCTGAGCTGCGTACAGGACCTCCTTACTCTTTGGAAGCTCAAGCTGAACTCCCTGTTCAAACAGACCCTCCAAATTGAAGAGCAAAGTCTCTGGAATCTGGTTGGCTGCCCAAGCTGTCAGTCACAGTCCAATCATCCTCACTGGTTAAAATGTGGGTGACTAGAATTGTCCCTGCTTTTCCCCCCAAAGTATCTGGCACAGTCTCAAGAGTCTCTGTGGTAATCCTGGCTTTCCCATTGGCTGAAAGGCTGCAAAATGGCTGCTTGTGTACACAATCCCCATGCAGTCTATACATTGTCCCCAGTTTGAAGTTCTGGTGAAGCCAGTGTCTTTACTTTTTATTTATAAAAATGCATTCATTCAATAGCCCCAACTGTGCCCTACAAAGTACTGCCACTCTTTAACATTTATTCACAGTACTTTCCCTGTTGCTGCCGCCAAATTACAGACCCACTAGGTGGCAGGCAGCTTCCTCATTAATATTCAAAAGGGGCTGATTAATATTCATGAGCCCCAAACAGGTCCCATTTCAAACTCTAATTTTATAATACTACTGATGCTTCCCTATAGCCTTCTTCTGGTCACCGGTCCCCAATTTGACAAGCAAGGGCACCAGGACCACCAGGGCATATGGGGGCTGCAATCTAATGGACTAAAGTGCTGCACACTCGAGCAGACTACATAGACCAAATGGCCTGTATCTGCTGGCAATTTCATATGTTCATGTGTTCGTATTAGCTCCCGGATGACTGCAACGGCAGTTGGAAAATTATATATGGGGTGGTGAGATACTGACAACAACAAAAATGGAAAGGGACCTGGGGGTAGTCATATCAGACGACCTAAAGGTGGGCCAGCAATGTGAGAAGGCAGTAAAGAGGGCTGGGGGATACTGGGATGCATAGGGAGAGGCATCACCAGTAGAGAACAGGAAGTTGTTGGCCCTCTGTACAGACAGTTGGTAAGACCACATCTGGAGTACTGTGTACAGTTCTGGAGACCTCATCTCCACAAAGACATAGACAGGGTGGAGGCTGTCCAGAGGAGGCAACCAAAATGATGCAGTGTCTGCATCAGTAGACATATGAAGAAAGACTAAAGAACTAAAGATGTATAGCCTCGAGGAAAGGGGGGACATGATAGAAACTTTCAAATACCTCAATGGAATCAACAAAGTCCAAGAGGGCATCTTTCAGAAAAGAGATGTGCAAAACAAGGGCACAATTTGAAGATAGAGAGATGGCTCAGAGGTAATGTGAGGAAGTATTTCTTCACAGAGAGGGTTGTGGATACATGGAACAGCCTTCCTGAGGAGGTCATAGAGTCAAAAACAGTGAAATTCAAGAATGCATGGGACAGACATAAAGCAATTCTAGTGGGGTAGGAGGAAGTAGGCTGTTGGTTAATTAGGATCTGCAGCTTATCCGTTAGGTAGGGAAATGGGCAGACTAGGTGGGCTAAGTGATCCTTATCTGCCGTCAGATTCTATGTTTCTGTTTTTCTATATGCACCCATGCACATGCGCAAGCTGCTGGCCAGATGGAGAAAATGCTGGAGGTTCGTGGTTAACATTTCAAGCACAAAATGGGCCAAAATAAAGCACAGAGGCTGTTTGGGGGCCCTGAGGCACATAAATGGATTTGGGGCAGGAGGTGAAGAAAATGGTGAAAACGGGCAAATACCAGAGGCAGCAGGAGAAATAGAGGCATTAAGATAAGCCCCCAATTGAGGGAGCATTACATTTATAAAAATGTTTATTGCCTGTGCTGTTGTCCTCAAACAGCTTTGATCCACTGGCCTCCTAGGTATGAAATACAAGCGGGTAAACTGGTGGGTATGGGAAGGCACATGACATGCCTGATAAAGTGCCACAAGAGGGCACATATTTAGTAGCTCTCAGGCTCACCAGACCACTTTGAGGCTGACCTGACTTATGCCAGCTGGCTGTCTGTTTCTTCCTTGTGGACGGAGTTGGAATAAAAACTCTTGTACACTGTGATTCCAAAAGGCTGGTCCCTGAGGCTGCTTGAGCACTTGCAGCATAAGTGCAACTACTTGCTAATCAGTTTGGGAATGGAGGCATCAGGGAGAAGTTGGGGATGGGGGAGGGAGACGGAGAGAAAAAAGACTTTAAATGAAAGGCCAAAACAAAGATAACTGGTGAAGAAAGTAGGGATGAAGACAATGTAACATCTGTTCTAGTTTAAGCAGGGGCTCTCTTCTGAAGGGAGGATGCTTACTTAATTATACTTGTGGGGGGAGGGATTCTGCCACTAACAATACATAATACACAGCCTATTTGCTGGATGCTATATGCAAATATAAAAGATTAACCGTTTGTACCGGAGCGCTAGTTTATGGGAGAGCGCCTCGATATTTTCAAGTAGGAGCACTTCCCTTCACTACATTCCTTACTTTTCATTTGGAGAAAATGCTGCTGTGACGTGGCACCTGTTGTTGGCTTAGCAGGTCAGTGTGACGGGCCTTCAAGATAAATGCCCAGGCTCCAAGGCGGAGGGGTAGTCCCTCCGAATTGCAAACTGACCTTTTCAGTACTATGTTGAGCTGTAAAGCTCTTGATCTTTGTTGCTTGTTGATTCCTGTTTGTTATGTATTTTATTCCTGTATTAATCTTTTCTGCAGGTTTAACAGTTGGGGAGGGTGGGCCTGTTTGTTGTTGGGAGGAGGGACAAAGGATCATAATGGATACTGGTTACATGGGACCACAAGCAGGGTAATTTCTTATTGCAGGGCCACTAGAGCACTTAGAGAGAATTCCCCAGATAAGCCACAGAGGACCCAGCTAATTTACAAATTCTGGTTGGTTAAGATTCAGAAGCACTATGGGGTCCCCTAATATCATATCAATTCCACAGCGAAATGTTTCAATGTGCTATGTGATTTGGCTAGAGCTCACTGTGATCACTCTAGGAGACACACCTGTCTCTCAAGGGACACAACAAGCTCTGTAGAAGTTGGGTAGGAGAGGTTATAGCAGCCTAACACCCTTCTGCCAAGAAAGGAGGGGTAGCTATTTTGTTAGAAAAAGGCTTAGCTTTTGAGAAAACTTTCACTCTTGCTGATAGAGACAGCAGAAGGGTTATTTTATCAGGCAAAATAGCGGATAGAGCATTACATATTGTAAACATCTACAGCCCAACCCCAGTAGTACCACTGAGGTTGGGACAGGGTGAGGAAGGGGTGTTACGATGAAGAGGGGGGAAGGAGGGTGGGACAGCTGCAGGTTGAGGGGCTAGCTGTACATTAGAGCAGACTCGATACACCTTAAAGGCCTGCTTCTGCTGGCATTTTCATATATTTATATGTTTGTAGTTATTCCGGCAGGTGTTTGGTAAAATAGCCCCCCTCCTGGAGGGGCAGATTATCTTAGGGGGAGACAGGAACAGCGTGGAAGATCCGACACTTGATAGATCCCTGAGAGCCCATCTTGGTCCCAAAGCTGAACTGAGAATAACTTCCTGTTTATTTCTACAGAAATACTACAAGTGGGAAACAGAGCAGGCGGTTTACAGCTTGCATAGAAAAGTGGTAGACAGATATATCTCTAACATTAGGAAAGAGCCCAGAGCAAATCTAAAGGAAACCAAGCCTAGCAAAATTGCAGGTCTTTAAAAATGCTTATACTGTATTCACCTTTATACCCAAGACATCCTCTCTGATAAGGCAAAGCTAATACTGAAATTTCTAATTAAAGTAAAGCTACCACAGCTATCTCTTGAGCAAGCCAAAAATTTAGAGAGCCCATTCGTGCAGGCAGAGGTCAAACAGGTAATCAAGGACTTAAAACACAGTAAGTAACCAGGCCCAGATGGCTTCATAATAGAATTCGATCAAACGTTCTGCACCAAACTAGCTCTGGTCCTCATGCAGGTGTGCAGTGACTGTCATGCTCAATCTGCTAGCCCAGATACGTGAAGCAGAGTGCTTATCTCCATAATACCAAAACCAGGCAAGGATACCACTGTCTGTGGAGGATTTAGGATGTGAAAATCTTTGCAAAGTTAATAGCTAACTGGCTACAGCAGATTATAGCTCAGTTGGTCTACCCTGACCAGTCTGGATTTATTCCAGGCCAACACCTGCATGATAATATACACTGGCTCCTAGCGACTATGTTTTGGCGTCCACGGTAGTCCACTGGCACGGCAGTAGTGGCTCAATGCAGAAAAGGCATTTCACCACCTTGACTGGATGTTCCTAGTGCATCTCTGGCTAAATTCAATTTCGGAGAGAAATTTTTGTCCTGGATCAAGGCCCTGTACTCTAATCCCTCAGCTCAAGTTGGACTCGACGGGGTTCTATCTTCACCTTTTCCTATACAAGGAGGAACCAGACAAGGCTGCCCTCTTTCACCCCTTTTATTTGCTCTCTGTATGGATCCTCTGGCAGAGGCTTTTAGCTCTAGTCCTGATATTGAGGGTATTAAGACTGGACCAGTAAAACTGCATCTCTCTATATGTGGATGATATCCACCTTTATTTAGGCTGGCAGTATAGCCTAGAGGTTAGAGTAACGAGCTGTGAATGAGCTTGATACATCCAGAAGACCAGACCTGGGTTTGATCCTCACAACCTCCATTTGCATACTGTGTGACTCTGAGCAAATCACTTAACCGCTCAGTGCTCCCAGGTCGCCCCTGAAAACAGGCACTTGTGCCTAGTGGGCCTTACCCAGTTACCAAAGACTAAAATAAAAAAGAAATGTGCAGGACCCAGCTTGAACTTTACCTAGAGTGATGTCTCTATTCACAGAATATGGTGAAATCTCTGAGTTTAAGATAAATTAATCAAAATCTGAAACCATGTCATTGGGAGCCAAAGTTACTCCCAGACTTAAAAATATGACCAAACTTAGGTAGCTGTTCAAGGGGTTTAGTTACTTAGGGGTACATATCATTCCCGACATGAGTAAACTTTACCAAGCTAATTATAATAAACACAAGAAATTAGATAAGATTGTGACAGGTGGACAGCTCTCCCACTCTCATTATTGGGGCACACAGAAACAGAATGAACATTCTACCATGCCTACTCTTTCTGTTTGGGGCCCTACCCATACGTCCCCCTAAGCAATTCTGGCCACAGTCCATAAAATGCTCCTAAAGTTTATATGGGGGTAGGCAAGAAACCACAGGTAAAATGGAGCATATTGTCCTAATGTAACCCCTAGATGGCGCTATCCCAGGGGCTACTACCCCTGCCTGATTTGCCACTAACAGGTTGAGGGGCCTGGATCCAATGGCGGGTGCCTCCACCCAGAGGTCAGGGTTTGCAATAGTTAAACTAACTTGGTCACAGCCTTCTGGGACACTGCAACCCCTTTCTTCCACTAGTGGCCCACACAATATATCAGAATTACCTTCACAGTATACACTTACCCCAGGTCTGGTTCCGCACTGGGACCTCCTGTGAAATGAGATACAGTGCAACAATCACAGTACAGTACTTTAACATAGACAAATACCTCAGGCAGTATAACTTTGCTGAAACAAGCAGCTCTGATTTATTTAGGGGATATAACAAGGACAGGGGAAATCAGGTTAATTAGCTTATCACTCTAATAATCTACTATGGCTCTGTGCACATTCTCCCTATCAGTTACTGTCCCTGGGTACCCAAGCCCTAGTGGCTAGTCCAACCGTGGCAGCTGGTGAGCCCTTTCACCACAGAGAAAAGGAGAATTAAACAGTCAGCAGTACAGTAATTCCATTTGGATTTAATGTGGCAATTCAACAGGAAGCCACCCTGAATTAGTACTCGACCTCCAAATAAGATAGGGTCCTTCAATGTCAGCAGGGCTCACTTGAGGTACACAAACCTCTTCACACATCCATAAAAAGAAAGCACTATACCAGGCAGGCTGCATCTGTATCCCGATGCTATTACTGCACAATACCGGGAGAACACACAGCAGATTCAGTTCCTGACAGACCAGTGCAATTTTCAGCAATTCCTCCAGTCTTCTACAGGGTGAGCCTGGTTTCTACTCTTCAGAGATCCTTTGATTCTTTTCACAGGACGGATTCAGTCCTAACAAGCTGTTACACAAGCTGCAGGACCGAACTCTGGGCCTTACACACGTTTTTTGACTAAAACTGCAGACTGAAAAAGCACAGGGCTCCTTCCTTCTTCACTGCCAAAGCTCAACTGAAACTCCAACCGACAAAACCGGCACTTCCTTTGAGTTCCTCCCAGTTCTTGACTTGGATTGCTGTCACTCACAAGAGACTGCTGCTGTTGGTCCAAAAAGGCACTGAAGTCTAAACTACATCTCCCAGAGTCACTGCCCATACAATCCTCTTGTGACTGGCTCAGATTATGAGTCCAAGTTCTGATCGTCCAGGCACCATTTTAGAGCTAGCTTACCCCACACTGATTGGTCCAGTTCAGCAGTTCAAAACTAGAATGGGAACTAGCAGACACAGTCCTGACTGCAAAGAAAGCAGGTTAGACAAACTGTAATTTCATTATTACTCTAAATAATTTCTGGCAAACAGTTACATCTTTCAGATAGGTTCCCTTTACACTCCTAGTGACTGCAAAAATGAAGTGAATTGGCAGCAGCTCAAGTGGTACTCAGAGAAGCACACAGTCCCCCATACAAACTAATTATGTCTGCAAGCAGACGGCTCTTAAAGAGACAGTACCAGAGGCTCTAAAACACTCACTGATAAATGGCTTAAATGCAAACACCATTCAGGCTTGGAGCATTCAAGCAAGCTCCTGGAAGTCTTTTTTGGAACCCCATTTGCAGGGTTTACACTTAGAGGAGGGGTAAAGGAGGGCTGGGGATACCTGACATCAAAGCCTATTTAGAGCCACACAATTGCAACATATGAGGGCCTATCTGATCTTGGAACAGCAGCTAGCCTAGGCCGCAATGGAGAAGAAATACTTAGGCCCCATTAAGGCAATGGACCTCCTGTTCAATACGTTAGATTTGAGGACAATAAACACTTTGCTGGTTCCATGGTTCAAGACCCTTCTACACACCTGGAGGAAACTTTAAAAGTTTGAAACGGAGGATGATATTCTTGCATTTACCAAAATAGGCGTTAGCGTAGAAACAGAATGTGATGGCAGATAAGGACCGCTTGGCCCATCTAGTTCTCCCATTTCCTACCTAACAGATAAGCTGCAGATCCTAGTTAACAACAGCCTTCTTCCTCCTGCCCCCACTAGAATTGCCTTTTGTCTGTCCCATGCATTCTTGAATTCTCCACTGTTTTTGACTTATGACTTCCAGGAAGGCTGTTCCATGTCATCTACAACCCTCTCTGTGAAGAAGTACTTCCTCACATTACCTCTGATCTGTCCCCCTTCTATCTTCAAATTGTGCCCCCTTGTTCTTGCACATCTCTTTATTTGAAAGATGCTACCCTCTTGGACTTTATTGATTCCCTTGAGGTATTTGAAGTTTCTATCATCTCCCCCTCTCCTCCTTTCCTTGAGGCTATACATCTTAAGCTCCTTTAGTCTTTCTTCATATGTCTTCTGGTGCAGACCCTGCACCATTTTAGTTACCCTCCTCTGGACAGCATCCCACCTGTCTATGTTTTTTTGGAGATGAGGTCTCCAGGACTGTACACAGTACTCCAGATGTAGTCTTACCAACTGTCTGTACAGAGGCCAACAACTCCTGTTTTTCAACTGGTGATGCCTCTCCTATGCATTCCAGTATCCCTCAACCCTCCTTACTGCCTTCTCACATTGCTGGCCCACCTTTAGGTCATCTGATATGACTACCCTAGGTCCTTTCCATTTTCTTGTTATCAGTATCTCACCCCATTGTGTACTCTTGCTCTGGGTTTTATTTCCAAGGTGCATTACTTGCACTTCTTTGTATTGAATCTAAGCTGCCATACATTTGACCATTCCCCCATCTTGCCAAGTCCCTTTTCATCCTTTCCACCCCACCTTGCGCATCAACTCTGTTGCAGATCTTTGTGTCATCTGCAAAGAGACATACCTTCCCCTCAGTCCCTCCACAATGTCACTTATAAAGACATTAAAAAGGACCGGCCCCAGTACTGAACCCTGCGGTACCCCACTAGTAACCCTCCTTTCTTCACTGTGGACACCATTTACTATTACCCGCTGTGTCCTGTTGTCCAGCCAGTGTTTTACCAAGGCTACCACCCTGGGACCCACTCCCAGGCTGGCTAATTTATTCATTAATTTTTTGTGCGGGACTGTGTCAAATGCCTTGCTAAAATCTAGGTAGGCCATGTCCACAGCCCCTCCCTGGTCTACTACTTTGGTCACCCAGTCAAAGAAATCAATTAGATTTGTTTGACATGACCTTCCTGCTGTGAATCCATGCTGCCTTGGGCCCTGTGCCCTACTGGCCTCTAGGTACTCAACACTTCTTTCCTTCAGAAGTGATTCCATCATTTTCCCTACCACTGAGGTCAACCTGACAGGTCTGTAGTTTTCTGCCTCTGTCTTGCTCCCACTTTTGTGAAGAGGAATCACATCTGCCCTTCTCCAGTCCTCGGGTACCACACCATCCTGCCATGATTTATTAAAAAGGAAGTCAGTGGTGTTATTAGTTCTTCCCTTAGTTCTTTTAGAATTCTGGGGTGAATCCCATCAGGCTCCATTGCTTTATCCGCCTTCAGTTTTAAGAGTTCTTTCAGAACCCTTTCTTCTGTGAAAGGACTAATATCAACCCCCTTATCCAGAGTGCTTCTATTGACTGGATTAGGTCTCTCCCCCTGCTTTTCCACTGTGAATACTGAGCAGAAATATTCGTTCAGTATCCCTGCTTTTTCACTGTCACTCTCTGCCCAACCACCTTCCTCTTTATTCAGCCTCAGTACCCTCATGTACCTATAAAAGGTTTTATCCCCCATCTTAACCAAGTTGGCTATCTTTTCCTCAGTTTGGGCCTTTGCTATTCTGACTGCCTTACCCGCTTCCTTCTTCTTTAACTGGTACAGTTCTCTGTGCTGCTCCTTCTGTGTTTCCTTATACTTCCTGAATGCTATCTTTTTCTCCCTTACCTTCCCTGCCACTTCTTTTGAGAACCATGGTGTTTATTTCTTTCATTTTGCTTTGTTTATTTGCTTATCACAAAGGCTTGTTGCCTCTGTGATGGCAGTTTTGATGTTTCCCCATTGTTGCTCCACCCCCCCTTCTTGCCTGTTTGCTAGTTCTTTTCTGAGGCACTCTCCCATTTTGACAAAATCAGCCCTCCTGAAGTCCAGTACCTTCACTTTTGTGTGGTTTAAATCTACAGCTAAGTTTATCATGAACCACACTGTTTGGTGGTCGCTTGTTCCCAGATGGCTACCCACTCAAGATCAGAGATCTCTCTCCATCCCATTTGAGAGTACCAGGTCTAAGATTGCTTCTCCTGAGTGGGTCCAAAACTAGCTGTCTGAGGCATGCCCTTAGGACATTGAGAATGGCCCTGCTCTTGGATGTGGCTGCAGCAATGGTGCTCTAGTTAACATCTGACATATTCCGGTCCCCCATCAGCAATATCTCACCTTTCTCTGCCATCCCAAGGATGCCTTCTATCATTTCCTTGTCCATTTCCTCCCCCTGAGATGGGGGTCTGTATACAACCCCTGTGCGGATTGTGGAGCCATTTCCAGTCTCCAGGGTGACCCACAGTGCCTCCTCTCCTCCTTGTTTACCCTTTAGTTCTGTTGCTTTGATCCCTTCCCCTACATAGAGAGCTCCTCCTCCTCCTCCTCCTCTTCTTCCCTCCCTGTCCCTCCTGTAGAGACTTCCAACCTGGAACAATCAATGCAATTTATGCAAAGTGGGAAAGGTTTGGTTCAGTCAGGATGGGAACATTTTTATTAGGGAACACCATTAAAAGTTACCAACAACTAAGGGAGGAATTAAACCTACCAGATAAAGACTTTTTTATTTATTTATTTATTTTTATTTATCGTAAAATCAGAATTACATCCTTTGAGCTAAAAGTTCATTTACAAAGGATCCTCGTTGAACAGAGGTTGGGGGAACATCAAATACATGGACAGTAGAGAAAACAAAGCAGCTAGTAGGCATTGTCAGTTACACATCATTAAAAGGCTATTCAGCATTACAAATAGAAGGATGGGGAGAGACAGAATACATTGCGAAAGTCATCACTTAATTACATAATACAGAGGAAAATAGTCCCATAACAGATTAGGTAAATAAAGTGCAGATCCAACTATGTACAAAGTATGAGAATTCCCAGAATGCAGCTATGGAGCTTAGATAGGTTCCCGGAGGGAACAATTAATGTGACCACCAACAAGTATAGCTATTGAGGGAGAGTAGACTACAGGCTAGATGGGTGAGGGGGAGAACACAACGGTGGGTGATAGCTTAAGGGTCAGGGGGGCTAAGCAGGTGTGGAGGTGGGGGGTATGAAGGGTCAGTAGGGCTAAGTAAGTGAGGGGGTGGGAATTAGTGGGAGAGTCTTAGGAGCCACGGGTCACCGCAGCTAAGCCATATTGTGTCAGGTGGCACCAGGAGGGCTAGAAATGGCTAGAGTGTTCTTTTCAGCAACATTGTACTGGCGGGGAGATGGTCTTCTGAATTTCATATTTGAACTGACCAAGGTGAGTAAAGCTAGTAGTGGCCTGGGGGAGCTCATTTAGCCAGGTGGGGGCCCTTACTGTAAAGGCTCACCTCCCCAAGGCAGTTTTTCTGAACGGCACTGCTAGGGCGTGTCTTGTAATATTTCTCGTGGAGTGCAGAGCTGGGACCAGATGGAATAAGACTTGTGGACGGGGGATGCAAGACCTAGAAGGGCCTTCTTCCCCTAGAAGGTAGGAGTGGAGCTTGATTCAGTCTATGAGAGGAAGCCATCATGTCCCAATATAAAGGTTGCACTTGTGCGTAAGGCGATCTGCACCTAAAACAAAGTGGTATGCTTTGTTGAGGGTGCTATGGACCCTGTGCAGGCTGGTTTCACAGGCTGTGCCATATACCACATTACCATAGTCCAGGATGGGTAGAATTGTCCCTCTTACTGCCTGGACCCTAGCCTCAGGTGTGAGGCAGACCTGAAGCCTATATGGGCCCCTAACTTCCTATTAGCAGTGGTAATATTTTGTATATGTTCATTGAAGGAGAGGGACTCATCGATTGTAATCCCTAGGTACCGGAACGAAGGAACCTGCTCAAGGGTGGAGTGGGAGTTGCACAAATTTGAGAAGGGAGTCGTATACCTCCTCTTTTGGCTTCCGGCAAAGAGCATTGACTTGTTTTTTTTGCTGTTGAGCACTAGCAGGCTATCTTTGAGCCAATCCTGTAGGAGGTCAAAGTTGCACTGCATGTCCTTAGTGAGTGCATCTTGGCAAAAGCCTCAACAGAACACCACCATGTCATCTGCATAGAGCAGGACCTCGGAGAAGGGGCACACTTCTGGAAGGTTGTTCACAAAGAGGCTGAACAGGAGTGGGTCCAGGATGGACCCCTGCGAGATCCTCACTGTGACTTCACTGGTCTCAGAGATGGAGCTGTTGATTTTCACCTGCTGAGAGTGCCCAGACAGGTAGGTGGAGAACCAACTGACCATGTCGGGGGATAGTCTAAGGCAGCTTAGTCCATGCAGCAGCAGCTGATGATTCACAAGGTCGAAAGCCTTGGTTAGGGTCTATGAAGACTGCTCACCAGTTGGTTCTTCTGGTCAGTGCCTTGTGCACGTAGTCTGTGAAGGCAATTAGGGCAGTATTAGTGCTATGCATTTGGCAGAAGCCATGCTGTTGGGGGCAGAGGAATTTCTATTTATGCGGGTGGACAGTGAGTTGGTCAGCTATGATTCTCTCCAGTGCTTTGAAGAGCGGAGACTGAATTGAGATAGGTCGGTAGTCGGATACTAGTGCCTGGTCACCTCTTTTGTGTACAGGAGTGACCAGAGCAGATTTCCAGGTAGAGGGAAAGCAGACAGGCAGAGAGAGACAGGTTAAACAGTTTGGTGATGGAAACACGACCTCTTGTAAGGCAATGGGAATCATTTCATATCGATTCCATCACTCCATCCTTGTTTCTTCCAAGACACTTGCAAGGTATTTTCTTGTTTCCTTTACAGTCACCTGTCTGAGTAAAAGCTTGGGCTGGGCTTGGCAGTGGTAGAGGAGGGCGACTGGTTGAAGGCTGGCATTCCATCAGGGTGTGTGGCAGGCCTGGGAGGCAGGACTGCACTGTAGTCGGAGAAAGCCTTATTAAAGATATTGGCCATGCCATCATCATCAAGTATGATTTCGTCATTGTGGCAAAGCATGGTGGGAGAGGTCCTGTCATCAGACTTGAGGAGGTTTTTAATTGAGTCCCAGAACTTCTTCCCGTTATTGCAGCAGTAAGATTGCTGGTTCTAGTGGAATGATGCCTTGGCCTATCGTATTGCCCAGGTGCACCTGTTTCTGGCTGCTTTGTAGTTTTGGATATCCGTAGTTATCCCTGTTGCCCTGGCCTGGTGCCAAAAGAGAGCTCATTGCCGCATCATACCAAGAAGCTCAGGGGTGACCCAGTCCATACTACGACCGTTTATCATCTTCTTATGGTATGGGGCAAACTTGTCCGCAGCCGCGTTGAAAAGAGTGAGGAAGAGTTGGAGGGCAGTGTCAATAGAAGGGCATAAGTCAAGGAAGCTCCAGTCAATGCCTGAAAGGTGATTCCTGAAGTTGGTCATAGCGCTATTTTTATAACTCTGTTCCTCACCAATTTGGGTGGGGGGTTGGCCCGTTTTGTTGACCACTCACACTGGATAGGTGAGTGATCACTCAGAGTATCCGGGAGTACCTTGACATCAGTTAGCCTTTCTGGGTGACTTGTTAGTACCCAGTCAATCAGAGTGCTTGTACCAGTGTGGTAGTTTGTTCTGGTGCAGCTCTTGACAGCCTGTGTTAGGTAGAGTCCGGATACAAGATTTCTGTGCATGGCACTGGAGCTGGCAAGCCAGTTGGAGTTAAAATCCCCTAGTACAATAGTCTAGCCTGGGTGTAAAGATTAGCAAAGGCTTCTAGCCCAGGTTGCTGCCGCCCTGGTGGGATGTAGACTTCCATAATGATCTGGCCTTTTTGCCCCTTGCCTAGTAGGATTTTTTATTGCTAGGCATTCACAGTCATTGTTGACAGTAACCAGTTGAATTCTGTGGCACTGCAGGTGGTTCTGGGTGTATATTATGCAGCCACCACCTCTTTTTCTGGAATGGTCCTGTCTATGCAGGTTGTATCCAGCGATGGAGACTACCGAGTCGGTTGTTCATGGGGAGAGCCAGGTCTCTGTCAGAGCAATGACATCAGGCAGAGTATGTGCCACCCAAGCCTCAAACTGCATTAGCTTGGCTAGGAGGCTGCCAGTGTTCAAGGCTGCAATCCTTAATTGCCCCATAGGAATCGGGGTCTGAGTGTGGGTTGGAATGGGGCCAGGGTTAGGGTGAATGTTTCCAGAGATCAGCAGCAGGATTAGGATGAGTTTCCTACATATTTTTGGGAAGGTAGTCTACTTTTTCTGT
Organism: Neoceratodus forsteri; assembly: GCA_016271365.2. NCBI lineage: Eukaryota > Metazoa > Chordata > Ceratodontiformes > Ceratodontidae > Neoceratodus > Neoceratodus forsteri. The sequence goes on along the minus strand of JADMNL010000024.1, from coordinate 119,914,145 downwards.
TACCTCCAGGTCAGGCATTACTTAATCATGAAACAAAGATCAATTTCAGAAGGGGTAGGGGGTGTGCATCCTTTGGTAACCTTTTGTTCGAAATAAAAAGAATAGTAGTAAGGAGAAGCTCATATCTAGGATTTATAAGCCTTCTAGAGACCCTAGCCTTCAGGTTAGACTGGATGTAAAGTCTAGGTGGGAAACAGAGTTAGGAACAAAAATTCCTGAACCTAGATGAAATCAAATTTTGGAAAAGGCATTTAGGACAATGGCTTTGCCCTCGTGGAGGGAATTTCGATGGCAAATGCTGATAAGGTTCTTTAGGACACCAGTGATCAAATCAAATCAAATCATCTTTATTTTTATAGCGCCTTTCAAAACCAAGGCGCTGTACATAAAAAACACATACATTAAGATAAAATTTTAAAACTAACATTAAAAGAAATCATCCATAGCTAGGAAAAGCTAAACTAAATAAATATGTCTTTAACTCCATTTTAAATCTATCGACAGTTGGGCATTCTCTCAACCAACGAGGTAGAGAATTCCACAGGGTTGGCGCTGAAAAAGCGAAAGCATGAGATCCTGATATCTTTAATCGAACCCTGTGAATCTCCAGCAATCCCTCATTGGTGGAACGGAGAGGACGGAGGGGGCAGTAGGGCATCAGGAGATCTTTCAGGTAACCGGGTGCCTGATCATGTAAGACTTTAAAGGTTAGTAAACCAACTTTAAAGGTGATCTGCCACCAAACAAGCAGCCAGTGCAGTTCGCAGAGCACAGGTGTAATATGACTGGTTCTAGAAGTCCCAGTCAAAAGCCTGGCTGCCGCATTCTGCACCAGCTGCAGGCGGTGTGTATCAACCCCAGGTAGACCTAGGTAGAGGGAACTGCAGTAATCAAGATGGGTAGTGACAAAGGCATGGACCAATGTTGGAAGATCACCCGGAGGAACCAGGTGTTTCACCCGGGCAATATTCCTCAGATGGTAAAAAGAGGATTTGATGACAGCTGACACCTGAGATTTTAGGGTCAAACCATCATCAAAAATAACGCCCAGGTTACGCACCTGATCAGAGGTAGAGAGCGACATACCTCCAAGTAATAAGCCTGATGGTTGTCCAGCTCCCAAACCCACCCCCGGATGACCTGGGTCCACTAACTGCACCACAGTCTTATCCGGATTCAGTCTCAGCCAGCTGGAACTCATCCAAAGTCTGATCTCAGCAAGGCAGTTATTTAGCACGGAGAGTGCATCATCTTGTCTGGGCAGAAAGGACAAATACAGTTGAGTATCATCTGCTTAGCAGTGAAAACCCAGACTGTATTGCCTAATGATATCTTCCAATGGCAGCATATACACTGCAAACAACATGGGGCTAAAATGTAACCCTGCAGTACCTCACAAGGCAGGAGTGGCGCTCAGAGGAATAAATTCCAGTGGCAAATCCTCTGAGACCTGTCTGTGTACGGTAAGAATGGAACCATTTGAGGACTGTACCAGACAGCCCACAAAAAGGTAGGTGCTCCAATAGCACACCATGGTCTACAGTGTCAAATGCAGCAGAGAGATCGAGAAGGACCAGAATGGTATGTATCTTTCGATCTCTAGCCATTAGGAGGTCATTCAATACCCAGACAAGGGCAGTCTCCATGCTATGCTTCTTTCTAAAACCAGACTGAGAGTATCATAGACATTATGAGTTGTAAGATAATCATCCAATTGCAACGCAACCGCCTTTTCAATAACCTTACCAACAAATGGTAGGTTAGAGATCGGCCAGTAGCTGGCTAGACAATCTGGATCCAAGGAGGGTTTTTTAAGGAGTGGTCTAACGACCGCCTCCTTGAGGGGGTCAGGAAAGACCCCCCCCCCAAAGACTTCCAGACAATGTCAGCAAGGATCGGGCAGATAACTTCTACACATCCTACTAAAAGAGGTGTAGGACCCGGATCCAAACCTACAACTGGTTGGTCGCAATGTTTGGATGATCTTACAATGTCAGTGAACTCCAACCGCGAAAATCTGACCAGACAGACCGAGTGCATGCCACTTCCTGTCGACCACTGCAATCCCTCATAGGGAGGTCGGACCGATGCCAGACCTGATGCTGGCAACCTTATCTGCAAAGAAACTGGAGCGAACTCCTCCCACATCTCAGCTGAGAAAAGCTTCTGGGCTAGAGACAGATTGGATTGCACAATCTGTCAACAGTCCAGAAAAGCTGACCGGTCGATTCTGTGCAGCAGAAATCTCCCTGGACAGAATTCTGCCTTCTACAGGTGATTTCTGATTGATAACCATCATAATGTGCCATCAACCTAAGTCTGTCGCATCATGGCTGGATTCCATGGACTCTCTTCAACCTTGCCAACTTGCTTAACTCCTTCAAGGAGCCATCAAACCAAGGGCTCCTTGAATGAAGGGTGAGAGGCCGAACACGAACAGGAGCACTCTTGTCCAGACCATCTCCCACAGCCTTGTTATAGGCTAGTATGAGATCATCTGGACTCATGCATTCACCTGACAAGCAAGATAGATCTAGTACTGCCATTAGGTCACTGGGGTTAATGCCTCTTAAAGGGCGGTACTGAACCATCTCTGTAGGGGCAGACCTATTAGGGGAAGCCCTGAAACTGAACCTTATGGTGTGATGGTCAGACCAGCTGACTGGTTCCATCTCCAAATCAGCAATCTCCATACCCAGAAGAAAGACCAGGTCCAGTGAATGACCCCCTACATGGGTCGAGGAGGTAACCACCTGTGTTAGGCCCAGCGTCATCATCAGCTGGAGGAGATTTTGACCAAAATGTGAGAGTTCATCATTGACCCAGGCATTGAAGTCCCCCAGAACTATCACCTGGGGACCTCAATACCATGTCGACGATGAAGTCTGCTATCTCCTGCAGGAATTCTCCACCGCTCACCTGGTGGACGGTAGACAAGGAGAATCCCGCAGCCTACACCCTCTCCCAGGATATATTCAAAGGATCTGGTATTTCCCAATGACACATCCACAAGGCCCAGCTCAGACTTAAACATAATGGCCACGCCCCCACCCCTATGATCCAACCTTGGACGATGCATCACTGAGAACCCGGCTGGGGTTGCCGAGGCCAATATAGGGCCTGGGTTTTCATCCAGCCAGGTCTCAGTGATGCAAGCCAGCTCAGTTGATCCAACAAGATCAGCTATAATAGCTGTCTTGTTTTTAATAGATCTGGCATTGCATGACACCGCCAAGGTAGGATGAGCTGTTGGGGTCACAAAACACTATGGGAAGTATCCTACCAACATTTGTTGAGGGGGTTGTGGGCAGGTTGGGAACAATGAACATATCTTTTGGAGTTGTCCGAGAGTGAGAAAATTCTGGGCTGAGATTCACCAGAATATTAGTAATATATTACAAACTCAAGTTCCAGACCTTGGAGAAGTGTTAGTGTTGGGCGGCTTTCCCCCAGGGATACACAATCCGGGACAAAAATACTTGTTCAACATTTTTATTGCAGCAGCAGCTAAAGCCATTACCAAAAAATGTCTCTCTAGCCAACCCCCAGAAGAATCTCTCTGGCTGGCATGCTGCCAACAATTTGGGAAATGGAGAGACTTACAGCCCATCTCCGCCTCCAGAAAGATAAATACACAACTAGATGGCTGCCTTTTTATGAATTCATAAGTAATAAAGAAGGAGTGCCACTATTAGAGATTCTAGCAAGGGAGGCATTGGGACAGCCATGCCCTGAAATTATTGCTCACAGGAACAACCCACACCTGAAGTAACTAGCCCTTAATTTCGATCAACTGGGGATTCTGTCTGCCAAACAAATCATGCAAAAAAAAAACTGCAACTATCAGAAGGTGTTGTTCAAACCTTAATTCTCTTCACATCGTGCTCCAGGAAAGGGGGAAGGGGGGAGGGTTCTGGGGTGTTTTAACTTCTCTACATTTTCAGTCTTGCTAGTGTTTTTATGTTGGCTCGCGCTTGCGTGGCCAACATCTTGCACTAGTAGCAGATTTGGCAGCGTGGTCACTGTTGGTCGAATGCAGGCATGCACAGTAGGTGCATCCCTCATTACCCAATAAGCCAGCATGCAGGTGCCACACCAGGAATATATAATGTGGTGAGCACATCTAAGGAAAGGTCCGCTGCAATGACAAAAAAGCTTGTCACGCAGCGGCACCTCCCGATGTGCATTCCCTGGTGAAGCATTACAGTAAACATGGCAGCATTGACTGCCGCCACTGCCTGCCACAATGCTGACTTCGGGGGTGCCAAATCTCCCTGTCAGCATGCCCTGACCCAGTTTATGTGCCGACGGGGGAACCCACTCCCAGTCAGCATAATGCACCCCCCCCATTTGTTTTGTGCTGAGGGGAGTGCCTAATCCCCCTCTGCTCTTGCCTCCCCCTTCGATATGTGCTGACAGGGGTACCCAATTCCCATTGGCTAGCCCCAAACACTCAGGTGGCACCCTGGGAGCCTACTCCCTGCGTGCCAAATGCCCTGTAAAAAAGTCCATAATGGTTTTCTTTTGTTACCCGTAAAAGAAAAAACGTTCCCTCCGATCTGTCCTGCTCCCTCCCCGACCTGCTCAAACCTCTGTGCACCTGCCTCCCCACACCCCACACCCTATAACACCTCCGGAGTCCAGCACGCATCAATTGCCAGTGGACTGAAACACATCTACACTCTTCAAAGCCGACCACCAACTGAAGAAATATTGGTAAGTTGTATAATGACATAAATAGGGTTTTTTTTAACTTTGGTGCATATCTTGGGCATTTTTGGTAATTTTTGCACCAAATTTTCAACATGAGGTTATTGGGACCCTTCCCCATGAATTCAGTCACTGTCATGGCGTTATTCGGTCCAGAAAGGTAATTTTGCAGTCACTGCGTGGAATCACCTTTCAGGACTGATTAATGTAACGACAGTATCACTGTTCATGAGGGGGACTCTCAAAAAGCCTATGTTGCAAATTTGGTCAAAAAAAATCTAAAAATGGCTGTTTTACAAGCGTGCATTGTGCAGTTTCCACGCATGCTTGTAACTTCATGAATTTGTAATATTTTCACTCCAGATTTTCAAAACTGGCATTTTTCCACACCTCCTTATGAACAGTAAGCTGTCATTTTACATATCCTAGCTGAAATGTATTTTCGCACGTCCAGCACAGAATAGCGCGGTCGCTGTGTGAAATCAGTTTTCAGGACAGTTTAAGAAAATGACAGTTACACTGTTCTTAAACAGAGGTCCTAAAATGCCTATGTTGAAAATCTGGTGACAAAAAAAGACTGGGTTACAAGTGTGCGTTGCAGTTTCTACGCACCCTTGTAACTTCGCAAATTTGCAATATTTGCATGCCAGATTTTCAACACTGGCATTTTTTCACACCTCCTTATGAACAGTACAGCTGTCATTTTTCACAGCCTGCCCAAAATGTGTTTCCGCAACTGTGGCGTACAATAACGTGGTCGCTGTGGGAAATCAACTTTTGGGACACAGTAACAAAATCACAGCACCGCTGTTCATGAGGGGAGGTCCCAAAATGCCTATGTTGAAAATGTGGCTAAAAAAATCCCCAAAATAATTGGGTTACGGACGTGTATTGCGCAGTTTCTATGCATGCTCATGACTTCAATTTTTCATATTTTCACTCCAGATTTTCAACATTGTCATTTTTTACACCTCCTCATGAACAATACAGTGGTCATTTTTCACATCCTGCCCAAAATGTGTTTTCGTCCCTGTGTCGCCAAATGGCATAGCCGCTGTGCAAAACCACCTTTCAGCTAACAAACTGACACAAAAAGTCTATGTTGAAAATTTGGAGTGAAAATACCAACAAACGCCTACGACGTTAGGGTTTCCAACTATAACACCCCACCCTGTAGAGACTGCCAGGTGTCAGGGTTGTGACTTGGGATCACTGGCTGTAATGCTCACGCCATTCCACCCCCACCACCACCCTCCTGCAGCCAGTGGCAGGCATCGAGGTGTGCCTTGGAGTGTTCAGCCCTAAAGTTCACCCATTCTCCTATACTTCACCTGTCTCAGCATATTTCCTTATGGAATGAGGTAAGTACAAGGCCCAAAGACCCCAAGGCACACCACGACATTTGTCAGTGTCTACAGGGTAGGGTGAGGTAAAATGGCATGAGCGTTATAGCTGATGACCCAAAGGCACACCCCAACACCTGTCAGTCTCTGCAGGGTGGGGGTGGGGTTGGCGTCAGTTCAATACTTCACTGCCATTCCTATTATGCATCTCTAAATCCTGCACTACCAATGCCAATGCCAATGAGACAACATTCGCCATTGACAAATGCTTGTTATTTTTTATTTCAATATGTCAAATGTTCTTAATGTGGTGTTGTCTCTGTATTTGTATGAATGCTCAATAAAAATGCCATTTGAAAAAAAAAATGAACCTGCTGCTTATATATTTGCACCTGTTTCAAAATCACTCTATCAGGGTTCCGGAGTATTTTTTCAGGCAGCTCAATAGTATCCTAATAAGCTTTTATGGTGTGGCAAACTGGCCAGAATCAAAACAACTATCTTACAGTTACCAATTAGACAGGAGGGACTGGTCCTTCCTAATTTCAAATACTACTATTGGGCGGCCCAGCTGGCTTCTTGGAAAATCTGTGTGCAGCTTTGGCTCCTGCGTGGAGAAAGATTGAGGATAAGTGCGAGATGGGGGGCTGATGCAAGGTGTTCGCCTGCCTTTGCTATATTGCAAAATCCCTAAAAGGTACAGTAACTCATTTACCCAAACTCTGGTAAGGCTGTGGTTAGGGATACATAACCATATAGGGCATAAAAAGGGACTTTCCCCTAACACAGCTATGCGTCATAGCTTCACTGACAGAAGGGGATATAATGTGTTCTTGCACCAGGCCTTGTTGAGGTGGCGCAGAGCTGGAATAGAGACAGTGGGGACACTATTCTATGGGGGAAGGCTAAAATCCTTTGCAGACTTAAAGGAACAGTTTGGGATCCAGCCTGGAGACTTCTTTGCTTATTTACGGGTTAGGAACTTCCTCCATGATGCTAACTTGGTTATGACTGCAATTGAAGAAGCCATATATTCCCCTCAACTGGCCACTCCATTTATTACAATACTGTACTATATAAACTGTTCCTCAAAGTAGCACCATACCCCACAGTGAAAGCTGAAGGCCAGTGGAAGCATGACTTGGGCACTGCTATAGATGAGGAGACATAGCAATTAGTAATAAACCATGTCCACAGATGCTCAGTTTCCAACAGACTTAGAATGGTGCAATTAAGCTTTTTATACCAAACATGCCTGACACCTTAAATGCTGCACAAATACAATCCAGCCAGATCGCAGATTTGCCTAAAGTGCTTGCATGCTACTGGGGACTTCTTGCACATGGTCTGATCCTGTACCAAGGTAGCTCCCTTTTGGTCTGAGGTCCACAGAATCTTGCAAGTCACCCTGAAAACTGAGCTTTCTGAAACAGCACTGGAAATGTTGTTGGGCTCAGAGGGTTGTGGTGTGGATAGGGGTAGGCGTATGTATAGATTATGGGAGACTACTCTGGTTACAGCCAGGAAAACCATAACACTGGGTGAGTGGCCCAGCTCCGTCCATTGCACACTGGCTCAATAACCTTATGTTATGTATGCACCTGGAGAGGTGTCAGCTGGCTGTCAATGGACTAAACTTTCTGTTCCAGAAAACCTGGGGCCCCCCCTTTGGAGGTGGTTGAGTTGGGAAAATTGAACCCTATGGGGCAGAGGCTAACCTACCTGAGGTGTCACTTGGTATACAGTTTGTAAATTTTGGCATACCATGCCTATTAGGGGTGTTGAAGATAAGAATGTCCCTGGCCAGCACATGCACCCTTCTACATATGCTCAATGTCTAAGTAATATACAGTACCAAGTGGTACATGTCTTGAGGGTATACTTTATTATTGTAATGTTAACTATTGTATTGTATATTGTATGACATGCTTGACCTGTATAATATGTGGTTTTACTCTTTCATATTTGAAAGAAACCTTTTAATAAAACATGTTGACAAAAAAAAAGAAGCAAAGAGTATAGTGAGATCTGCTCAGGCTGCAACGGAACTGCAGCTAGTGGAGGGATAAAGCAGGAATAAACACTTTTTTGATATGGTCAAAAAAAAAGAAAGACAAGAGGAGGAACAGTTAGACTCTAATATGATGACTGTATCATGGAGGAAGATAGACAGAAAGCCAGTGTTCTGAACAACTTTTTCTGCTCCATGTTCACTAAGGAACACATTGGCCCTATGCCAGTCAGTGGCATCAAGGCTGCTGACAAAGGGGTCCCACAAATGGAATCACTGTCAAATACTAACAGCAGGGTTAGAGAGGTTCTGGAACAACTCAGGGAAGACAAATCGCCAGGACCAGATGGAACACAGATACACCCGAAGGTGCTAAAGGAACTGGTAGGAGAATTGGCTGATCCTTTGGTACGTTTGTACAAAAGTTCACTTCAGTCAGGGGTAGTGCTGAAAGACTGAAGAAGAGTAGATGTGGTAGTTCTCCACAAGGGAGGGAGCTGGAGGAGGCAGGCAACTACTGACCAATTAGCCTTACGTCAGTGGTGGGAAAGCTAGGAAACCTTAATAAAATAAGACCTAGTAGAGTACCTAGAAAAGAACGGTCTTCAGGACAACAGGCAACATGGGTGTGTAGCAGGTAGGTCATGCTAGATGAATCTCATCACACTTTTGAATGGATGACTAGGGAATTAAACAGAGGCCACCCAGTGGACCTCCTCTCTTGAACTTCAGCAAGGCCTTTGACTCGGTGGCCGCACAACCACCTGCTGAAAAACTTAGAGGACCTGGGTGCAGCAAAGAGCATAGTCAGGTGGGTAGAAATTGGCTATTGGACAGAAAGCAGATTGCAATAATCAATGGGAGAGTTCAGATGAAGGTGAGGTCACTGGTGGTGTACCCCAAGGCTCAGTGTCGGGGCCGTTCCTATTTAATGCATTTATCAGTGACATCGGCATAGGTATTCAGGGCAAAATTTCCCTATTTGTGGATGATACCAAGCTAAGAGGAAGGGTGAACTGTGATGAGGCAGTTTGGGACCTACAAAAAGATCTACAGAGGCTGGAAAGATGGTCTAATGTCTGGCAGCTGAGATTCAATGCAAAAAAATGCAAGGTGATGCATCTGGGTGAAGGGAAACCAAGAATAATATACTGACTCAACCGAGTAAAGCTCAGTGCCTCACAGGAAGAAAGGGACCTAAGAGTCATCATTTGCAATACCCTTAAGCAGACCAGCCAGTGCAACACAGCTTACAGCAAGGCCAGCAGGATGCTGGGGTGCATAGCGAGGGAATTTGACAGCAGGAGCAAGGAAGTAATACTCCCACTCTACAGATCCCTGGTGAGGCCCCATCTAGAATACTGTGTCCAGTTTTGGACCTCCACCTAAAGAAGGATAAGAACAGGTTGGAGACTGTCCAGAGAAGGGCGACCAAAATGATTCAGGGCCTCCAAGGGCAGTCGTACGAGGGGCATCTAGCAGCATTCAATATGTTCTCGCTGGTGGCTAGGAGGGAAAGTGGGGACATGATTGAAACATACAAATTCCAGATGGGGAATAAATAAGGTGCACCCCATGACCTGTTCAATAGAATTACTGATTCCAGCACTAGAAGTCACGAGTGAAAGTTAAGGGGGGGAGCTTCAAGAGGGAGCTCAGGAAACACTATTTTACAGAAAGGGTCATAGAACTATGGAATAGGCTGCCCGCTGAGGTGGTGGAAGCAAAGACAATGCAATCATTCAGGCTGGATTGGGACAGAGCTCTAGGGCGAGAATAAAAGACGTGGGAGCAGAAGAGGGGTTAGGTCCTGGATCTGAGTAGGTCTCAAGAACTCATGGGCAGACTAGATGGACCCTTGGTCTCCTTCTGCCGTCACTTTTTCTGTTTCTATGTTTCTACCAATCCTATGTCCATCTGTATAATGGCTGAGGGTTCCTGGACTCTCCTGGGTCCTAGTACAAATCCCATGTCCAGCTATATAACAGCCAGGGGTTCCTGGACTCTATTGGGTCCTAGTGTCAATCCTATGTCCATCTGACCCCAGGACTCTGCTGGGTTCTAGTGCGAATCCCATGTCCTAGTGCTTGCCAGAACAGATCCTAGTCCACCCAGTGGACAGCCTAAGGGGTGCGGGGAACACCCTTCCCCAGAGCCCCTGCCATGAACTAAAAGTTGTGGGGGAATTTGGGGTTGCACTAGACCCGGAGGGATGGGGATGAACCAGCCAGGGTCGGCTATATCCCTGGGAACAGGGTATATCCCTGAGAATGGGGTATACCCTGGGAAAAAATAACCCCCCTTAACCCAGTGGCATCCCCTGAGAGGCAAGCATGGCCAGGGGAGAAAAAGCTCTATGGGAAAAATGGTTCCACCATGCCAGTTCAACACCAAGGATGTCGACCAACTTTATAGTGACAAGGATTTAACACTTGGCAACCACGTCGTCCAGCAATCCTGTCGACTAACTGCTATTGCGGCAATGCACTGGGTCACATCCCATTTGTTTGCTGTGCCCCCCGCGCCCACTAAAAATTTATATAATCACCTCCAGGTCTGAGGTGTAGGGGGAAAACAGCGCAAAACCCCTGGAGTGGCAAGACAGCCGGCGCTGCAAAATTCCAATCAACGGAATGACTGTCAATCAGGTTGCAGCACCATTGCTGTTGCTGTAGGGGTTTCGCTGTGTGAATGGCATACTGGGAAAAATAACCCCTTAACCCAGTGGCATCCCATTGTACTGTTGTGCAGGGGATCAGAGTTCAGGAGCAGATTCATGTCACATGCAGCGGAAGCAGGCCAGGTGAGGGACTGCTCCCACTCCCCAATGAATCTCAGCTGAGGCCGCCTAACTGTTGTGTCTAGTGAAGGATTCCAGCACTACAGAGACTGCTGTGGATAGTGAAGGATTCCAACAGCACAGTGACTGCAGGGGCTAGCGAAGGAGTCCAACATCACAGGGACTCCTATGTCTAGTGAAGGATCCTGACAGCACAGTGACTGCTGGGGCTAATGAAGGATTCTGACAGCACAGCAACTGCAGGGGCTAGTGAAGGACTCTGACACTGACTGCTATGGCTAGTGAAGGATTCCAGCACCACAACGACTGCTATGGCTAGTGATGGATTCTGACACCACACTGACTGTCAAGGCTAGTGAAGGATTCCAACACAGCATCGACTGCTGGGGCTAGTGAAGGAGTCAGACAGCACAGCGACTGCTGGGGCTAGCGAAGGATTCCAACACCACAGCAACTGCTGGGGCTAGTGAAAGATTCCAACACAGCAGTGACTGCTATGACTAATGAAGGATTCTGACAGCACAGTGACTGCTGGAGCTAGTGAAGGATTCCGACAGCACAGTGACTGCTTGTGCAAGTGAAGAATTCTGACATCACAGTGAATTCTAGGGCTAGTGAAGGATTCCAACATCGCAGCGACTGCTGGGGCTAGTGATAGATTCCAACACAGCAGTGATTGCTATGACTAGTGAAGGATTCTGACACTGTAGTGACTGCTATGACTAGTGAAGGATTCCAACACCGCAGCAACTGATGTGGTTGAGCCAGATAGCTTACTTTTCCCACTGGAGCATGATGTTCATGTGCAATGCCAGCTAAAGACACACCAAGGGGAGGAGGGAGGTCTTGGAGAAAAATTGTGGAATGCAAAATGTCAGTCCCAAACAACGATGATGGCTGCTGGTACATCCATGAGATTGCACAACACCTTGCCCTACCACCTACATTTAGGGGGAAGGGGAAATTGTTTGACCAGGAAAGGCACACTCAGCCAAAGCTTGTTTCCAGGTGCATCCTGAGAGCACAAGGAAGTTAAGTGACTTGCTCAGGGTCACACAGTATGCAAGTGGGGGCTGATGGGATTCAAACCCAGGTCTCCAGGTTTGCAGCTCAGTGCTCTAAACTACTATGTTATACTGCCAATTAGATTGGGATCTGGACAGGGAGGAGGACCCCCTCCCATGGAGGAAACAACTGTGGGGGACTGAAGCAACAGCCTCGTCAGTGGAGAATGTGGCTGGGTGGTGCAGAAAACAGCCCAAAAGTATGGTGATGGGGAGGGACAAACTTAAAATGGTAGCCCGTGAAGACAGCGACTGCTGAACAGCAAACTGTCACAATGGCGACGGAAGCACAGCGCCAACACTTTTGTGTGACTTAGGCTCCCCCCATCCCTGAGTGTGCCCCCGGTATATTTTTCTTTCTCTTTCAGGGTTGGAGGGCTTTGGTTTCAGGAGCCCTCCCCAGTCCCTCCATGAACAAGTCACCGCCGAAACTTACCACAGGGTCTGAGGGCTTTGGTTTCAGGAGCCCTCCCCAGCCCCTCCATGAACAAGTTGCTGCTGAAACTTGCACAGGGTATGGGACACAGAGAAGCGCAGATGTATCCGCTCTGCCTAGGGATCTCTACTGATTTAATCTCGATGCCATTTTGTGGCGCAGTAGCTTAATTTGTGCTCCTAATGTATTAATTGAGCAGCACTCCTTAATTGGGCTTCTTACCTGGCTTGAATTTTCTCCCACCCACCCTCACCCTGGCCCATTCTTAAAGCAAGATTCACTGTGCCCACAGACCTCTCCGAGTGACCTCTGGGGCTAAAGGGGTGGGATACATTGTTGAGTAACTCTGAGCTCCTGCTGTCAATCGCATGTACTGCCCTGCCCTTTTACCATCTCTCGCCTTCACTGTCCCTCTCCATTTAAACCTATACCTCACATCACCATACAACCTTCCCTTTATTTCCTATTTCTCCTGACTTCTATCTGTTACATTATTGCCCTGGACTGCTTTGCCCCTTCCCTTACTACCCCCCCCCGGCACTGATGCCAACTTGGTGGACTTTACATTCTCCAATTTGCTTCCTCTTCCCTGGTGTCTCACTGGCCCTGTTGTGTATCTTAGCCCAAAACTGGTTTTCCACTTATCAGGACCCTCTTTAGATCTAAAGCACCTCTCATGCTAGGATCTCCTTCACCTTCTTGATTGCTGCTACCTGGATTATTGTCCTCTCTTTATCCCTGTCAGGTGATGTGGGAGCCCAATCCAGGCCCCAGCATCAGGGCTCCACACTATCAGGCTGGTTCTTCAGTGGGGCCCCAATCTAGAGGCCTAAAGATTGGCCATCTAAATATAAGAAGCCTAGTGGCTAATCATGCTGAGCTGGTGGCCTGGTCTGCCACATGAGCCTGACCTCCTAGGAATAACCGAATCCTGGCTTAAGCATTCTTACCTTGATTCTCTGTCCTTGGGATGGCAGAGAAAGGGGAGATATTGCTGATGGGGGACCTGAATATGCCAGATGTTGACTGGAGCACCTTTGCTACAGCCACATCCAAGAGCAGGGCCATTCTCGATGCCCTACAGGGGGCATGCCTCAAACAGCTAGTTTTGGAACCCACTCAGGAGAGAGCAATCTTAGACCTGGTACTCTCAAATGGGGATGGAGAGGATCTCTGATCTTGAAGTGGGTAGCCATCTGGGAACAAGTGACCACCAAACAGTGTGGTTCATGATAAACTTAGCTGCAGAGTCAAGCCACACAAAAGTGAAGGTACTGGACTTCAGGAGGGCTGATTTTGTCAAAATGGGAGAGTGCCTCAGAAAAGCACTAGCAAACAGGCAAGAAGGTGGGGTGGAGCAACAATGGGGAAACATCAAACCACCATCACAGAGGCAACAAGTCTTTGTGTGAAGCAAATAAACAAATCAAAATGAAAGAAAAAAACACTATAGTTCTCAAAAGAAGTGGCGGGAAGGTAAGGGAAAAAAGATAGCATTCAGGAAGTATAAGGAAACACAAAGGAGCAGGACAGAGAACTGTACCAGTTAAAGCAGAAGGAAGCGGCTAAGGCAGTCAGAATAGCAAAGGCCTCTAATTTTCTGGCACATGTCCCGCCATACCTTTGTATATTGTAGAAGTTATGTCCTGTTCCTATTCTGGTATCTGTATTTTCTTGGTTCTTATTATGAAAACCAATAAAACTTGAATTTCAAAAAGAATAGCAAAGGCCCAAACCAAGGAAAAGATAGCCAACTCGGTTAAGACAGGGGATAAAACCTTTTATAGGTACATTAGGGAGCAAAGAAAGACTAAGGCAGGGATACTGAGGCTGAACAAAGAGGAAGGTGGTTGGGCAGAGAGCGACAGTGAAAAAGCAGGGATACCGAACGAATACTTCTGCTTAGTATTCACAATGGAAAAGCAGGGGAAAATACCTAATACGGTCAATAGAATCACTCTGGATAGGGGGGTTGATATTAGTCCTTTCACAGAAGAAAGGGTTCGGAAAGAACTCTTAAAACTGAAGGTGGATAAAGCAATGGGGCCTGATGGGATTCACCCCAGAATTCTAAAAGAACTAAGGGAAGAACTAATAACACCACTGACTACCCTTTTTAATAAATCATGGGCGGATGGGGTGGTACCTGAGGACTGGAGGAGGGCAGATGTGATTCCCCTTCACAAAAGTGGGAGCAAGACAGAGGCAGGAAACTAAAGACCTGTCAGTTTGACCTCAGTGGTAGGGAAAATGATGGAATCACTTCTGAAGGAAAGAAGTGTTGAGTACCTAGAGGCCAGTGGGGCACAGGACCCAAGGCAGCATGGATTCACAGCAGGAAGGTCATGTCAGACAAATCTAATTGATTTCTTTGACTGAGTGACCAAAGCAGTAGACCAGGGAGGGGCTGTGGACATGGCCTACCTAGACTTTAGCAAGGCATTTGACACAGTCCCGCACAAAAGATTAATAAACAAATTAGCCAGCCTAGGAGTGGGTCCCAGGGTGGTAGCCTTGGTAAAACACTGGTTGGACAACAGGACACATCGGGTAATAGTAAATGGAGTCCACAGTGAAGAAAGGAGGGTTACTAGTGGGGTACTGCAGGGTTCAGTACTGGGGCTGGTCCTTTTTAATGTCTTTATAAGTGACATTGCAGAGGGACTGGAAGGGAAAGTATGCCTCTTTGCAGATGACACAAAGATCTGCAACAGGGTTGATACACAAGGTGGGGTGGAAAGGATGAAAAGGGACTTGACAAGGTTGGAGGAATGGTCAAATGTATGGCAGCTTAGATTCAATGCAAAAAGTGCAAAGTAATGCACCTGGGAAACAAAAACCCAGGGGAAGAGTACACAATGGGGGCAAGATACTGACAACAACAAAAATGGAAAGGGACCTGGGGGTAGTCATATCAGATGACTTAAAGGTAGGCCAGCAATGTGAGAAGGCAGTAAGGAGGGCTGGGGGATACTGGGATGCACAGGGAGAGGCATCACCAGTAGAAAACAGGAAGTTGTTGGCCCTCTGTACAGACAGTTGGTAAGACCACATCTGGAGTACTGTGTACAGTTCTGGAGACCCCATCTCTGCACAGACATAGACAGGGTGGAGGCTGTCCAGAAGAGGGCAACCAAAATGATGCAGGGTATGCATCAGAGGACATATGAAGAAAGACTAAAGGTGTATAGCCTCGAGGAAAGGAGGGAGAGAGGGGGGACATGATAGAAACTTTCAAATACCTCAAGGGAATCAATAGAGTCCAAGAAGGTAGCATCTTTCAGAAAAGAGATGTGCAAGAACAAGGGGGCACAATTTGAAAATAGAGGGGGAACGGCTCAGAGGTAATGTGAGGAAGTGTTTCTTCACAGAGAGGGTTGTGGATACATGGAACAGCCTTCCTGAGGAAGTCATAGAGTCAAAAACAGTGGGGGAATTCAAGAATGCATGGTACAGACATAAGGCAATTCTAGTGGGGGGTAGGAGGAAGTAGGCTATTGGTTAACTAGGATCTGCAGCTTATCCGTTAGGTAGGAAATGGGCAGACTAGGTGGGCTGCGTTCTTATCTGCCGCCAAATTCTATGTTTCTATGTTTCACCCTCCCTGGCACAGTATGATCCATGTTGATCAGTCCTCATCAGAAAGGGCGGTGGCCTGGCATTTTTTCTAAGCCCCACCTAAACCTAACCTTACAACCTTGCCCCTTGCTGGCGTCCTGCAAGGTTCTTCATACATTACTTCTGTTGGGAAATGCTAAGAAGCTGCACATTGTACGTGCCTACATTCCTCCCATATCCAGCAAACAAGGAATAGAAGAATTCCTGGAATTTCTACCCTAGGCCACCAAAAGCAACTAAGTGATTTGCATAGGGGACTTAAACCAGGATTGGCTCGGTCCTAGCTCCCCTATCCTAAACTCTAACATTAGTAAAGCCAATCTAACTCAACTTGTCACTGAACCTATGAGGCATTCTAGCAACGGATCTAGCAAAACCATCCTCTACTGGATCCTCACCAACAAAGCAGACAGAATCTCTTTTGTTACCATGCTGTCTGACTCCATTAGTGGCCCCTCTTCCGTAACCTGCATCTGGGATACCTGCCGGCCCCCCAAACCCACCCAAAATTGTCACCATGTCTGACTTCTCTGCCTTTAGCCCCATGACTTTTTTAATTGATACCCAGCAGATCGACTGGTCTTCCCTATTCACCACTGACAACACTGACCTGACCACGGAGTATTTCACCAACTCCCTGCGCTCACTACTTCAAAACACATTCCTTCTATAAGGCACAGGGTTCATGGTTTGCCCACTAAGTGGTTAACTAGCCCGTTTCTACATATGCTTAAATCATGAGACAAGCTATGAGCCAGATGGAAAGCATCCTCCCTTCATTCCGACTTCATTGCCTATCGCTCAGTATGGAACTCATGTAAGAGAGAGATTCGTGCTGCCAAAAGCAACTATTATAGAGGCCTTCTCCATGCCTCTTCTCATAACCCCAAAAAGTATTGGACACAAATTAACCACATAATGGGTCGAAACATTACCCATACCCCCCGAGACATGCTAGTTAATAATGTCTCCTGTAACAATCCTAATACTATTGCAACTGCTTTCAACTCACTCCTTACTGTCCTTCCTAACTCTGCCTCTAATGTGCTAATCTCGGCTGTCCCTCCACCCCCCACCTCTCCCAGTCCCATCATCCACTATTTCTCAGCCCGGTCACCAGGTCTGATGTCCTACGTGTCTTCAACGCAATGTCTCCTCATGGCAGTGCAGGCCCCGATGGGTTGGAACCCAGAATTGTCAAGCTAGGTGCTTCCCTTCTTGCTACCCCTGTCACGCGCTTGTTCAACCTCTCCATTAGCTCGGGTATGGTGCCCCTTTCCTGGAAAAATGCCAGGGGTATCCCTGTCTTCAAAAAGGGTGACCATAAAAGCCCAATGAACTACCACCAGATAGCACTCCTGCCGACCCTCAGTAATCTTCTAAAGAAGCTTATCCATCATCAGGTGTCTGACTTCATAGCCAACTTTAATCTGTTATCCCCTGCTCAGCATGGCTTTCTGGCGGGCCACAGCACCATGTTAACCCTAGCACAATTCATTAGTGACATCAAGATCAACATGGATAGAGGACAACTTACAGGGTCTGTTTTTATTGACCTGTCTAAGGCATTTGACTCGGTCAACCACCCCCTGCTCTTACATCATCTAGGCTCACTGGGTGCCTCCTGAACTACCATTGCCTGGTTCTCCAGCTATCTGCACAACCGCTCCCAGTCTGTCTCCTATTATAAAGTCCTCTCCACCCCAGCCCTACTACACACTGGTTCTATACTTGGGCCCTGCTCTTTTCAATATTGGTAAATAACCACCTGGTCTCCCACCCACTGCCTCACCTTACTCTATGCCAGTGACTTGATTCTCTGCATTGCCTCCAGCTCAAGCTATGAGATTAACTCTCACCTCTCCTCTGATCTGCATTGAATCCAAACATGGCTCACATCCCACCACCTAGTACTAAATGTTGCCAAGACCCAGGCAATGCTCTTTGGGTCTCATAGGAAATCCATCACCATGACCCCCTAGCTTCAGGCTTCATGCCTTGATGGCTTCCCTGTACATGTTACCCATTCTTTCAAATACCTATGGGTCACACTGGATCCATCTCTTAATCTCTCCCTTCACATCAATGCATTCTGCAAGTCCGTCAATGCCAAAATTGGACTGGCTTACCATGTCCGGCATGCTCTGACCCCTGCTGCCAGGATCTCTGTTGCACAGGGACTTCTGCTTCCTAGTCTTTGCTATGCTTTGCCAGTTTTTGCACAGGCTTAGGCTAATGTACTACAAATGTGGGATGCCGCCTACAACAATGTCTGTAGGTTTGCTTTGTCTGCCTCATGTCTTAAACACCACTGTACACTTTACTCTGGCCTCCGCTGGTTATCCCCTTCTTTCCCGTAATCATATTCCTTAGGCTGCTTGACAGACAGCATAATTCATTCTTCTCTTCCTTCCTCCCTCCCTAGCAGCTATGTTCTCCCTTGTCGTCTGTCCTCAACCCCTCCAGTCCATGACTTTAGCTCTGCTCTCAGTCCCCAATTGCTCCATCAGAATGGGTGAACTTGCCTTCTCCTTCTATGCCCCCAAATTCTGGAACTCCCTACTTCTTGACCTCAGATCCTCCAAATCCCACCCTGCCTTCAAGCAAGCCCTTTTCAAGTACCTCACCTCCACTTAAATTTGTAACTGCCCTTAGCTTCATGGATTCATGCCACTATACCCTGCCTTGCTCTTCTATCTCTTTGCCTACTCTGACCCTACCTCATTGCCCAGTCTATCTGCAATGTTGATATGCACTTAGGTTACTGTGCCTCTGCCCATGTACCTGCCTCCTAGCTAGACTTAACTTAATGCGCCTTTCATGTTTGTATCAATTTATCCCTTAGTGTTCCAATATTGCCTTGTTTTGCTGCCTTGTACATTGTGTAATATATACCACCCACTTATGTGCTATGTGACTTTGCTCCTCTGTATAGCTGTTGAATATCTTTATGTACCACATTGTATTTGTTATTCCTGTATTTCTGCCTCTCTTCCTTGCTTTGACTTTGTACTCTTCCAGGTTGTGCCTGAAAATAGGCAGTATTGTCCAGTGCCACCCTGGGTTTCCAAAAGCAAATAAAAAATAATATATTAAGGGGGTGGGGGGAAGCTCTCATTGATGGGTGTGGGGGACAAAGCTCCACAAGAAAAGACATTTTCAAAAGTGTTCGTGCTGTGGGTTCAGTGCCATTGTGACAGTTCGCCGTGCCACAGTCGCTATTATGACATGGAACCACTTAAAACTCTCTGATGTTTCCACATGTTCTCATCTGTACAACAGCGGAAGCACACTCCACAGTGTGGATACCAATTTTATAATACAGAATCATTAGAGCAGGACCTCTGATAATGTGATCGGGTCAGTGTCTGCTTAGTGTTTGAGCACCTCCAACTCCACTCAACTAACTCACACTGTTTTTTGCCAAACCACTGAGAAAGACATACCTTTTGTAACTTCAGCTTGTGTTTGATGGGGAGGCTTAAAAAACACCAAAGAACGCACTTCCAGTGCCTTAAAATCACTGCCAACCAGCCCGCAGTCCCTACTGGTGCTCTCTGATACTGTGGCCTCCTCTCCGTTCTCAAGCTGGTAACAGCCCCCGCCCACCCACCCAAGCTCACCAACAACAGCCTACTTGCAGAACTCCTGGCTTTCTGGAGGTTCACGATGCCATGGCAGACATGTGACAAGAGACTGACACAGTGAAACAAGAAAATAGGGTTCTGCAAGAAGCATCAACAGCTTTGTCAGAGTGCTCGAATGTAATGGCAGGCCTACTTCTATGGCAGCATCACCGCATGGTCCAACTCGACGCTGAAGAACAGGACCTCAAAGGGCTCTTACACTGTAAAAATTCAAGAATTTACAGTGTATTGGAGGTGGAAGAGGGAGCCCAGATTTCAGCATTTATGGAGCATCTACTGAGGGACTCACTGCAATTACCATCAGGTATGATACTAGACTTAGAAGTTCACAGAGTGCTCCGACCTAACCCAAGCCCAGGAAAGGATGCCGATAGGACATATAAAACAACTCAGAAAGACAACGCATGGGAAGATTACATTCAGAAGAACAAAGAAGCAAAGAGTATAGTGAAATCAGCTAAGGCCACAATGGAGCTTCGGCTGGCAGAAGGGGTTAAAGAGGAAAACAAACTATTTTTTTGATATATACAAGAAAAAAGAAAAAAAGGGAAGGAATAGTTAGGCTCAAAGACAGTGACAAAATAGGGGAGGAGGATAGTCAGAAGGCCACTGTTCTGAATAACTCTTTTTGCTCAGTGTTCACCAAAGAACACATATGCCTTGTACCGGACAGTGGCATCAAGGCTGCTGACAAAGGTGTCCTACAAATGGAAACACCACCAATCACCAGTGGTATGGTTAGGGAGGCCCTGGATCAGTTCAGAGAGGACAAGTTACCAGGGCATGATGGAATACACCTGAGGGTGCTAAAGGAATTAGCAAGTGAATTGGCTGATCCCTTAGCACATTTATTCAGCAGATCACTTCAGATGGGGGTAGTGCTGGGGAACTGAAAAAAAGCTGATGTGATGCCTCTCCACAAGGGAGGGAGTTGGGAGGAAGCAGGCAACTACTGACCGGTAAGTCTTACATCGTTAGTGGGGAAACTGATGGAAACCTTTATAAAACAGGACTTGGTAGAGCACATAGGTAACAACAATCTGCAGGATGACAGGCAGCATGGGGTTGTGACAGGAAGGTCATGCCAAACAAATTTCATCATATTTTTTGACTGGATAACTAGGGAAACAGACAGAGGCCACCCAGTGGATCGTCTACTTTGATTTCAGTAAGGCCTTTGATTCAGTGCTGCACAATCACCTGCTGAAAAAGTTGGAAGACCTGGGTAAAGCCAAGAGCATAGTCACCTGGGTAGGTAATTGGCTTAGGGACCGAAAACAGAGTAGTGGTCAATGGGTGAGGTCCATGAAGGCATGCAGTCAGTAGTGGTGTGCCCCAAGGCTCAGTGTTGGGGCCAGTTCTGTTTAATGCCTTTATCAGTGACATCAGCATAGGTATTCTGGGCAACATTGCCCTATTTGTGGATGATACAAAGCTAGGAGGAAGAGTAGACAGCAAGGAGGCAGTTAGAGACCTACAAAAAGACCTACAGAGTCTGCAAAGATGGTCTAACATCTGGCAGCTAAGGTTCAATGCAAAGAAATACAAGGTGATGCATTTGTGTAAGGGGAACCCAAGGACAGAATACGAAGTCCAGTTCAAAACCACGCAGGAAGAAAGGGACTTGAGTATTATCATAAGCAGCACTCTAAAACAGACCAGCCAATGCAACACAGCTTATAGCAAAGCCAACAAAATGTTAGGGTGCATTGGGAGAGGATCCGACAGAAGGAGAAAGGAGGTGATACTGTCACTCTACAGGTCCCTGGAAATGCCCCATCTGGAGCATTGTGTCCAGTTTTGGAGTCCACATCTGAAAAAGGATAAAATTGGGTTGGAGGCTGTCCAGAGAAGAGCGATCAAAATGATTCAGGGCCTTCAAGGGCACATGTACGAGGAGTGTCTGGAAGCATTAAATATGTTATCACTGGAGACAAGGAGGGAGAGGGGGGACATGATTGAAACATACAAGTTCCTGAGAGGAATAAATGAGATGCCATCCTCTGACTTGTTCAACAGTCTCCAACTCAAATACTAGAGAGCTCAAATGGAAGTTGGGGGTAGCTTAGAGAGCTTAAGAAACATTATTTTACAGAAAGAGTCACGGAACCATGGAATAAACTACTATCTGAGGTAGTGGAAGCAAAGTCCATGACATTATTCAAACTGGGGTGGGTCAGGACTAATGCGATATCAAAAGCAACTGGAGAAGTATGAGGCATAAGGCAGAAGAGGGGTTAGGTCCTGGGATCTGAGTAGGTCCAATGAACACATGGGCAGACTGGATGGACCCTTGGTCTCCTTCTGCTGTCTCTTTTCTATGTTTCTATGTTTCTAAACTGCAGGTGTTGTTCCCAAGGTGATATTTTATATCATATCCCAACTAAGGTAAAACAGGACTTTGAGTGTAGGGGCATCACTATTCCACCCTTTTGGCCTGCCCAGCACTCTCATATGGCACGTCAGAATAACACTGCCAGATGACAACTGTGCCAGACTATGGGTCTGAAGTCAATACCCAACCTAAATACACCGGAGCTCAGAGTGCAGAATTTACAAGAAGCATCGCAGACCATCAAAAAATTCCTGGAACAGTTTGAGAGACAAGTCAAATTAAGCATTTTCTTTCTTCCTGGCTCAGCATCTCTCTTGCAAGCCTACCATTATTGATTTGTATCTGAATATGGAACATCTCGAGTTTACCTCTGATAAGTGCTGGCAGCAGATCTCACGCAGGCATGGGGATGGGGACTGATGGGGTGGGTTGTAGTACTTGGGCGCATACAGGGGGTGGGAGAGGAGGGGACCTCCTAATACTCTTCATCATGACTGAGTCCACAGTTTGCTACTCCATAGCAGAAGCATGCTGATGTAATTATGCTTGTGACTGGTAGCTACCTCTGGTTGAGGGGACCTCATGGGGTTTGCCCACTTGGCATGTCTCCCATTCCCTACAACAATATGGCAGGATTTAATCCACACTGTGCACATCCTGATAAGCCCACTGAGTAGCGACATTCACCTAGTCGGTACTTGATGTTGAACAAGTGGGCTTGAGCCCTTTCTTTGAAACCTCCTCTTAAGGTGGTCGATTGGGATGTATGTACCAAGCCTAGCATCTTCTCATCCAGAAGCTTGACTATTTCCACTTATTGTGCTCTGCCACCTAACTACATTGTTGACTGCAATGGTGGTTCTAACAGCACTGGAGGGCCAACATGATCCAGAATACAATCTTTCATTGAGGCACAATTCCCTTCTGCAGATTAGGTTTTACTGCTACAGAAAGCCTCCTCCTCCTTTCTCCCCTTAGTGAAAAGTTACGCATCTCCTATTCCAGGGACCACTGCCTCCCTCCCCCCCAGATCTTACCCTGCTACCTATAGTTATAGTACTGTTCCTCAACCCCTTACATTTCACTAAAAGATCTTGTTGATGTTGTGCACACACCTGAGACCTTCAGAGAAGGATTTGTCAGCATTATCTTTCCCAGCTTTGGCCTCTTATAATAAAGGGGTCCACTGCATATACAGACTCTGTTAGCCAAATTCAAGACTGTAGTCCAGAGCAAATGACTGTTGTTTGATTTATTTCATGATTATTTGTCTAAGCTTTATTTTTTAATTTTTTTTACACTTTTTATTTAAAAGTTTTAAACTGTTTACAAACAGAGTACTTCCATGTGGCAGAGCATAGGACAGTACAAACAAACGTACAGTAGTATAAGAATTATATATGTCCTCCACGTAATGTTACACATGGAGGGGGAACCTTCATAGATTAACAAATATTGTATTCATGATCACTCAAATTAGGTCACTTGCAGCAAGACCATGGATGACCTGCTAACATGTAAGTAAGTAAGTACAACTTTATTTATATAGGGCCTTTCTAAAACCAAGGCACTGTAACAAAGCATTATAATATCCCATATAAATAAAACAATAATTATAATACAAATAACTTAATGATATTACAGATATAATCATCCAGATTAAAAATATCAAGAAAAAGTCAGGTTGAATAGATAGGTTTTAAAATAAGCTTTAAAACGTTCAACGTATAAAGCAACAGTCCATAGAACAAATCCCTCTGATACAGCTGGGCATAAATTAGCCCTTGTTCCATGAGTACAAACATAAACAAAATCCCTTTCATGAAAGTAGAGTGCTCTTCAAATTGTAGGTTATATAACGCTTCTGGAAAAAATGGGCCAGATATTCAAACTGCGCTATTTTGTGGAGCAAGCCCTTGCGCTGCACAAAATAGTTGCACAAGGTGTTCAGGCGATATTCAAAGGGTTGTGTCCACTTGAATATCACCCCCGCCACAGCTACTGTGCATTGCAGGGGAACTTGGCGCCACCGCAAGTTGTCAGAGTGGAGCATTCAACTTGCAGTGGCGCAAGTACCATTGCCACGCGCAAAATCCCGATATTCAAAAGGTGACACACAAATGGGGCCATAATTCATGCAAGGCACGGGGCCATTTGCATCTGATTATGGCCCCATTTGCATGCCATTAGCATGCAGGTGTGCCATCCTCGAGGATTCTGCGCCTGACACCCCTGCCAGGCAGCAGCCGCCGGGATCGACGCTTGCAGTTTCAATCGCGGGCAAAACAGTGTAGAATCCTCATCATCTCATTGAGCGATCGCTGGCAGAGCGACCTTTCACCAGCCCGAGGATCATGGGCAGCATGTCTCCTCCTCAACACATCCCTGGTGGTCCAGTGATGTTTTCTTTATACCATCCCGCAATCGGATTTACAGTCTACTGGACCACCAGGGATACATTCGGGGACACATTGCTGTGCGCGATCGGGCTGGTGGGGATTAAACTATGCCCGCGATCGGGCCAGTGGGGGTGGTGGGGGATTTAACACTGTTTGCCCGCGATCGGGCTGCCGGGGGCATACCTCTCAACCTCTTGTCTCATAAATCAGGGACAAGACTTTAAAATATCAGGGACAAAGACCCAAATCAGGGACACATCTTAAAATTGGTAGTATTCACTCAGAAAGCTGATAGAATTAGGGGATTTATGTAAGATGCATATTCTGAATAGGAAGAAATCTGTAACTCTAATATTTAACATTATTTTATGCTTAAATCCCCAGTGTTCTGTCACAAAATACAAATTTTATGAGGACAGAGAAAAATTCTGAGGCAAAATCAGGGATGTCCCTAAAATCAGGGACAGTTGAGAGGTATGGGGGCACAGGAGTGGGTTGGGCCAGCCACAGGTGGCAGCTGCTGTGTTGCGCCCTGCAATGCAGCAGCTCACCTGTGGGTGGCCTCGACTCTAAGCCTTTTTTGGCTCAAAGTTGTGCAGGCGCAGGTTGGGTTGCGCCTGCACAACTCTCGCACAGCCCGCTGAATATCGGGCTGTGCAGTTTATGCATGGTCCCTCCAGTTCAGCATGCATTCATTTGCATTGGCGCTGTTGCTCAGCCTGTTTTCAGTGGTGCAACTGCCTCCTGCTGAATATCGCAGAATGGAGCAAGTTCGCACTTGCTACACAACTCCTATTGCGCATGGCGCAACCTTTGAATATCTGGGCCTAACATGTTTAGTCCCAGAGGTAGAGTATACTGTAGTCTGGTCAAGAAAGTAAATGTAATTGATCCTCATTAGAAAACAAAACAAAATAGGGTACAATCTAAACATGAATGTTACTCTACTACCAAACAACTCCCCATCTATCAGGCAGTTATAAAATGAACTCTTTGCTAGAATAAACTAAGAAAAGAAAGTGAATCACCAATGTGATTACTTATCTATACTGGTGACTGTTCTGGAATTAAAAGTTCAACATCTCCAGTGTTTTAAAGTCAGTAGCTATCAGAGGGGATAAAATGATGCTCATGTATCCTCTTCCCCAGATGAAGAAATTTTATCTTAACCCTCTCTCCAGATGTGGATGTCTCTAGCCCTAGCTGCCATAGAACGACCCAAGTTTAGATGCAAAATTTATACTAAGTCTACTTTTCTAAAATATATACCCACATACTAGGTTTTGGCTTGAAAACAAGCAACTGTAACATAAGATATGTATATATACCAAAGACAATGGAACAAAGAAAAATAGAATGAAAATTAAACCATCAGAGACCCTGTCCCCTGAAGAAGCCCACAGGACAAAATGTTGGGCTTACCAGGAGGGCATTCTGTGCATGAAAAGAATAAACTAAGAAACCTTTTGAAAAGAACTGATATGTCTGGCTGGTTTTGTCCAGAGGGACTAGCGCTTTGTAATTACATGATTGCCCAATGGCCCTAAGAACTAAAATTGTACCCATAGCTAAAAGGAAGGCACCCATTTGGGACACCATTTTTGGCCTGGAACCCTAGTGCAGCAGATTGTAACAGTTCATACTTTTGAGAAACTTACTTACCATACATGGAACAGTATCTCATTTCCAGGAGATGTGGCAGCAAAAATTCATTATTTGTTCCATAATAATGAAAATTTCTATCTATTATTAGACTACATAAATTGGATGGTATAATGGTGAGTGCAATAAGAAAATGTTCTATATCAAGCTCTAACAAATCTGTTAAGACAGTTTTCATATACAGTGATGGGTTTGAGCCTTCTATGTTTTCAGGAAGGCCCAAGATATGTAGGCTGGGAGCACAGGCACCACTTTCCAAGTACTCAAGGTGGGCCCTTAACTTCTGTTCAGTGTTCACAGAATTAGGAGAGGGGAAGGGGACACAAAAAAGTAACAGAAGCATTGCAGGGAGGGAGGTGGGCACTAGTCTGTTTTCAGAGGAGAGAGTCATGAAGGGACTCATTAATCTGAAACTGGACAAAGCAATGGGGCAAGACAGGGGGGCATCCAAGAGTATTGTGGGAGCTCAGGGAGGTACTAGCTGCATCTCTGACAGTCCTATTTAGCTTATTGGAAACAGGAGTGATTCTGAAAGACTGAAGGAGGACAGAAGTAGTCCCACTATACAAACGCTACAGCAGGGAGGAAGCTGGCAAGTATAGGCCAGTCAGCCTGGCATTTGTGGTGGGAAAATTATTAATGGAATCACTGCCGAAGGAAAGGATTATGGACTATGTTGAATACAGTGGGCTACAAGACCTGAGGCAGCATGGATTCACAGGGGGGTCATGTCAAATGAATCTGACAGATTTCTTTGACTAGGTAACCAAGAAATTAAAGCAGGGTGGAGTGATGGATGTGGCCTACCTTGATTTCAGTAAGGTTTTCAACACCATTTCACATAGGAGACTAGTAAGCAAGCTGGGTAGCTTAGGAGTGGTTCCAAAGGTGGTAAACTGGGTAAGAAATTGATTAGGGGATAGTGGGCAGAGGGTGGTGGTAAGCGGAGTTCATTCCAAGAAAGAGAAGGTGATCAACTGTGTACCTCAGGGATCAGTGCTGGGACCGGTCCTCTTTAATGTTTTTACAAGTGATATTGCAGAGGAGCCGGAACGGAAGGTTTGCCTCTGTGCAGATGACACCAAAATCTGCAATAGGGTGGACACTCCAGAGGTGTGTGGGAAGAATGAGCAGAGGATTGAAAAAACTTGAGGAGTTGTACAGGGTATGGTAACTGGGTTTCAATGCAAAAAAGCACAAAATAATGCACTTGGGGCACAGAAATGAGAGAAGTAAGGGGGGCTATGATAGAGACCCAAAGCCTACATCCTATCAAGGCTTTAACACAGTTTTTGAACCGCTGTATGAACCCTGTCATAGTGCGGATGTGATCCGTGTTAGACGGATTTAAAAACAGTTTAAGAGACTTAAACCATTTTAAGTCCTCTAGTCTGGACTGGGCCTTAAATACCACAAGGGGATAAATAAGGTACAGGAGGGAAGTATTTTTCAGAAAAAAAGGTGCTCACGAGGTGGCATGATAAGAAGCTGAAGGGGGTAGATTCAGGAGAGGCATGAGGAAGTACTTCTTTACAGAAAGACTGGTGATTCCTGGAACAGTCTTCTAGTGGAGGTGGTAGAGGTGAAAACGGTGATGGGTTTCAAGAATGCATGGAATAGGCATAAAGGAATCTTAAAGAAAGGGAAGAAGGGATGGGTGAATGGGCTGGAGGTCAAGCAGGATCTGCGGTGATACTTCTGGCAGAGAAAAATGGGCAGACTAGGTGGGCCAAGTCGTCCTTATTTGTTGGGAAATTCTGTTTCTATGTTTCTAGCATCCTATATCTGTTACTTGGAATCCAAGCTGTCTTTGGAGCGATATCCTTCAGTGCTCTTGATCATGGAACACTTTTATAGATTTTTACATTGCCTATTGATGGATCCATATAGGAACCTTTGAACTAATCTAGCTCTGGACTTGTTATGACAAACTCAATGTGAATAATATGGTATTTGTTAAGGTTACTACCTGGGTACTAAACAATTGCATGATATCAGTGGTATAGTAGTACCTCCTGTATAATATTCTTTGTAGTCTGTATGCAACTTAAAATATTCAATAACAATTTTAAATATAAATATAGAACAATTGCTTAAAGAGCCAC
Organism: Neoceratodus forsteri; assembly: GCA_016271365.2. Lineage (NCBI taxonomy): Eukaryota > Metazoa > Chordata > Ceratodontiformes > Ceratodontidae > Neoceratodus > Neoceratodus forsteri. Next base: position 119,886,015 of record JADMNL010000024.1, on the reverse strand, counting down.
AGATACAGCTTTAGAAAAATATCTAAAAGTTAGTGAATCTCAGTGCAAAAGCATTGCAGTAAGAGTTACTCCAGAAGGCATTGTCAATAAAGCCTCATTTCAGAGAAATACAGAATTACACATACCTCAATAGTGCAAAGCATCATGGGAAAGACATGCAAATCACCATAAATAATTTAGCCTGGCTCTGCTTTAAACAGGAGTGTATGGTGCCAAATGCCTCTCATAAAATCTGCAAAGGCTGAGAACAGAAGACATACACCTTTTTGTCCTTTTCTGGATTCATCAGTATGCCTCATCTGTATCTCAACCCAGGGGAAGGAGGAACCAGCTCTGTGATGGTCTTACTGGAGATGATGAACCCCAAATAGAAAATGCCTGTTCTGGATCGGGTCTTGACCATTATGATTGCACTACACGGAGGAGTCCAAGAAAGCCCATCCTTAAGCTGAGCAAGGACTGAGGGTAGGGTTCACTATGGATCTAGCCAATGGGGTTAAATTGTAGTATACTCTCATTTGAGGAGAGAGAAATGAGGAGGAATGCAGCCTCTGAAGAACACCAGTTATTCTGAGTTAGAGAAAAAAAAAACAAGCGTTGGCAAAATTTTAGTGTTTGCTTGCACGTGCAATAGGCAGAATTAGTGAGGTAAATACATAAATGGTAACACGTAGTATTGCAAGGTGTTGAGTGGGAAGGGGTGCCAATTAGTGGGCAGATGACTGGTACCAGCTGAGGGCTGTGAGCATAGCAGACAGGGTGACCTGGAAGTCACCTGATGTCACAGCTCTGTGATCTTGGCTGTGGTGGGATTCAAACCTGTGATTTGACAGATTACACAGTTCTGTGCTCTTAGCCATGGTGGGATTGGAAACGAATTTGCTCAATTTCACAGTTCTGTGTTATTGTTAGTGGTGGGATTTGAACCTGGGATTCACCCAGTTTCTGAGTTCTGTGGTATTAGGTGTTGTGGAATTCAAATCTGAGATCTTCCCAATGTCAAAGTTCTGTGCTCTTGGTTATGGTGGGGCTTGATCGTGGGATTTGCACAAAGAGACAGCTGTGTGCTCTTGGTCACAGTGGAATTCGAACCTGGGATTCGTCTGATTTCATAGTTTAGTGCTCTTGGCTGTGGTGGGATCTGAACTTAGGATTCACCTGACTTCACAGTTCTGTGCTCATGGTTGTGGTAAGATTCAAACCTGAGAGTTGCCAGATTTGACAGTTCTGTGCTATTGGCAGTGGTGGGATTCGAACTTGGGATATGTCAGCCTGCTATGAGAGCACAATCACAGTGAGGTATGTGTGTTTAGTAGAAGTCATCAAGTCTAGCAAGCATGGTACCTGTACTAACTACTCACACCACATACTGAGAGAAGGGAGGATGTGTGTTGACTCAACTGCTAGGTTTAATCAAGGGCAGTCCCAGAGTGCCTGCAGTGGACTGTTGTGAGAAGAAATAGGTGTTTTATTATGGCATTGCAACTGTTAAATACACAAACACATAATATGTGTGGAATGTGCTGGCCTGGTTTAATAGTTGAGGAGCAATTTTGACATACTAAATAGTGATAAATATGTGTAAATACTGTGGGCTGGCATCTCTCTCTCTCTCTCTCTCAATTCTCTAGGATTTTTTAGTGTGCTAAACTGTTATGCCTGAACATAACTCTCTTTGCTCTACAGTGCATGACTCAACTGGCACATTTCTCTGGGGAGAGCTGGTGTACTATTACAAGCTCCACACACATGAACACTGAAGTAAGTTAATGCATACACTGTAATCAATGGCCGCTAGCGAGACAGACAATTCAGCTCACAAATCACATCCAAGTAGCTCATCAGAAAATGTTGGGGGCAGTGATGCAAAAAGGGGCACATGTTGGTATTCAAATCACAACCTGTGCACACTCAGCCATTGGCTAAAACGTGGAGTTGGTTCTGATCTCACTCAGTCACTGGCTGATAAACATGCCACACCTATTGTATGCTGCCAATGTGTTTTCATTGTGGGGGATGATCTCTGAGGCACTCCACCTTCCTGACACCATGGGTTGTATACATCTGATGGGTTGTCTGATGCACATGTGACTGAAATTAAAACCATCCCCTTCTGAGGGTCACTGGTGTCCTCTGGTCAGTTCAAATTGTGCATCTGAAGAAGGTTGTCACACTCCTCCAGAGCTCCAGACTTAAGCTTATAAAGCCAATTCATCACAAGGTAATACAATTCAATATATTACCCCTAATAGCTAGACTATAATCAACACAGAATATTACACTTTAAAAGGTTATATATATATATAGACAGCACAGCAAGGTTTGAGTCTAAATTTCTTGTCAGTCTACCTCAGGAGTACAACAGTTTAGCAGCTAACTTGAATACTCCAGTTTGCATTGTAATGTTGTTTTTCTCTTAGGCTACAACTTGCAGCTATCTATCAGCATGTATCACTCAACTGACAAACGACTTGCAGACAAACTAAGCCTGACAAAGAAAATCCACTCTAAATATCCCTTTACAGTCCTGCCAGCAACATTCCACTCGCTTCTCTCATAACACTTTCTCCCAAATCATCAGCATCAAAATCATACCCTGGTGCCTCACACACTCTGCAGTCTTTCTAATCCCCGTTACAGTGCTCTGGACACCCTCTTTCAGCAGTTCCAGATGGTAACATGCCACAACTTTATTGAAAAGGCTCAAACACCTCCTAATGCCTGCAGTCATGAGTGCTCTGTACACCCATAGCGGCGGTTACAGACTCTCCCAGTACAGCATCTCACAACATAACAAGGTCGAGCAGCACTGTACTTACGTTCCTGCTCACTAACTCATGCTGCACCTTGCTGGAACCAAAATGGAGCCTCCATAATGTTATTTTATGGCCCCAATTAAATCTTCTCCATGCTGCCTGCTCTTCTTTCCAGCTATCGCTTCTCGGTCTACGTCGTACGCGCCTTCCCATTGGCGCACTACCTCTCACGAGAATTCCAGCCACGCTCCCACGCGATGACGTACGCCCCAATGGAAGTACATTACGGAGTGCATCGCGATCCGAAAGAATTCTTTTCAAGCAGCATTCCCTTCCACAATCTGTATCTCTCCAGACTATCACCTCAAATAGGCAAGGTGTGCAAACATATACTGGAAAATTAAACGCAAGACGCCAATCATAGTACAGTGGTCCAATGGGTAATGTCTATGCTGGACAGACATTCAAGCACCACCACCCCACCTCTCTTAAAGCTATAAGCACACTATGAGCAACATAATTCTGATAAGCATATAGAGTGGCTCACATTAAAGAGACACAACACTGCAGGCTCACATCAGAAAAGACTGCATTTCAATACAGTTTACAGCAAATGTATTTTAACAAAGAAGGATTACAAAACAATTTGCACATCCCATTATCAGTATGTCATTTCTATTTGATCAACAGGTCAACATGCCCAAAACAAAGAGTTGCAGGCAGTGTAATGTATCAATTCCACACCACCAACTAGGAAGGCTCCTGCATTGAAGAATCCATAATACACGTTGAGGTACAGGACACAGAGGATGATTTCCCCCCTTCAACAACTAGTCAAGACACTCAGCAACAATCTGACACCACAAAAGCATTAGTCCAGAATAATCAACTTATGCAAGCACAACAAGAGGTGCTAGCAGCAATGCTACAGCAATTAACAGAACTATCTAAGCAACAGACTATTAACTCACCTCCTGCAAAAGTGGAACACTAACTCCCTATCTAGACCTCAGACGACTCGCACCAACCAAACTCTTTGCCTGCAGACTCAGGCGACTCATCAGATGAGGAAGAGGAGATATCGAGCAAGAACCACAAACCCTCACGGCCAAGTGGTGCTTTCCCAACCAAATCCCAGAACTAATGCGCCAAATCATGGAAACAGTGGGCTTGAAACCGTTACCCCTACACCCAGGTCCAAACTACTCCCATCCCTACAACCTATTACTAAACAGACACCTTCCCAGTCTGTGAGGCCATAGATGAGATAGTTTTAAAGGAATGGTCCTCCTCTAACCAGCCAGAATTCCAGAGAGAAAATACTGGGATAAAATGTACCCACTACAAGTGGAAAAACTAACCCTATGGTGTACACCTCCCACAGTGGACCCCCAAATAGCGACTCTCAATAAAAAGTCTGTGCTCCCCACTGAGTCCACCTACAGACTAAGGGATCCCATCGACAGAAAACTCGAAGAAAACCTAAAGAAGAATGCAGAATTAGCAGGCTTGGGAAGCAGAGCAGCCTCCACCACATCTACGCCACAAGAGCACAGCTAACCTGGCTCCAGGAACTTCAAAAGACTATTCCAGCGAAGTCCCATGAGTCTGCACTCCTGGAAAATGCCATACTATCCACCAAATACCTGGCAGACATGGCGGTAGACTCATTCAAAATAAATGCCAGATCCACAGCTATCATCAACAGAGCCCATAGATCTTTGTGGATGAAACTATGGGATGCTGACAAGGAATCAAAAGCAATCCTACAACAACTGCCCTTCAAGGGCAACATGATATTCGAAGAAGGATTAGAGAAATATCTCAAGGGCAAAGAGGAAGGAAAGGCACTAATCAAAGACCACATCAGATCCACATACCTACCAGCCTGTCCCAGGACCAGATACCATTCCTTTCGGGACAAGAGAAGGGGCAGTTCCATATTCAGAGGCAATACCTTCCAACAGAACTATACCATGCCCTACCACTACAACAGATACAGGGGTAGGGGCTCAACACAAAGAGGCAGAGGAAACTACAACTCCGCCAAACCATTCCAGGTCCTGACTACACATACTCAACGATCGTCACACACCAGTGGGCACAAGACTGACACTATTCCTACAACACTGGGAAAATTCCACTTCAGACAAATGGGTACTAGAAATAATAAGAGAAGGCTATGCAATAGAATTCACAAAGACTCCATGAGGAAACAGAATGATTCACTCCCCCTCTTCCAAGCACAAATACACAACAACGCAGATTACTACAGCCATACAAGAACTACGAGAAAACAATGCAATAGTACCTGTACCACAGCAAGAAGAAGGAACAGGAATCTACTCCATATTCTTCATGGTTCCAAAAAAGACAGGAGGCTACAGACCCGTACTGGACCTAAAATACATCAATAAATCAGTGCGATACACCCCATTCAAAATGGAGACAATAAGGTCCACCCTCAGGGTACTCTGACAGGGAGACTTCCTCACATCCATAGATCTAAAGGATGCTTACCTCCACATACCAATGAGGCCCAGACACTCACAATACCTACGTTTCTGCATTCTCGGACAACATTATCAGTACCAGGTCCTACCATTCGGCCTCACATCAGCCCCGTGAGTATTCACGAAGGTATCGATAGTTCTAGCAGCCAAACTCGGCAACAGGGCATTCTATGTCATCCCATACTTAGATGACTGGCTCATCAGGCACGATCACAATACAGCAATCCACCAGGGAGACTCAAATGGTGGTAAATTGTTTACAACAACACGGCAGGGTAATCAACCACAAGAAAAGCCAACTAGTTCCCAGTCACTCCACAGAACACCTTGGAACTATCATAGACACAGAACGAGACCTAGCAATCCCATCACATTCAAGAATTCAAACTATCTTATCGACCACCCACAGGCTACAAAACTTAAAGCACCCTACGCTACTGATTGTCTCTCAGATGTTAGGACTTATGTCCTCCACAATAGACACGGTCCCCTGGGCAAGATGGCATGCCAGACCCCTCATGTCCTTCCTCCCTGCTCAGGGACCCACACACGACATCAATCTCACAAGAACAGTCAATATACCACCCAGAGTATGATCAAGTCTCACATGGTGGACAAACAGATGCAAACTGACACAAGGCATACCTCTAGACATAATCTCAGACATAATAATAGAGACGGACATAAACCCTAACTGGCTGGGCGCCATATAGAGAAAACATACGGCACAAGGGAAATGGTCTTTAACAGAGGCAAAACAAACTATCAATATTCTCGAGATGAAAGCAGTCTTCAGAGCACTACTGCATTTCCCTCACCTCTTACAGCACAAACATGTACAGATAAAGTCAGACAATCAGGTCACAGTATCATACATAAACAAGCAGGGAGGCACAAGAATCAAAGCAATGATGTCAGAAACATCCAAGCTAATGACATGGGCACAAAGACACTTAAAATCAATATCAGCGATCCACCTGGCAGGGAAGCTCAACACTATGGCAGACTGGCTCAGCCGACAAATGATTCATACAGGGGAGTGGAAACTCCACAAGCAAGTTTTCCTGCATCTCAACCAGAGATGGGGGCCAATAGAGATAGACCTCATGGCATCGCACAAGAACCATCAATGCATAAAATACTGGTCACGATTCAAAGACCACAGAGCTATGGGAGTAGAAGCACTCTCAGCCCCTTGGACTTTCCAGATAGCTTACGTCTTCCCGCCCATACTACTGATTGCTCAAGTACTCAAGAAGATTCGCATCTCAAGTGCATGTGTCATACTGGTAGCACCACACTGGCCAAGGCAATCATGACTCGCAACTATAATTTCAGTGGCACTAACCGACCCCTGGAAACTACCACACAGACCAGACCTACTATCACAAAGTCCTCTTCTACATCCAAACCCTCAACACCTGCAGCTGATAGCATGGTTCCTGAAAGGGAGAGACTGCTAAAAGCAGGTTACCACCCTTCAGTCATAAACACTATGGCCTCATCATGTCAACAGTCCACAATCACCACCTATCAATGCCAATGGGACATATTCAACAAATGGTGTACTCACCACAAGATAGACTCTACCTCATGCACCATACCTCAGGTCCTACTGTTTCTCCAGGAGGGACTACAACTGGGACTCTCACCAGCCTCTTTAAAGGTACAGGTAGCAGCAATCGAAGCAGCAAGAGGGATAATACAAGGCATGACCCCAGGCTCCCACCAAGACATTGTCCGCTTCCTGAAGGCAGCAGCCAACATACGTCCCTGCCATAAACCACTATTAGCACCATGGGACCTGCCCACAGTACTGACAGCTATGACTAAACCACCATTCATACCTATAGAATCCATCTCTTTAAAATGGATACAGCTCAAGGCAGTCTTTTTAACAGCCATAGCATCAGTCAGAAGAGTAGGCGAACTACAGGCACTGTCATATAAAGAACCATTCCTTCAATTCTACAATGACAGAATATCCATGAGACCAATCACTTCATTCAGGCCAAAGATCGCATCAAAGTACCACCTCAGTCAAACTATTGAGATTCCCTCCGAACTACCACCAGAAGAAATACAGGCCAATCCCCAGCTAAAACTGCTAGGAATGACAAGACTGCTCACAACCTACATCAATAGAACAGCTGACATTCGCAAAACTGACAGACTGTTCATCGTCGTACAGGGATGCAAAAAAGGGCCACCAGCCTCCAAATCCTCCATAGCGGGATACTTGAGAACAGCCATCTCAGAGGCATATAAAGCAAATAACACACAGGTACCACCATCATTAAAGGCTCACTCCACCAGAGCTATCGCAACTTCATGGGCGGAAAGGAACATGGCCACTGCAGAAGAAATATGTGCCACAGCCACCTGGTCAACTAGCCACACTTTCACCAGACATTACAGAATGGATGTGTCACAGGGCACCAAGACAAACTTTGCTAGGGCAGTGCTACTAGCAGCCCGCACAGAACACAATAACATTCTCACGTCTAACCCACCGTAAGGATTGATCACTGCTTTTTACTAACCCATGATGTCAGGAAGGTGGAGTGCCTCAGAGATCATCCCCCACAATGGTAGTTTACTCACCTGGTAAAGGTGATTGTGGGGGAATGAATCTCTCAGGCACTCCACACCTCATCCTGTAAAGACGTGAAGCTGACAATAACAATGACATTACGGACACAATGCTATCACAAGTTTCACTTCATATTCTGAAACACTTCTGTAAATACTATGACAACTAAAACTTACCATTGCAACACTTAACAGGTACATCAGCATACTGTTATTCAGGGTACAAATGGGGGGCACCTAACTCTTTTAATTTCAGATACAGCTTTGGAATACATCAAACTGACCAGAGGACACCAGTGACCCTCAGAAGGGGACGGTTTTAATTTCAGTCACATGTGCATTAGACAACCTATCAGGTGTATACAATCCATGATGTCAGGAAGGTGGAGTGCCTCAGAGATTCATTCCCCCACAATCACCTTTACCAGGTGAGTAAACTACCATTGCTTTGCAAGCAATTTCTTCTCTACTTCCTTGTACACTTGCATAATTTTACTGCTCCTCAAATTCATCTACATCCCAAAATGTACCTGAACAACATGTTTTATATTCTGGGCACTAATTGTAATGTTTAATTGTTTCACTATGTACCTTTCCTGACCTTGGAATTGTGAGCTTTCTAAATCTCTGTATTTGTTTGAAGAATTTTGTTCCATGCCCTCTCGGGTCGTACCTAAAAGTAGGCATTCAGTTGTCTAGTGTACCTACTCTGGTACCAAAAACCAAATAAATAAATAAAATAAGCAAAAACAAGCATTTGTCAATGCTGAATGTTCGCTTCTTGCATTGCTGCTGTACTAGGTCCTGATTGTACACATTGTACTATATGTTGATCCAAGATAGACCAGATGAGATGTAATATGTCATTTGCAATGGGGTCCTGATTATTTTCTCTCGAGGTCTCTTTTAGTCCCTCTCCAATGACCACTATGGGTGTCAATGTTTAAATCCACCTTAAAATGGGTGATTGTGGAGTATGCAGGCGTAATCCACAAATACTCATTTTTGGGACAGATGTGAACATTGACACCCATAGTGTTCATCAGAGTGGGACTGAAAAAGACATAAACAGGAAAAAAGTAGGTAAAAATATTAAAAACCAATAAAGTTAACAACTAAAGAAAAAATCCTATTGGCTCACACTTCCCATTCATTTCAATGTTTTTTTATGGCTGCATGGGCAGAGCCATGCTGATGTATTGTTATGATGCAGGAGAGAGAAGGGATGGTGGAAGCACGTGACCGGATACCTTCACTGTGTCCTTCAACAGTGGTGCAGTCAGTACTGTTCTGTTTCTCCACTGCCCCGCCCTTCCGTGGGTGCACTAGCCCTCCCTCATGGGTGCACTATTTTATTGCTGACCATCACTTCCGCAATTGTAGACAAAAACCAAGAGCCTGCCATGCCCAAGGTGGCCGCTGTGAGTTCAGTGCACATGCATGAGTATAGCCAGTCACCCTGTGTCAGTTATGGCAGACAGGCGCTTGCATCACTAGGATAGGAAAAGTGTTTTTTCTTTCAACATTTTTGAGCCTGCTCACCCATCTGGGTGGAAGTCGTGTTTCTGGCAGTAGCTCAAAAATTGGGGAGCAGACTGGAAGTTGCATGGTACCAGAGAATAAGTACCTTGGCAAGTGAAGCAGGCCAGGGAGCCCGAGGGTGATGGGGCGAGGTTTGGCTGTACAAGCCATGGTCCGGGCTCATGAGGGAGGATGACCAGTGTGCTGCCAACCATGGTCAATCTGAGCAGATCAGGGAGGTGATCCACCTGAATGTGGGAGGCAACAGGTGTCTCTGTGGCAGGGTCTAGGACTTGGGGGAGGCAGTTGAAAGTCTACCAGAGAACTGTTGTCCCGAAATGCATCACTTGGGGAGGTGGAAGACAGACAGGGTGATGCATTGTGTATTTAAGCCTGGATTTTGGTTAACACCCATCCTTGATAGTCCTACTGACAGTACAGTGTTACATTATTAAGGGGTGTTGCACTATTGGTGGCAAGGTTGTTCAGAAACATTAAACAGAAGTCTTCTCTCCCCTGCACACTTCTTGTGGTCTTTCAGGATGTTGAGGAGAGTGGGACAAAGGCTAGAGAGGAGCTGGTGGAAGTCAGGCCTTGAATGTGACAGACTTAGATTGATGGACCATTATTGAGACTAACAATCAGCAATTACCCGTAAGAAGGCAGAATTTCTGTCCAGGGAAATTGCTACTGCACAGAATCGACCAGCCCAGCTCTTCCAGACTGTTGACAGATTGTGCAATCCAATCTGTCTTCAGCCTGGGAGTGCCTTTTCACAAGAACGTGTGAGAAGTCTGCCTCGATTCTCAGGTAAGGTTGCCACTGTCAGGTCCAGCCTCCATGTGACTCCCTCTAGTGGGAATTGTAGTGGTCAGCAGGAGATGTTGGGCACCCAGTTTGCCTGGTGTGGCTTTTGCTCCACAATCAATGACATTGTGATGGTCATCCAGTCTTTGTGACCAACCGACTGTAGTTTGGATCCAGGCCCTACTTGCCTCCTTGTAGGTTGCGTGGATAAGATCAGCCTGGTCCTTGCCAAGATAGTCTGGAGGTCTTTGGAGAGGGGGATTTTTCTGAATCCCCTGAAGGAGGCCGTGGTTCATCCCCTCCTCAAAAATCCCTCCTTGGATCCTGACTGTCTGGCTAACTACAGACTGGTCTCTAACCTGCCCTTTGTGGGTAAGGTTATTGAGAAGGTGGTTGCATCACAGCTGGATGATCATTTGACCAGCAACAATGTCTATGACTCTCTTCAGTCCAGATTTAGGAAGAGATACAGTACTGAGATAGCCCTTGTCAGGGTACTAAATGACCTCCTAATAGCGAAAGATCAAAAGACCCGTTCCATCTTGGTCCTTCTAGATCTCTCTGTGGCATTTGACACTGTAGACCATGGTGTGCTGTTGGAGCACCTGCAGTTTATCTGTGGACTGTCTGGTACGGTCTTTGGATGGTTTCAATCATTCCTCAAGGGTAGGACTCAGAGAGTGGTGTCGGGAATTTTTTTCCTCGCCACTACTCCCCCTATCCTGCGGGGTGCCGCAGGGCTCCATATTGTCACCCATGTTGTTTGCAGTGCACATGCTGCCATTAGGAGTGATTATTAGGTGGTAGGGCTTGAGTTTTCACTGCTATGCAGATGATGCTCAGCTGTACATGTCCTTTGTGCCCGGTCAGAATGATGCTGTCTCGGTTTTTAACAACTGTCTGGCCGAGATCCAGGACTGGATGAGTGTGAGTTGGCTATGGTTAAACCCGGAAAAAACTGAGGTGTTGGTGGTGGACCCAGATCATTGGGAGGCGGGTCTGTTGGCAGGAGCACCCTTTGGCCTATGGCTTGGGTGTGCTCAGCTAACTACCTCAGACTGGGTGCAGAATGTGGGCATTATTTTGGATGACCGCCTGACCCTTAAATTTCAGGTGTCGGCGGTTGTCAAAACCTCATTTTACCATCTGAGGAATATCGCCCAGGTAAAACATCTGGTTCCTTCCAATGATCTTCCAACATTGGTCCACGCCTTCGTTACCTCCTGCCTTGACTACTGCAACGCCCTTTACCTTGGGCTACCGGAGGTTGATATCTGCCGCCTAAAGCTAATGCAGAACATGGCAGCTAGGCTGTTGATTTGTATTTCTAGGACCTAACCCTGTGGAATTCTCTGCCTCATCAGGTACGAGATTGCCTGACCATCCAAAGTTTTAAATCAGCACTTAAAACTTATTTATTTAGCCTAGTGTACTCTGATTTCTAGACCGCTGCTGTATTTATTGAACTTTAATTGCTGGATTTGTTTTATTAATTTTTAATTATTTATTGTACTGTACAAGTGCCTTGATTGTAAGAAAGGTACTTTTTATAAATAAAATTTTGCTTGCTTGCTTCCTTTCAGGTGGAATTTAAAGAGCATGTGAGGTTACAATTAAACTTTGAAACAAGACATAATTTGGCTTCCTTCAAATTTATTGTAAAGAACTGACAAAACTTCAGTTTCTTTTTGTTTATTCGTGGAACTGAAAGGGAAAGATCATTAAGCAGTGTTAATTTGCAGTATTGTTCCCTGAATTATCTAACACCCGAACAACCTATAACTGAACAATGAATAAAATACAATACAAAATAATTTGATTACAATAATATACTGTAGGGGCAGACCGAGGTATGTCACTGCATTTTGTGAGGTGTTTAGCAATGCCAGGTTGGCAAAAAACTCCCAATTTGACCACTGAATTGGGTAGCATAGTACTGGCATTTCTAGCCAACCTGTTTTACATCATACGTAACTTTGAATTTGTTGAAACCAGCTTCCTGTAAGTACCTGCATTTGCTGTGGAACCACTTTTTATGGCTGCAGGGCATAGCTAGCCTTACATATTGCTATGATGTAGGAGAGAGGCAGGACAGTAGAAGCACGTGACCGGATACCTTCACTGTGTCCTTTCACAGTGGTGCAATCACTGCTGTTCTGTTGTTTATCCACTGCCCCTCCACGGCAGCACTAGCCCCCCATGGGTGCACTATTTTCTTGCTGCCTGTCACTTCTGCAGTTGTGGCCACAAAAAAAAAGAGCCTGCCATGCCCAAGATGGCCACGTACGTTCAGTGCACATGTATGAGTTCAGTTTCGCAGTTGTGGCTGAAAAAAAAGAGCTTGCCATGCCCAAGATGGCTGCCGTGAGCTCAATTTGCATGCACAAGTATTGCCAGTCACCTGGCATCAGTCGTGGTGGCAGCTCCGAGTATTGTTTGACTCGGGCTGACCGCTCACAAAGCAGCATAGCAACAGTGTTGCCTCTGACCAGAATTTGTTTTCTTTAGCTTATAACTGCCATGCAGATCACGTGAACAGCTGACTCACAGTCAACTGATACAGCATCAGGAAAACCCTCATCGTATCTCACTAAATAGTTGTTTTATGTGCATTTCTTTATTAGAGATAGCCTGTGTTTTGATCAGTGTGGCTCCTGAAGATGTATCACTGTGGTGGCGTGTTTAATTTAAACCGCAGCCTGAGGTTTTTGTTGTTGTTTTTTAATGAGAAACCCAGTTTCAGTGCTGTTATGAGCTGTCAGCTGGATAGGAGCCCTCTGCACATCACAAACTCACAAACAGTATCTCTATGGGATAGCAGTGATAAAGGCTCACTGATTTACAGGTACGGCATTTGTAGGATATATATAAATACCGGTAGTTTGTTATCTTACAGAAAGTAAAACCCAATTTTGTTTAGCTTTCCCATTTACAAAAGCCTGCCTGAGCACCCATATCTCTGTCAGCTAAGACCTCTGTTTGCTAAGTAAGGGACATGCCACATGTCACACATACTCAAACATTAATGTTACGGATACTTTAATTATTATTTCTGAGTCAGGTTTGATGGTTTCCTGTTTAGGTAATGTGTGTGAATTCATTTACATGAATTGTATGTATGATGTGACCTCCCTGAAAGTAAATCGTGGTTAAAACCAGTGTTTATGTGTGTGCAGTGTGTGGTGTGGCCCTTTCTTAGCAGACAGAGGTCTTAGCAGACAGAGGTATTGGCACTCAGACAGGATTCTCATAAACAGGGAAACAAAAACAAACAAACTGCGTGTTCCTTTTAGTCAGATCCAAAAATATTATAGAGCCTGCAATTGTCCTGCTCATAAATTAACAAGTCTTTTATCACTGCAATCCCACAGAAACACTGTTTATGAGTTTGTGATGTTTGGAGGGGTCTCTATCCAGCTGACAGCTCGTAACAGCACTAAAACCCAGTTTCTCAAAAAAAAAAATATCAAGCTGTGGTTTTAATTAAATGCACTCACAACAGCGATACATCTCCTGGTGCCACACTAATCAAATGCAGACTCTATAAAGAAATGCACATAAAACAACTATTTAGTGAGATATGATGAGGCTTTCCTGACACTCCATCATTGTCTCTGAGTCACCTGTTCACACAGTTTTGCCGCTTGGCTGGTTGCTAGGCAGCGCCATGCAGATGAAGGAAGGTAGCTGGCCTCTGATAGGCACATATACCTCTTTCCAGCTATACAACGTTTCCCCCCATCAACCAACAGAGTAGCATCATGATCAGCCTCACTGATCATTGGACTGTCACGGTCAAGCCCATTGTAGCTTGAGCTGCATTGGACCCGACAGTGACATGCCTCTGAAATCCAGAATCACAGCAATATGTTCACTTTACACAAGTGCAAGGGTGAACAGAAAAAGACAAAAGTTTAACCTGACGCACTGTGTTATTTAAACTGTAGGCTTCCCCTATGGGAGACAGCTGAAAAAAGTGCTGATGTGAAGTGCCTTGTGAGAAACGGGGGTGGGGGTGGGAGAGAGTAAGAAGATGCAAAAGAATTGAATTGTCTCTCTGGTTTTGCACAGTCTTCCTCGTGGTGTTGTCTGCCCTTGAAAATAATGGACACAGCTGGATTCATAAGAAAACAGACGTTCTGCTACTTGAATCTAATAAATGTGTGGATGTTCCTGCTGAGTACATTATGTGTGCTTAAATGAAGCCCAGAGATTCCCTGCCAGGCTGTTCAAGATTTCAAATCTGAGTCAGACCCCTCACCGAGGGGATTAATACCCGTGAAGACACCACCATTCATTCATTCACTCATTCATTCAATTAATTAATTAACTGAGTTTGCACCAGGACTTGCCTTTTCTGGTGATGCTAATCATATGAACGAAGCTGTGAACATATGAATACATAAACTCTTCAGGAATAAATAGAACCCCAACCCCTGATTCAAGACTCCTTCTGACACTGGTGTCACAAACCCACTCAGCAGGTCAGCCCTCTACTCCCAAAGTGCCAACCTCTGAGCATAGAATTGTGAACAGTTTAACAGAACAAGGTAACCCTCTTGTCTGTTTTGTGGGTTTGAGTCACCTTAGTCCCAAGTTCTGGAGGGATTCAAACTGATAACCTCTTGTTAGTATACCCAATTGTCAGGCTCAGATAATTCTGTCTTCGGGGGGCCAGATATCTTTGCCTACGGGCATCTAACCAGGTATTTCAAAATGAACCCTTAGAACTCTATGCAAGACCTAGATAATTCTGACCTGTTTCCCAGTTTGGTACCACAATAAGCCCATGCTCAGTGTCAACTATAACCATCTAAGCTTCACTTATATAAAAAGAAGTTTCAAGGCACACCAGACAGTTTCTGTTCTTAAAATATATCTCTTTACTTTAAAATAGGTAATATAGGAAAACAGTGAAATACAGAACAAGATATCCCAACACATACAGCCTTAAAAACAAAACAGGTTTAAAAGTGCAAATTCCTACAATACATACACTCAGACTGGTTTTATCTAAGGTCTCCTTACTTCTTAATCTTTCAGTGCTTTGTTGTTCCTTTTTTCTCAGTCAGGAAATGAATGTCCTTGTGTAAGGTCTGCTCAGTATTTTTAAAAGCAGTCTTGAGCCGGCCTTCTCTCAGAGGTCACCTAACTCCGCCTTGGTGTATTAAAATTTATATTTTACAACACAGGATGTCCTACTAAGATTTTTTAAAAAATAATAGGTGACATAAATGTGACTTGCCAAAACTGGTCTGGGGTCTGCTTCACATAGACATCAAAGCCTCTTTGATGTAATTCACTGAATAACCCCAAGCAAATGCATATTGGACTTCCTAATTTAGTCTCAGACATCAAAGCCTCTTTGATGTAATTCTGGCTTCCTTAGACGACACCCTCCAACACATGCATATGTCCTTTTCCTCATGACACCTAGTGCAAATCAAAGGATTTCCCTGAGGGCATTATAAAATGGATATCTTGCTCCCTGCCTTCAAAGCAAACTAACAAGATAATTGTACCTGAGATATCTGCAGTTTAAGCTACCTCCTGTCATTTGAACTTATCCCTGGGGGGGTTTGATGTGTCAATTTCAGCAAGACAGTATTTTCTCTTGACAGACATTCCCTTACATATTTTATTTTGCAGAAAAAATATCATATTGAAATCAGAACCAGCTGTCCATGTGCCACAATCCTCCCCACCTAGACTGAATTTGGGGGTCTATCCCTGCATGGGATGAGCTTCCCAAATCAGTTCACTCCTCATACACATGAGACAGCCCATATGAGTTCTGATTGGTTGCTCCAGCCCTATGTAGAATGGTCTTATCCTTGCAAAGCAAGACTCCATCATAACAATCGACCATTGTTTTTCCCCATCGTCAGTCAAACCAGGGGTTGTGGTCAGTCTGCACCACAAAATGCTGCCCATATAAGTATGGCTCCAATTTCTTTAGGGCACACACTATGGCAAGACACTCCTTTTCCACCATGGATATGACTGCTCCTGGGAGTAACTTTTACTCAGGTAAGCTATTGGATGATCCCTCCCTGGCTGGATGTCTGACTCAGTACTGCCCCAATACCCACGTCTGGGCGTCAGTCTGAACTAATAAGGTTTGCTATAGTCAGGACTTGTAAAAACAGGAGAACTGCACAGTGCCTCCTTTAGTTTGGAAAAGGCTTCCTCACAGGCTGGGCCACAGGTAATTTTCTTGGGCATCCTTTTCTTTGTCAGGTCAGATAGGGGAGCAGCCAAGGCACTGTAATTGGGTACAAATTTTCTATAGTACCCTGCTGTCCCAAGAAAACTCCTGGCCTGCTTCTGAGTTTCTGGTTTGGGCCATGCCTGAATAACCTCTATTTTTATTTGGTTAGGATGGAGCAGTCCCTGGCCTACCACATGCCCGAGTATGCCACCTCTCCCATGGCCACCTGGCACTTCTCAGCTTTGACAGTGAGCCTGGCCCTCTGTATCCTGCCCAGCACTTCCCTAAGGTGGGATAGGTGTTCCTCCCAGCTGGTACTAAAGATGGCAATGTCATCCAGGTAGCCAAGGTGTACTCCTCAGCACCATTTAACACCTGGTTCACCAACCTTTGGAAAGGGTCCGGGGCATTCTTCATTCGAAAGGCATTACTTTAAACTCAAATAAGCCTATCGGTTGATGGCCAACCTCCCTAGCTCTGTCTGTCAATTCTACCTGCCAATACCCCTTTGTCAGGTCAATGGTCATAAGGTGGTCGCCCCTCCCAATTTGTCCAGGAGTTCATCCATCCAGAGCATCGGGTGGGCATCTGACTTTGTGACTGCATTCAGTCCACGATAGTCCACACAGAAATGAGTCGAGCCATCTGGCATGGGTACAAGGACTACGGTTAAGGCCCAGGGACTGTGAGATCTCTGGATTACCCCTAAATCCAGCATCTCCTCCACTTCCCTCCTAATGTCCTTTTGGACAGCCTCTGACACCCGATATGCTGTCCGCCGTATGGGCGTCTGTGCCCTGTCTCCACATTGTGTGTCGCTATGGGGGTTAGTCCAGGCTTGGCACTAAACAAGGGGGAAAAGTCTGCTAAAACCTCCCTTACTTTCTGGATCTGGCCCAGGGTCAGCTGGGGAGACAATTTTACTGTCTCCACAGAGGACTCCCATTTACTCTCTTCCAGCAAGTCCAGAAGGGGGTCTCTTTTGTCCGTCCCCTCGCCATGACTACACTCTGCAAACACCATGTCAGCCCTATTTGCATATGGCTTCATCATGTTGACATGGTACATCCTTTCTGTCTGTCTTCGGTCAGGTAACTCCACAATGTAGTTCATGTCATTTACTTTCCTAACCACTTTGTACGTTCCTGCCCGCTCAGCCTGCAGCTTGTCTTTCCAGACCGGAATAAGGACCATGACTTCCTGACCCACCATGCTCTGACGAGCTCTGGCTCTGCGGTCGTGCCACACTTTTTGTCTCTGTTGGACAGCTGCCAGGTTGCTCTGGGCTGTCCCCATAAGCTCCTTCAGCCTTTCCCTAAACCTAAGGACGTAATTCACAATGGGAGTTCCCTGGGTGGCATGCTTACCTTCCCAGTCCTCCTGGATCAAGTCTAGGGGCCCACGTACCCGGCGTCCATACAAGAGTTCGAAGGGGGAAAATCCTATCGACTCTTGGGGCATCTCCCTGTATGCAAACAACAGGTGAGGAAGGTATTTCTCCCAGTCCCTCCCATGCTGTTCAGCAAATGCCCAGAACATTGACTTTAGGGTACCATTGAACCATTCCACAAGTCCATTGGCTTGTGTGTGATATGGTGTCATGCGTCTCTGCACCACCCCACACTTCTCCCATAAACGTTTCATCAGGTCCGACATGAAGGAACCCCCTCAATCGGTGATTACCTCCTGTGAAAACCCAACATGGGAGAAAATCCCAAGTAAGGCATCTGCCACTTTGTCTGTCCTCAGAGAGGCTAGGGCGACTGTCTCTGGGTACCGGGTGGCATAATCCACCACAGTCAGGATGAACCTCTTCCCTGAGGAGCTGGGGGTATTTAAAAGCCCCACAATATCCATTCCTACCCTCTGGAATGGCTCCTCCACTATTGGCAATGGAATCAGGGTGGCTTGGGTCTTCTTGCCTGCCTTCCCTATTTCTTGGCACTGGTGACAAGACCTGCAATACTCCTTCACCTACTGGGTGAAGTTAGGTCAGTAGAAATTCTGAGCCAACAGCTACACTTGAGCACATGATTCCCAGATGACCAGACAAGGAATATCATGTGCAGTCTTGAGCATCTGCTCACAATACCCTAGGGAACGACAAGCTGCCTAGCATCCTCCCTCTGTCTGTACTGCCTGAGTATACATAAGTCCATTTTCCCAATAAACCTTATGTCTGCCATCACCTCGCTGTGCTCTGTCAGGAGACTGCCCAAGCCCTCAGCTTCTCTAAACTAGGGTCACTCCTCTGAGCAACTTCAAACCCCTCACACAGTCCCAAGGCATGGGACAGGTCCCTTTCAGTTGCTAAACTAGGGTCCCTAGCACTAGTGTCAGGGCCCTCAGGATCACTGTCTTTCCCAGCCCTCTGACAAGGGGTCACCCCTCCCTCTTCGGAGTAACCCTCTGTAGCTGTGTGGTTACTTGATACTGGGGAAATTTCTACCCCCTTTTTATCAGTCTCCCCATCTGGAGACACAGGCTGGGGAACCAGCCTCTCAGTGGTTCTGTGGGGTTCAGGGAGTTACAATTTTCCCTTGTCGCTTGGCTACGGGTAACTGCACATACTATCCCCTGCTGGAGATTGTTACCCAGGATCACATTCACTGCTAATGTTTTGGCTACAGCCACCTGTTGCACAGTTCCCCCTGTTTCACCCCAGTCTAGGAGAACACTAGCGAGGGGCAATGTTTTCTCCCCACCCACAAAGTCCTGTACAGTGATGTATTTATTGGGTATAAGCTGACCAGACTGTACCAGATCCTCTTTCACCAATGTCAGCGATGCCCCTGTATCCCTTAACCCCTGCGTCTGTACACCATTCACCATGACAGGGTGCATGTGTTCCCTCATGTTCACTGGCATGCTTCCAGGGACACACAAACATCCCACTTCTTTTCTAGCACCTGGTTGTGTATTATTGCTGGCCTTTTGGGACACGCTGTCTGGTGATATGCCCAGTTTCCTTACACAACCAACATTCAGTTCTTTTCTCAGAAATCTTTTCTCTGAAACCTGCAACTAACTGGTTTGGTGGAGGCAGTGAGGGTTTTAGCTGCCCTGAGAGCGATTTTCCCTTTCTGTGCTGCCACCCGCCCCATTCCCTCTCAGAGCAGGTCTGCTCTTGGTATAGCAATCCAAGAGTTCAGCAGCCTCTTGCACTGTTTTTGGATCTCGGTCCTCTAGCCAGGTTTTTAGCTCTGCTGAGCATGCCCAGTAAAACCGTTCTAATAAAATCACATTTTCAATTTTATCAACAGAGTTTGCCTCAATTCCTTCCCACCAACGTTTTAAAAACTGACATTGTTTTGTGGCTAGCTCCTCGTAGCTCATATCAGGGCTTCTCCTGAGCTTACAGAATTTAGCTCTGTATGATTCAGCAGTTAATTCAAATTTTTTAACAGTGCAGCTTTTAGCTTGCTGTAATCATTGCTGCCCTCATTGTCCATTTGATCCAATGCATCCCGAGCTTTCCTGGTAAGTAACGGGGATAGCTGAAAGCTCCAGGACTCTCTAGAAATTTTAGCCTGAATACAAACTTTTTCAAAAGAATTTAAAAAGGCATCCATATCCTCCCCCTCTTTAAACTCAGCTATTTATTTGGAGTTCAGTTTGTAACCCAGTCCTGCAGTCCCAGTTAAACCCAAGCCACTTACCTGCTCTGGTGCTGCTGGTTGGAGTCGTAGCTTCTCCAGTTCGTGTTGCCACTGGTGCTCCTCTCTCTTCTCCTCTGCAGCTCACTGGTGCTCATGCTCCTCATGGTCTGCCTCCCTCTGTTGTTGCTCTGCCTCTCAGCATTCTCACTCTGCCTTCTCTTCTGCAGCTTGGCCCGCTCATGCTCCTCACGGTCTGCCTCTCGTCTCTCTTGTTCCCTCTTCTCCTGGAACTCCAATTCCATACTGTGCAACTCAATTTTCAGCCTGAGTACTGGAGGATCCAGGATACTGGTGACCTTTCCCTGCTGCTGTGGCCCTTCACTGACAGTGGCCCTGCTGTCCTTTTCAGTCACGGTCGGTGACTTGCTGCTCTGGGTATCTGCTACCATCAGGGCCTCTAAGAGGTTCTGCTTTTTGACTGTCACCTCGAATGGGACTCCTCTGTCCCCGCACAACTGCTTTAAGTATTCTACAGTGTGCCTGCTGTAGTTGGAAGCCATCTTTCCTGACTACTGCTACTCTGACTAGCACTTTAGAAAAAAATAAAATGGGTAGGAACTTTACTGTAAACCAAGGGATATTGTTCTGTTTCCTTTGAAATAAAACACTGCCTTTCTTTTTTTTTCAAGTGAGCTGAACAGTCTCAAGCTGACACACTGAACAATAAAGCTTATACCACCAAACTTTTCTCACTGCTCCCAACCAGTCTGTCACAAACCCACTCAGCAGGTCAGCCCTCTACTCCATCTTGCCTCTGTTATTTATCAGCATGTGCTCAGCTGTATCATTGTATTGCTACTAAATTGTATAAATGTATGAAACCACTCTAAGTAACTGTAAGTCAGTGACCTTTATGCTGTAACCTAAAGTTGTTCTGTCTGTCCTCAATGTGACGAGGTACCTTTGGAAATGAGTCTCTGACTCAAAGGTTGTAAACCAATGTACAAATAAATAAACTGCCAACCTCTGAGCATAGAATTGTGAACAGTTTAACAGAACAAGGTAACCCTCTTGTCTGTTTTGTGGGTTTGAGTCACCTTAGTCCCAAGTTCTGGAGGGATTCAAACTGATAACCTCTTGTTAGCGTACCCAATTGTCAGTTTCAGATAATTCTGTCTTCGGGGGGCCAGATATCTTTGCCTATGGGCACCTAACCAGGTATTTCAAAATGAACCCTTAGAACTCTATGCAAGACCTAGAGAACTCTGACCTGTTTCCCAGTTTGGTACCACAATAAGCCCATGCACAGTGTCAACTATAACCATCTAGCTTCACTTATATAAAAGAAGTTTCAAGGCACACCAGGCAGTTTCTGTTTTAAATATATCTCTTTACTTTAAAATAGGTAAAATAGGAAAATGGTGAAATGCAGAACAAGATATCCCAACACATACAGCCTTAAAAACAAAACAGGTTTAAAAGTGCAAATTCCTACAATACATACACTCAGACTGGTTTTATCTAAGGTCTCCTTACTTCTTAATCTTTCAGTGCTTTGTTGTTCCTTTTTTCTCAGTCAGGAAATGAATGTCCTTGTGTAAGGTCTGCTCAATATTTTTAAAAGCAGTCTTGAGCCAGCCTTCTCTCTGAGGTCACCTAACTCCGCCTTGTTGTATTAAAATTTATATTTTATAACACAGGATGTCCTACTAAGATTTAAAAAAAAAAAATAGGTGACATAAATGTGACTTGCCAAAACTGGTCTGGGGTCTGCTTCACATAGACATCAAAGCCTCTTTGATGTAATTCACTGGATAACTCCAAGCAAATGCATATTGGACTTCCTAATTTAGTCTCAGACATCAAAGCCTCTTTGATGTAATTCTGACTTCCTTAGACGACACCCTCCATCACATGCATATGTCCTTTTCCTCATGACACCTAGTGCAAATCAAAGGATTTCTCTGAGGGCATTATAAAATGGATATTTTGATTCCTGCCTGCAAAGCAAACTAACAAGATAATTGCACCTCACATATATGCAGTTTAAGCTACCTCCTGTCCCTTGAACTTATCCCTCGGGGGTTTGATGTGTCAATTTCAGTAAGACAGTAGTTCCTCTTGACAGACATTCCCTTACATATTTTATTTTGCAGAAAAAATATATTGAAATTAGAACCAGCTGTCCAAGTGCCACAACTGACATACTATGGCTGTGCTTTCTCAATATTGCTTCAGAAGCATTTTACTTTTGTAATTAAGCTTGGTGGCCTCTGGTTATTGCCGATGCCTGTCATCAGCCATTCCCTAGCCTCCCAGTTCAATCAGCCTCTCCTCCCACTCTCAAGCCAGTGGGGATCCATATGGGGTGGGACTTGAGAGTACTGCAGCCATCACACATGGTGGCTGATGTGCATGGGTTTTTCCATTTTTCTTTCTACCCTAACCCTTCCCACTTTCCTCATGGTGCAAAGCTGTGCCCCAAGTAGCCATGCCAGCACATGGCATGTTTTTGCAGAGGAGGCAAGTTCCCTGGCCCACCATTGGGGTTGCTAGCACATGGGAAACTGGCACCTCCTTCTACTCTGTGCTGACAGAACTGCCATGCAGCACCACCACCTCCCCTGCCCCACCCCCCCAGCCTGTCTGACCAGCTACTCGAGTCCATACCTGAACTCGGGTCACCAGCATGGAGCACATCATGCTACCCACTTGATAATCAGGTGGCCTTTCAGAAACAGTTTATTTTTAATATATCTCCCCCATCACTGGCACTGCTCACCTCTAACAGACCACTTTCCAGACCCTCCCCCTCTCTGTTGTTTGCCTGGTCTACAAGGGGTCCATAGAGGAAATTTCTGCACCTCTTGAGAGCCTTTCCTTTTCTGGTGGTCACCCTTGGAAGCATTGTCAGCCATGGCCACCCATGGGCTCATCTAATGTGTGGGGATGGAGTGGGCAGTCAGGGATGGTGGGGCCTGAGGTACCAGCATCATGCTGCTGTGTGTGTGTGGGGGGGGACCAGAGGGCAGTTGGGGCAGTGGTGCCCAAGAGTGCTGTTATCATGCTGCTGTGTGTGGGGATCAGTAGGCAGCAATGAGCAGTGGGGACTGAGAGTGCTGGTGTCACACTGCTGTGTAGGGGGGTACCAGTAGGCAGTTGAGGTGGTGGGGGCTTAGAGTGCTGGCTTCATGCTGCTGTGTGGGGGAAGAGTGGACAGTCAAGAGCAGTGTGGTCTGAGAGCACTGGCTTCATGCTGCTGAGTGGGGAACCGGAAGGCACTTGGGAGCAGCAGAGGCTGAGAGTACTGGTTTTATGCTGCTGTGTGGAGGAGACCAGCAGGCATTTGGGAGCAGTGGGGGCTGAAAGTGCTGGCTTCATGCTGCTATGTGGGCGAAAGAGTGGACAGTCAGAAGCGGTGGTGCCCAAGAGTGCTGGCTTCATGCTTCTGTGTGGGGGGGCCAGTGGGCAGTCAGGAGCTGTGGTGCCCTACTGGCATAATACTGCTTTGTGGGGGGGACCAGAGGGCAGTTGGTAGTGGTGAGGCCCAAGAGTGCTGACTGTAAGCTGCTGTGGGGGTGGGGACCAGAGAGCAGTCAGGAGCAGTGGAGTCGAGAGTGCTGGCTTCATGTTGCTGTGTGTGGGGGACCAGAGGGCAGTCAGGAGTGGTGGGGCCTGAGACTGCTGACTTTATGCTGCTGTGTGTGGGGGGGGAGCAGTGGAAGGCCAGATTACAGTTGGGAGCGGTGATGCCCAAGAGTGCTGGTATCATGCTGCTGTGTGTGGGGACCAGTAGGCAGCAATGAGCAGTGGGGGCTGAGAGTACTGGTGTCACACTTCTGTGTAGTTGGGACAAGTAGGCAGTTGGAGTGGTGGGGACTTAGAGTGCTGGCTTTATGCTGCTGCTGTGTGGGGGGAAGAGTGAACAGTAAAGAGCAGTGGGGCCTGAGAGCACTGGCTTCATGCTGCTGGGTAGGGGACCAGCAGGCACTTGGGACCAGTGGGGTCTGAGAGTGCTGGCTTCATGCTGCTGGACGGGAGACCAGCGGGCACTTGGGAGCAGTGGAGGCCAAGAGTACTTGTTTTATGCCACTGTGTGGGGGGGACCAGAGGGCAGTTAGTAGTGGTGAGGCTCAAGAGTGCTGGCTTCATGCTGCTGTGTGGAGGACCAGAGGGCAGTCAGGAGCGGTGGGGCCTGAGAGAGCTGACTTCATGCTGCTGTGTGTGGAGGAGCAATGGGCAGTCAGGAGTGGTAGGGCCTGAGAGTGCTGACTTTATGCTGCTGTGTGGGGGGGCAGTAGGAGGCCAGATTGCAGTTGGGAGCGGTGATGCCCAAGAGTGCTGGTATCATGCTGCTGTGGGAGGACCAGTAAGCAGCCATGAGCAGTGGGGGCTGAGAGTGCTGGCTTCATGCTGCTGTGTGGGTAAAAAGTGGACAGTCAGAAGCAGTGGTGTCCGAAGTGCTGGCTTCATGCTGCTGTGTGGGGGAAGAGTGAATAGTCAAGCGCGGTGGGGGCTGAAGTGCTGGTGTCACACTGCTGTGTGGGGGGACAAGTAGGCAGTTGGAGTGGTGAAGCTTAGAGTGCTGGCTTCATGCTGCTGGGTGGGGGACCAGCAGGTACTTGGGAGCAGTGGAGGCTGAGAGTACTGATTTTATGTTGCTGTGTGGGGGAGACCAACGGGCACTTGGGAGCAGTGGGGTCTGAGAGTGCTGACTTCATGCTGTTGTGTGGGTGAAAAAGTGGACAGTCAGAAGCAGTGGTGCCCGAGAGTGCTGGCTTCATGCTGCTGTGTAGGGGGAAGAGTGAATAGTCAAGAGCAGTGGGGGCTGAGAGTGCTGGTGTCACACTGCTGTGTAGGGGCGACAAGTAGGCAGTTGGATTGGTGGGGGCTTAGAGTGCTGGCTTCATGCTGCTGGGTGGGGGACCAGCAGGTCTGAGAGTGCTGGCTTCATGCTGTTGTGTGGTTGAAAAAGTGGACAGTCAGAAGCGGTGGTGCCCGAGAGTGCTGGCTTTATGCTTCTGTGTAGGGGGAACCAGTGGGCAGTTAGGAGTGGTGGTGTCCTACTGATATCATACTGCTTTGTGGGAGGGGCCAGAAGGCAGTTGGTAGTGGTGAGGCCCGAGAGTGCTGACTTCAAGCTGCTGTGGGGTTGGGGACCACAGGGCAGTCAGGAGCAGTGGAACTGAGAATGCTGGCTTCATGTTGCTGTGTGGGGGAGACCAGCGGGCAGTCGGGAGCGGTAGAGCCCGAGAGTGTTGATTTCAAGCTGCTATATGGGGGTGGGGACCAGAGGGCAGTCAGGAGCAGTGGAGTTGAGAGTGCTGGCTTCATGCTGCTGTGTGTGGGGGAGCAATGGGCAGTCAGGAGTGGTGGGGCCTGAGATTGCTGACTTCATGTTGCTGTGTGTAAGGGGGGGAATAGTAGGCAGTCAAGAGCAGTGGAGCCCTAGAGTTCTGGCATCATGCTGCTGCTGATGGGGGGGAGCACTGTGCAGTCTGGAGCAATGGTGACTGAGAGTGCTGGCTTCATACTGCTGTGTGGAAGAGACCAGAGGACAGTCAAGAGTGGTGGTGTCCAAGAATGCTGGCGTCATTCTGCTGTGTGGGGGGACCAATGGGCAGTCAGGAGCTGTGGTGCCTGAGAACACTGGCATTATTTTTATTTATTTAGCTTTTGTTGACAGGGTAAGTGCACTAGACAAATCCTGCCTATTTTCAGGCACGACCCGGGGGAGGGGGATACAGATGAATGCCAACTGATCTTGAACCAGATTAAGCTGTTGGTGGTATTTTTAGTGAATTCTGTTGTGCTGTGTGAGGGTCCAGTGGGCAGTCAAGAGCTGTGGGGCCAAGAGTGTTGGCTTCATGTTGCTGTGTGGGGGGATCAGTGGGTAGTCAGGAGTAGTGGTGCCTGAAAGTGCTGGCTTTATACTGCTGTGAGGTGGAAGGGACAGTAGGGCAGTCAGGAGCAGCGTGGTTGAGAGTGCTGGCTTCATACTGCTGTGGGGGGGACCAGATGGGCAGTCAGGAATGGTGGGGCCTGAGTGTCCTGTCTTCATGCTGCTGTGTGGAGGGATCAGCTGACAGTCGAGAGCAGAGGGGCCCGAGAGTTCTGACTTCATGTCGCTGTGTGGAGGGAGCAGTGGCAGTCAGGACTGGTGGGGTCTGAGAATGCTGACTTCATGTCGCTGTGCGGACAGGAGCGGGGGGACCTGAGAGTGCTGACTTCATGTCACTGTGTGGAGGGACCAGTGGGCAGTCTGGAGCAGAGGGACCTGAGAGTGCTGACTTCATGTTGCTATGTGGGCATCAGAGGACAGTCAGGAGCAGTGGGGCTTGAGAGTGCTGGCATAATTCTGCTGTGTGGGCAGTCAGGACTGGTGGACTCTGAGAGTGCTGACTTAATGTCACTGTGTGGAGTGACCAGTGGGCAGTCGGGAGTGGAGGGGCCTGAGAGTGCTGGCTTCTTGCTGCTGTGTGGGGATCAGAGGGAAGACAGGAGCTGTGGGGCTTGAGAGTGCTAGCATCATTCTGCTGTGTGGGCAGTCAGGACCGGTGGTGTCTGAGAGTGCTGACTTCATGTCACTGTGTGGAGGGACTAGTGGGCAGTCGGGAGCAGAGGGGCCTGAGATGCTGACTTCATGTCACTGTGTGGAGGGACCAGTGGGCAGTCGGGAGTGGGGGGGGCCTGAGAGTGCTGACTTCATGTTGCTGTGTTGGGGGATCAGCTGGAAGTTGGGAGCAGAGGAGTCTGAGAGTGCTGACTTCATGTCGCCATGTGGGGATCAGTGGGCAGTCGGCAACAGTGGTGTCTGTGAGTGCTGGCTTCATGTCGCTGTGCAGTGGGACCAGTGGGCAGTCGGGAGTGGGGAGGCTGGAGAGTGCTGACTTCATGTCGCTGTGTGGAGGGACCAGTGGGCAGTTGGGAGCAGAGGGACGTGAGACTGCTGACTTCATGTCACTGTGTGGAGTCACCAGTCGGCAGTCAGGAGTGGAGGTGCCTGAGAGTGTTGACTTCATGTCGCTGTGCGGAGGGACCAGTGGGCAGTCAGGAGCGGGGGGGCCTGAGAGTGCTGACTTCATGTTGCTGAGTGGGGATCAGTGGGCAGTCGGCAACAGTGATGTCTGAGAGTGCTGACTTCATGTCGCTGTGTGGAGGGACCAGACGGCAGTCGGGAGCGGGGGGGCCTGAGAGTGCTGACTTCATGTCGCAGTGCGGAAGGACCAGTGGGCAGTCGGGAGTGGTGGGTCCTGAGAGTGCTGACTTCATGCTGCTGTGTGGGGGGATCAGCAGAAAGTCGGGAGCAGAGGGGCCTGAGAGTGCTGACTTCATGTCACTCTGTGGAGGGACCAGTGGGCATTCAGGAGCAGAGAGGACTGACAGTGCTGACTTCATGTTACTGTGTGGGGATCAGAAGGCAGTCAGCAACAGTGGTGTCTGAGAGTGCCGGCTTCATGCTCCTGTGTGGCAGGACCAGTGGGCAGTTGGGAGCAGTGGGGTCCAAGAGTGCCAGCTACTTGCTGCCATGCATCAGATGTTTTCCTTCTATTCCTCCCAGCCTTCATCAAACTGGCAGCAAGAGTGCATAGTACACATGCACATGCCAGCCAGCATCCTCTCTCCCACTCACTGATACATCTGCACTGCCACCTGTGGTCACCTAGGTGGCAGTACAGTAGTGGATCCTGTGGCCCCTTCCTCCCTGGAGGCACTGAGGATGCTTCAGCCTCTCCCCCATCTCCTAATGATCCAGGCTCACTCCTTTTTTTTTGAACCTGTAACTTTATTAGTAGTGAAAGACAGGACAGAGTACAATATATTTCCATGGCCACTTAGGCCATGTCTCAACACATAAATACATCCATTATATGTGATTGTTAATCATATTTACTGTGTTATTAACCCTTTGGTCTATTTTATTCTCTGCTGTTTCTGGAAAAAACTCTGATGCAGAAGTGTCTTGGAATGAAAACATTGACCAGCCTGCCTAGTGTCCAGTACCATTAATAACGATAATGTACCAATAAAGCAGCCATTGGACTCTGGCACTGATCATAATGCATCCTGTCTCTTTTCTTTGACCATTTTGCCAGTTATTCTATTAAAGTTAATAACAATGAACAAGAAATAATAACAACAATAAGAACAATAACATCTGTTGCATATATTCACACCTTCACTTCCCTAAAATAGGCATTCATACCAGATATTAAGAGTAACTGGATCTGTTAAACCAGTGATCCAAAAATGACAACAACCCCTGCAGACTCATATAGTTAATGCAGAAGCTGTTCCACAACCAGTACCTCCCTGTATTCTAAATAGTCAAAATATGGGGCCACCTGGAGTTAAATGTGCCAGTTTGAAGCTTCAGTTGGGCTGTAATACCTCCATATTTTGATTAATACTAAATTAGACAACCAATGTCAAGTTGTTACTTTATGTGGGGTAAGCCAAGTCTGTATGATGGTCTTTAGGGCTGCTGTTATTAGGATATAAAATAGATATTTCTCTGTGGGTGTGTTAAGTCCAGGAGGCAGTAGTCCCAATATCATGTTTTCAAAGGTGAGAGTGGCCTCCAGAGAAAAAGTTTTCTGAGTCACCTCAATCACCCCTGCCCAATAGGTACGGATTCTGGGACAGCTCAAAAAAATGCGAGAGTGTGTACCCCTCTGTCCGCAGTTTCTCCAACATCAGTCTGAGATATGGGAGGCATAGTGTTTTGAAATTATCAGAGTTATAAAATAACGGGTGCTTATCTTCCAGCAAAACTCCCTCCAAGATTATGAATTTGTAGTTTTGTGTATGCCTCTCCGATCCTGGACCAACTAACCTCAGACAGAACAATACCTATTTCTTCCTGCCATTTATCTTCAATGTTCTTATAGTACCCACCCCTTCCTGCAGCACCTTGTATATTTGGGAGATGCAATTTCTGCTATCTTCCAGGAGACTTTTATTATGGGTCAATATTATAGTTGGTGGAGGGGGGGATATGTTACGGTAGAAACACCTGGGACAGAATGTATATAGTGCCTACATTGCAAAAACCAAAACAGATTAAAACCTAAACAAAAATCTGTATTGAGTATCTGGAACTCTTTCTGTAATGTTGCACAATTTTTTTTTTATTACATTTTTTTTGTATACTCGTACAAAAGTCCCATGCAAGGAACAGCGAGAATTGTACAATCTTATAAATGATATCAGATGTCTTATACAGGAGACAGTATCCCTTACATTATACCCAGGAAGGAAGGCTAACAAGATGATTTTTTACAGAAAATACAGATACTAGATGCTGTGTATTTAGCCCAAGGGTACCTCATAAATGTAATACTTAGCATGTGAAACTAGCTCTCCCTATCCTGAAAGATTATTTGGAGCCATGTGATTTACTACATGTAAAAATTAAACAGTAAGAATTTTATAGTCAACGAGTAAATCACCCCAACTTCTATGTCCCAAAAATCTAAACAGCAGATCTTACATCCCAGCTCCTCTTATTGCTATCTCTGTAGTTAGAAAGAACTTATTTAATCTAGGATGGTGTGCTAAATAGAGGGTATGGTCCCCCAAGAAAAACTGGAACACAGATAATGATAATCTTACCTCCCCCATTATTTCAAGAGGAAGGTGTACTTACTCCTCTAGCACATACTTTTAACGTAATGCAACTTTATAGGTAATCCCACCCCCCCTGCAAATCTTAAAAAATCAATAGAAACTGAGGGAACTTGGAAACTCACTAATTCAGCCTTTTAACTCCCCACATATAGGCATCCAGCAGCAATAAGCTAATAAGCAGGAACTCAAAACCAGCAAAACTAATAAGAAAGTCCTCAAGTGTCCACGTCTCCTTCACCATTCGTAGTGTTCTTCCTGGCCTTCATAACCGCCGCCATCTTTGTAGCCCATTTCCCAGCATCAGACAGATCTGTAAAAATGTATATTTTACTGTCCTGGATAATCCTCAGTTTGGCAGGAAATTGGATTGTGTGAGGTATGTCTAGTTCTCTTAAGGTTGCTCTGACACCGTCAAATTTCTTCCATCTAGAGCAGGTGGCATATGAGATGTCAGGAACAAGTGAACTGAGGCACGTTCAAATGTGAGAGGCCCATATCGTTTGCCAAATTCAATGTCGATTCAACATTCCCATGCTATCTAGTACCACCATTAGTGCTCTGGGGAGCTCTTGTGGTGTTTTAGAGCGGTGGGGTGTGATAAGCTTTAACGATAGAAAAGTCCAGATCTGTGATGTGGGAACAAAATTGCTCACCTAACCAGTCCTTTACAAATAAACAGAGTAGAGTCCCCCTCAGGTCCCTCAGTAGGCCCACTATCGTAAATACTGGCTGTGGATCTGATTTTCAAGGATTTCAAGCCTGTTATTTGTGTGCTGTTGTTCTTTGGCTCTCTGTATTGTCGTACTTTGGCATATTGCTGCATGTCGCTTTGTCTCCTCCACATCGCCATAAAGCGTGTCCACTGCACTTTTTGCAGTGGCTATTCTCCTGGCCAAAATATCAAGCTTGGAATTTGTGGAGGCTGCCGATGTCAAAAGCTGCTGCATTTTCTGGCCAAGTGTTTGAAGGGTCTCTTTGGGCTCCTCTACTTCAGTCATCCCGCCATGTGTGGAGCTAGTGTTTAGACCTGATGGTATTCCTCTCCCTCCATCTTTCTTGCCCTCTCCTGTCTGTGCTGTACTGCATCTTCTCAGTGCAGGCTCCACAGCGCTCCCCCCCCCCGTAATGTTGCAAAATGTTTAATTACATCTCCCACCATAAACTGTGGTAGAGATTTCAGTCCAAGGAATGCCCAGCAAGAGAAGCAAAGGTCCCCTTGATGAACCAGGAAATTGGGAAGAACCCTTAAAGGAATATACTGCCAAATTGGGGCTGGGATTTCCCACCATTGATGGGCATCCAGCCGCACTGATAACATATGTTTGGTCCAATGGTTGATTATATGTTTTAGGTCCTGAAGAGTGCCACCCAATGCAGAACGTTTAGTTGTATCAAAGGATGCGTATATTCTTCCATGGTATACCACCCCCCTCTCTTCTCAGGGGCCAACATTTTGAGTATTGGTAAGAATTGGGCAGCTCGGTAACAGTGCTGAAAATTAGGAAACCCCATTCCCCCCCCTCTCCTTGGTTTCTGTCAAAAGGGCCCATTGGAACCTAGAGTTTTTTGCCCACCCAGACAAACTGTGATAATTTCTTTCTGAGATCTTTTTAGTCTGCCTCAGGCATATGCAATGACAATGTGGTGAAAAGGAAAAGGTACCAGGGTAATATTTGCATTTTAATGGATTCCAGGCAGTTCGAGAAAGTGAGTGCCAGTGCCTTCCATCTATTTAAGTATGCATAAACTTGTTGTTTAAGAGCATCATAGCTGTAATGATATAATTTAGACATGTGGCAGGGAATCCGAATCCCAAGATAATGGACCTTGTCTCTGATCCACTTAAAAGGGATTTTTATTTCTGAAGTCCTGTAGAGCGAGCCTCCAATAAGCAGAACTTACGACTTCTCCATAGTGACTTTAAAACCAGAGATCTGCCATATACCTCCAATAGCCCAAGTTAGGGGTGGAAGGGAGTTTGGGGGTCCTCTAAATATATGAGATATCGAAATCAATAATTAAATCTCCAGGCAGTCCAGTATACGTTTTATGTATAGACCCTTAATGTCCCGGATAGTCAATAAGTGAAGTAAACAGTTCTGGGTCAGTTGATTATTTTCAAAGATTTGTGCACCAACTCTTTATTCTATTTTCTCCATCTTTTTAAGCCATCATATTGGTCAATACCAGCAGGAACATCTGCCAGAACTAGACACATGGTGGACTCCTGCAGGAGGGCCTCAAACAACTGGTACAACAACCCACAAGAGACAGGGCTCTCTAGATCTAGTACTGACTAACGGGAAAGGATAACAGATCTCCAGTTAGAAGGTCACCTGGGGGCCAGTGGGCATCACATGGTATGGTAGTTTGGCCACTACATCTAAATCATCTCATTCTAAGGCAAAAATATGGGACTTCAGAGGAGCTGACTTTGATAAGATGGCCAACAGAGTTAAGCTAGCCCTGGCAAAAAGAAACACAGGTGAGGGGTACAGGTAAAGTGGGCAAGCATTAAGGATGCAATACTTGAAGCAACATCCCATTGTGTTAGACAGAAAAGGAAGTAAAAGAAGAAGGAAACCACTTGGTTCTCAAATACAGTAGCAGAAAAGGTCAGAGCCAAAAGGCTGGCCTTCAGGAAATATAAGGAACACAGCGGATGAAGATAGGGAGGTATACCAAACTGCCCTAAGGGAAGCAGGGAAGGCAGTAAGGCAGGCAAAGTCCCAAACTGAGGAAACACTAGCACAAACAGTAAAAGAAGGTGACAAGACTTTCTATAGATTCATTAGTGAAAGGAGAAAGTCCAGACGGGCATGCTAAGCTCAATGGAGAAAGGGGGCATGTGAGGAGGAGGACCATGTAAAAGCATCTATCCTAAATAGATACTTTTGCTCAGTATTTACTGAAGAGAAGGTAGGGCATGGCCACAGCTCAGCTTTCATCGACACAGGGGGGAGGTGAGCACTACTCCCTCACGAAAGAAAGGGTCTTACAAGGAGCTCGCTAAGCTCATGGTGGATAAGGCAATGGGACCTGATGGCATACATCCCAGGGTACTAAGGAGCTAAGGTGGAACTAGCAGAGCCATTAGCAGAACTGTTTAGTGAGTCTTTGAGCACAGCAGAGGTCCCAGAAGACTGGAGAAGGGCTCACGTGATCCCACTCCACAAGAGTGGTAGCAGGGAGGAGGCAGAGAACTACAGACCAGTCAGTCTTACCTCAGTAGTGGGCAAGATTATGGAGGCAATCCTTAAGGAAAGGATAATGCAACACCTGGAATCCATAGGGGCACAGGATCCAAGACAGCATGGGTTTACAAAAGGAAGGTCCTGTCAAACTAATCTCATAGATTTCTTTGACTGGGTAACCAGAGTGGTGGACCAAAGGGGAGCAGTTGATGTCGCCTACCTTGACTTCAGCAAAGCTTTCGACACTATTCCACATAGAAGATTGATAAATAAGCTCGGGGTGGGTCAGAAGTTGGTCAACTGGGTGGCAAACTGGTTGACAGGTAGAAAACAGAGAGTGGTGGTAAATGGTATACAGTCAGAAGAGATGCAAGTCATAAGTGGGGTACCTCAGGGATAAGTCCTGGGGCCAGTCCTCTTCAATATCTTCATTAGTGACCTTGCAGATGGACTAGAGGGCAAGGCTTGTGTGTTTGCAGATGACACCAAGATTTGCAACAGAGTAGATGATCCAGATGGGGTGGGCAGAATGAGAAGAGATCTAGATAAACTAGCAAAATGGTCAGAAGAGTGGCAACTGGGATTTAATGCAAAGAAGTGCAAGATCATGCACATAGGGAAGAGAAACCCTGAAGCCACCTATAGGCTGGGAGGGGAGTTGCTGACAGTCACAAAGTAAGAAAGAGACTTGGGCATCATCATCACCGATGACCTGAAATCATCCAAGCAGACCTCTAAAGCAGTAGGTAAGACTAGGGGGATGTTAGGGTGTATTAGTAGGGGTATCACAAGTCGCAAGAGTGAGGTAATAATCCCGCTTTACAAGACACTGGTTAGGCCCTATCTGGAGTACTGTGTGCAGTACTGGAGGTCACACCTTCACAAGGACATTAACCAAATTGAGGCAGTCCAGAGAAGGGCAACCAAAATGGTGCAGGGACTGAATCAGAAGACATATGAGGACAGATTAACGGAGCTCAATATGTATACCCTTGAGCAAAGGAGGGAGAGAGGTGATATGATCGAGACATTCAAATACCTTGAGGGCATTAACAAGGTGAAAGAGTCTAACATGTTTAAATACAAAAAAAATAGCAGGACAAGAGGACACAGCATGAGATTAGAGGGAGGCCGATTAAGGGGGAATGTGAGGAAATTCTTTTTCACAGAATGGGTGGTGGATGCATGGAATGGCCTACCTCAGGAAGTAGTAGCTATGGATACAGTGCAGGGCTTCAAACAGGCATGGGATAGGCATAGGGAGCAATACAGATGAGTATGAATAGATAGACCACTGACAGGGCAAGGCCGATGGCACATTTATAAGGTAGAAAAAGAAATGGGCAGACTGGATGGGCCTTGCGGTCCTTATCTGCCGTCAACTTCTATGTTTCTATGTTTCATCCATTAATTTACTTTAAATCCAATGTTTCGAGGTTACATATAGCCTCTCTTCAGGGAAAAATGGCTGTAAAAAAATAATAAACCAGTGCACTTATGAGTTTCAATACATGACATTTTTTCATGTTAACATTTTTTAGGAACAAAATATAGTTAAAAACTAGGAGAATTATCCACTCATTATTCAATTGAAAATCAACTGCAGCATCAGACAGCATTCAGATTAGGACCGTCCTGGGCAGAAGAGGCATCGGTGACATCTGCTCTCTCATTAGTCCTGCCAGAGAAAAGAAAAGGATACTTTCACCAAACCTCTCTGATCAGGCCTTCATCTCTTCAGTGAGGCAATGCAGTTTGTGGTGGAATCTTGGTGTGGCTGCCAAGAGTCTGATTTGTTCAGAAGCTTAGCTATGTCTTATGCCATTAGTTTAGGCAGAGCCGCGAGGAAACCATGCTTCTAACCTATAGCCACGACATTCCAGGCCCCCTGGGTAAGCTTCTGCTCCAGTAGTTCCATTTCCAGATCTGTCAGGGGAATCTACCATTCTTTAAGTAAAGGTGCGGCTTCCACTAATGAATTAAAGACTTTTGGGCTGGAGTCAAGACAGATTTTCAGCCTTGAAGGAAAGATGCTTTGAGACCTTTTTCCCGTTTCCTCCTAGATGACTTCTCAAACCCTCTGCCGCTCTGCTTGTAGCGTGGTAGAAAAATCATGGTCAGAAAAGATGGGCGCATTATTATATTTCAAATCTCTATGGTGCCATGTTTCTTGTAATACCTATTTTTTAGCTTGAAAGCAGACCATGTGAATCACCCATGATCAGGTGCAGACAAATGGGTTAGAGGGAACAAACAATTATGTACCAGCACTCCTGAGCCAGGAGTTTCTGTAACAACTCCAATGAAGGATGTCCACAATATGGAATTTCCACAAATTCGTAGTTTATTCAGAACAAGTTTCCAACAAATTTCAACAGTTAGTGAGCAGCGTCTGTGACACCAAACTGCCCTGGAGCTTTGCCAGTGGGGGTGCAGCAGATGAGGCTGGAAGGTTGCTGGTATTCTCGGTCCCCACATTGGGTGGATCCCTACTGGCTCTGACAGTGGGGGGAGCAAAAGATGGGGCTGTGAGGTTGCCGGTACTCTCGGTCCCCACACAATGTGGCTCCCCGATGGCTCTGACTGGGATGAGCAGCAGATGGGGCTGGGAGGTTGCTAGTATTCTCAGACCCCACACCATGTGAATTCCTACTGGCCCTGACAGTGGGGGAAGCAGAAGACAGGGCTAGGATGTTGCTGGTACTCTCAGTCCCTACACTGTGTGGATCCTTATTGGCTTCGACAGTGGGGAGAGCAGCAGATGGGGCTGGGAGGTTGCTGGTACTCTCTGATTCTACTCCGTGTGGATCCCCACTGGCTCTGAGGGGGGGAGAAGCAGATGGGGCTGAAGGTTGCTGGTTCTCTCAGACCCTACACCGTGCAGATCCCTACTGGCTCCAACAGTAGGGGGGCAGCAGATGGGTCTGGGAGGTTGCTGGTACTCTCGAGCCCCATACCACGTGGATTCCCACTGGCTCTGACAGTAGGGGCAGCAGCAGATGGGGCTGGGAGGTTGCTGGTACTCTCAGACCCTACACCGTGTGGATCCCCACTGGCTCCAAGAGAGGGGGGGAGCAGCAGATGGGGCCGGGAGGTTGCTTGTACGCTCAGACCCTACACCATGTGGATTCCCACTGGCTCTGACAGTGGGAAGGGCAGTAGATGGGGCTGGGAGTTGCTGGTATTCTCGGTCCACACACCATGTGGATCCCCATGGGCTTTGACAATGGGAGTGGCAGCAGATGGGGCTGGGAGGTTGCTGGTACTCTTGGTCCCACCACTGTGTGGATCCTCAATAGCTCTGACAGCGGGGGAAGCAGCAGATGGGCCTGGCAGGTTGCTGGTACTCTCAGTCCCCAGACCGTATGGATCCCCACTGGCTCTGAGATGGGGGGAGCAGCAGATGGGGCTGGGAGGTAACTGGTGTCACAAACCCACTCAGCAGGTCAGGCCCTCTACTCCCAAAGTGCCAGCCTCTGAGTGCAGTCTTGTGAACAGTTTAACAGAACAAGGTAACCCTCTTGTCTGTTTTGTGAGTTCGGATCAACCTTTGATCTCAAGTCTTGGAGGGATTCAAACTGTGAACCTCTTGCTAGCGTACTCAATGCACATGCTCAGATATTTCTGTCTTCGGGGGGCCAGATATCTTTGCCTACGGGCACCTAACCAGGTATATAGAGAGGAACCCTTAAAAACTTTAATAAAGACCTCAGATTTAAAATGCTTCTCTTTCCAGTTTGGTATCACCATTCAAGCTTATACTTAGTGTCTGCTATAACCATGTATACTTTTCTTCAAATAAAAGAAGTCAAAGATAGACCAAGTAAGTTCTAAAAACGAATTTTACTTAAATAGTTAAAAATATGTAAAACACAAAATACATCACTCTTATATCACCAGACATACAAATCTTTTAAAAGAACAAGGTTTAAACAGTGCAAATTCCTACTTACAGTACTTAGATTTGACTCTCTTTCTATAGTAGTAGCAGCCACTGACACTGCCAGCAATTTCCCGAAATTTCTGTGATATTTCCAGAAATATCTCCTGCTTTCTGCATTTCCACAGTAGGGGCAGCAGAGAGAAACTCTTCAGAAATTTTGTGAAATATCTGGAAATAGCTGGCAATGTCTGTGGCTACAACTGTAACTACCTGTTTACAAGTGCTCAAAAGATGTTTTCTTCGTCAGAGTCTAGGTAAAACTGTCTCTGTGTAGGAAAACAGAATATTCTTTAAGCATACTGCAGGCCAACCTATTTTTGTGTGAGGTCAGCTAGCTCCTCCTCTGTCTGATTATATATAAAAAATATATATCTTATGCAAAAAAAAAAGGATGTCTTTTCAGTATTAATTTTGCAGTCCTCAGCATGACTCATGTTTCAAATGACATCTCTTTTGATCCATGCTGCATCCTCCATCACACAGGCTTCACAGGAACATTTACAACCTTGCACCTCTGTGTAACAACCTAGGTTCCTCTACAACGTCATAAAATGGATATGATATAGCAACTACGGCTGTAATAAACTCAGACAAACAGGATCCTTGATTAAAGCCTTCCATGTAGCACACTGTCTCTATAAACCTAGTGTGTGTGAACTCACATGCTATCAGCATTTTCTCCTGGCTTGCATCATTCAGCTGAAACCGGTGGGGGGGGTGAGGTCACTACTAGAGCATCAGATTTTCAGCAGTGACAGTTAGTAATACATTTTATATAAAAAGAAATGATATAGCACTCAGAACTGGCTATCTACGTCACAATTCCTCCCCACCTAAATTGAATTTGGGGGATCTATCCCCTACATGGGATGAGCTTCCCAAATCAAGTTCCTCCCCATAGACCCTAGACAGCCCATCTGAGTTCCAATTCTTTGCTCCATCCCTATGTACGATTTTAGATTATACCTTGTAAAGCAAGACTCCATCTCAGTAGTCTGCCATTGTTTTTCCCCATCTGCATCAGCCAAACCAGGGGGTTGTGGTCAGTCTGCACCACAAAATGCTGCCCATACAAGTATGGCTCTAGCTTCTTTAGGGCCCACACTATGGCAAGACATTCTTTTTCCACCATGGAGTAAGCTTGCTCCCTGGGAAGCAACTTTCTGCTCAGGTACACTATTGGGTGATCTGTCCCTTGGCTGGACATCTGGCTCAATACTGCCCCAATACCCACGTGTGAGGCATCCGTCTGAACTATAAAGGTTTTGCTATAGTCTGGACTTGTCAAAACAGGAGCACTGCACAGTGCCTCCTTCAGTCTGGTAAAGGCTTCCTCACAGGCTGGGCCCCAGGTAATTTTCTTTGGCATTTTTTTCTTTGTCAGGTCAGATAGGGGAGCAGCCAGGGCACTGTAATTGGGTACAAATTTTCTGTAGTACCCTGCTGTCCCTAGAAAGCTCCTGACCTGCTTTTGGGTTTCTGGTCTGGGCCACACCTGGATCACCTCTATCTTTATTTGGTTAGGACGGAGCTGTCCCTGGCCTACCACATGCCCGAGGTATGCCACTTCTCCCATGGCCACCTGGCACTTCTTGGTTTTGACAGTGAGCCTGGCCCTCTGTATCCTTCCCAGCACTTCCCTAAGGTGGGATAGGTGTTCCTTCCAGCTGGTACTAAAGATGGCAGTGTCATCCAGGTACGCCACAGCATACTCCTCAGCACCATTGAACATCTGGTTCACCAACCTTTGGAAAGTGGCCCGGGCATTCTTCATTCCAAAAGGCATTACTTTAAACTCAAATAAGCCTATCAGAGTGATGAAGGCCAACCTCTCCCTAGCTCTGTCCATTAATTCTACCTGCCAATACCCCTTGGTCAGGTCAATAGTCGTAAGTTAAGTCACCCCTCCCAACTTGTCCAGGAGTTCATCCATCCGGGGCATTGGACTTCGTGACTGCATTCAGTCCATGATAGTCCACACAGAAACAGGTTGAGTCATCTGGCTTGGGCACAAGGACTACGGGTAAGACCCAGGGGCTGTGGGATCTCTGGATTACCCCTAAATCCAGCATCTCCTCCACTTCCCTCCTAATGTCCTTTTGGACAGCCTCAGACACCTGATAGGTTTTCCGCCGTATGGGCGTCTGTGTCCCTGTCTCCACATGGTGTGTCGCTAAGGGGGTTAGTCCAGGCATGGCGCTAAACAATGGGGCAAAGTCTGCTAAAACCTCCTTTACTTTCTGGACCTGGTCCGGGGCCAGCTGGGGAGACAATTTTACTGCCTCCACAGAGGACTCCTGCTTACTCCAGCAAGTCCAGAAGGGGGTCTCCTCTGCTCTGTCCCTCCCATGACTACACACTGCAACACATGTCAGCCCTATTTGCATATGGCTTCACTCATGTTGACATGGTACATCCTTTCTGTCTTTCTTCTGTCAGGTAACTCCACAATGTAGTTCACGTCATTTACCTTCCTAATCACTTGTAAGGTCCTGCCCACTCAGCCTGCAGCTTGTCTTTCTGGACCAGAATAAGGACCATGACTTCCTGACCCACCATGTACGAGCGAGCTCTGGCTCTGTGGTCGTACCACACTTTTTGTTTCTGTTTGGCAGCTGCCAGGTTGCTCTGGGCTGTCCCCATAAGCTCCTTCAGCCTTTCCCTAAACCTAAGGATGTAATCCACAATGGGAGTTCCCTGAGTGGCATGCTTGCCTTCCCAGTCCTCCTGGATCAAGTCTAGGGGCCCAAGTACCCGGCGTCCGTATAAGAGTTCGAATGGGGAAAATCCTGTCGACTCTTGGGGCTCCTCCTTGTATGCAAACAACAGATGGGGAAGGTACTTCTCCCAGTCCCTCCCATGCTGTTCAGAAAATGCCCGGAACATTGACTTTAGGGTACCATTGAATCATTCCACAAGTCCATTGGCTTGTGGGTGATATGGTGTCGTGCATCTCTGCACCACCCCACACTTCCCATAAACATTCCATCAGGTCCGACATGAAGGAACCCCTCAATCAGTGATTACCTCCTGGAACCCAACACAGGAGAAAATCCCAAGTAAGACATCTGCCACTTTGTCTGTCGCAGTGAGGATAGGGCGACTGCCTCTGGGTCCAGTGGTATAATCCACCACAGTCATGATGAATCTCTTCCCTGAGGAGCTGGGGGTATTTAAAGGACCCACAATATCCATTCCCACCCTCTGGAATGGCTCCTTCACTATGGGCAAGGAGATCAGGGCTGTTTGAGTTTTCTTGCCCGCCTTGCCTATTTCCTGGCACTGGTGACAAGACCGGCAATACTCCTTCAACTGCTGGGTGAAGTTAGGCCAATAGAAATTCTGGGCTAACCACTGCATAGTGCGTGTGATTACCAGATGACCAGACAAGAGAATATCATGTGCAATGTTGAGCAACTGCTCACGATACCCATGGGGAACAGACAAGCTGCCTGCCTAGCATCCCTCCCTCTGTCTGTACTGCCTGAGTATACATAAGTCCATTTTCCCAAAAAACCTTATGTCTGCTGTCACCTCCCTGTGTGCCGTCTGAGTCTGCCCAAGCCCTAAGCTTCTCTAAACTAGGGTCACCCTTCTGAGCAGCTGCAAACCCCTCACACATTCCCAAGGCATGGGACAGGTCCCCTTCAGTCGCTAAACTAGGGTCCCTAGCACTAGCGTCAGGGCCCTCAGGATCACTGTCAATCCAAACCCTCTGATAATTGGTCACCCCTCCCTCTTCGGAGTAACCTTTTGTAGCTGTGTGGTTACTTGCTACAGGGGAAATTTCTACCATCTTTTTATCAGTCTCCCCATCTGGAGACACAGGCTGGGGAACCAGTCTCTCAGTGGTTTCCACACTGGTTTCTGTGGGGTTCAGGGAGCTACAATTTTCCCTTACCACTTGGCTACGGGTAACTGCACATACCATTCCCTGTTGGAGATCATTACCCAGGATCACATCCACTGCTAATGTTTTGGCTACAGCCACCTGTTGAACATTTCCTCCTGTTTCACCCCAGTCTAGGAGAACACTGGCCAGTGGCAA
This sequence comes from Neoceratodus forsteri, assembly GCA_016271365.2. Taxonomy (NCBI): domain Eukaryota; kingdom Metazoa; phylum Chordata; order Ceratodontiformes; family Ceratodontidae; genus Neoceratodus; species Neoceratodus forsteri. The sequence continues at coordinate 119,845,201 of JADMNL010000024.1, read as the reverse complement.
TGTTTTCGCTTCACCAGTAAAACCTTGTACAGTGACGTATTTATTGGGTATAAGCTGACCACTCTGTACCAGATCCCCCTTTACTAATGTCAGGGATACCCCTGTGTCCCTTAACCCTTGCATCTGCACACCATTTACCATGACTGGGTGCATGTGTTCCCTCGTTCACTGCCATGCTCCCAGGGACACATAAACAACCCACTTCTTTTCTAGCACCCTGTTGTGTATTATTGCTCACCTTTTTGGCACACTGGCAATACACCCAGTCTCTTTACACAGCCAACATGCATTCCTTACTTCAGAGAAATCTTTTCTTTGAAACCTGGGGCTAACTGGTTTCGGTGGAGGCAGTGAGGGTTTTAGCTGCCCTGAAGGCACGCTTTTCCCTTTCTGCGCTGCCACACCCACCCCATTCGCTCTCAGAGCAGGTCTGCTCTTGGCATAGTGGTCCAAGAGTTCAGCAGCCTCTTGTACTGTTTTTGGATCTCGGTCCTCTAGCCAGGTTTTTAGCTCTGCTGGGAAAGCCCAATAAAACTGTTCTAATAAAATCACATTTTCAATTTTATCAACAGAGTTTTCCTCAATTCTTTCCCAACAATGTTTTAAAAACTGACGTTGTTTCGTGGCTAGCTCCTCGTAGCTCATAACAGGGCTTCTCCTGAGCTTATGGAATTTAGCTCTGTTTGATTCAGCAGTTAATTCAAACTTTTTTTAACAATGCAGCTTTTAGCTTGCTGTAATCATTGCTGTCCTCATTGTCCATTTGACCCAATGCATCCCGAGCTTTCCCGGTAAGTAGCAGGATAGCGAGAAACTCCAGGACTCTCTAGAAATTTTGCCTGAATACAAACTTTTTCAAAAGAATTTAAAGAGCGTCCATATCTTCCACCTCCTTAAATTCAGCTATTAATTTGGAGTCAATTTGTAACCCAGTCCTGCAGTCCCAGTTAAACCCAAGCCACTTACCTGCTCTGGTGCTGCTGATGGATCATACTTCTCCAGTTCATGTTGTCTCTGGTGCTCCTCTCTCTTCTGCCTCTCGCTTCTCTCGCTCTGCCTCATGGTCTGCTGCTCGCTTCTCTCGATCTGCCTCTTGGCGTTCTCGCTCTGCCTCCAGTTTGTGCTGCCTCTGGTGCTCCTCTCTCTTCTCCTCTGCAGCTAGCTGGCACTCATGCTCCTCATGGTCTGCATCTCTCTGTTCTCGCTCTGCCTCCAGTTCCATCCTGCGCAACTCAATTTGCAGCCTGAGTACCTCTGGATTCAGGCTACTGGTGACCTTCCCCTGCTGCTGTGGCCCTTCACTGACAGAGTCCCTGCTGTCCTCCTCATTGGCTCTGGACTCTTCACTGGCCACTAGCCCTTCCACACTTGAGGTTTGGTCCTTTCCAGTCATGGTTGGTGACTCGCTGCTCTGGGTATCTGTTACCATAAGGGCATCTATGAGGCTCTGCTTGCTTGCTTTCACCTCAAATGGGACTCCTCTGTCCCCGCACAACTGTCTTAAGTAATCTACAGTGTGCCACCTGTAGTTGGAAGTCATCTTTCCTGACTACTGCTACTCTGACTGCACTTTAGAAAAAAAATGAAATGGGTAGGAACTTGACCATATGCCAAGTGATATATAGTCCTGTTTCCTTTTAAAATAAAACTCTGTCTTTTCTTTCTTTGCAAGAGAGCTTATGGTCTCAAGCTGATACAGAACTATAAAGCTTGTGATACCAAATTATGCCACCACGGTCAACCAATCTGTCAAACCCACTCAACAGGTCAGGCTTTCTACTCCCAAAGTGCCAACCTCCGAGTGCAGTCTTGTGAACAGTTTAACAGAACAAGGTAACCCACTTGTCCATTTTGTGAGTTCAGATCAACCTTTGGTCTCAAGTCTTGGAGGGACTCAAACTGTGAACCTCTTGCTAGCGTACCCAATGCACAGGCTCGGATATTTCTGTCTTTGAGGAGCCAGATATCTTTGCCTACAGGCACCTAACCAGGTTTGCAGAGATGTATCCTTAAAAACTTTAATAAAGACCTCAGATTTAAAATGCTTCTCTTTCCCGTTTGGTATCACCATTCAAGCTTATACTTAATGTCTGCTATAACCATGTATTCTTTTCTTACAAATAAAAAGATGTCAAAGACAGACCAAGTAAGTTCTAAAAAGAATTTTACTAAAATAGTTAAAAATATGTAAAACATAAGATACAGAACTCTTATATCACCAGGCATACAAATCTTTTAAAATAACAAAGTTTAAACAGTGCAAATTCCTACTTACAGTACTTAGATTTGACTCTCTTTCTAACTACCTGTTTACAAGTGCTCCAAAGATGTTTTCTTAGTCAGAGTCTAGGTAAAAGTGTCTCTGTGTAGGAAAACAGAATATTCCTTAAGCCTTTTGTATTGGCCAACCTCTCTTTGTGTGAGGTCAGCTAGCTCCTCCTCTGTCAGATTACATATAAAAAATATATATCCTATACAAAAAAAAAAACAGGATGTCTTTTCAGTATTAATTTTGCAATCCTCAGCATGACTCATGTTTCAAATGACATATCTTTTGATCCATGCTGCATCCTCCCTCACACAGGCTTCACAGGAGCATTTACAACCTTGCACCTCTGTGTAACAACCTAGGTTCCTCTCCAATGTCATAAAACGGATATGATATAGCAACTACGGCTGTAATAAACTCAGACAAACAGGATCCTTGATTAAAGCCTTCCATGTAACACATTGTGTGAACTCACATGCTGCCAGCATTTTCTCCTGGCTTGCATCTTTCAGCTGAAACCTTGGGGGGGGTCACTCCTAGAGCATCAGATTTTCAGCAGTAACAAGCAGTAATACATTTTATATTAAAAAAAATGATACAGCACTCAGAACTGGCTGTCTATGTCACAGCTGGTACTCTCGGTCCCCACACCATGTGGCTCCCCACTGGCTCCGACAGTGGGAGGAGCAGCAGCTGGACCTGGGAGGTTGCTGGTGTAATGGAAATCCCACTCACCAGGGTTTCCCAGCTCACTGCCACCACAAAGTTTTTACCAACAGGAACCAAGAAACCTGTTTTTTGCCTCCTCCTTGCTCAAGGTCAGGAAGGTCAACACAATAATTGTGGGTAAAGTGCCCCTTCAGAGACAGACTACAAACAGAGTCCAAAAGAAATAGTAAAATTACCCTTTTAAATAAAACAAGCAGTCACTGGTTCTATAAAACAGAATTTTACTAAAGTACTACAAGTATTTACAACAGGATGTATTTACAAGAAGACAAAAGGTTGACATTTACTAAGAAACAGAAAAATAAATCAAGTTAACAGATAGTTGGTGTATAGCAAAATTCTGAGCTCTCCTTATCTAAAATTCTTCACCTGCCCTGACTACTGAATTATTGTCCTCGCTGTGCTATCTTACCAGTCAGCTAGTCTTTGTATGGCAGGGGCTCTGGCACTATCGATGTTACAGCCTAAGAGAAAGAGTCTGCTTATAGCACCACAATATATTTCTCCTGTCTGTGGGAGGGTCTAACTCACTTTGAGTGCCGGTTCCATGTTGTTATAGCCCTCTTTGAAAGTGTGTGTATGTGTGTGTGTGTGTGTGTGTGTGTGTGTGTCCAACCACCCTTCAGCACCTCCTTGCTACCATAATGACATCCACTTAGGTCATTTGTTCAACATGGAAACATCTCTAGGAAGAACAGACCCCACTGGGTTTATTACTTTATGCCTCCTCCTGCTTTCCTGTTAACCTTCCCATGAGAACATCAGACCTCTAACATAAGCTGTCATATACTACTTGATCATGTGATCTGGTAGCCATCTTGTACCTGATGAAGATGCATATTTAGAAAAGAATAAATGAATCAAGAAAATACATGGTTCTGGTCCCCTTTCCCGTCACATCTGGTACTCTCAGTTCCCCACACCACGTGGATCCCCACTGGCTGCAACAGTGGGGGGGAGTAGCAGATGGGGCTGGGAGTTTGCTGGTGTTCTCGGTCCCCACCGTGTGGATCCCCACTGGCTCTGAAAGGGGTGGGGGCAGTAGATGGGGCTGGGAGGTTGATTGTACTCTTGGGTCCCACACTCTGTGGATCCTTACTAGCTCCAACAGTGGGGGGGGCAGCAGATCCAGTTGGAAGGTTGCTAGTACTCTCAGTCCCCTTATTGTGTGGATCCCCATGGGCTCTGACAGTAGGGAGGGCAGCAGATGGGTCTGGGAGTTTGCTGGTACACTTGAGGCCCACACCGTGTGGATTTCCACCGACTCTGAAAGGGGGGGCAGCAGCAGATGGGGCTGGGAGGTTTTTGGTACTCTCAGACCCTACACCATGGGGATCCCCACTGGCTCTGAGAGGGTGGGAGGAGAAGCAGATGGGGCTGGGAGGTTGCTGGTACACTCAGTCCCCACACTGTGTGAATCCCCACGGGCTCTGACAGTGGGGGGAGCAGGAGATGGGACTGGGAGGTTGCTGGTACTCTCAGTCCCCACATTGTGTGGATCTCCACTGGCTCCAACAGTGGGGGGGTAGATTGGGCTGGGAGATTGCTGGTACTCTCAGGCCCCACACCATGTGAATCCCCACTAATTCTGATAGTGGGGGAGGGGCAGATTGGGCTGGGAGGTTGCTGGTACTCTCAGATCCCACACTGTGTGGATCCCCACTGGCTCCGACACTGAGGGGAGCAGCAGATGAGGTTGGAAGGTTGCTGGTACTCTCAGGCCCCACACCATGTGGATCCCCACTGGCTCTGACAGTAATGGAGCCACAGATGGGGTTGGGAGGTTGCTGGCATATGCCAGAAGTAAAGCGAGGCGTGATATTGGCATAAAAGCTCTATTGCAAAACAACCCAAACAGGGAACATGTGTGAAATGCTTTCATGTTAATGAGATAAGTATTGGCTAGAAATATCCTCCTTGGTATTAAAACTGTAATGATGTAAAGCTGAATGCATGTCTTTGTATTGTGAAGTGCCTTGTTCCTCCCAGGCCACCCATGTAATAGTGGCATTAGCCAAGGTATCATAATCTAAATAAATTAATAAAACAGGACTTGGCCCATCGGTGAAGCAATGCCAGTGACCCCCATTCAGGAACGAGTCCAGGATCTCAGAGGACCCGCAGGGAAGAAGGATTCAGGATGCGCTCTGCTACAGCATTGCCACTTAGTTGACCATAGATGGAAGTGCAGCAGAGCCTCAGGAGGGGGGAGCAGATGCGGGCCGAGCTCAGCAATGGCATGCTTTGCATTTGCACACACACTTGGAGTGCCTCATGAGCTGGTGTCCATGCTGGAACTGCAGGGAAAATTAACAAAGCAAAAAGCGGCAGCAGTATACTATGTGACAGGGCACACACTGGCCCTGACCAAGGCGAGCAGCCACCTACCACCTGAGAGGGCCTTACTTAGAAGGACCAGCCCCTTGCCAGGCAGTAGCCAGGCCTGGGAAGCCCTGCTGTGAGGGGCAACCTGACTGGAGGATACCAGCTATCATCAGGGCAGATATCGGGCAACAGAGACCAACAAATAACTAGTCCTAGTGCCTGCCTGCCTTTTTAACTAAGAGTAGCACTTTGCTCAAATAGAACATTTAAAATATAAATGGTAGCCGTTTTTTTTCCTCTTGCTTGCCCACTCGCATGTCCGTTTCCCTGCTTGTCAACATTTCCACTCACTCACACAAACAGCAAAAATCTTCATTATTTATCAAAAAAAAAAGCCATCTCCTTAATGTTTCACTGTTACTCTTGGTGTCACATCAGCGAGTCTGCCATGCTGACTAAGGTCACTGCCATCCTGACTCCCAACCAGCCATGCTCACTGAGTGTACAGATGGAGCACTCTAACCGTTCCAATATGAATGTGCTGAAAGAAATCACTAAATCACAGCTATAACTGACCCCCAAAGAGCCCCATCGCTACTATTTCTAAAGCAGCTGCTGACAGTATAGCCTAGATGTTAGAGTAACAAGCTTGGTACATCCAGCAGACCAGACCTTATTTTGATTCTTACAACCTCCACTTGCATACTGTGGGACTCTGAGCAAGTCACTTAACCGCCCAGTGCTCCCAGGTTGCCCCTGAAAACAGGCACTTGTGCCTAGTGGGCCTTACCTGGTTACCAAAAAGACTAAAAAAAAATAGCCCACCCCCACTTGTTCCTGTCACTCCCTCCTCTAACCCTCCCCTCTCTTCCTTCTCTGACTCCTCTTCTATGCAAACTCTACCTCTCATATGTGCCTCACTCTACCCAATATCTCTCTCTCTCTCTCAGATGAGGCTATCCTCATCAAATTATACCTGCCTTGATTTCCCCATCGCATGCCTTTTGTTAAATGTTAAAAGTCACCTATGCACAGTTGTTTGCCATGTACCTGACTGTATTCGTATCGCCATTTTGTTAACCACTGTATTGCACTTGCACTGTTGATACTGCACTGCTGATATTGCACTTCTTTTGTTGTAATCGCCTGCTTGGCTTTATCCCCTTCCCCCAGGTCACACCTGGAAATGAACCTCGGTTCAGTGTGCCTTTCCTAGTTACCAAACTTTTAAATTAATAAATAAATAAACTCTATTTTCCTCCACGCCAGAGTGCTACATGGGGGATCCAGAAAATGAAAGTGCTTGCATAGCTCCCCCCAAAAAATTCCCCAAGTGGAATGCATTATAGCCTCACTCCAACTCCGAGTCCCAAAATATCTAGAAACCTAGCAGTCTTGGCAACCAAGCCAAGCTTAACCCATGACTAGCCCAACGTAGGTCAGCTTGTGTCCCTTGTACACAAAACTATCCCACTGACCTGTCATGCTTTTTGTACAGCAGATATGCTATAGCTGGTTGGTGACTGCAGTAATGCTCAAAAGACTGAGATGATTTATAAATCATCAGCCTCTGAACATCTGGTCTAGAGATGCTCCCTGATGGACCCCATTCATTTCCACCCTCGCAAATCCAGATAACTGGATGACTAAAGGCATCCATAATATAATAGCTCTCTCTTTTATCAATTATTTAGAGTTGATTGCAAAATCATATGCACTTAAATCTTTTATCGTAGCCTTTTGTATTTAAAGACTGCCTATTGTTTAATGTTTACTTCTTAATGTTTGTTCTGGTTAATCAGCTTTTAGCCTCATTTATTTTATTAACTGTGTTTAAACATGGTTTAACTATCATGCTTTAGACTGATGGTTGAACAAAGGTTTGATTTTTTTTCCCGTCTGTAATCCTTTGTACCTAGATCTTTATCAAAAGCCCTATGAGGAGAGCCTAAAGGACCTCAGTATGTACACCCTGGAGGAAAGGAGGAGAGGGGAATATGATAAAGGCTTTCAAATACTTCACAGGTATAAATAAGGTAAAGAGGAAGCATTTTCTGAAAATAAAGATGCTCTAGAACAAGAGGTCATGCTATGAAGCTGGAGTAGGGGGTAGACTCTAGAAATGTGAGGAAGTATTTCTTCACAGAGAGTGGCGGATGCCTGGAAGAGCCTCTCAGAAGAGGTGGTGGGGAAAAACTGTAACTGGATTCATGAATGCATGGGATAGGCATAAAGGAACCTTAATGGTTAGGAAAGGGAGGGTAAAGCCAGAGATCAAGTAGGGTCATTACAGTAGGTAGGGGAAATGGGCAGACTAGGTGGGCCAAGCAGTTCTTATCTGCCATCAAATTCTATGTTTCTATGTTTCTCTGTTTCTAATGAACTTAAAGTTTAAGAAAAAAAAAAATTCCCTGAAAACATCAGCACTTTCTACTAGTGGAAAGCCAACTTTACCGTCCATTTTCTTTTGTTTCTATTTTTTTATTTTAAAAACTTTTTAAAATTGAAACAGTAACCCATTCCCTTTTTCTTTTCTGTGGGTGGTAGCTGGGCGAATGCATTACCAGCGGAGTGGTATTCAGTACAACAGTGGACTACTTCAAGGGGCTGGGACAGCGACAGGGACGGTCAAGGAGGGAAGGATGGGAGGGAGGAAGCTACAGAATAAGGGTGCTAGATTTGATAGACCACTAGGCCTTTATCTGTTGGCAAATTTTGTATGTTCGTATGTTTATCCTCCTGGAAGCCTGGCAAGTGGCTCTGGCCCTCCCTAGAGGGACTCAGTCTCCACCCCACGTTTCCCATCTGACCTCCCTCCAATCCCACATGGGTTTCCCCATGAAAGGGCCATGGCAAGGGGCACCATCTTTCCCCACCCCAGACAAACATCCAGATATTAGGGAGCCCCTTCTTACCGGCGTCATGCATCAGCAACGTGCCTCCTGACTCACATCTCCATTTAGCCATCAGCTGAAGGCGATTGATGAGCGGGATGGTGAACCCTCCCTCCCTGAGAGAGGAGAGCAGTCCTCTGAATGCTCAATCCTCTCTCTCTCTCTCTCCCCCTGCTGACCCCCGGCAGCCCAGGCTCATTCCCAAACTCGAGTCGCTGGCAGGCGCGGTGTGGCATTCAGCACCTCAACCCTCAGCGCCACCAGACTGGCATAGTAACCCATTTCTAAGTACATACACATCAGGGTGGGCGGTGTTGTGATATACCCACCCTTTCAGGGACTGTAAGGCCCGCTGTCTGTGGAATGAGGGCTCACTACATCCCTAGGTGAGTGGGTATAGCCTAATATTGCCCAACTTGTCACATATCATTACTTGCACAATATATGGGCCGCAATGTGTTAAACAGCAATAATAATAATACATTAATTTAGAAACATTAGATTTACACCAGTTATGTTTTACCTTTCTTGTTTTCTAGGTATTTACTATTTGTTTTAACTTCCCCTTCTGTTGGTGCACTAATTATTGTAGGAAATGCAGTACTTATTTCACTGAGTCTTTCAAATTGTATCTAACTCTCCCTATAACTACACAACTGCTGTTTGTGACATCACAGTCTGTTGTCATGGTGAGCACTATGATGTCATAAAGACTAGAGACTAGTGACCACTGCCCCTAGGCTCACCCACACTTGTCAGCTTTATGACATGCCAAGCTCTTTAACCTCGATGAACGTCTCCGCTACCAAACTTGCCTTCTAACTAAGAAAATTCTGCTCGGGTTCTCCCTCACCCCCGGGGCTTCTGCCTCCGTCCAACTTACACCTTTCACAGTCTCTACCGGAACCACTGACAAGGTCACCCTACTAGTACCCAGAACTAGGACCACCTGGGCACAGAGGTTGTTCAGCTACAGAGCTCTGTCCTGGTTCAACTTGCTCCCCGCAGCCATCTCCAGCACTCCCAAAATTGCCCCCTTCAAAATCGCCCTCCGGAACCTACTGTTCAACACCTGCTGCTGCACCTGTCTCTAACAGATGCTCAGCTACTCTCAAGACACTCTTGATGTAGCCCTCTGGGCTGAACTCCCCACCTCACCCCCCCCACTCCCTCATGGCATCTCTTCCCACTGTCGGTACCTGCTGGTACTAAATCTGTCACTCTGAAATGTTTCTAATTACTCATTGTGTTCTATCAACTATGTAAAACTATGTTATTCTGTATGATTATATTCTGTAAGTATGTGACTCTGTATGTCCTCTCTGTGATGATGTACCTTTGTAAACGAGCCCCTGGCTCAAAGGTTGTAAATCCGATTGTACAATAAATAAATAAATAAACAAAGGCACTGTAAGTTAACAGGGAGAGGCAAATGTCTTCAAATATTTTCTATACAGACTTTTCAGATGGACTACCAAGATGTACTATAAATCTTGGAAAGGAACATTAAAAGGAAAAAATGTATTCTTAAGTAAATTGTACCAGCAAAACATCCTATTTATGAAACACACGCTGAAGTGCAGAGTTGCTCTTTAAAAGGTTTTCTACACACCTCAGCTGTGATGCCACAGAAGCAAGGAGCGAGTGTCCGGTGCCCCACACTGAGGTTGTGGACAAAAAGCAAGTTTTACAGCTGTCCACATTTTTTTTTATAAAATTGTTTTTTTCACTGCCAAAATAAATTAAGTATTGATATTATAAAATCGGTGGGTCAAGGATCCTGAATTGAGGGGGGGAGGGGATTTAGTAGGGTCACATTTAATGTGGAAATATGTGATTGATGGAGGTAGAAGAGAAAAAACGTCAGCAGACATTTTTTTCAACATTCCGAAAATGCCATTATACATGGGTATGGCACAACTGTGCATAATGGGATCTGTGATGTCATAATATATAATGACTAAGGTTGTGCAGAATTTTCAAATTCCAGCAGAGTGGAATCTTGCAGAAGTTCAGACAACTCTGCGTCAGGAGCAGAATTCCAAAATTTTGAAAGCAGAATTTTTTTGGCGGATGAGTACTCCACACTTTATATAAACTGCGGATTCTTGTTCTGCAATCTGTGGAAAATTATTCCATGATTTGTGAGAGCCACAGAAAGTTATTGCATGGTTTAAATAAAAGTGCTTTTTTGAATTCTGCGGAATTCACTAAAATTCTGAAAAGCATTTCGAGAATAGAGTTGCCATTCTGCATGAATTCCACTGGTGGAAATTCGCATTCCTCCCAGCTCTAGGAATAACTTCATACTCATGTATAATGCAATCACACCCATGTATAATGATAGTCATAGGCTGGTCCGCCACTGCAGCGGTTGGATTTCTGCTTGCAGCACCACTGACCCAGGTTCGTGAACGGACTTCGGTCGTCAGAGGGCCAGCCAGGGGGAGAGGGATTGAGCGTCTCCTTCTCCGGGGGGAAGGGGGGGACTCGTGATCGCACAGGAGTGACACCTGGCGGAGGCTGGGTTGCCACCCTGTATGTGACATGGAATCGATGCTCTCTGGGATGGGACAGACACTGGAGTCATTGCACATCTCTGCCCCACCCTACAGGGGAAGGAAAAAGCATGGTGGGACCCCTGTCTCTGTGTAGCCCTCCCTGGGACTTCAATTAGCCTCTGCTGCCAGAAGCTTTCCCAACTAGATACTACCCTGTGGCACCAAATACCGGAGACTGGTGCCATGGCCCCACCCTCTGGGGGGTAAGCCAGGGGTGACCGGGAGTAACAACAGCAATAGGCAGTAGGTGGGAGTCCCGGGGGCCATGACCAGGGCTGATTCTGACAGGAGGGTCCTGCCAGAAAAAGTAGAACAAATGTAAAAAAAAAAAAAAAGATAGTCATACCCATGTGCTGTACAATGACAGTCATATCCATGTCAAATGACAGTCCTACCCATGTATAATGACAATCATACCTGTGTATAATGACAAGCATAATTGTGTATAATGACAGTCATACCCCTGTATAATGACAATCCTACTCGTGTATAATGACAAGCATTCACATGTATAATGACAATAATGTCCATGTATAATGACAATCCAAAGCTTCTGGAAACTGATTATTTATTTGTTTTGACAACCAAGTAAGATACATTAGGTGTAAATACACCTATTTTACGCATGACCTGGCAGAGTTGCAGTAACCGTCATGAGCAAATAAACTACATGAAACATTATCAAATGACAAATTAATAACAAGTGGGAACAGACAACAAAGCTGTACTGTTGAGCAGATGTACACTTACATTTAATGAAAATGGGCAAGAAATCCCTGCACCCTAATTGGGAGAGACTTGGTTCTAACCATTTCCATAAGAGAGCATTACCAATGTCCCTGCCTTCCAGAGCACAGTGCATTCCAAATCTGTGGGCCAGTGTGGAATTTTTTATTTCAAATGTCAACCATTTTTCCTACACAACAAATCCAGCATTGTCAAATGAGATAATTATAGTACTGTAGGTATTCTGGTGGCACAATGACATAACTGTGCATGGCAAAACAGCATGGCTAAAAATGCCACAGTAAAACAGCGCCAGACAAAAATAGAGTCGGGCAAAACACCGACCTGTTCCATGCACCACGCCCATTGATCACAATGGGTCTTCATGTGTTTTTGCGAGAGGCCCTGCATGGGAGACTTTGCCCCCCACACCCTCTGGAACTTAAATAACTAACTCCAGGTGGGGTACCTCAGGATGAGGAGAAACTCGGGAGGGGGTACTTCGTTTTTTGGTTGTTTTTTTTTTCAACGTGGCAAAAAGATGTAGATGGGGAGACCGGGGGGACCGAACCACGGCCTCTGGTCTCCCGACTGCGCCATGTGCTGGTGCCCTAGCCACTTCTCTATGGGAGTGGCTCAACCAGGCACCCAGCACATGGCGACTTCTCCAGCCTCCCAATCTGTATGAAGTGACAGGGTAGTGGTATTCCCTACCGCTGTTCTACCCTGTTGCTGTAATCCCAGGTGCTCACTATACAGCGCAGTTAATACCATGCTGTCTTAAATGCACAATATTGACCTGTTAGGTATTCTGGTTCCCCTATTCAATCTGCAACAGTTTTTCTTTCATGAATGGATCATTATTAATCCATACCATCAGGCATCCAGTCGGTCAGTGGTCACCGCTGCCCACCCATCTGTTCGCTATTTCTCTCACTGCCCAACTGCCCCCACCCACTACAGAAGTAAATTATAAGGCTGCCTGTCTGATTCCTCACTCCTGCAGCTCACCCATTTCTTACTGCTCCCAGCATTTTATCACTGCTGCTACAAAACTAAAATGAGATAAAATGATCTTGCAGCAGCTAGTACTTCTGCACCCCCTGTCTTCTGGAACCGGAAGCGATACACGGTGCACTGTAGTAGTTATCCTGAGCCATCTGCATGCATCCATCTGCAGGAGCTCACTCGAGAAAGTACTGGCAGTCTCCCTTGCCCCTGGTGAACGGAAGCAATGCTAGGGTAAAATTCGCATGAGACAGCAAGCGGTGCATACAGTTCAGTCTCCCAGTCTAAATAATAAAATGTTAATACTGTTCTCACTCTGCAAATGACAGATCAGTGAGATGGTGGAGGTCTGGATATAATCGAAATGTCAAGCACAGTAACACAGAAGCACATTAACTGAAAGCCCATAGCATCCCCTAGTGGCACCAATCAGTGTATGAACTATTTGAATAAGCCATTCAGGAATTTTTAATTGGCAAACATTATTTTTTTTATTTCATTAGTATCCCGTAGTATTAGAATTTTATTGTTTTGCCACACTTCCTGAGTTTGGAAACTACTGTTTCACATGTAGTAGTACATTCAATGAATTAGTAATTTATTAAAATTATTTAAAAATATGTGTGCAGGGGGGAGGGGCGTGGGTGTCAAGTACTTAAACATGGTGAGCCCATTTTATATTAGCAGTAAGGAACTCCAGGGACATTGGTTTACCCCACGGCCAGGGGCTGAAGATATTTGGCTTTGCCTCTTGCCTTACTATGCTCCTGACTGTGGGGTAAACCTAGTACAACCATTGCACTATCGTGCCATATTGCTTAAGAATTAAGTAGTGCAACGAGAGAAGCACAAACATCAAAAAGGCAGTACAAAAACACAATAAATAGTACAGAATTAGAGAATTTGATGATAGATAAGGACCACTAGGTCCACCCAGTCTGCCCTTTATGTCCTGCCTATATTGTCACCACATACACTACATGGTCTCCAGATGACTCCCCCCTTGCTTTCCACTAAGATTCCTTTGTGCCTGTCCCATGCATGTTGGAACCCCACCACTATTTTTGCCCCCACCATCTCATCTGAAAGACTGTTCCAGGCATCCACCACTATTTCTGTGAAGAAGTACCTCCTCACATCTCTCTTTAATTTACCCTCTTCCAGCTTCATAGTGTGTCTGTTTGTTCTCATGCATCTTTTCCTCTGAAAAATACTCCCCTCCTGTACCTTATTTACCCTCATGAGGTACATATATATATATATATATATATACACACACCTCTGTCATATCCCCCTTCTCTCTTCCAGGGAGTATATATTGCGGTCATTTAGTGTCTTCCTGTAAGGTTTTTGATGCAGCCCCTGCACCATTTTAGTTGCCCTTCTCTGGACTGCCTCCACTCTGTCTATGTCCTTCCTGAGATACGGTCTCAAGAACTTTACACAGTACTCCAGATGGGGTCTCACCAGTGATATACTGTATATATATATATATATATATATACATATATATATATATATACACACACACACACACACACACACACAAGAGCAACACTACTTCCCTCCTGCTGATGATACCCCTCCCTCTGCACCCCAGCATCCCACTGGCTCTATCCGCTGTCTTGTCACGGTGCTTCGCTACCTGGAGGTCATCAGAGAAGATTACTCCCAGGTCCTGTTCATGTTAGTGACTGTCAGTACCTCTTCTCCCATTTTGTATTCTGCCTCTGGGTTTCTGTAACCCAAGTACCTGATTTTGCACTTTTTGTATTGAAACCCAGCTGGCGTGCCCTTAACCACTCTTCAAGTTTGCTCTCTGCGCATTCTTTCCACCCCATCTGGAGTGTTCACCCTGTTGTAGATTCTGGCGACATCCCAAAGAGACAGACCTTCCCTTCCAGCTCATCTGCAATATCACTTATAAAAACATTAAAGAGGACTGGTCCCAGTACTGAGCCTTGTGGCTCCCTGTTGGTCACCCTTCTCTTCCTTCCCTAGAGTGAACTCTGTTTACCACCACCCTCTGTCACCTACTCCTTAACTAATCGGTTACAGAGTTTACCATCTTTTGACCCACCGCTAAGCTGCCCAGTTTCCTTATGAGTTTCCTATATGGAATGGTGTTGAAAGCCTTACTAAAATCTAAGTAGCCACATCCACCACTTCACCCTGATCTAGCTCCTGATCACTCAGTCAAATAAATCTATTGGATTTGTCTGACATGACCTGCTCCATATTCCACAAACCTTTCTTTTAGCAATGACTCCATTAGCTTCCCCACCACTGATGTCAGGCTGACTGGCCAATAATTGCCAGCCTCCTCTCTGCTACAGCTTTTGTGAAGTGAAACTATGTCTGCCCTCCTCCAGTCCTCTGGAACCACCCTTGTTTCCAGTGTGTTGTTAAAAATGACTGTCAGAGGAGCAGCCAGTACCTCCGTGAGTTCCCTCAGTTTGCTTGAGTGTGCCTCATCTGGCCCCACACCTTTGTCTACTTTCAGATGTTTGAGTCCCTTCAGGATTCTCTCCTCTGTAAAGGACCTTGTGTCTGCCACCCTCCCGTGTCCTTATTGCTTTTATGTGGCCGATCTCCTTCCCATTCCTCTGTGAAGACTGAACAAAAGTATCTGTAAATGAGAAGTACAAAAGTATAAACGAGACTATAAGTCACTAAGGTGATTTCAGCCAGTTAGCACACAGCGCCATCTTGTCCTGGGTACAGTAGGCTCTCATGCGGGACTAGAGCTTTAGAGGAGAGCGCTCCACTTCAGCACCAGGGGAAGACGGCAAAGTTAATTTAAACAAGCATTTGTCAATGCTGAATGTTGTCTCGCTGGCATTGGTATTGGTAGTGCAGGAGTTAGAGATGCATAATAGGAATGGCAGTGAAGTATTGAAGTGATGCCAACCCAACCCCCACCCTGTAGAGAGCAACAGGCATTGAGGTGAGCCTTTGGGTCATCAGCTGTAACGCTCATGCCATTGTACCTCACCCTACCCTGTAGACACTGACAAGTGGCGTGGTGTGCTTTGGGGTCTTTGGGCATTATACTTACCCTATTCCATAAGGAAATATGCTGAGGTGGGTGCAGAATAGGAGAATGGGGTGAACTCTGATGCCAAACAGTGCAAGGCACACCATGATGCCTGTCACTGGCTGCAGGGTGGGGGTAGAGGTGGAATGGCGTGAGCATTACAGCCGATGATCCCAAGTCACATCCCTGACGTCTGTCAGTCTATACAGGGTGGGATGCTACAGTTGGAAATCATAACACCGTAGGCATCTGTTGGTATTTTCACTCCAAATTTTCAACATGGGCTTTTTGTGAGCCCTCCTCATGAAAAGCGGCACTATCAGTTTGTTAGCTGAAAGGTGGTTTTGCACAGCGGCTATGCCATTTGGTGACACTGGGATGAAAACACATTTTGGGGAGTATGTGGAAAATGACAACTGTAATGTTCATGAGGAGATGTAAAAAAATGGCAACGTTGAAAATCTAGAGTGAAAATATGAAAAATTGGTGAAGTTACGAGCATGCATAGAAACTGTGCAACACACGTCCGTAACCCAATTATTTTTGGGATTTTTTTAACCACATGTTTAACATAGGCATGTTGAGACCTCCCCTCATGAACAGTGGCACTGTGATTTTGTTAATTTGTCCAAAATGTTGATTTTGCACAGTGACCACACCATTGTGCGCCACAGGTGCAAAAACACATTTAGGGCAAGATGTGAAAAATGACAGCTGTACTGTTCATAAGGAGGTGTGAAAAAATGCCAGTGTTGAAAATGTTGCATGAAAATATTGCAAATTTGCGAAGTTACAAGGGTGCGTGGAAACCATGCAACGCACACTTGTAACACAGTCATTTTATGTAATTTCACCACCAAATTTTCAACATAGGCATTTTAGGTGTTCTTCTCATGAACAGTGTCACCGTAATTTCCTCAAACTGTCCCAAAAACTGATTTTCACAGCGATCATGCTATTCTGCGCTAGACATGCAAAAACACATATCGGCCAGGATATGTAAAATGTCAGCTATACTGTTCATAAGGAGGTGTGGGAAAATGCCAATGTTGAAAATCTGGAGTGAAAATATTACAAATTCACAAAGTTTACGAGCGTGGAAACAGGACTTAACGACGCCATAAACAGCCATCGGGATTTTTTCCACAAATTTGGTAACACAGGTTTTTGAGAGCCCCTCATAAACAGTGGCATTTGTCATTTTGTTAATCAGTCCCAAAAGGAGATTCCACGCAGTAACCGCAAAATCAACTTTCGGGACTGAATAACGCCATGACAGTGGCTGAATTCATGAGGAGGGGACCCAATAACCCCATATTGGAAATTTGGTGCCACAATTCCCAAAATGGCTGAGATATGCACCAAAGATGAAAACCCCTATTTATGCCATTATACAGCTTATCGGCATTTCTTCAGTTCGCGGTCAGCTTTGAAGAGTGCAGACGTGTTCCGGTCCACCAAAGATCGTCCGCTGGACTCAGAGGTAAGTATGGGGTGTGGAGGTGTGTGGGGAGGCAGGGTGCACAGATGGTGGGTGCGGGTTGTGGGAGGGGGCAGGGAGACTGTAAGGGACCTTTTTTTTTTTTTACAGGTTTACAATAAAAAAATAAAACATTGCGGGATGGTTTTTCTTTTGCAGGGGATTTGGCACGCTGGGGTGGGCTCCCAGCATGTCACCTAAGTGTTTTTTTTGGGGGGATGCTGTAGCCGACAGGGATTGGGCACCCCTGTCAGCACATACCGAAGGAGGGGGACACACGAGCTGACCCCCCCTCGGCACAGAACAAAAATGTGGGGGGGAGACATTATGCCAATGGGGAGTGAGCTCCCCATCAGCAAAATAAATGGGACAGGCTAAAAGAATTCTACAAGATCTAGAAAATAAAAAAGCCGAAGGCCTGCTTCGTTTTACTAGCCCAAAATACCATGAGGTGGGGGGAAGAGCATCTAGATTGCTAGCAATCCTTTTGAGAAAATCCCAAGCAGATAGATATGTGCCTTATATACAAGACCCAGGACCAAAAGGCAGGAAATGGACTACCCCAGAAGATATAGTGCAGCAATTCCGAACATACTACCAAACATTATATAGGGAATATAAAGAGGAGGAGAACATATGAAGAAAAACTCAGACCTTTTTGGATGCCCTTAAGTTACCTAAACTAACAAAAGTCATAAATGAAGAATTAAATAGACCCATCACAATTAAGGAAACTATAGAAGTAATTAATAATTTGTCAATAGGAAAAACACCAGGTCCGGACAGGTTTAGCAGTGAAATATATAAAAAGTTGTCCGTCCCTCTGGCCCCCCATACTTACAAAAGTTTTTAATCAGTGCAATGAAGGGAGTGGAATCCCAGGAAGTTGGTCCCAGTCCGTCATAACAACAATTCCTAAGCCTGGTAAAGATCGATCCAAATGTGAATCTTTTAGACCTATAGCCCTCCTTAATCAAGATCAAAAAATATTTACAAAAATTTTAGCAATCTAACTTCAAAAATACATAGAAATACTTAATCCGTCCAGACCAAACAGGTTTTATACTGCATAGACACATGAGTGACAACATCAGAAGACTCTTAAACATTTTGCAACATAAGAGTCACAACCCGGTTCCAGCTTTAGCAATTTTCCTAGATGCGGAAAAGGCCTTTGATAGGCTTAACTGGACCTATCTTTTTATGGTCTTAGAAAAAATTGGATTTAAGGGCAACTTCCTAGGATGGATCAAATTGTGTTATCAGAATCCCCAAGCTAGAGTTAAAGTGAACGGAACCATTTCTTCCACTTTTGGGATAGAACGGGGCATGAGGCAGGGGTGCCCACTGTCACCACTCCTTTTAGCAATCAGTATGGAATCCCTAGCACAAGCCTTCAGGCAACATGAGGGTATAGAAGGGATTGAAATCCATAACTCATCCCATAAGATATCTCTCTATGCGGATGACACATTGATTTATTTAGGTAACCCAGGGTCTGGCTACAAACATCTAGCCACACTTCTGTCCAGGTCTGGAGACATCTCAGGCTTTAAAATTAACTCTTCCAAATCGGAGGTGTTGGTATTGGGAAAGGAACCTACATCGGAACTTAGAAATAAAATCCCTTTAAATGGGTCAAGAGTAAATTAAGATATCTCAGAATTCAGATCCCCAGAGATTAATCCTCCTGTATAAATGTAATTATGAAGCCCTAAACCAACAGATAAGGAAAGACCTGAACAGGTGGAGTATCCTCCCCTTTACGCTCTCAAACAGAATTGAAACGATTAAAATGAATATCCTTCCAAGACTTCTCTTTCTCTACACTAATTTACCTATCTCGATACCAAAAAAGGATTGGAAAGACTTAAAAAAAAGACTGGCAAACTTTATCTGGCTGGGTAAACGTCCAAGAATCTGGTGGGAAATTCTAATAAAAGAAAAAACCAAAGGGGGAATGGGATTGCCTAATTTCCCAAAATATTTCTAAGCAGCACAAATAGAGCCGATCATTAAAATGTTAAAGATAGGGAAGGCACATGGGTGGTTAGAAATTGAACAACCAGAGGATGACTGGGGTTCACTAAATAACTTGCCCTGGCTAATCCAACCTAAGGACCTGAGGCACTTTATTAATAGGTTTACTAGACATACCCTGTCAAAATGGTTGGAGGCAAGACAGGAATGGGAAATAATACGCCCCATATGGAATTACCTTCCCCTATCAGATCTGCCAGGTTTCCCTATCCAGAGGAGAGATAACTCTCTCCTCAGGTGGACTTTATCAGGACTGATTTACCCACATCAACTCTTAGATGGGGATCAGGTCAAACCTTTCCAACAAATGCAATCAGAATTTAATCTAACTCAAAATGATGTATTTAAATATTATCAGTGTATTCATTATATAACTACCACCATAGGCCTTGTAGAACTAGTGCAGGGACCTTCAACTCCGGTACAACGTACATATCTCAGAGGTAAAATAGGAGACACCAAAGCATATATTTCAGAAATATACAAGGTCCTAATAGAAGACAGGGGAACTCTTGCTAGACAAAAAGTGGAACAAAATTGGGAGAGTGAGACAAACCTTCATATTCCACATAGGTTGTGGCACTGTGTTTGGGAAGGGGTTCATAAAATGACCAATTCCCCAATATGGAGAGAATTCCGATGGAAAATTAACACCAGATTTTTATTACCCCAGAGGTATCACACCACTATTCTTCCTCAGTCCCCGCCACTTGCTGGAGGGATGTGGACAAATAGGCACATATTATCACATCTTTTGGAGTTGCCCCAGGGTTGATCGGTTTTGGGAAAGGTATCACACGACATCATGGAGATCATGTTACTTTGTCACCAACCACAGTTTTTGAATCTGGTCCTGGGACTCCCACCTGACGAAATTACAACTTCATCGGGCAAATATCTTTTTTATATTCTCATTGCAGCAGCACTTAAGGTGTTGACCCAAAACTGGCTGAAAGTGTCTTCCCCTTCGATGGAGAACTGGTATAGAAACATTGATCAAATTAGGAGAATGGAGACCATCACCGCCTCATTAAGATTGCTGGTAGATAAGTATAATTCTAGATGGCTTCCTTTCTTTAATTATTTGGAAAAAAAGGAAGGAATCAGAACAATAGACCAGCTCTTAACAGGTAGAACTTATTGAAAGGGGTGGGGAGGGGGAAGAAAGGAAAACATTTTTTTCTTTTTCATTTTCTTCCCTCCCAAGGGGATTAACACCTATAGGCTGTAACCAGGATTATTGCCCAGGATGTAGCATAAAGGAGGGAAAAGAGGGAGAACCTAAAGAGAATAAAATTGGTCTAGTAATGATTGTAATTAACTAAGCATTACCCTGTTAAAAAAAAGAAACTATATGTATTAATGTTAAAGGAAACAATAGTATCCATTCCATTCCTTATGTATGATGAGATTACTGAACTGTACCCTGATTTCTGTGTACCCAAAATAATAATTAAATAAAGGAATATTGAAGTTAAAAAAAAAAAAAATAGGACAGGGGACAAACGCCGATGGGGACTGGGCCCCCGGTTGACAAAGAAAAACTATTGGGGGTATGCATGATGCTGAGGGGGATTGGGCAACCCCTCGGCATACATTTTAAATGGGAGGGGAGTCATTATGCTGACAGGCAGTGGGCTCCCCCATCAGCATTGTGACAGGAGGCGGCAGCAGTCACTGCCACCATGTTGTGTGCTCATTGGGAGGCATGTTGTGGTCACGCTGCATGAGAGCTTCGCTCTCATTGCAGCGACCTTTTGTAGATCTGGTGGCCACATTTGGGATTCATGATGTCAGCGCCTGCTGCTGGCTGATTGGTGAATGAAGGATGCACCACTGATGTGTGCCCTGCATCCGCCCAACAGTGACCACACCTCCAAATCTGCTACTACGCAAGATTTTGGCTGGCGCGTAAGCTCAAGCCAACATAAAACAAGCATTTGTCAATGCCGAATGTTTGCTTGCTGGTATTAGCATTGGGCATGCAGGAGTTAGACATATGCAGAATAGGAATGGTAGTGAAGTACTGAAGTTCATGCCAGCCCCACCTCCATCCTGTAGAGATGGACAGGCATTGGGGTAAGTGTTTGGGTCATCGGCCATGACAGGCATGCCATGTGCCAATCTGCGCCACATGAACAAAATCACAGATGGGGCAGGATGTGAAGAATGACAACTGTACCATCCAGAGGGAGGTGTGAAGAGATGGCAATGTTGAACAGCTGTACTGGGAATATAAAAGGTGCTCACACTTGCGAGCATACAGTATGTGGAAACTGCGCATGCATGCACTTTACACAGTCATTTTATGGATGTTTGTCGCGAAAGTTTCAAAATAGGCATTGTAGGACCTCTGCTCATGAACAGTGTCACTGTGATTTTCTTGATGTGTCCTGAACACTGATTTCCCACAGCAAGCATGCTATTCTGTGCCAGAAGTGGAAAAACACGTTTTGGCCAGGATGTGAAAAATGACAGCTGTACTGTTCATAAGGAGGTGCAGAAAAATGGCAATGTTGAAAAGCTGGAGTGAACATATTACAAATATGCGAAGTTATGATCATGACTGGAAACAGTGCAACGCACGCTTGTAACACAGTCATTTTATGGAGTTTGATCACCAAATTTTCAACATAGGCATTTTACGGCCTGTGCTAATGAACAGTGTCACTGTGATTTTGTTAATTTGGCCCCAACACTGATTTTCCACAGCGGCCGCACTGCTCTGCACTGCAGGTGCAAAAATACATTTCGACCAGGATGTGAAAAATGACATCTGTACTGTTCATAAGGAGGGCCGGAAAAATGGCAATGTTGAAATCTGGAGTGAACATATTACAAATGTGCGGTGTTATGAGTATGCGTGGAAACTGTGCGACGCATGCACATAACACAGTCATTTGATGGACTATCATCACCAAATTTTCAACATAGGCATTTTAGGGCCTCTGCTAATGAACAGTGTCACTGTGAGTTTCATACTGTGTCCTGAACACTGATTTCCCACAGCGACTGCGCTATTCTGTGCCAGAAGCGCAAACACACATTTCGGGCAGGATGTGAAAAATGACAGCTGGACTGTTCATAAGGAGGTGCGGGAAAATGGCAATGTTGAAAATCTGGAGTGAAAATATTGTAAATGTGCGAAGTTACGAGTGTGCGTGGACGCTGCTCAATGGACACTTGTAACACAGTCATTTTATAGACTTTTGTCACCAAATTTTCAACATAAGCATTTTATGATGTCTGTTAATGAACAGTGCTACTGTGATTTTCTTCATGCATCCCGAACACTGATTTCGCACAGCAGCCGTGCTATTCTGCGCCGCAAGTGCGAAAACACATTTTGCCCAGGATGTGAAAAATGACAGCTGCACTGCTCATAAGGAGGTGTGGAAAAATGGCAATGTTGAAAATCTGAACTGAAAATATTGCAAATTCGCGAAGTTACGAACGTGTGTAGCAACTGCGCAATGCACACTCGTAAAACAGTCATTTCTTAGATTTTTTCCACCAAATTTGCAACATACAATTTTTGAGAGCCCACCTCATGAACACTGGCACTATCACTTCATTAATCAGTCCCAAAAGGTGATTCCGCGCAGTGACCATGAAATCATCTTTCGGGACCGATTAACGCCATGACAGTGACTGAATTCATGAAGAGGGGTCAGAAAAACCCCATGTTGAAAATTTGGTGCCAAAATTCCAAAAAATGCCTGAGATATGATAAAAAGTTGAAAAAACCCTATCTATCCCATTATACAGCTTACCAGCATTTCCTCAGTTCGCAGTTGGCTTTGAAGAGTACAGACGTGTTCCCGGTCCACCGAAGATCATCGTGCCAGACTCCAGAGGTAAGTTTAGGCTGAGGGGGGTTGTGGAGAGGCAGGGTACGCAGTGGGTGGGTGCGGGTTGTGGAGGGAGGGGCCAAAGAGACCATGAGCGACCATTTTTGTTTTACAGGTTGCAAAAAAAAAAAATCATCGTGGGACAGTTTTCCCTTTGCAGGGACATTGGGCATGCTGGGATGGGCTCCCAGTGTGCCACCTGAACATTGTTTTTGGGGTGTGGCCGGCGGGGGATTGGGGCACCCCGTCGGTTTTTAAGCAGGGGCACAAGAGCCGGGGGGATTGGCGCTCCTCGGTCTCTTACATTACACTTTGGGGGCTGATGTCTACAGGGAGTGGGCTCTGTCGGCACATCACCAGCTTAGGTGATTGACTACTGCCAACGGGAGTGGGCCCCCGACGGCAAGTCAACACCGGGATGGATGCCAACGGGGATTGGAGCCCCCGTCGGCAAAAACACACATCTGTGGGGAGGGTCACATGCTGCCGAGGGGTATTGGGCACCCCCTCAGCTCTTTAATATTGTTTGTGAACATGGTGGTAATGCGCTGCCATGTTCATAAACAATATCACACCAGCAACGTTCAGCCTAGCAATGACGGGTCACTCCCTCTTTGCAGCAATCGCTGAGGCTGCAATGACGAGGTGGCCCATGATTGCTGTGGTGAAAACGTTAGAACTTGATGCACCTTCTGGAAGCCAGTGGCATCAGCACACTGTGCCTCCATTGGTGCACCAAGGCCAGGCCCCCAAATGCAATGCTGCTGTTGGGTGCCACATTGCTGCACCTCCACAACCCGCTTCTCTTCTAAGCTGTCACATAATGTTTCTTGCGCATGTGCAAGCGAACATAAAAAGGGTCTAAACCTATTATAAATCACTTGAGCTAAACTAGAGTGATTTATAATAAGTTAATAGGGCCTCTGATGGGTGTCTCTTATGGCATAAGAGACTCATCTGATGAGGTTTGGGCAGACAGAACTGCTCAGCTCCACTTTACAGTCCTATCGCCCAAACCACATGCTCAATGCCTTATACCACAAGAAACACCCATTGGAGGCCCTGTTAACTTATAAAAGGAGAAAACAGTACCAGTATAAATTGTGTAAACATTTGTAGCAACCTAAAATTATCCAGGAAAGGAAAGAAGTGTGCAGGGCTAGGACTAGCTAGCTCCAGTAGTTTGGATGGAATTAGGGGAAAGAGCGAGAGTCGACGGGGCATACAGAGACCTTCAGAGCCTTGCAGAACAGTGAGTGAGTGACTGGGACAGCAGCATACATTAGGAGATGGGGCATTCCAAAAACTGGGGCATAGACCACAAAAAAACAGTTTGCCAAGGCCTGTGGCACATCACTGCTCAAGGAGAGGCTGAAAGTCATCTGACCTCAATGAGTATAGAGAGAACAGGGTGCTGCAGATACATGGCAAGGGAAGACAAAGAGCCAGTCCTCAGGAGTTTGTTGATGAAACGGCCTAATGCAAAAGAACGCTGGCCAGTAGGGGAGGGCCAGCAGGCATGAGTAAAGGTGGTAGTGATGTAAGTCTACGGGTGGCCAAAGCAAAGCGACATAAATTGTTGTATGTTACATCCCATTTTGAGAGGATGGTTTTATTTGCTTCTAGGAAAGCCAGGAGGCCATAAGTGAGTCTGGCAAGGAGAACCCCCACAGCTGTGGCCAGGCAGGCAGCAGGGGATATGCAGTGCCTGACCCTGAAAGCCATGCCCAGTTTAGCATTCACCAGTTTTCAGACTGAGGTAACATGGGGGGAAAGTCAAGGGAAGGGTCTAGTAAGACTCCAAGATACTAAAAACCACTCAACTCCTCTGGTGGGGATCCATTAGCACAGGTAAGGGAGAGGCTGGAGGAGGTTCCACAGAGTTTTGGTTTTGAGTCGAAGCGCATGGCATTTGTCTTTTTGCCATTTAAGATCAACTTGTTTGTTGTTAACCAAACACATCTAGCCAGTTATTATTTGCTCATGGTTTTGAATTCTGCAGCTGCCAGGATTTATTCAGGTTAGGATTTTCGGCCAGAGAGGGCACACTGAGCCGAAGCCTGTTTCCTGAGATGACCTGGGACCACAGGGAGGAGGTTAAGTGACTTGCTCATGGTCAGACAGAGTGTAAATGGTGGTTGTGGGATTCAAACCCAAGTCTGCTGGGTCTCCAGCTTCACAGCTCAGTCAATGGACTAACCTGTAAGCCACACTGCCTCCCATGAATGACAGTGGGCAATCATGATGCACCTTTGATATTTTTTCACATCTAGCATTTCCTAGGTTCCTATAACCATATAAATGAAATTGCAAAGGAAAGGACAGGTATCAGCACTGATGGGAGGGGTTGGGAGGAAGGGAAGGGAAGGAATGCATTATGGAGATAATTTTGTTTGTTTGTTTGTTTTTTAAACTATACTTTTGTTTTGCATTCTGTTTTGTCTGCTTTTCGTCTCAGTGGCTGTTCCTCTGTTAGACAAGCTCCAGCCCTTCTCTTCACCAACCTGCTCCAACCCTGGACTTAGTTTTCTGAGGTGTGGTCTGCAGAGTGCCTGCACCCATAGATTCTCACCAAGCAGTATAGTTCCAGGATGTGGCAGATAATTAATTGGTTCGTATGGTCTTCAAGAATGTCAGCTTGATTGCCCATGCATTGTGTGCCCCTGCAGGTTTTTTTCTTTCTTCAACCCTGCCCGTAAGACTCTAATAAGTACTCAAAGGCACATTCACACGTGAGTGAGCATGCAACGGAGCCACTGGTGTACTCCCTCCCACTGACCACTCCAAATGCATCACCACCTGTGGTCACCAGGGTGGCAGTAGCACAGTAGAGTCTGCTGCCCTCCCTCCTTCTAGGAGGAGAGCATTCTCTGTATACTCAGTTCTCTTCACCTGTCTGGAACTTTTTTTTTCATTCTATAAAGCAGTTTGACCCTTTGACCATTGCCTACTCCTTGCTTCATGTTCCTGCCGATTCCCAACACCGACTGCTGCTTCCCTGCCATCATGACTGGTGGAGATCCACACGGGTGAGACCCGAGGACCGAGGGTACTGTCATTCTGACAGCTGAGGCACACACTTTTTGGTGTGTGTTTCTGCTTCTTCCCAGGCCCCTCCCACCACCCCTCGATGTCAGACACAGCCTCTGGTGGCCTCGCCCACAGCAGCATGCACTGGGCTGATGCCACCCCCCCCATGAGGGAGCAAGCTCCCCAGCTCACAGTGAGGCAGGGTTGCTGTTGCATCAGAGCCTAGACATCCCCACCCTGGCTGGCTCAGCTCCCTGTGGAAGCACTCCCCAGCCTGGCTGCTTGATCCCGGTAACCCTGGGTTCACTTAAGAACCTGGGTCGCCAGCATGGAAGTGCAACGTGCTTCCACTTGGCCATGGGGCAGTCCACCTGGCTGGACCTTTCACATCCCAGGCTCATTCCCAAACCTGCCGCTTTAACACAGCATGACTTGCTCCCTTATGGAAATGATTCAGTGAATCAGAAAAGTTCTCAGTTCCCGTAGCAGCAGGGAGGAAAACACACTAATCTAATTAAAAAATGTTCCCTGAAGGAACACAGCACTCAGCTCTGCAACCTCATTTTGTTTCCTCATCCTTTGACCATTAAGCAGCTCCAAGAGTTGCAATAAGAGAGAGAGAGAAAGGTAAAAATATAACGTAATTTTATTTTAATATCCATTAAAGCACATGGGGAAATGGATACAGCAGCATTGATATTCTGGAGGGGGAAGTTTGACTGTCATCACTGCACGGAAATACAGACAGAAAAAAAAATGCATAAAAAAGCTATTTGTTTAATGAAAAAGGAATCATGAAAAAAAAGCCCCAGACGTTTGTTTCACTGCCAGATTAGAAATTTCAAGCAGTATGTATTGGCAACCTTGAAAAAAGTTGTCGTCACAAATGGTCATTTTCAGGCCAGGCCAGAAGCAGTGAATTAATCACATGGCATCAAAAATATCAACAATGGTTGTCCTGGGGCAGGAAACAAATATATTTATTTATTTTCATCTTTTGTTTGTAAATGTAGCTGACAACTCATGGCGCGATCAGTTTTGGACATTTTTATTGATGTATTTGTAAACTGGTGACCGGGAAAGATACACTGGGCTGAACTTCATGTGCCAGTGCGATCCAAGAGCAAGGACTACAGGAGAGTAGAGACACAAAGAGGAGCTTGGGAACGTTTTTCACTTATATAATTATTTGTTTGCTAGTGGGACCGAGTGACAGCACTAAGCTTAGTAGACTATAGACTACTGTAAAGAGACCTTCAAGGTTAGAGGTAGTGCAGCCTAGAAGGTTAGAGCACCAAAGCTGTGAACCTAGATATCCAGCAGTCCAGGGTTTGATTCCCATAACTGGCACTTGCACACTGTGTGACCCTGAGCAAGTTCCTTAAAGAGACACTGTCAACCCTTTTTGCATCATACTGTTTCTAGTTGAAAACCCACATTTTCTGATTGCTTATCATCCCTAAAATAAAATAATGTTGCTGGTTGTTTTATCTGTTTCCTTTCTTAGTAAAACTGAAATGCACACTCATGATGTAATTATACCCAACGTTGGTTTATTTCAAAAGCCTTGATATACTCTAATTGTATAGTTCCTGAACACTAGGAACACCTAAACTGTGCAGCCTCTACTGATGCAAAAGTTTCTTCTCCTCTCATTGCATCAGGCGTCTCTCGACTCGCTGGCATGTTCCAAAGCCCAGGAAAGATGCAGCTGGAGCTCAATAAATGTAAACAAACATATATTGGTGTAGTACTGTAACACCAGTATAATGGGCAGTCTGTTTTTCACTTTTGAAAAGAAAAAAAGGAACGAGAATCAAACTACCAGCTACATCACTAATCTGTACATAAAGCGAGCAATCATAAAATGTTGTTTTTAACTAGGGACTGTTTGAGGCCTAAGGGGGTTGGCAGTGTCCGTTTAACCTCCTTATGCTCCTGGGCTGCACAAGAAAATGATATCTGACTCAGCATTCTTTTCCAATATTAAATAAATAAACCTGGCTTTACCTTCACTGTGAAATCTTGTTTCTCCCTTTACAGGGACTCTTGCAGAAAACTTTTTCCTGCCTGATATTCAGGCTTTTTACTTCCATTTACTGAAAAACATGGATGAACTCTATATTATTTCGCTCCAATTGGTCACTTTCCACTCTCTGTCTGTTTGCAGCCTGGCGCTGTTTAAACTCCATATTTGAACTTTAATCTGTGCCTAAAAGACCTGTAATTACTGCTGAAAAGCAGAGAATTGTTTAGTCTGTTGCATTTAGAACCAATTTACTGTCTTAAAGTGATTACAGTCCTTTCCTGAATATCTGTCTCTTTCAAGCCCCTTTGGCGCCTCTAACCCTTAGTCTTGCAAATTCTCCTGCTGCAACTGTCTGCCACACAGCACTCAGCCTGCTCTCAAATTCCCGTCTCGCTCTCCTGCAGCTGATCTCTGCCCCTGACCAGGGGCACAGCTCTGCAGATCTTCAGGACCTGGCCCCTTGATGGGCGGCACCCTGGAGCTGCCAGCCAAGACCACAAGCCTGGCACAAGGCCTGAAGAGGTACTGCTGCTGCCCTGCCAGCACTGTACGCTGGCTCCCTACCCGCCCACCCTTTCTTGACTATTTTATTTATAGCTGTAGCAAGTCACATGACCTGAACTTACTAACAGTCTACTTTCCCATTGGCTCCTTATATTCTCTTGCCACTAGGGGGGACACGGGAACCTTTTGCTCACCCTACAGCTATCTCTGCATTACCCTCACAGGTACCTTAAACTACCTCCTGCCACTATGCCACCCCATAGCATGTGCATGCCTTACCCACATCACCTAATCTTGGTGTTATTGATCAGCGCCATCCTAGGGATGACAGGTATGCCTGCTTCTCCAACCATGTATCCAGTTACTCACCCTGAAGCCGCCACAGTAAACTACGTTGGAACGCTGCCACACACCCTGACTCTGTGCCACAATAATTATCCGCACTACCCCTCACAACCATGAGTTCCTCTTACTTGCCTGCCTGACCTACTGATCACACTGCTCAAAATATCTTCAACTGCTCCCTGTAGTGTACAACTACCTGGATGCCATGTTCAGTGCTACTCAGCAACCCATAAATACTGCAGAATTAGATTCCTCACTTTCCTGCTCCTCCTCCTGCTTTCTGGTGATGTCCACCCCAACCCTGGTCCCATTTCAATGAACTCCCTGCCCCTCTTCACACACCCTCCACTCCCCTAGCCCCTACCAAACAGCCTAAAAACTATACACCTAAATGCCTGCAGCCTTACCAACAAACTACCCATACTGCAGGTCATGGTCTTCGATTATAAACCTGATGTCATCATCATCTCTGAAACTTGGCTCTCAGGTCATATCATGGACCAAGAAGTCCTTATTCCTGGATTCACCATAACTCAAATGGACAGACATGGACGAGGTGGCGGAGTGGCGATCTATGTCTCTACCACCCTACAGCACACAGTTGCGTTGAAAGTCACCTCTCCTTCCTCTCATGAAGCTATCCTCCTCAACCTGAAGCTTCCCTACTCCTGCCCTTTATTTATTGCAGGAGTATACTGCCATCCAGGCCAACCCCCTTCCCAAGTCATGGATCTGATCAAGAAACTAACAGCCCTTGCCCACTTTGGTGAACTGTACATACTGGGTGACCCTAACATCAATTGGCTTTCTAACACACTAGCCAAAACTCGCTCTGACATAGAGTCACTAAACTTGACACAGCTAATACAGGAACCTACTCTCCAGAACAACAAACTAATAACCATTCCCTTCTGGACCCTAGTCCTCACGTCATAACCCCACAGGGTCAAGGCCGCTGGCCTCACCTGGCAGCATTAAGTGACCATCATCCTGTATACATAGTGCGCAAAAACACATAGGCAAAAAATACCCCACAAAATCCTCCTAACCCGCACCTACTCCTCCCTTGACACTCTACCTCTTCATCGTGACCTCACCAACACTGAATGGTCCCCATTTGCCATCTGCACTTCAATCGACGCTGCACTCCAACTGTTCTATGATAAGTTCCTTCACACTTGGAACCAACACACGCCGCTGCATAACGTCAGAGTCCGGGGCAACCACCTGCCCTGGGTAACCCCTGAGCTCCTGTCCTGTCAAAGGGCCCAGGACACTGCTTGGCGTAAACACAAGGTAACCAACTGCCCCAGGAACCTCCAACGATACAAGGAGCTTCAAAATAAGTGTACCAAAGCTATCCGGCTGGCCAAACCTGAACACTACCAGGCTAACTTCCATGTCAACACAAACAAAACTTCCAAATTCTGGAAAGTTGTCCAGTCCCTCTTTTCCCCTTCCACCAAGCCCCCTACTCCTACCCTCAGGCTAAATTTCTCAGACATCTCAGATCCTATGACTGTCACTGACTGCTTTAACTCCCATTTCATGTCCTGTGCTGCAATGCTCCAAACGGCCCCCCGATGCACATGCACTCCTCCACAGACCCGCCTCCTCTCCCTGTTTCCCCTTCCTCAACTCCTCCAGCTCCCTCTCCTTCTACCCCCTTCTTCTTCACCCACATCGCCCCTGCTGCTGCCTTACAAGCCCTTCAGTCTATCAACCCTGCTAAAGGCTCCTCCCCAGAAGGCCTGGACCCTAAGCTCCTCTTTCTGTCTGCTCCCGCCATCGCCTATCCTATATCCATCTTGCTAAACCTCTCCTTTGTCTCTTCCATTGTCCCTACAGCTTGGAAACATGCTACAGTTCTACCACTCCCTAAAGGGGGAGATCTCTCCTCCCCTAGCAACTACCGCACTATATCTCTCCTTCCTACTCTGGCTAAGCTCCAGGAGCACATAGCACTTGAACAACTCTCCTCCTACATTACTGACTCCTCCTTTCTCACTCCGTTCCAAGCTGGCTTTAGAAAACACCACTCCACTGCCACCTCATTGGTACAGCTGACTGACACTATCACCACGGGCATGGATAAAGGCCTCATAACCTCAGCTATTTTTATTGACCTGGCCAAGGCCTTTGACACTGTCTCCCACCCTATACTCCAGTCCTGCCTCAGGACTGCTAGTCTCTCCCCTAATGCAATTGAATGGTTCAAGTCCTATCTGTCAGACAGAACACAATCTGTCGATATAGCTGATGCTGTCTCCTCTTCCCTCCCCATTACCATGGGAGTCTCCCAGGGATCAGTACTTGGGCCTTTCCTTTTTCAATCTTCCTCAACAACCTTTCTCAGTTTGTTTATCGTCCAACATACACATGTATGCAGACGACACTGTACTGTTCACAACTGGCAACTCAGTCCCTGATGTCACCGCCAGGCTCCAGCTGGATTTTGAAAATGTACAACGCTGGCTAAGTGAGCACCACCTCTTCCTAAACTCAAAGAAAACAGTCTCCATGACTTTCAGTACTAGGCAGAGGTTGGCAAGGCTCCCCTCCTTACCCACCATTTACACCACTGATAGGACTGTACTGGAAGACACCTCTTCCTTCTGCTACCTCGGAGTTTGGCTGGATAGGAACCTAAACTTCTCCGTCCACATTGATGGTATTCTAAAGAAACTCCAGCCTAAGCTAGGGGCCCTCTATCATAACAGGGGTTAGTATCCCACATCCGGCTAGGCGAGAACTGGTGCATAAAGTGATACTACCTACTTTCGACTATTGCGATGTTGTATACGGAGCTGCCCCTCAATCCTCCTTATCCAGGCTTGAACCCCTCTTTAACTCCTTCTGCCGGTTTGCCCTGGATGCCCCTGCTCTGACACACCACTGCACTCTTTACCGCTCTCTAAATTTTCCCTCACTTGTTGACAGGAGAACATTGCACGTGGCAAAGTTTACCTCTAAATTCTGGCTTGGCTCACTCCCCTCTTACCTGACCACCTCTTTATCTGCCCCTCACCCCTCCAAATACACCCTCCGATTTGATGACTCTCACTCACTGAATATACCTTACAAAAGTACTACATCCAGCCAAATGGCATTCTCCCATTGCCTACCTAAGCTCTGGAACCAACTACCGATCCAAATCTGCCACTCCTCATCAGCTACTCTCTCTCTCTCTCTCTCTACATCCATAGCAAACTACTTAGTGATGAATTGCAACTGCACCTAGCTTCGCGGGGCCCTGCCAAGCTGCTGGTCTATACCTCCTCCTTCCTCCAGCTGGGCCAAATATATGCCCCCAATCCCAACCCCTTCTTGCAATCCTAGCACTTTCTGCAACTTAGCACTTTCTATCACCTCTACTATCCCACCCCCCAGTACCTTTTACTATACCTCACCCCCGTCAGTCTCTCTCAAATGTATCCTAGTCTAGAAATGTTATTAGCTATTGTTTGGTTGTAGACTGTACAGTCTGTCTGTATGCTGTTAAGCTAGTATGTATCCTGTTGTATTTATTTATTGCTTTCACTCCCTTCCCCCAGGACGTACCATGAGACAAGCTTTTGTTGCTCAGTGTAACCTTCCTGGTGAAACATTTCAATAAATAAATAAACAATTTCACATAAAGGTCATGTATATGATTTACAACCATATTTGATACAGGAAACAAGGTCTGATATATATATATATATATATATTAATTATACTGGCTCAGTAGTGCCAGTATATTAGGGATTGATGCAAACTTCTATGTTAAACCTAAAACTTTGAACCTAATAACTTTAGAACCGTTCAGCAGAGTTACACAAAATGTGTCATGCATAACCCCTAGGGGTAGGTCATTCACATGCCAAATGTGTTTTTTGAGATAGAAACTGTCAAAAAATCCTACATTTACCCTTTTTTTCACATTTCTTTGTCCACCTGTATCTCATAAATGCCTTTATGTCGTGGTCTGAAATTTTCAGGGTAGAAAGCCTTTGGGTCACAAATGTACTGTTTGAATGTTTGGTGAAAGAATATTAATCCATTCAAAAGTTATAATAATTTTAAGTTTCCCATTATTTCCTATGGGAAAAAATAGATGTGATTTTCGCACACTGTCATCCAGTTTTGCATACTTTGCACCTTAATAGCTTTGCAACTCATCAATGTATTTCCATGAAATTTGGCAAGCAGAAGCTCTGGAGGTAGGTCACATGATGTAAATTGTACATGAATCCATTGTGCTTTTTCTGAGATACTGTGTCTCAAACATCCTTAAACTTACATGTTTTAATCCCATTTTCACAGTCTTCCAGTTTTGCATATGTGCACCTTAATAACTTTAGAACCCATAAACAGATGTGCATGACATTTTAAATGCTTAAGCTCAAGGGGTATGTCTGTTGATGTGGTAAATTCCATTTAAGCCCCTTGTATGATTTGTGAGATATTGTGTCTCAGACATCATTAAACTTTCATGTTTTTTCCATTTTTACTAAGTCTTCCAGTTTTGCATAATTTGTGCTTTAATAACGCTTGGAGCCCTGCAACATATGTGCATAAAATTTTGCATGCATAATTTTGTGGTGTTGGTCTGTTGATGTTTTTAATTCCATTTGAATCACTTTGTGGTTTTGAAGATACTGTGTCTCAAATAACAAGGCATAAAATAAGGCGGTTCGACGCAATTTGTGACCCAAGAATAGGAAATGCAAGTCAATTGCCAGCTTAATTAGCAATAATTGCTAATCATATATGCTGGCCAGTCCCCATATTTTTTTTAATTTTCCTTGTGTCTAGTGGCAACCACCACCCTCCGATCGCTGTCCTGTTCATTCCCTGTGGGTCTAGTGGTGCCCTCCCATCTTCTGATCCTGTCCTTGTTCATTCCCTGGGGGTCTAGTGGTGCCCCCCCCACCCTCCAATCCTGTCCCTGTTCATTCCCTGGTTAGTGGTGGGCGAAGTGGGCTCAATCTGCTCCGTGAAGCATTTTGCGGAGCACAGGCAGATTCGCAGAATGCCCCTCAACGCAATGCGGAGTACTTTGCGTTACAATGAGGAACGCAAAGTGCATTGGGAACAGCGACTTCGCGT
This sequence comes from Neoceratodus forsteri, assembly GCA_016271365.2. NCBI lineage: Eukaryota > Metazoa > Chordata > Ceratodontiformes > Ceratodontidae > Neoceratodus > Neoceratodus forsteri. The sequence continues at coordinate 119,811,282 of JADMNL010000024.1, read as the reverse complement.
TACTCTGCCTCCACTGGTCACTACTCTTTCAATTTTTAAGGCGGAGTGCATTGGTGGCAGTTCACTTTGCCTCACTTCACCTTGTTTTTGAGCTCCAAAGGCTGCTTTTGCAGTGATTCATGGAAGTTCAGGTCACATGGGCTGTATATTGATCTGCACAGCCTCAGTTCGGGGTAGTATGAGTAGGAAGGAGTAGGAGACAGTGTGCTCTGATAGCTGTCTGTAGGAATCTTTTAAAAAGCTGTTCAAAAAGCATTTTTGCTTTTTTGGGGGGGATCCAACTGTGGTTCATCGATTGTAGAAAACCCTCCTGTGCTCACATCATTGAGCGTTTTTGTTTGTGTGTAGATTTTGAATGTTAATTTACAACATTGATTGTGTGTGGTGAAAGACAGTGAAGTGTGCTGTGTGGGGGAGGGGCATATCTGTGTGTAGGTAGATTAAAGTTGGAGAACTAGTGATTTCTTTGTGTTTTGGTTATATTTTTGTTATATAACTGACTGTGTTACTGTACACATAGTAAAATTGTCAGTAACAGTACAAATTTTCTTGCTGTTTGTTGTGTGAATGTGGCGCAGCATTTCATAAGATCAGGTTGTTTAAATTACAAATTTACATTACGTGGCAGTACACTGAACTTTTGCATTTGCATCACATTCCTTGTTCAGCATTGTACACAAAGTGTTCTGTGTTGTGTGTGCAGTGTTGTGTGCATCAAATATAGTACACCTTTTAAAATTTGTGACACAAACTAGTGTAAGTGCAACTAAGCGCAGCAGTGTGAACCTGCTATCCACTGCAGCTGCCTGATTTTGTACTGTGCTTGTGTTCTCTGTTCTTAGTTTTGCTGCTTGTAGTGCCATAAAAATCAGCACTGTCTGTATTCAGTGCTCCCCCCCCCCACCCTCATGTTGAAAAGGTATTTTTTACCTGACTGGATTGTTTTTGTGACCCCATCAGCACCACTGGTTACTGAAGTTGTTTTAATTCCGTGACAGTGTCACAACACAGTAGTCTCTTATCTGTTGCTGAAGCCACAGTTGTTTATTTTACTTCACATCCAGCCAGCGTCCCTCCAGTCAGAAAGTGAACGTATCAAAACCTGAATTTGGTAATAATATTTGTGGTTGATCCCCCAAAATGCCTGCAAAGAGACGTGCAAGTAAAGCTGTTTCTGGCCATGGTAATGTTGGCAGTAAGAGGGTCTGTGGGCGTGGTAGTAGTACGCGGATGGAGAAGTGCATTGCTGATGTGAGGAAAGGTATTTCTCCTGCAATGTTTTTTACAGCCCAATCAGTATCTTCACTGATAGTTGGAGGAGATGATGGAGGAGATGATGTTTTCCCAGCCGGTGGTGTTAGTGTTACTGGTGTTAGTGGTGGTGGGTAGTATTAGCATTGTTGCATCAAGTTCTAATTCCAACCAGTGTACCATATCCAAACATATTGAGTGTGAAGCAGTGCAAGTGAGTGACAGTGTAGATGATGTCATACTTCCCAGTAACATCCCATTAACTGAACCTGATTCTGATGATTATGTCAGCGATAGCATACAACGTGATATTCCATCCACCGTGGCACTTAACATCACACATTTTCCATGCAGTGATTCACAGTGTGGTGAAAAAATATCAGGTGATGGTGGTGTAGATGCTGATGATGAATGTGATGATGCTGATGATGATGATGTTGCTGTTGTTGCAACATGCAGTCCACATGTTAACATCCAAGCAGAAGATGTGGATGTGTGTGACAGTGATGTTGATGAATATGATGATGATGTAATTGACCCAGTTGGGAACCGGAGAAAAAGAAATAAAAAGTGGCTGTGTCTGAATCTGTTTGCAGGAATCCCACCCCCGTAAAAACTTGTGATTTACCAGTTTTAGTTGATGATGATGATGATGACGACCCAGTAATCAATATGATAGGTAGTCATGGTGGTCAGTTGCAGTCCAGGTGTGCAGTGCCAGAAACATCACGTGCCCCCCCCACTTTAGTGCTTAAAATAACAGACTTAAATAAGCTGCATCATCATGGGCATGTTAAATGCACAGCACCACACTCTCTTGTTTGGGATTTTTTTGTTCAAGATGCAAATGATGATTTAGTTGCAATCTGCCAGGTTTGCCATGTGCGTGTGAGTCGAGGTAAAAAGGGGAGCCATCTTGGGACAAGAGGACAGCATACGCATCTTAAGAACAGACACTTGGCTCTGTGGACCCAGCACAAGCTGGCAGCTAATACCAGACTGGGGCGTTCACCCGTATCACCGGCGGCAACCATAGCCAGCATGTTATCCCCTTCCATGACTGTTAAGCCCAATAGGAAATTAAACATGTGTAGTAGTGCGGTAATAAGAGCAGAGGATTACTACAGGCATGATGAGGTGGAGGGCCATAATGACTTTGAAATGTTTTCCAGTGCTGGTGAGAGTAGCAGTTTTGGTGGTGGTGGAGGTGAATGCAGTATATCTAGTGCAAGTGGTACATCAAACCCGGTTGACAAATCTGGAAAAATAACATCATTTCTGGGTTTGTCATCATCACCTGCAACTGTCTTCATCAAATGTCCACACTCCACCCCCACCCCTGCCAATGGCATTCATCACAGAGCATAACCATTTGTGACCAATAACACACCCGTGCAAAACGTTAAGTCGGCCCACATTACAGAGTATTTTTAAGAAGCCCCAATTATACTTTGTCACATGAACTTAATGCTGCTGTAGCGGAAATGCTGGCAATCAATCTTTGCCTTTCTCCTTTGTGGAGAATTCTGAGTTCTGGCAGTTTGCTGCCCGTGCCTGTCCAAAATGGAAAGTTCCATCCAGGACATACTTTTCTACCTGCGCTGTTCGCGAGTTGTTCCGCACTGTCTCAGACTCAGTAAGACATGCCCTTCAACATTCCTTCTCTCCATTCATCCATTTAAGTATGGATATGTGGACAAGTGGCAAAACAGCAGGGAGTTCATATCTGTGTATCACTGAATACCGGGCGCAGGTGCCGGGGGTTGTTCGTGATGCGGGTAATGTGAATAATCAGTGCAGGAAGGTGGATTGTCGTGGTAGCAATCTTCCTGGAATTTGCCAGCATGCAACAATTGCTATGCGCAGTGTGACCTGTTCACACACTGGTGAGAACATGTTGGACATGGTACTGACTGAAATTGACAGATGGCTACACTCTCTGTCCCTGAGAGCTGGTTTCATAGCAAGTGACAATGGGTCAAATGTGGTGAAATGCATCACAAATTATGTTTTTTTTCGTGTTCCATGTATGGCCCACTGTTTAAATCTTGTGGTTCAGGAGTTTCTGCAGCACCCTGACATAAAGGAAATGCTGACCACTGTGCAACGTATCTGCTCTCACTTTTCAAGATCTGGAAAGGCCCGTGACCAACTGCGGCAGTTGCAGATACAAAACAGCCTGCCTCAGCACTGCTTGAAGCTGGAAGTTGTCACTCGATGGAACTCCACATTTTACATGGCAGAGAGGCTGCATGAACAATACAAAGCCATCTCTGAATATCTTGTTATGCACAGTATCCATGACAGTTCTGGGGCCTCCATGTCTATGACGACAGAACAGTGGCACCTCATGGACACTGTAATAATTTTTGACCTTCTGAACATGCAGGCAGTGAGTGGTGAGTCTGCCTCAATTAGCCAATCAATTCCACTGCTGCTGGCGCTGAGGCAGACATTGGTGAATGTACAGCATAGCCTTGATGTTGCCGGAGACGATGGTAGCAGTATGTTGCTGCAACACATGCTGACAGTATTTGACCAGAATCATCACATTGGGAGCATTTAGCATAGTGACAACTTTGCCATGGCAACAATGCTGGACCCACGATACAAACGTGGAATTGCACCAGTACTGGAGGGAGGGCCTGAACAGGTAAAAAAATATCAGTGGTCAACTGGTTCGCTTGGTTCATGGGGCACAGAAGTCACGTGCCAAGGTTTGCAAACCTCAGCAGCATAATCCAGCTGAAGGTATAGCTGGAGGACCAGCAAGCATATCATGCAAGGGTAAGCGGACTGTAGTTCCACGTGGTCTGTCATCCAAAGTGGTTGGCATCACCCTGCTTTGGGAGGCTTTGTCCCAAGTGGGTATTTGTGAAATTAATGATTCTGGGAACAGGCTGATGCATCAACAATTGGACTTAGTGCAGCACAGAGAAATGGTTGAGTCATATTTGTCTGAAAACAGGCATCTGACAATAAACGAAGATCCTCTTTGTACTGGAGTGGAAAGGTCAGTGAATGGCCAGAGCTGACTGCAGTGGCACTGAAGTACTTCACATGCTCACCCTCCAGCGTAAGTGTTGAGAAGGTATTCAGCTCAGCATGTAGTATCGCTTATTGTTTAGCCATACAAGGCCATTGCAAAAGAACAAAACAGGCACATTATATAAATTACATATATCTTACCATAAATCTCTTTAAATTCAGCACTCACAGTGATTGAATTATGAATATATAAATCTTATAATAAAAACATTCAAAGTACTTCTTTCACCTTAAAAAGTCTAAATATGACAGCAGTTTCAATCAGTTTACAATAAAGCAGCTTGATTAATACATTTAATCCATATTATTTCAAAAGAACTCAATTCACTTTTAGAGAAAGAAATATAAATTACATATTATGCAGTCTAAACAGCTAAATCAACCAATTTCTCCCAGCATGACTGACTATGCTGAAAGCTTAAATAAAGGAAATCAGTTCCAATATGGGGAATTCTAATTCATTATATCAACAACAGCATCTCTCTCAATTTTCTTTCCTAATTTTGAAAGCATGTTTGAGATCATTTACAATTCTCTTGACAGTGATTTCATCTCTTGTGTTCATGACAATGAGTGTAAGTTTACTATTTGTTATTGCATGCCAATTGATATATGAATCTAGCCAATACTGTCGTATTCTAATATACCAAGGACATTGCCATAAAACATGGTTGAGATCCTCTCTTATTCCCATATTATAGTCACATAATTCATACTCTTTTGGGAGTTTATAATATCTAGTTCTCAAAATATTATTTTCAAAAAGTTCTAATCTGGCTTTAAAGAATATATTTCTATCTACCTTATTTTCTAATATATCCCAGTAACTCCTATACATTATGGCCCGGATATTCAAAAGGGTTGCGCCATGCGCAATAGGGTTGCACATGCGAGAGTCCAAAAGTGCGCCATTTTGCGATATTCAGCAGGAGGCAGTTGCGCCACCGAAAACATGCTGAGCAACAGCGCAATGCAAATGAAGGTATGAGCAACTGAAGGGGGTGGATCCATGCATAAAGAGCGCAATGCGATATTCAAAGACTTGCGCAATGCGCAACAGCGGAACAGCCGGAAATTGTGCACTAGCGGAAATGAGCCAAAATAAAAAGGCTCAAGGAAGCGGCGCAAGAACGCTACAAGGATGCCAAGTGGGGTAGAGAGAGAGAGAGAGCAGACAGACAGACAGACAGACAGTGACAGGCTAGGGCAGGCAAGGCAAGCGTGGGCCATAGGCTGCAGAGGCCAGCGGGGGGTGCCCGGTGCAGTGGAAGTAGCAGTCAGGACAGCGGGGGTAACACAGCAACACCAGCCGGGGGGGTCAGAAGCCAGGGAGATGGACAGTGCCAGCTTCCACATGGAAGCTGTAATGAGGGGGGTGAGAATGCAAGCTGCAGGGGGACGAGGCCGTGGAAGGGCCTGTCAGCGGTATGCCCCCAACAGGCAGTACCGTGCCCGCATCAGCTACGAGCTGTACACAGATGTAGAGATCGTGGGCTGGTACCACCTGAACAGGGCAATACTGAGGCGGCTCTGTGAGCTGTGCAGTGATGTGATGCAGGCACCCTCACGACGGAGTCACGCTCTGTCAGTAGAGACCAAGGTAACAGTCTGCATGTGCCTGCTCACCACGGGCACCTTCCAGAGGCCGACAGGGGACACCACAGGCATCACACAGTCGGCCACGTCATGCATCCTCACCCAATTCCTCAGTGCACTGCTGCCACATGCTGCGGAGTACATCCATTTCCCCAGCACCGTGGCAGAGCGTACAGCAAACATGCAGGAGTTCCACAGGGTAGCACATATGCCTGGCGTGCTAGGGGCCATAGACTGCACCCATGTGGCCCGAGGGGCTGCATATAGGAACAGAAAGGGCTTCTCCAGTGTCAACTGCCAGGTGGTGTGTGATGCCACTGGGCGCATAATCAATGTCTGTGCCACACACCCTGGTGGAGCACATGATGCCTTCATATGGCATCAGTCCACACTGTGCCATCAATTCGAGAGTGGGGACATCCCCACAGGCCATCTAGTGGGTGAGTACGCATGTATGGAATGCAAACTCGGGGCAAGGGTGGGAATGCCACAGGTGCCATGGTAGCGGCACACAGGGATATGGGCAATATGGACCTGAACATGATACTGATCTCCACTATCTCCACACAGGTGACAGCGGATACCCACTCCATCCCTGGCTGCTCACACCGTACTGGCGCCCCATGACCCCATCGCAGCAACGCTATAATGAGGCACATGCTTCCACACGCAACATCATAGAGCGGGTGTTTGGGATGCTCAAGGCACGCCTCCGATGCCTAGACACCTCCGGCGGTGCCCTACAGTACAGCCCCCAAAAGGCCTGTGGGATATTCCTGGCCTGTTGCATCCTGCACAACATGGCCAAAGACTGTGGGATAGCCCTACAGGTTGAAGAGGGGGACAGCGATGGGGACGCCAGTGGCGCCGGTGTTGATGGTGATGAGCAGCCCCCAGGGCGGTGGAGATCCCCGACTGATCCGGCAGGCCCAGCTGCACGGAACACCATCACAGAGGAGCACTATGCACAACACAGGTAAGTCAAGGGGACATGTGCAACCAACACTGTCCATACGCAAACCACAGGCACACAGGGTAACACACCAGGGGTGCATGACGGCCAGGAGAGTGGAAGGGTCCAGGCATACAAACATACCATCAGGGAGGGGTGAACACTCATATGGACACACACACACCAGGCACAGAGCGTACATGGGCAGATGCACAGCACAGCAGAACTGACATTGCTAACACACAGAACCACCGACCACCCCCACCACCTGTACTGTCCAAGTACGTATGTCAGATGCTGGGCACCCTTGCACCTTGGTGTACAGTACAATGCAGGCATCATCATGCACACGCACCTGTGGACAGCAGTTGGGAGGGTGTGCAGGTGGTCCGTGTGTCGGCGAGTTGAGCAGAGCACCCAGCAGTGCACTGCCCACCATGACACACATTGCACACAGGGCAGCACCAGACAGGGCCCGCACTGGGAGACAGGTCAGTCATGTAGCACTGTCCCATGGCCACCGCAGATGCGTGGGTGGCCCCGCCGTGACCCAACAGCCCTGGCAGGCTGAGCAGGGGCCACATGGGGTGGCACTGTTGGACCACCAGGGGTCCCACTGCGCGAACGCGACCTTGCCCGCACAGGGTCTGCAGCATGCCGAACAAACCTGCACCAGGGGTGCTCGGGATGCCCACAGCAGAACCCGGCATCGACAAGCCCGGTGTTGCACGATGCCGGGAACGGAGTGGAGAGTGAACTGTGTGGGTGCGGTACAGGGGCACCTGACTGTGTGCCCAATGCGTCCATGACAGAGACCACTGCCTGGGTCAGCCTGTCAATGGCGGCAGTCACATCCGTCCGCATACTAACCAGCTCTGCACAGTCCAGAGCACACTCCCTGCTGTGCCGCTCCACAGCCACAGACAGTGCCTCCACGGACATTGCAACCCACCTCTGCTGCTGTACTGATTCCTGCAGCAGGCGGGTGTGCTCGTCCAATGGGTACTGTGCCCCAACGGCATCCTGTCCCCCAGGGTGTGGAAGGTCCTGATGCACAACACCCCTTGAGGGTGGGCGCTGTTCGCCAGGACCAGGAATGGGTGGATCAAAGGGCGGTGAACATGTGCCACCGCTTGACACTGTACCCCCAGACCTGGTGGGTGACTGCTGCTGCTGCCCCTCCAACCGCTGTGTCCCAGGGTCCACTCGTTCCACCACTGTGGCCGCAACAGTGCCAGACACCTGCACAGCCACCGGTGCTGCCCCACCGGTGCTGACAGGCACAGCCTGGGACTATGCCAACATGCTGGTACACAAGTTGGAACCAGAAAGGCCCAGGGGCACGTGCTGGCCTGCTGTGTGTCCGTCATGGGACACACACATATCACTGCCCATTGCAGTCCTTGCATCATCAATGGTGCAGGTACATGCTACAGTCACAGTCACAGCGTGCTGGCATGCTTGCATGCCAGACTGCTGAGACACAGGCTGTGCACCCCCCACACCCGGATCACCGACACCAGAGTTGGCGGCCCAGCGTGCATGCTGCTGCAGTGCATGCTGGCTGGTGACAGAGGTGGATGGACCCTCCTCCATGTCCAGCAGGTCATCATCACTGCCTGGACCCACCACCACCATCTCCTGAAGACGAACAGGATCTGTAACAGAAAGAGAGTACATGTGAGTGCATGTGAACAACCTTCCCCCTCAACACCACCACCATGTCATACCATGCAGTGATGGGCTTCCACCTGTCTGGAATCCACCTCCTGGTACGCCCTCAATAGCGCTCCACTGCATTGATGCAGTCAGTCTGTCCTCAGCCGGGGTCAGCTCCAACACCGCTGGCTGGCCCCCGCCAGTGCCAGCACGTGCCGCCCTGAAGGCTGCCACCTTCTCCTTCAACCTCCTGCGGTCTGTCCCCATCTTCTTCTTGCATTCCTGCACGAAGCGCTGGTGGCTTCCGTGCAGGTTCACGGCCTGAGCTACCCCCTCCCATGCAGCCGCACGGGACTGAGGGGTGCCCCGCCGTCCACTCAGTAGCGGCTCCTCCTCCAGGTAGGCCTGGAAGAGGGCCTCTGTCTCTGCTGTGGTAAAGTTGGGCCTCCTCCTACGCCCACCATCCTCACCCTCACCTTGTCTCTGCTCGGTCATGGCGATCTGTATGGGGGGAAGTGGACACCTGTCACTGTGCAGTCTACAGCATTTTCCCATGACCATTGTCCAGAACATCACACAGCATGCAACTCACCTCTCACCTGCAGTACCCAAATCTGGCCAGCGCAGCCCAATGTCACACATTTATAGCGCAATGCATGCAAATTAGGAGTGGAGCAACTATAATGAGATGCAAATCGCGCCACTGCGCCTTTGAATGGCTGATCAGATGATTTGCATGTGTCGGCTAAATATCGCGCCGTTGCGCTTTGCGCAATACGGTTGAGCCGGCTGAGCCAAAGTCGCAGATCTGTGACTGTGTGGTACACTGCATTGCGCATGCCCAGATAGCTTACGCAGGCATCTGCCGTGCTGCTGACGTGCTGTGCGCAATCGGCAATTTAGGCCATGGCCACCATTGTGCCAGTGGCGCTACAGCACTGGGCACTATACGGCGCTGTGGCACTACTGCGCAATAGTCCACTGTGGCACTGGTACGCAGGTGGTCGGTCGCACAGGATGCGTATACGTCAGATGGCGCTGTGTGTGGCCTTGCGTCATTGCCTATGACCTGGTATCCGACCTTTGCCCCCTGGCGCTGTTCAGCTGCCATGTGTATGGCCCTATTGCGCTGTCTGGTGACAGCGCTATGTGAACGGACGGCGCTGTTCAAACAGCGCGATTGGAACCTATGGTGGTCTATTGCGCAACATCTCCACGTGGGGTTACGGCGCAGTGGGGCGCCATATTGCCTGCTGTAAAGTTGGTAGCATGACACGCAGGAGGGCAGTGCAATGGAGCCCCGTGGAAGTGGCCAACTTGGTGGCCCTGGTGGAGCCCCACTATGGGGCACTGTATGGTGAGGTGCCCCTCACCATGGCTAGGACCCAGGTCTGGCAGCAAGTGGCCAGTGACCTGGTGGGGGTCACTGGGCAGCGCCGGTCTGCTGAGCAGTGCCGGCACAGATACAGTGACCTCCGCAGGAGGGAGCATGAGCTGCATGAGCAGCTACGTTCACGTGCCAGGAGGGGCATGGTGCCTAGGCCAGGTGGGTGTACCGTCTATGCACCTGTATTCTCTGTAGGGGTGTGAATGTGTTTTGGTGGATGTGCATAGGTGATGGTTCTGACATGGTTGGCTGTGTCAGTGTGTGCAGGTGTGAGATGCATGGGGCTGGCTGTGTGGGCAGGCACTCTCAATGGGGCAGGGGGCAGTCAGCTTTGGAGTCACACTGATGTTTTTCTCAACATATGTCTCCCACAGGCCGGGATGTGAGGATGCAGGCACGGGGTGAGGAGGGCCGTGCCAGGGCCCCGGTGCCGGTCGGTGGTGCTGTGGGTGGTGCGCCCCAGCAGTAGCAGCAGCAGCAGACACAGCTGCTTGAGGAGTGTGAGTATCATTACTTCATGGATGCTATTGCATGCTGGCGGGGGCATGATCACCAGCCATGCACAACACAACCATGCACGACACAGGCGACATGCATCACTGTCCAGTGTCACAGCACGTCTGTGTATGCATCACTGGTGGTCCATGCATGCACTGGGCACATAGCTGTGTAACTGGCATCGCACCACGTTGCCACGTCACTTGACAGCCTTGTTTGTGCTGTGATGGACATGGGCAGTGTGTGTGTGCAGTGGTGCACATAGCTGGTGCCACCTGTTTGTGATGGCCATGTGCATGTTCACTGTGGGTGGGTGCATGCCATCACAGGTGTGGGACATTGGGCTATATGGCTTGCAGGTTGGGTGGTGTTCAGGGTTGTGGTCAGTCACAGCCATTGACTGTGTTCCCATTTTCCTAGGCCTCACTGTTCTCAGGAGGATACAGCAGGAGCTACATGGACTGATGCAAGTGTCCCTGGACAACCAGGCCATCCTCAGGGACATCCAGTGACGTGGCTTGCGGAGGAGGCATCGCCGGGAACAGTGGCACCGGGTGGAGGAGGACCAGCCTGCTGGGCCTTAGGCCAGATTACCCCTCCCACTTCACCCATCCCTACCACCCTGCCTTTCCTCAAGTTGTTCATCCTACCTTGCCCACCCCTACCTTGTACCCTACCCCATTGTAAATAGTTATGGTTGCTTGTTTTGTGCTTTACATTTGATAATACATTTATATTTTGTTATGAATACTGTGTTGGTCTCTGATTTGCAGCTGGCTATGGTTGCTCAGTTGCAGTGGTGTGCATGCCATCTGAGGTGGTATGGTCCTGTGTGTGTGTGTGTGTGTGTGTGTGTGTGTGTGTGTGTGTGCATGGGGAGGTATCGCCAGCATGGCAGTGACTTTCTGTTGGTCTTGCCATCTGCTGCCACACACTGCTGGGTGCACAGGGTGTGTCTGGCTTGTATGCTTCTCTGCTGCACGGGGTTGACGTGTGCCAGGGGCGGATGCATGGTTTCCTGCAGTGCCAGTCACTGCACATGGGTGGTGTCTTGGGGTCACGGTGCAGGGTGTGCTGTGCATACGGGGTGCTGATGTGCACTGTGGTTGTCAACCCCCTGTGTGTGACACTCTCAGCCTGCCAGTGGTTGTGCTGGGGCGTCATGGCTCTGCTATGCTTTGTTGGCTTGTCCCCATGGGCCAGTAGATCATCTGTCCCACCCCCAGTGATGCTGTGCTTGGGGTGTGCAGGTGTCTTGTTGGTTCTGCAGTGTGTTCCTGTGCCCATGTGTGGCATGGCTGGCGGTGGGCCCCAGCCTGCCTCCCTGGATGTGCAGTTCCACATTGCTCTGCGGGGGGGCTCTAGCACTATAGCACCTTTGGACTGCTCAGCTGGGCTGCCCTGAGACGCTTTAGCGCAACCTTTCTGCTCAACTTCTCCTTCCTGGTTGCACTATGGCGCAACCTTTCTGCTCAGCTTCCCCTTCCTGGTTGCGCTATGGCGCAGTTTGTGCGATATTCAGACGTTGTCTGCTTGCGCACTTTGTTCTGCGCCATGTTTGAATATCGCGTCTGTTGCGCATATGCTCAATTGATTTGTGCTTGCTCCTGCTGTTGCGCACATTTTGGGCGCAGTTTGAATATCCGGGCCTATGTCTTTAGAGTTAGAAGCATACCAATTAGAGTATCTAGATAGATGTATATTGTCTAAATCTTGTTTTTTTCCAGTATTCATTCACCTTATTTTGGATAAGAGATTTGTAATTATTATTTATTTTGATATTCTTTACAAAATATGATTTGAAGAAATGTAACCCATATTGATCTAATTTCTTATAGAGATCCTGCAACCAACACTTTTCCCACAATCATTTTTAATCCACAATAGTTGTTCTAGAAAACATTTCTTAACTAAATTATCTTTATCAGTTCTTGTTAAATGTAACCAATGTTTTATTTTTCTACCTTCTGTAAGTGCATTTACATTAATCAGTCCAAGTTCTGCTCGCAAATATACTGCTGGACAAGACTAGGGAATTTGTATTTCTGAGCGCAAGACCTTATAAACTGGGGTCATACGTTGTTCTGCATCCTTACAATTCCAAATTTCAGATGCATAAGACATTTGTGTCCAACTTTTAGCTTTAATAGCGCTCAGTAATGGGTTTACTGAGAAGTCCCCGTAAGAGTAATTCAGTTTCTTTAGCTCATTCATGTTTTTTTTATTTTGTTATGTACCATATCTCTTTGCTGTTTCCACATGCCATTATTTGTAAAAATTAAACCCAAATATGTATACTGTTTTGTTGCATCTAAATTATGTTTACCAAATTTAAAATGAGATTTGACAATATTAGAACCAAAAGTTATAGTTTTAGTTTTGGTCAAATTTATTTTTAATTTCAGATCCTTAGTGTTCCTTTGAAGAGCATTTATTTGTATTTGCAGACCTTTTTTGGTCTGAGAAATCATTACAAGGTCATCAGCATAGGCCAAGATGGAAATACACCTCTGATTTACCTTTGGGCCATCCAAATCACTTTGTTCTAAGTTCTTAATAACAGGATCTATATATAGATTAAACAGAGTGGGGGCTAGTAGACAACCTTGTCTTACCCCATGGTTAATTTGAATAGGAGTAGATGTTTCTCCCGCACTAGTATATCTAATCTGTGTCTAAGTTTTATTATAAAGTTCACAGATTATTGAAATTAATGCCTTATCTATTCCTCTTTCATATATAATGGCCAATAATTGTGATCTACAAACCATATCAAAGGCAGCAAACAGATCAATAAATACTGCATATAGTTTCTATTTTCTGATTTTTGACATATTTGTGAATTAAATTATTCAAAATAAAACAGCTGTCTATTGTTGAAGACCCACTGCAGAAACCCAATTGTGCCTTACTAAATCACCCTGTTAATTGAATTTGATGTTTTAAATGATTTAGAATAATATGTGTAAAAATTTTAAGACTTACTTCTAACAAACTAATAGGGTAATACATAGAGGGGTCACCCATATCTCCCTTTTTATGTATGGGTATAATTACTGCTCCTTTCCAAGAATAAGGGAAGGAAAGAACTTCTATCCATTTGTTAAAATAAGAGCAGAGTATTCTGCTCCAGAAGGAGCATTACATTTGTAAACTTCTGCTGATTTTATCTATTCCAGGGGCCTTATTAGATTTTTTTATTTAGTTGTTTAACCAGGTATAGCACACTAAGCTGGAAGCTTTTTACAGGAGCGACCTGGGAGCACAAGGAGGTTAAGTGACTTGCTCAGGGTCACACAGTATGCAAGTGGAAGCTGTGGGATTCAAACCCAGGTCTGGTCTGCTGGATGTCACCAGATTTGCAGCTCAGAGCCTTAGACCACTGCACTATACTGCCTCAAATATATGCGATTTCATCACATATATCGCAAAATATACATATTTAATTGTAATTTTAAACTGACAACTTATATTTTGAAAAATCACTTCTGACTCACATATATCTGAATCATAGAATATCTTCCCAAAATAATCAGTCCACTGTGATTCTGATATACAGCAGTCTGCATTAATTTTACTGCTTATAGAACCTTGAGCAACCAGTTGCCAAAAGCCCTTATAATTTTTCCTTCTAATAGTTTCAAGCATTAAAGACCATTTTATTCTTTGTAATTCCCTCCTCTTATTTTGTAACAGTTGTTTATATTCCTTTTTCTTCATTTTAACCTGTTCATTTGTTTGTACATTCCTTTGTAATCTTGCATATCTTATTATTTTCCTTAATTCCTTTTTAAACAGAAAACATCCCTGGTCAAACCAAGTTTGAACTTTTCTAAACTGAGATATTATTACTTCCTTGTAGATTTTTGTCCTCAGGTCTTTAAAGAATTGTTCCACCAAATCCCATAATGCTACTACATCTTGAATTGAGTCTTTGCTTCTACTTAATACATTATCAAATAATAAGATCTGTTCTCTTATATTCCCGTCTAAGTAGCCATCCCATCTAACTCGTTTCATAGGTCTTATTTCGAGTGGAACCATAAGTGACACATTATTATTCACAATATTCCACTGTTCAGTGCATAACAATAAGGGAAAGTGATTACTTTCAGCTGTACTCGGGATACACGGAAAGACCAAATTTAACATCACCCGACCAGAGCCAAGTCAAGTAGTGTTTTATTATGGGCTTTGATGTATGTAAAGTTCCTACTTCATCACTGTGAATTCGCCATTTAAAGGATATAAAGCAATTCCAAAATTAATTCAATTAGAATCTTACCTGATTTATTAACAACTGTATTCTTAGAAGCTCTAGTTGAAAACAGTAATTAGAGTCATATATAAATAGGGAATTATCTGTATCCATCAAATATACCTATTCCGCATTAAAATCCCTATAACCAAAATATTTATGTTGGGAAAAATTTGGTTAGATTTGGTTATCTCATTTTTAATATCAACCATAATCCATCACTATAATGCACTGAGCCACGTGGTGGGAAATATCATTCACAATTATCATATTCTGTTTTAATTTTTAATATAAACAGAAATGAGATTAGCATAATACATAAAGCCTTTACCTTTGAATCAGGGCAATTCTACAAAGTGTAGCAATCCCAGCTGAATTCCTACCACAGTTTGTCCCTTTATAGCCATGATGAGAAAATGTTATATACCCATTTATATTAATTAAGTCATCAAACCCATGCCAAGTTTCTTGGAAACATAAGATTTCAAACTGAGTTACAAAATTAACCCCAGAATTATCTGCTACTTTAGTCTGCCAGCCAGCAATATTCCAGGAGAGAACTAAGGGAATCCCATCAATTATCTGTGTAGAGACACTCTCATTAGTAGACTCATAAGATCCAGTTCAAAGTCATTCTGATTCATCTACCAGAGTTTGGAATTTATTATTTATAATAATTTGGCAATTTGCTGCAATATTAGGCTCTGCCAACTTATTTAGTACAGCATTTGTCCGAATCTCCTCCACCTTACCATATGGAAACCCATTTTATCCAAAATGCCTTCTTTTGCTTTTATTAAATCAGCCATTTGTGAATCTCTTATTAATAAATCTATCTGACTACCATTTGGACTTCTGTTCACTTCAAGAGTCCCATGCCTACCAAGGGTATTCCTAATATATTATTAAAATAATGACATAACACTCCCTTTAATTTCTTATTAGTTTCATTTTGAATATCAGGGATGCCAAAAATACTAAGCCAAACAGTGGAGAATAGTTTTTCCCTCAGTAGCTCTTTGGTAAAAAGATTTATGTTCTCAAAGTTCACATAAAGTCCAAAAACCTGCAAGGTTTCACCATTATATCAAATATCATTGACTAATCTAGGCGAGAATAAAATAATATCACAGACAGAGACATTAGCTTCATCATCACTGAGCTTAACACTTTGTATATCTGATTCTGTCATAGAAACTCCCATACTGACCCTAAATAAAGCAACTAATTGCTTTTTAAGTTCTAAATCAGATCCTTGTATCCAACTAGAGGGGCCCTTTAAGCTAATTCTAGGTAAATTACCTTCAGAATTATTATTTTCCTTATTAGTTAAATTTATCTCGGCTCTTAATGGAAGAAAATCTGTCCCAATATGGGCTGTCTTTACCAAATGATCAAATTGTAATGGTTACTAGTCTGCCTGATTGTTTGCATTGGATGGACATTACTCTTATCTGATGTTCCAGTTAAACCCTTTACGCTGAGCACTCAGTCAGAAAATTTCAATTTCTTTTCCAATTTATTTAAATTCATCTCAAATTCTCCCTAGATTACCAATGACATAAGGGATCTTGATTGATGTACTTGGTGGTCCTGACTCTGATCGGGAATTTTTTATCCCAGATCAGATTTATCTATCTAGTTAGTCTTGGATACTGTCTTAATTACCTCATTATAAGCCGTATTTGTCTTATTGACCTCAAATTACCTCCATTATCCTGAAGACTATTATTAAATACTAAAGGATCACCACTACTACTTCCATCATCCTGAAAACTATTTCTAGTTACTAAGGGACTGTCAACACCACTACCTCTCAATCTGCCTTCATCTTTTAAGTTTTTACTTTCTCTCTTTCCCCCTCTTCTAATTCTTCCCCCCCTTTAGTTGTTTTAGATATTTTGGGAGTATCTGGAATAATCAATATAGAAAATGGGTCCCGTATATCCTTAGACACAACCCCCTCTTCATCAAGGATTGGGATAGAAACTAATTTCTCCAGAGGTCGATTGAAAGTTTCCATCTTGTTATTTATATTTTCAATGGAAATCTGATTATTAAATAAACCAACTTTAACCATCTCCACCACTTCTTTAATTGCTATTAATTGCTCCATAATAAGTGCATTCACTGAAAAAGTAGATTTAAGCATATGTAGCAAATCATTCAGAGATGTGGGGTATTTGTTGTTATCACCAAAATCAATTAGTTTGTTATTTAAGGTAAATTCAAACTCCAATGCCTTTATAGGGGAACCAACCAATCCTGAATTTACCACCAAATCATTCAATACAACTTGAGATCTATCAAGATGTGTATTTGGTGTATCAAGCAACTTCAGACCCTTAATTGTGGTTTGAAGGTCTGCTGAGATAGCTTTAAGCTTATCATTTATCCCAGACGAGGGGCTTGCGATTGTACAAGCCAAATCTGATTTGCTTTCTAATTTGCTTTCTAAATCTATTATCTTCCCGGAATACTCTAAGGATTCCAGGGTATCAAAACATAGTAAACTTTCTTACAAACTATCAGATACAGGAGCTGTTAATGAGATATCAGAAGGAAAACCCAAAGCGTCCATCCCATACTGCCTACTTCTCTTACTATGTTCATTCACAAAATCTCCCATCATCTTAACTTCATTGTTAGCAATATTAATAGTGTTACTCATTTTTAAATCGCTGAACTTATTATTAGGAGCATCAGAGGCATTAGAAGCAATGGTAACATTCTGTGTATCAGGGAAAATCAATGAGGATGACTTTAATAACTCAGTATTACTATGTGATAAAAACTAACTTTAACAGTTTTAATAGGAGTATTAAAATCCATGGCAGCATGAAGGAGTCCAAGATGTCATTAAGTTGGTATCATGTTGAGTTACAGGAGTGGAAACTTTCTCGTAACTGTTAATACGTTTCAAGTGATCTGTGATTTTGGACTGTCTCATAAATGCAGCAACCACTTTATGTCTTTTGTGCTGTCTTTCCGTATCAGCTTTAACCACATTAGGCACTTTAGACACATTAGAAGTATCTGCTGGTTTAGTTTGGGCCTGCAAAGCCTGTTTCCTTGTAAATACCATTTTGGTCAGTAAAGACAAAGCACAAAACAAACAAAAACCTCAATGAGGATCACAGAGAAATTAACTGATACGGTCCCCTGGTAGTCAAATAGATCAGATTGAGTCTGTTCTGTCGACAGAGTTAGTTATTAGAAAGCGGCTGAAAACAGTTTAAAGCGGCTTGTTATTTCATTTTTCAGATGTGGACCAAATGATCTTTAAATCTTCTCTGTTTGAAGTTTTTTCCAATGTAATCAAATGGCAGACATCAATGGTATACCAAATGGGAGTCAGATATTTACAAAATACCAAGCAGTAAAAACCTAAAAAAAATTAAAGATAACAATGTAATCAGTGACCATTAATAAATACAAAAAACTTCAAAGCAAACAAAACTAAAAGAAACTGCTGTAATAAAAAAAATAGAACAGATTATCCTACCGTAACTTTCTTAGCAAGGGAATCTAAAGGTCAAATCACCAAAAAGGGACGCACAGCATAAACCATGTAAATAAAAAAAAGTGCAGATAAGACCGAGCAGCTGCACCTGTTCACCGAAAGGCAAATCTAAAGAGAGAATGCCGTGCAGGCGCATATATACAAAAAAAACATGTGATTTTGAAAGCCATTCGTGACAGGAGAAAGAGATAGGAAGTAACCTTCTAAAAAAATGTAAACAGTTAAAATTATATACTTGCTCTTATCTACTTTTTATAAATAAACACATAAAATAAAACACACAATAAAAAGGAGCAGAGAAGATACTCAAACACTCATACAGCTTTCTCTTCGGTTTCACAGTCTCCTAAAAACTAGTGTTTTAACAGTAAACTGTATCCAAAATTTAGTTTATAGCTTTATAACATTAGCAAGATTAGCAGGATTGGAACTTCAATATTGACTTTCCTTCTTAGCGTGTCTTTTTCTGGTGGTGTCTCATATACTCAGGTCTTCCCGAAGGGCCTCTCCACACCGTCCGGTCCCACCGCCACCTTCGGCTTTCCTCCTAGGGGTAAGGAGAACGTATTTTTTGAGACGTCCGACCAAGTTGATGGAACTCACAAGATAAACTGGAGGGCACAATTTTGACATAGATGGCATACCTGTTTTAGATAGAATACTGGCAAAAATAGAGCCTGCTGCTGAATTTCCACAAAACAGTAGCGTGCAGCATTCCATCCACCATCACCAGCTGGTTAGCAAATCCAATCATGCGATGTAGTCCCATTCA
The DNA here is from genome assembly GCA_016271365.2 of Neoceratodus forsteri. Classification (NCBI taxonomy): domain Eukaryota; kingdom Metazoa; phylum Chordata; order Ceratodontiformes; family Ceratodontidae; genus Neoceratodus; species Neoceratodus forsteri. The sequence continues at coordinate 119,792,338 of JADMNL010000024.1, read as the reverse complement.
GCCCAGCAGGTGCAATAGTCAGGGATCGTCAGACAAACCTGTCTCCTGCAAATGTTAGTTTGCTAACATTCATTAAAATGAATGAGAGGCACATACCAGCACAGTCTGCAACCTCGGTATTCATACACTGGCCTAGTCATGGTGGTCTTGCTGATGTGGAAATGGAGCATCCTGGTGGCACTGGCAGTGGCTGCCTGAAGCAGCACCACTGATGTAAATGATGACACAATGGAGAAAGAATTTCCCAGTGGTCAGACTTCAGACATCGATGACTGTGAGGGCAGTTTTCTTTATGAGGGATGATGATGTGGTTAATGTTGGCAGGTTTTAACTGCAGTATTTAAAAGGCGGTGTGCTCCCCCAGACCACCACCACTGGGACTGATGTTATGCAAGTCTGCCACCATGAGTCTGTCTGCCCCGGGACCACCACCACGGGACTGATGTTATGCAAGTCTGCCACCATTAGTCTGCCCCCGGACCACCACCACCACCGGAACTGATGTTATACAAGTCTACCACCCTGAGTCTGTCTGCCCCCACAGACCACCGAGACTGATGTTATGTAAGTCTGCCACCATGGTCTGTCTTGCCTGGACCACCACCACCACTGGGACTGATGTTGTGCAAGTCTGCCACCAAGAGTCTGTCTGCCCCTTGGACTACCACCACCACTGGGACTGATGTTATGCAAGTCTGCCACCATGAGTCTGTCTGCCCCTTGGACACCACCACCACCACTGGGACTGATGTTATGCAAGTCTGCCACCATGAGTCTGTCTGCCCTCCGGACCACCACCACCACTGGGACTGATGTTATGCAAGTCTGCCACCGTGAGTCTGTCTGCCCCCCATGGACCACCACCACCACCACCAGGACTGATGTTATGCAACTCTGCCACCATGAGTCTGTCTACCCCCCACGGACCACCACCGGGACTGATGTCATGCAAGTCTGCCACCATGAGTCTGTCTGCCCCTCACAGACCACCACCGCCACCGGGACTGATGTCATGCAAGTCTGCCACCATGAGTCTGTCTGCCTCCCCCGGACCACCACCACCACCACAGGGACTGATGTTATGCAAGTCTGCCACCATGAGTCTGTCTGCCCCCCATGGACCACCACCACCACCAGGACTGATGTTATGCAAGTCTGCCACCATGAGTCTGTCTGCCCCCCACGGACCACCACCACCACCACCAGGACTGATGTTATGCAAGTCTGCCACCATGAGTCTGTCTGCCCCCACAGACCACCACCACCACTGGGACTGATGTTATGCAAGTCTGCCACCATGAGTCTGTCTGCCCCCCAAGGACCACCACCACCACCACGGGACTGATGTTATGCAAGTCTGCCACCATGAGTCTGTCTGCCCCCCACGGACCACCAGTGCACCACCACTACGAGTTTCTTAATATTTAAACCATAAAGTGAGTATGTGCACTCATGTTTGTTATGCTGCCTCACTTTAAGTTGTATGTTTTGTTTTCTGTAGCTTTTCAGAGCCACAGTGGCAAAACACATACAGTACACTTCTTTGTTTCTTTACAAGAGAACAAAACAGGCTCCATCGCTAATACTCATTGGGAAAGATGCTGTAGCTATACTTGCATAGAGGAACCGATGTGATGTCCATGTGAAATCCATTCTGGTAAGTATGAAGATTTTATTTCATCCGTTTCATTGCTTTGTAAAGACTGCTGCAAACATTGCACACAACAGGTTGTCTTAGTAGTTGACAAGATGTGTCTCTGAAATGTAACTTGACAATAGGGATTGAGATTTGAGAACCAGGGAGGGACACATAACAATGAAGTTGTAACTTGTAAGAAGTCATTCATTTCTTTTTTTAGGAAACTTCGCAATGCTTTGTTGTTCTGTCAAAGTGGCCTTATCCAAAAAAGTTCTTCAATATCAGGCACACCCTCCCTTGAACTTGGGTACACATGCAACACATGAAGTCATTTCATTAGATGACCATGACCATCATTAACACCGGACTCAGAAGGATGCTGCTGAAATCTGTGAAGAAGTGAAAAATAAGAAACCATTACAGACAAAACTGAAAATATGATTCTCCCACTCCCCAAAAAAATACTTATCTCATGTGCTTGAGAGTTATCCGTTCCATTTAAGTGAAAAAATTCTCATCGAGAGCACTGGAATATGCACAGCGACAGTTTATGAGTCACCTGTGATGCAGAACAATAGCATGAGTACATGTCCATATCAAGTTCAACCCCCCTCATCATCAACTACAAAATACACAACCATATATCTATATATATCTCTACTCACCAAGCCTACTATTAGTGTACATCCAAGGGGCACCTTTCAATCCAGTTGAGATGATCACATTTCATTTGGTGGAATTGTCTCGCACAACACATTGGACCAGCAATACGAACCTCACAGTCATAATTTTATACTGGGGTATGTGCTGATACAGTCTCTCTTCACTTCATTACCACTTGCCAATTTTCTGCACACAAGGAGGATGCACTGTGGGCCTGAGAAAAATCTGGGGACTCTGTGCCACTTTTGTACACATGACTGAGTGTGCCATTAATTCTGGGGACTTTGTATATGCTGAAACAGTCTCATTTCTCTCTGTTACCAGTTGTCAATTTTCTGGACACATGGAGGATGCATTCTGGGCCTGCAGAAAAAATCTGGGGACTCTGTGCCACTTTTGTGCATGACTGAGTGAACCATTAATTCTGGGGGACTTTGTATGTGCTGAAACAGTCTCTTTTCACTTCATTACCACTTGTCAATTTTCTGCACACAAGGAGGATGCATTGTGGGCCCGCAGAAAAAAATCTGGGGACTCTGTGCCACCACTGCACGCATGACTGAGTGCGCCATTAATTCTGGGGGACTTTGTATGTGCTGAAACAGTCTCATTTCACTCTGTTACCACTTGTCAATTTTCTGGACACATGGAGGATGCATTCTGGGCCTGCAGAAAAAATATGGGGACACTGTGCCACTTTTGTGCGCATGACTGAGTGTGCCATTAATTCTGGGGGACTTCGTATGTGCTGAAATAGTCTAATTTCACTCTGTTACCACTTGTCAATTTTCTGCACACATGGAGGATGCATTTTGGGACTGCAGAAAAAAATCTGGGACTCTGTAACACTTTTGTGCACATGGCTGAGTCGCCATTAATTCTGGGAGTTTGTACAGTATGTGCTGAAACTCTCTCATTTCACTATGTCACCACTTGTCAATTTTCTGGACACAAGACAGATGCCTTTGCGGATGCAGAAAATGAGGCACCAAAACAGCGCGCACACACACACACACACACACGCACAGGCACTTAACAGCAGGATGGGGCCCAGAATACAAAGTGTAATGCATATGGAAGACAACAAAAAGGGCATAATTACATAGAATGGTCAGGAATGGTGGAGGAATACATTTTATGACACAGCAAGGAAGGTGTGGGGACATGGTGTGAGAAACAAAGTAATGTGGGATCCCATGGTGATCCAGCAGCAGTTCCAACATGGACATAATTTGAAGCTGATGTCCCTCTATGTCATCCAGCCGCTGCTCCACAGCACTCATCCTCGCTGTTCTCCTCAACAGCACTCCAGAGAACTGCCAAGTCATACAGTGTTACACGCACTTCTCTGATGTCCACTCATTCGAAGGCTGACCTGCTGGTGGTGGGGGGCTGCTGGTGGAGCAACAGGTGCTGCTGTGGCCCTCCTCTTCTTATGGATGCTGCTATGCACAGTGGCACCCTCTGCCATGGAGCAGCCAGCAGGTGCAGACATGGTCTGTTCTGTGGCAGCCTGCCACTCAACTGGTGGTGATTAAGCATATGGGCGCTGGCCCCAGTCCCCAGGTGACTCCCCAGGGGGCCATGCACACCTCCACTGCACATAGGTGACACTTCACCACACTGCTGTCCCCCGACACAGTCAAAAACTGACAAACAACGGAGGTTGTGGGGAGGACCAGGCACAGGCAGGAGGGCCAGATGAACTGGCAGTAGGCTGCTCACACTGCTCAACACTGATGGGATCAACACCTGGGCCTGGGGAACAGGCACATCCTGCTCCAAGGGACCTTGTGCTGGATTTGGTGGTGGTGGTTGAACTGCCTCTGAGTCAGGAGGTGGTGCTGGTCCGGCTTCCGGGGATTGGACACTCACAAGTTTAGAGCGGTCAAACACAAATGGACACCCATGCCCCCCACGCATGTGCACGGTACGACATGTACTACCATGCTCTCCCAGAGCTGCTCCCGCCCCAGACATTCCCTCATGCTGCTCCATCTCTCCTACTGTGCTCCCTCAGTCTCAGCAATCACTACTGTGTCACACGACACAAGTACGACACACACAAACAACTAAGTATAGAGGTAAGAAAAATAAAATTTGCAGAAAGAACAAATCAAGTAAAAAACAGTAAAGAAAAGACAAAAAAATGTAGCTTTTAAAAAAGCTGTTGGGTTATTACGATCAAACTTTAGCTCTTCTCCTCACTCTGATTTCACACTATCAGCAATCAAAACACTCCTCTCTCTAGTCCACACTCCTGTCTCTCAGTCTGCACAGGAGAAAGTGAAACTGTCTGTGTAACTCACTTCCTTCCTGCCTGGCTAGAGAGCATGTGACTTACAGTACTGTAAGCCATATGTGTGTGTGGGGGGGGGCTGCCAAGTCTGAAACACCAAGTGAATCACTTAGAATCATAATGATGAGCGAAGTCCATTGAAATCAATGACTTTGCCTTACTTGGCGTTGTCATTCAGCCTCAATGCAGTGGTAGCAAGGAGGAGAGCACTTGCATTGCCTATTCCACGTGGCCCAGTGGCAATGCGAAGTGCGCCGTGTTCACTTCCAGCCAGATTTTAAATTTGCTGCATCCCCCACCATCAGATTACAGTCCCCATTTTGTCAGTCAATGATTTTTTCAAAACCAGGGGAAAAAACAGTCCATCACTGATCACTTCTGCAGCCCTACCTGACCACCCACTGTGCACTCACCTCCCACCCCAGTACCCTCCACACCATCACTCACCTGAACAGGTCCCAGGTTCAAGATCCGCTCTCCTGATTGAAAACACGTCATGCTGCTGGAACCGACGACTGCAGTATAAGAACTAAGGTAAATGTATTTCAATGGGGGTTTCAACTTTGGTGCATAACTCAGTCATTTCTTTAGATATTGTCCCCAAATTTTCAACATAGCCTTTTGGGGACACCCCCCCCCCCCCAAACAATATAACTGTCACTATGCAACTCCTGCCCAAAATGTGCTTTCTCAGTCACTTGGTGAATTTACCTTTAGGCAGGATTTGTGTAATAACCGTCATATTATTTATGAAAGTGGGTCATAAAGAGGCTACGTTGAAAATGTGGGGTCAAAATATAAAAAATGGCAAAGTTATGGCCGTTTGTTGCAATTTCGCTACACACCCTCGTAACTTTGGAATTTTAAAATATTTTGACCCCATATTTTCAACATAGCCTTTTTATTACACCACCTCATGTATATCACATGTGTCATTTTTCAAATCGTAGCCAAAATGTGTTTTTATCTGTGATGCGGAAAGGCATTGCAGTTGCGCAGAATTACGCTTTAGCGTGGATTGGAAAACTTTCTGCACCAGGTACATGAGGAGGGGTAATAAGAAAGGCAATGCAGGCAATTTGGTCAAAATGGCAAACTCAGTCTCAGAACTATGTATACAATGTTCATTTTATCAATACATATACCATAATAAGTAATAATTATATGGTTTAAAGTAAAAATACCCATTTTAGAAAACTACTAATCAAAATCGGTTGATTGCTAATTATTTTCCTATTGATTAGCAAAGGCTACTAATCAACTCTCAACACTAATTTATGCCTTGAATATCCTTACATTACGTTTTCCTATTTTGCAGTCATCCTGATGTACATACCTTGCACTTTAATAACTGTGCAACCGTTCAACAGTTATAAATGAAAGTTTGCATGCTTAATTTTGTGGGGTAGGTCTATTGATGTTGTTAATTTTGTTTGAATTACTAGTGCAGTTTCTGAGATACTGTGTTTTAAACATCCTTAAATGTACATGGCTTTTCCATTTACATGAGTCTTCCAGTTTTGCATACTTTGCACATTAATAATTTTGAAACCCTTTAAAGGATGTACATGAAATTATGCATACATAATGTTGTGAGGGTAGTTCTGTTGATGTGGCTAATTTTGTTTGAACTGCTTAATTGCAACATCGTTTGCCAAAAGAACTAGGAATTGCCACAGTTTGCAACACTCCTTTTTCAGATATGTCTGTTTCTTTGTCACTTCATAACTAAACAAGCATTTGTCAATGCCGAATTTTGCTTGCTTCTATGTTCTGTTTAGGAATTTGGAAGTCATTGGAGTGAAAATATTGAAATTCGTGAACTTCTGACGTGCGTAGGAACTGCGCAATGCACGCTCGTAAAACAGCCATTTTTAGGAATTTTTTCACCAAATTTTCAACATAGCCATTTTAAGACCTCTGCTCATGAACAGTGTCACTGTGATTTTCTTAATGTGTCCCATACATTGAGTACGCACACCGACTGTGCCATTGTGTGCTACATGGGCGGAAACACGTTTTGGGCAAGATGTGAAAAATGACAGCTGCACTGCTGATAAGGAGGTGCAGTAAAATGGCAATGTTGAAAATCTGGAGTGAAAATATTGAAAATTCTCAAACTTACAAGCGTGCATAGGAACTGCACAACGCACACTCGTAAAACAGTCATTTTTAGGAATTTTTTCACCAAATTTTCAACATAGCTATTTTAAGACCTCTGCTAATGAACAGTGTCACTGTGATTTTCTTAATGTGTCCCATACATTGATTTCGCACACCGACTGTGCCATTGTGCGATATGGGCGGAAACATGTTTTGGGCAGGATGAAAAAATGACAGCTGTACTGCTCATAAGGAGGTGTGGTAAAATGGCAATGTTTAAAATCTGGTGTGAAAATATTGAAAATTTGCGAACTTACGAGTGTGTGTAGGAACTGTGCAACGCACGCTCATGAAACAGTCACTTTTCGGAATTTTTCCACCAAATTTTCAAAATAGTCTTTTTGAGAGCCCACCTTATGAACACTGGCAGTGTCATTTTGTTAATCATTCCAGAAAGGTGATTTCACACAGTGGCTGAAGTCACCCTTGGGCCACTGATAACGCCATGACAGTGACATCATTCATGAGAAGGGTCCCAAAACCCCATGTTGAAATTTGGTGCAAAAATTCAAAAATGCCTGAGATATGCAATAAAGTTGAAAAAACCCTACCTATTCCATTATACAGCTTACGGCATTTCCTCAGTTCGTGTCGGCTTTGAAAGTCAGACGTATTCGGTCCACGAAGATCGTCGCGCGGACTCGGAGGTAAGTATGGGGTGAGGGGTATGGGGAGGCAGGTGCGCAGTGGGTGGGTGCAGGTTGTGGGAGGGTCAGGGAGAAGTGCCGAGGACAGTTTTTATTTCCAGGTTTTTGTTTTTAATGATGACGGGACATTTGCCACACTGGGGTAGGCTTCCAGTGTGGCACAGGACTCAGCTGGTGGGGAGGCGTGGAGCCGGCGAGTTAGGCACCCAGTCGGCTATAACACATTTGCCACACTGGGTGGGCTCAAGCGTGGCACCTGGATGCTGGGGTGAGAGACAGTGGAGCCGGCGAGGATTGGGCACCCCATCGGTGACAGCATGGGAGAGACACTGGAGCTGTCGAGGATTGGGCACCCCGTCGGCCGTAACATCATTTTGCCATGGGGTGGGCTCCCAGCATGGCACCTGGATGCTTTGGGGGCGTTGGAGCCGGCGGAGATTGGGCACCCCGTCGGCCATACAGTGTGGGCAGGAAGGTGCATGAGCACGAGCACGCGTGGTGGGGGGAGAGCGCTGCTCACCAGCAGAGCCTCCTTTCAACTGTATGCCACTGCATTTTCAGCTTGTCATAGACAGCTGCAGCAGTGATTGGGGAACTGGGGCCATGCCTGCAAACACACTGACTGCTTTGGAAGACGGGCTGACACACCTCCGAAAACTCGGATGATGGCACTATGTTTCTTGCACATGCATGCAAGCAACATAAAAATGGTTTGGGCTTTGGGGCTGAAATCATCAGGGTACAAAGGACTTGCCCCAAAGATGTGCCTTTAGCTAGTTTGGTGGAGAAATGTTACTGTGTGGCAAAGTTACAACATTTTGAAATTCAGAATTTCCCTTAGGGTAACATTGTGATGGTTGGGGTACTTTTCAGATGCTGTTTCTCAAAAATGCTTCGAGATACAGCTTCAGCGCTATGAGTTCAATGCAAGGCAACTAAAAAAATCAAAGCTGTAAGTGGTCTGGATTACTGTACAAGACTGAAAAAACTGGGACTGTATTCTATGCAATATAGGAAACTGAGTGGGGATCTAATCTTGGTTGATAAAGCATTTAAAAATAAAGTAATATTCGAAAACATTGGATTGTGCATGAATCCCTCATAACTAATACAGATCATACAAAAGAAATTAAATGGTACTCAAAACAAAACAAACAGAAGGAATCAGTGGTATTCAAAAGGGTTATATCTATGTGGAACACTCTAGCTGAAGACATTGAGGACAGTAACACAATAAACATCTTTAAAACAGATTAGACATATATATGGGTAATAAAAATGTCATTTCCACCAATAAAATGGTGGTGTTCAAAAGAGGGCAAAAAGGCAATACTGCCTACTGAGCTTGTAAACTACCTATGACCTATGATCCTATGAGTAGTTTAGTACACTTTTGGGTGTACTAAGTTGCTTTGCATGTTACCAGGCCCTGTTTCAAACTGTTGATGAATTGTAACAAATGGGGCACATGTGACCTACAGTATACTCTGGCATGTAGTATCAACATGGCAGCAGTACTGCGTTGCAGGGCACAGTGGTACCACAACACACTACGCACCGATGGGAGGGCAGGGCCCAGAAGGCACTGAGCTCCCATACACACATGAGGGACAATTACAATAGGTATGGATGTGAGTACAGGGCCTGGAGGGCCCTGTGCCACCACCACTCACTATGGACTGATAGGAGTGCAGGGCACGAAGGTCATTGTGCTCACACATGAAAGTGAGGGACAATTACAAGCGGCATGGATGGGAGCACAGGGCCCTCTAGCATTCCCATAATCAAATAAGGCTACAATTATACTTTCTCAAAAAGTAAGAAAATTCATTGCAAAAAACTTTGTTAATGCACCATTAGGGTGCAGGAACAGGGGTGATGGGTGTGCCTTGGGGTTGCGAACCCTAATGCTTAACCCATTGTTTTATTCTGTACCCATAGCATTAGGGTTCACAACCCCAAGGCACACCCAGCACCCTGTTCCTGCATGCACAGTGGGGTGGGGTCTTAGGCTTGAGAACCCTATGATTGTATTTCTCTGCTTTTGATACTTCAACCTAATGGCGCATTAACAACGTTTTTGCAATGAATATACACGCATATATATATTTATACAATGTATGTTTTGGGATAAATAGCAGGATAAAAGTAATATCTCTGTCAGGTCATGGAGATATCACTGATATCTTCACGTTCCTATACATCATCGTAATGAAAGTGAAAGTGTTTCACTTTCCATCATCCAACTATCTTTGCTGTGTCCTTTATGAGCTTGCCCCCAACACAAACATCTCTGTGATCTCTGTGATCTGTTTGCATCTTCAAACAAATTAATTATTGAAAAACTTACTTTATCTGGTTGATCCTGCAACTTTCTTTATCCACCTGCAACTGTAATGTATAGCGTGACTGGCGCTATGCTCGAAATGTAGCATGACGGCGCTAGGCAGATTCAAATGTGATACACTGTAAGATATTTTCAATTAGGAAACCTGTGCTGTAAAACTTATAAAAAAATGCATTCTTTTCTGAATGCTGCCTGTATTTTGTGAAAAGAAGCTGCCGACAGTACTGAGGAATAGCGGGTGAGGCGGCGGCTTCAACACCAGACGAAGCGGCGCATGTCTGTTGCGCCCAGCGCATGCCGGCGGCTGCAATGCGGTGTGGCACCGTCGCCAGCCTCGATGCCGCGACCAACGGCACCTTCACAAGCCGAGCAACATTCGAAAAAAGATACATTCAGATTTTACAGCACGAACTATCGAAAAATATCTTACAGTGCTTCACATTGAATCTGCTAGCGATCACGCTACATTTCAGGGCATAGCGCAGTCACCATTGGATTGCAGGTGGATGAAAGTTGCAGATCGACTGAATAAAGTATGTTTTTCAATAATTATTTGTTTAAGATGCAGGCAAGATCAACCAGATATGTATTATGAAAATAATTTTAAAGCGGCAATACCAGATGTTTTCATGATATATGTAATCTACTGTTTTGGAGCAGGGGGTATGGAGAGTTATGTTGGGGTTAGCCATGACTACATAAACTTAATACCAAACAATTTTTTCATAATAATTTTATAGTAGCAGGATCAACCACATATATATTTTTTCAACAACGTATGGCATCTGTTGTGTTGGTAGCGATACTACAGTTTTGTGTTGAAATAGCCATCACCTCTATGTAGGGGATTGTATTAAGTGGACATCTGGAGCTTTTGTTGAGTGCAGCCCAAAACATACATTATATAAACAGAACATGACATGGCCTGACTGAAGATATCATATTTATCTTCACTCGAGGCCAACGACATCATGATATCTCACTCGTGGCTTCACCACTCGTGGCATATCATGATATCATTGGCCTCTTGTGAAGATAAATATGATATCTTCAGTCAGGCCATGTCATATCCCCTATACATATATATATATATATATATAGACACAGTATATATATATATTAGAGGCAAAAAACTCCATTTAATGCATCAGTTAGGGTTGTTCCACAGCGACAAAAGCAAGGAAATTCGATGTTAGGGTTGAAACCCCCTTTGCACCCCTCCAGCACACCCTCCCAACTGGAATCGGGGTGCACGTTGGGGTCGTCGGCCCTAACTCTCACCTCATCACATGTGGAAAGAAGCTGAGGAATAGGAGAATGGGGTGAGAGTTAGGACCGATGACCCCAACGCCAGACCCCGATTCCAGTTGGGAGGGTGGATTGGAGGGTGCAAAGGGGTTTCAACCTTAACATCGAATTCCTCGTTTTTGTCGCTGTGTAGTTTTTTGCCTCTAATTTCCCTTCTTTTTGAGAATGATAATGAGAAATAGTGAATGTAATGTGGCAGGGGAAGCGCGGGGCCCTTTGGGCCCCATGATCCCGCCACGCAATGTCTTGTCACATAGTAACATTGTGCCCGCAAACGCAAATCGTAATGCGCATGGTGACGCAAAGTGAAACAGAAAGAGAAACAGTACTGCAGACAGAAATGTTAAAAACAATGCAAACACAACCAGAAATGAAAACACAAAGGGTAACGCACCTGGTGGCGTAGCATTGAGTGAAGTAAGTGAAACAGGTACGGAACCACCACGCGAAACGGTAATGGTAACAGTAATGTAAATGCACAGGCTGGTTTTCCCCAAAAGCTGTATAGAGAAAGACAGTGAGTACAAAGAATGTATGCAAAATAATGACTCTCGGAACAGAAAAATGAGGACTTGGAATAGTAAATTGCTTATATCTCAGGAACCATACGACATAGGAAAAAAATTTAAAAGTGGTATAAATTATCACTTTCCTGGCTAGTTTTTTGCTTAGCCCCCAATAAGGGGCTAAGCACTTTTTTGATGAAAAGTTTGTATCTCGCACCATTTCCGAGATACGGGCCCTGAAAGGTGTGGCGAAAGCCGTAATGTTATCCTATGGGAAAAAAACAGAAGTTCAGAGTGCCATAACTTTGCCTCCCTGTAATATTTTTTCACCAAACTACTGAAAGGTACATCTGTGGGATGTTTGCTGTGCTCTCTGCAAATTTTAGCCCAAAAGACCAAACCATTATTTTGCAGCAGGTCGCCAAACGATTGCTACAATGCGTTGTACGCCGTAATGTTATCCTATGGGAAAAAAGCATCAACTTTGGAGTACCATAACTTTGCCGCTGCATAATATTTTTTCAACAAAACACTGAAAGGCACATCTGTGAGATGTCAGCTGCGTTCTGTCCAAATTTCAGTCCAAAACTCCAAACCATTCTTTTGCAGTGGGGTGCCAAAAAATTGCTGTAATTTTCCCACAGCCTAGAAAAGTACTATCATGATTTAAAAGCTTTACATAAAATTTCAAACACTTTCATGAGTGCGACACTACTTTGCAAAGTACTTTTTCCAGAAATCTGAAAAACATATTTCTGGGGTGTTTTACCCCAAAATAAAGACATGGCTAGCATCCTCAGGGTCCGACTAGGTGAATACAAAAAGAATTAGGTTGCTAGAGGGTCCCAAATTTAAATGGCAAGCATTTTTCTGATCACCAACTGTAAACAAAATGTCAGATTTGCGACAGAAAAAGGGCCATTTGCAAAAGTAAAAACTGCATTTGCGACACTGTCGAACTTTTTGTCAACTTTTCCCATTGACTTATAATGGGAACTTGTTTTTGAATAACTTTTGAATCATTTAATATTTTTTCATGAAATCTTTGAAAGGCACATTGGGGACCCTGGCCACATGCTCCCTAAAGATTTTGGACTGTTCGTGCAAACTGTGCAACCTGTAGGTGTGACCATAGAATTCCAAACAAAGCGTAAATGCATGTGCAGATCACGCTTAATAACTCCGCAGCCGTATATCTGACCAGTACAAAACTTGGCAGATCCCAAGGTGTATGGGTCTTGATTTGGTATTCCAAATTTCAGGTAAATCCGTTGAATGGTTGCAAAGTTATTAAGGTGCAAAATTTGGGGTTTAACATGTAAATGGCTCCTGAACCCTAACTATGGTAGCACTACTGTGCTACCATTATATATATATATATATATATATATTTAAAGACTTTGAGGTTAGTTCTGGGTGATTTCAATGTTTAGGTCGAAGAAGAGGACTCTCACTTTGGTTAACAGTTCCTCCAATGCATGTCTTCAGTGGGCCTTGTAAAAGCTGTTGCCACTGGGACCTACCAAAAAGACAATGCTTTAGGTCTAGTTTTCACATTGGGTCTTGATATTGATGATGTCAGGGTCAATTCAGTCAGATTGTTAGATGATCGTGCCATTCAGTTCCATTGTAACCCCCCCACCACATTTTGAAACCCCCTCTGTGAAGATGGTCAGATACTGCCCTTTCAAAAATCTGGAACCTAATAGTTTCTTGGCGGCTCTCGACATCTTGAGTATGGTATCAGCCTGTCATGGGAGTGTGTAAAATGCTGCGGAGAGTTATAACAAAGCTCTTACAGCAGCCTTCGACTCTCTGGTACCTTATCATGATCACTGATGTTAGGCGGTTGAAGACTAAGGGGTGAAAGTTGAAGCATTCCTGGAGAAAGACTGGCTCTAAGGAGGACAAATGGTGTTCTTTGCTCACTACGGGGAGTATCAGCAGTCTATCACACTGAAGGAGACATTGTTCCTGTCATGTGTGACAGCTGAAGGTAAAATCGATCAGCTCAACTCTTCAACATTGTAGACAAATTTAAATCCTTGCAGCCAACCCACCAGCACAGCAGTAGCACTACTGCTTGCAGTGCCAGTGACCCTGGTCTGAGAACAAGCCAGGGACACTGGGGGCCCGGCTCAGGAGGAAGCTTGAGTGCCCAATGGGGAGCTCACTTCCGCTGGGGGTGAAGTCTGGTGCTGTCCTAACCTCCTGGAGGCCGGAGATACAGCAGCCCAAGCCACATTGGGGAGGATGGTAGGACATCGATGTTCACGCCTTGACATCATGGCACAACCATGTCTCTGGGGTAACCTGTGGAAAAATGCAGCCAGCCTGAGCTCCACCAAGCGAAGAGGCACCCTTCACTGCTTGACCCATGAGGCTACAATGGAGGTCCCGCACGAGACCAGAAGGACACGGAGGTTCCTCCACCCTAACCCTGCCTGGGGAATGCCAATGCTATGTGGGGGTGCTTGACCAGTGGATCATGGAGTTGAGAGGGTCGGGGGAAGCCCAGCTGGATCCAGGGGACAAAATGAGCAAGTAAAACAAAAAGACTTAAATCCTTGCTATCTGCAGTTGGAAGAGTTTTTACTGCAGAAAAGTGCAATGAGTTTAATCAATTTTTCCTTAACTAGTTGTCAGCCATCTGGACTGAAGTCTCCTCAGGTAGCCTCTCATGAGCTGGCAGTGCTCAGGTGGTGAGGATTTAAGCACTCTGTTGCCTTGGAGGAGTTTGATCCAGTCCCAGTTGTGGTCTCCTGAGTGGGTCAGGTGTTACCGTCACGTACTGTATTTTGGATCCAGGACCCACCAACTTTCTCTCAAATTGCTGGTTGACCCTGGCTCCAATTATAGCCAAGATCATCAGGTGTCCACTTGGTGAGAGGTTGTGTTCCCTACTGAACTAAAGAGGGCAAGGGTGAAACCCTTCTGAAGAAACTATCATTGAACCCTGATGATCCGGCAAACTACAGGCCTGTCTCGAACCTCCTATTCTTAGGGAAGGTTTTGAGAATGTTGTGGCAGCACAGTTTCAGAATGACTTGGAATGTTTTAGGATCCTTGAGCTCTTTCAGTCTGGTTTCAGGCCTTGTCACAGTACAGAGACTGCTCTGGTCGAGGTGTTCGGTGACCTTCTCCAGGCTAAAGACAATGGGCATTGTTCCATCTTGTTATTGCTTGATCTATCCTCGGCATTTGACATGGTAGACCATGGAGTATTACTGTCCCAGCTGAGATACTATGTAGGACTCTCAGATATAGTGATGCATTGGTTTGTGTCCTACCTACCTATCTGGTAGAGTGCAGCAGGTAGCATTGGGAGGTAACATCTCGGAAGCAGTTGTACCTGGCTGTGGAGTGCCTCTGGGGTCGATTCTGGCACCCATGTTGTTCACTGTGTGCATGTTGCCATTGGGGGAGATCATCAGGGGGTGTGGTCTGGGTTTTCACTGTTACACAGATAATACCCAGATCTATCTATCGTGAGAAGGGAAGAGGAATCTGTTTAACCAAGAAAGGTACACTAAGCCAAAGCTTGTTTCCAGGTGCGATCTGGGAGCACAAGAAAGTTAAGTGACTTGCTCAGGGTCACACAGTATGCAAGCGGGGGCTGTGGGATTCAAACCCAGGCCTCCAGGTTTGTAGCCCAGTGCTCTTAACCACTACACTATGCTGCCTCCCATGTGCACCTGATGGGGCAAATGCAGTAGCTGTGTTGGGTGAGTGTCTTATAGAGATGAAGAACTGGATGGCCTCAAGTTGGCTTAGGCTCAACTCATCAAAGAGGGAGGTGCCACTGGTGAAACCAGTTTGGGCGGCTGCAGAAATGAATAGTAATGTTCCCTTGTTGCCTTTGATAAGTGGTACTACACTACGAGCTGTGGATAGACTTAAGAACTTGGGCATTGTTGTGGTTGATAGATTGACACCGAAACATCACATCTGCTGTGGTTACTAGTGGTTTCTACCATCTGCAAAATATCACCCGTATTTAGACCTATCTTTTGTCTGCTCTAACCTGGAAACACTAGTGCATGCTTTTGTCTCCTCCCACTTGGATTACTGTAATGCTCTTTACCAAGGGCTGTCTCTGGGGCTGGTACATTGCTTGCAGCTTATGCAGAGCTCAGCAGCCCGCCCGATAACTGGGACCTTGTGGTTTGAGCATAGCACACCCCTCCGGGATCTGCATTGGTTGCTGGTGAGGTGGTGCATCAGTTTCAAGATTTGCTTGTTGGTTTACAAGGTTCTGAATGATTTAGATCCAGGCTAACTTTACAACTTCTTGACTGTATACACTCCAGCTGCCCTCTTCATTCCTCAGTGGCAGGTCTCCTGTCAGTCCTTCACTTCGACTTAAATCCTCATGAGTCAGAGCCTAGACAGCTAGTATTGGAGCCCACTCAGGAGGGAGCAATCTTAGACCTGGTACTTTCAAATGGGGACAGAGAAAGAATCTCAGATTTAGAAGTGGGTAGCCATCTGGGACACCAAACAGTGTGGTTCACGATAAACACAGCCATACAATCAAGCCATACAAAAGTAAGAGTACTGGACTTTAAGAGGGCTGACTTTGGGAAAATGAGAGAGTGCCTCAGAAAAGCACTAGCAAACAGGCAAGAAGGATGGGTGGAGGAACAATGAGGAGTAATCAAAACAGCCATCACAGAGGCAACAAGTATTTGTGTAAAGCAAATCAACAAAACACAATGAAGGAAAACTGCTATGGTTTTCAAAAGAGGTGGAAGGGAAGGTTAAGGAGAAAAGCACAGCATTCAGGAAATATAAGGAAACACAGAAGGAGAAGGACAGAGAACTTTTTCAGTTAAAGCAGAAAGAGGCAGGGAAGGCAGTCAGAATAGCAAAGGCCCAAACCGAGGAAAGGATAGCCAACTCTGTTAAAAAGGGAGATAAGACCTTTTATAGGTACATTAGGGAGTGAAGAAAGACCAAGGAGGGATACTGAGTCTTAATAAAGGGAGGAATGTGGGCAGAGGGTGATAGTGATAAAACAGGGATACTGAACAAATATTTCTGCTCAGTATTCGCAAAGGAAGAGGAGGGGAGGTACCTAAACAAACATGAGAAACACTCTGAAGAAGGGGTCAATTCAAGTCCATTTACAGAAGAAAGGGTTCTGAAAGAACTAATAAAATTGAAAGTGAACAAAACAATGGGGCCTGATGGGATTCACCCAAGAATTCTAAAAGAACTAAGGGTAGAACTAGTGACACCCTGACTACTCTCTTTAACAAATCATGGGAGGATGGGTGGTACCTGAGGACTGGAAGAGGGTGAATGTGATTCCTCTTCACAAAAGTGGGAGCAGGACAGGGCAGGAAACTACAGACCAGTTAGTTTAACCTCAGTGGTAGGAAAATGATGGAATCACTTTGAAGGAAAGAATTGTTGAGTACCTAGAGGCCAGTGGGCACAGGACCCAAGGCAGCATGGATTCACGATGGGAAGGTCATGTCAGATGAATCTAATAGATTTCTTTGACTGGGTGACCAAAGTAGTAGACCAAGGAGGGACTGTGGACATGGTCTACCTAGATTTTAACAAGGCATTTGATACAGTCCCACACAAAAGATTAATACACAAGTTAGCCAGCCTTGGCATGGGTCCCAAGGTGGTAGCCTGGATAAAAAATTGGCTAGACAACAGGATGCAAAGGGTAGTAGTAAATGGAGTCCACAGTGAAGAAAGGAGGGTTACTAGCGGGGTACCACAGGGTTCAGTACTGGGACTGGTCCATTTTAATGTCTTTATAAGTGACATTGCAGAGGAACTGGAAGGAAAAGTATGTCTCTTTACAGACAACACAAAGATCTGCAACAGGGTTGATACACAAGATGGAGTGGAAAGGATGAGAAGGGACTTGAGAAGATTGGAGGAATGGTTAAATGTATGGCTGCTCAGATTCAATACAAAGAAGTGCAAGGTAATGTGCCTGAAACAAAACCCAGGGAAGAGTACACAATGGGGGTGAGATACTGACAACAGCAAAATGGAAAGGACCTGGGGTAATTATATCAGATGACCTGAAGGAGGGCAAGCAATGTGAGGAGGTGGTAAGAAAGGCTGGGGGATGCTGGAATGCATAAGGAGAGGCATCAATAGTAGAAAACAAGAAGTTGTTATCCTCTGTACAGACAGTTGGTGAGACCCCATCTGAGTACTGTGTGCAGTTCTGGAGACCCCATCTCTGCAAAGACATAGACAGAATGGAGGCTGTTCAGAGGAGGGCAACAAAATGGTGCAGGGTCTGCAGCAGAAGACATAGAAGAAAGACTAAAGGAGCTTAATATGTATACCATTGAGGAAAGAAGGGAGAGAGGGACATGATAGAAACTTTCAAGTACCTCAAGGAATCAACAAAGTCCAGAGGGTAGTATCTTTCAGAAAAGAGATGTCGAGAACAAGGGCACAATTTGAAGATAGAGGGGATGGCTCAGAGGTAATGTGAGAAATATTTTTTCATGGAGAGGGTTGTGGATGCATGGAACTGCCTCCCTGAGGAGGTCGTGGAGTCAAGAACAGTTGGGGAATGCAAGAATGCATGGGACAGACATAAGGCAGTCCTAGTGAGGGGTAGGAGGACGTAAGCTGTTAATTAACTAGGATCTGCAGCGTATCTGTTTGGTGGGAAAATGGGAAGACTAGGTGGGCCAAGTGATCCTTATCTGCCGTCAAATTCTATGTTTCTATGTTTTGTGTTGTGGGTCCTATGATGTGGAACTCACTTCCAACTTTTATTAGAGAAGCCCCCTGTGGAACATTTTAAAAGTTTACTTATAACTCATCTTCTTTTAATCAGGCCTTTGAGACCACTCAAGAATTACATGTTAAGCTGTTAGGGATATAGATTTCTTCTTGAAGTTCTGTTATTTATACTCTTGGTTTCATATCTGTGGTTTTAAAATTTGTATTGTGTTCTATGGTTCTGTACAGTGCCTAGAGTCTTGGCTAGCCGCCTAACAAATAAACTTGCCTTGCCTTGATATGTCCAGTTCAGCTGGCTAATTAGAATAAAATCACTCTGGGTATCTAGCAGTTTGTAAAATCTCTGGATCTTCCATTGCCAGTCGGCTGTTTTTATGCCTATCGCATTGGTGTCTGAACCTACGGGCACAGGGGTGCTGCAGCCCCCAACACACACACACTTTTTCCCATGAACATTCAAAATGCCCCTTTCCTTGTAAAAACTACCTTTGTTTACCTTGTGCCTTTTTGAACTTCACCCCCACTTCCCCCATGTTCCAGAACCCATGTGCCTGTGGCCTTACCAGAGGTTTCTACACCAACATGCAGTTTGTCCATTGACAGTGTTCTAACTTGGTAGCTGAAGGTTATGTAAGACAGTTCATATAATCATTTTATAAAAATAAAACACCATAACTCAAAGAGGTATACAACACCAGTTGCCTCCATGGAACAAAAACTAACCTGGCTCTGTGCTAAATATAACAATATGGTATGGTTTTTTGTTAGGTTCTTAATTTGTTTTCTCTTGAGTGTGGCATATAAATGGCTAATAGTGTCTTGAAGGAGTGCAGGAGGAGTGCAACTTAACCTGCCACAGCACCCTTTTTCCAAAGTGAAAATGCCTGTTTTTACTTTATAATCAAGAAGGGGAGCCATCTAAAATTAACCTTGTTTTCCACCGGTAGTGCTGTGATGGCCTCCATCTCCTTGATCTGTTCACATATGTCAACCAAATCTTTAGTATTGGGGCTCTGGTGTAAGCCATCTTCTTGTAAGGGCCTTTATAATGGCTGCAGAGAGTATGAGAAATAGATATTTTTTGTCTCCTCTGTGTGACCCTTTAGGGGGGAGTCAGAAGACCACATTTGGAAATGCTGGTGGGGCAGATCATTTTACCATGTCTTGGATTAGTTTACAGGTGTCTGCATAATAGTGGACTACCTCTGGGCACATCTAGTATATATGGTAAAGGGTGCCCACCTCTAAGATGTCTCCAGCACAAATTGGTGTTAACACTGGTAACTCCCGGGTCTTATCTGCCATTGCTCTTGTAGTCCCCATTTGTTCCCATTTTGCTGGTGCCCCAGTTTCCCCCGCATTCTTGCTCCTGCCAGCTTGCTGTTTTCTGCCATTTTTAGGCAAGTATCTTGGTAGCAAGCTGCAAGCATGATGATTTCAGCCAACACTCATGTATACACTCCCAGCACTTTGATATGCCAGCCGCTATTGCGGTCCAAGAGTGGTGAGTTTGTCCGTGGTCCTGGTGCCCCTCCCTATGTCTTTAGGGACTGGAGACCTAAAGGAGGTTGGGAAGAAGCCCGTAGCTGGGTTAAATTAAAAGATTAAGCAGCGGGGCCACTCGAGGGTCATGAATAGTAATGAGCAGCCCCATGAATATTAATGAGGATGCTGCCTGCTGCCTAGGGGGACAGAGTTTCAATGGCATTGACAGCTAAACTGTTGGGATCACTTTAATGAGAGTGGGCTTGTTTGACAGGGGGCAGTTAAAGCTATAATCCAGTGTGGTGTTTGACTACTTAAGGTTTATTGTTGGGCTGGGGGAACTGTATGGACTCCATAGAACTTCATGGGAGCTGACATGTTTGTGACATTTGGCAGCCATATTACAGCCAATCAGTGATCTAGGTGCCCAAAACTTGGACAAAGGGACTCCTGAGAAAAGGAAGGGACTAATTAAGGTACCTAGATCATGCCCAATAGACGAGCAGGAAATATTGATCTCTATGGTTATTGATTATTAAAAGGCTTCAACAGCCAATCAGAATGCTGGATTTCCATCTGAAATTGTGTGGATTTTCTGGGATTTCTTCAGTCTGTTCCTGGGCTCTGTATGAGTCAGGACTATTCTGTGAAGTGGACCGTGAGCTTCAGGGGCCTACTCAGGCCTCATTTGGAGATTTGCTGGTTGGCAGAAGTGGATTGGAAGGGAAAGAAGGAAAGAGACTGAGCTGAGATTCTGATTCTCCAGGTACTTGCTGCAGGACTGGATTGAGAAGGGAAAGAAGAAAGAGACTGAACTGTAAATCTGTTTCCCCAGGTAATGAGAAGTTGCTTTACTATTGTTGGGAGACAACTAAATGCTGCAGAAATCCTGCACTGGGAAGCTAAATTAGCTGAGAGGACTGTGCAGATTATCAGAGTGCTATAGATATTGCTGAGAGGTTGTTTGATATGTGGAACTGTAATTGAAATTCTGAAGAGGCAGAGCATCTCTAGTTAACAGGGTGCTAGCCAGGTGCTGTGTGTGTTCTGAGTGAACTGGTGAAATCCTGAGTGGACTGGTGAAAGTGGCTGAGAGATGAGGCCCAGCTGCAGCTGAAGAAAAGGTTGTGGACACTGCTTAACTGGAAAGTGGGAACTGGTGTGCACAGGGCAGTTGTTCCTGGGATTCACCCCATTGGATTGCACCAGTGATTATTGGAATAGAGGCTTGCAACCATTCAAATTGGCACTGGACTGACTGCCTGTGAATTTATATTTATTTATTTATTTATTTATTGAAATCTTGGAAAACACCTGTGATCGGATGCTGTTTAAAGGTTCCACGTCAGTTACATGAGACGACAGATACAAATGTAACCCCCTACAAACTGGGGTTTACTATAATGTCTTCCTGGGTTCCTTAATGTCCACTGTCAGGCTGGTGTCCTGTCTTAAGTAGTTCTGTGTTTTTGTGTGAGAATTCCCTATTAAGCCTCCGCACCTGTCTCTTTAAGAGAATAGCTAATCTGCTTCTAGAAATTGGTCTGTGCTGGGTTCAAGTGATTCAAGGCTTGTGACCAGCCAGACAGTGATTTAATGTGCTCCATTCTGTAGTCGCTACATGCGCAGAGGGAGCGTATATAGGAACTGTGCTTATTTACTGTTTATCTATTGCTATATATAAGATAGATATATTTGTCTAACCTGCTTTGATTGCAGTTTGAACATTTGGATGGAAGCCACCATATTAGGTCCTGGACTTCCAGTGATTGGACCAATCGAACCACTGGGGACCTAAAAAATGGATCCTGTCCCCAGGGGTCTTGTGGGAAGGAAATTCTGTAGTTTTGGACAGTTGGCACTCAAATGGACCTATAGGATGTAACTTGGTAATAAAATTACCTTTCTCAGATTCTTGGTGGAACAGCACAAAGGAAGAGACAACAGACAAGTGGTGCACAAGAAATAAATTTAATTTATTACTAGTAAATAATAATGATACAGGCTTACTACCAGCAGTGAACATGCACTGAGAGAGCTCCAGTTTTTTACCTATGTAGGCTGCAGTCTCTAGTCTAGTCTCTTCTCAGAGAAGCTATGTGCGGCAAAAGGTCTTATACCCTGATAATTACTATAGAAACAGCTAAAGAAGATACATAAAATGTGTGTAATTGGTCAAAACAGGTGGCCTGAGTAACTATCCTAACTAGCATAAGAAGTTGCTTAGCTAGCAGAGATAGCATGAACAATTAGATGTTTGTGTGTCCAAGGTTACTTGCAGTTACAGTGATACACAAGCAGTAAAGGTGGCGCTGTTGCCTAACTTATGACTATACAATAAAATATAATGGAAAGCATCTCCCAGGACTAAAGTACATTGGTGAAACATAATGAAGCATAAGATGCCTTAGTAAAATACGATAGAACACTACTCAGTTACTATAAACTACTGGTGTGATCCTGTTTCAGACAGAAGTCCATCTTCTTCCAAGTTGTGTACTGGGTGTGCTTTGAAACAACTGAGAAGCAGCGTGGGATATACTATATTGGACTAGATATCTGTAACTAATCTCTCTCTCTTGCTTACATCTGAGAGAAGTTTTCCTTACTTTTACAGTGGTATTGCTTTGTGTTTAATTATTTTAGTTTTTAATTCAGGAAGGGGGTTTTCAAAACTACTTATCTTGTCAGCATCTTCAGAAGGGCTGAAATAACTGCATATGTGATTTTCCTTTGTGGCTAACTGGACTGATTACTAGAATTCTGTGACAATCTGCATCAATATATTTTGCAATATTTGGTGGGGTTGTGTGATTTAAAATAGCAAAGGCTGCAGTTTGTAATTGGATGCCAGACATAGCCTGAGGTGGGGGAAATTGTCTTCACAAGTCAGAGGCCTGCATCACAGCCAATTGTCTAGCTTGACCATTTCAGCATTGATCAATTACTATAAACTACTGGTGTGATCCTGTTTCAGACAGAAGTCCATCTTCTTCCAAGTTGTGTACTGGGTGTGCTTTAAAACAACTGAGAAGCAGCGTGGGATATATTATATTGGACTAGATATCTGTAACTAATCTCTCTCTCTTGCTTACATCTGAGAGAAGTTTTCCTTACTTTTACAGTGGTATTGCTTTGTGTTTAATTATTTTAGTTTTTAATTCGGGAAGGGGGGTTTCAAAACTGCTTATCTTGTCAGCATCTTCAGAAGGGCTGAAATAACTGCATATTTGATTTTCCTTTGTGGCTAACAAACCACCAGGCTGTTTTTGGGGCTGGAGAGGTTTACCTGTGTCTGACTTGGATGTCTGGATTTTTCTCTGTGTGATTAGCAGGGTATTTTCTCTGTCAAATTGTTGTGTAGGGTATCTTGCTGACAGGAAGGCACTAATCGCAGCGGTGGGTGAGAGCTTTTAGCTGATTGTTTTGTGGGGGCACAGTTTAGGCCCAACCTTCCACCCCTCACCCCACCCAGCCCTGGAAATAGTTCCTTTATACCTGAGGTTCTGACATCATTTCCTCAAGAGTGCAAGGTGCATATCACTGTCATATCCATTACCTTTCAGGCTGAGAGTCATCTCCTGCCGTGAGGCAAAACATTACATTTCAAAGCTATCGCCAATTCTCGTCACAGCAATGATTCACTTGATCTTAAACTTATCCGCTGACACTTGATGTCATACTACCCCACCTACTAAAATTTCAACCTCTCTCTCTCTGTCATGGACAGTTTCCATCAACCTGGAAGAGGGCCATAATCACCCCATTCTGAAGAGTGGTGACCCTATGCACACAAGCAACTATAGACCAATCTCAATACTCCCTCTCCCAAAGCTCTGGAAAAATAGTCTCGGACCAGTTAACAGAACACCTAACCAAACACAAACTCCTCTGCCAGGCCCAGCATGGTTTCCCGCCAGGCCATAGCACTAGATCACTGCTCTCACTGAATTCACCTCTTTCATCCATGAGGCACTGGACCAAGGTTCTATCGCTGGAGCAATCTTTGTGGATCTGACCAAGGCATTTGACATGGTCAGTCACGATCTGCTGCTCGTGTCCTCCTAAACTAAATGTGGTCCCAGAGACTATGGCCTGGTTCAAAGACTACCTCTCAGGCCGGTCTCAACAAGTCAAGTTAAATACCACCATCTCCTCCTGCAAAGATGTGCGATCTGGAGTCCCACAGGGTTCTATTCTCAGCCCTCTTCTTTTCACCCTCTTTCTAAACTCCCTTCCCAAGGCCTGCAGTGGTCATCTGCTTCTCTATGCTGATGATGCAGTATTATACTGGAAACACCCACAGCCAAGCACCCTCCAACTGGCCCTTCAGGGTTTTTTCAGGGAGCTTGAGACATGGTTTAATGAACACTGTCTTATCATCAACTATAAAAAAACTAAAACCATTATCTTTGCGCACCCGCAAAGCCCTCACAGGCAGTCGACCCTCCTAATCAAAAACTCACAAGGCACCCCCTTGAACACGTAACAAACTTCAAATATCTGGGCATCACACTAGATACCTCCTCTCCTACCATAGTCACATTCAACACCTCTCCTCAGCTGTCAACACCAGAGTGGGCATACTCTACAGACTCAAACACTGCCTACCCTGGGCCATGCGTTTAGCTGTCTCCTCGTCAATCCTCTCCCCTAACTGACTATGGGATATCGATATATGGATCGGCTGAACCCACCACTCGTAGTATTAACACTGCTCTGAATAAAGCTTGCCGACTAGTCACCGGCAGTGACAGGCTAACCCATACCTGTGACCTATATGATTTGGCAGGCTGGTTAAACTTCCAACAAAGACTAAAGTTCCACACCAGCGTTCTCGCAAAAAAATTACATCTCCAGCTTGCCCTCATTGGCCTCCTCCCCTTAATCTGCCCTGTCCCCCACAGGCGAAATACACGGCTCGCAGCAAACTCCTCATTCCAGGTCCCCCACTGTAGAACATCTCTAGGCCAAAGATCTTTCCGGTACCATGCTCCACTCTGGCTAAATGCTCTACCTCCCCAGCTTTCTCAGACCCACAGCATTTCCCTATTCAAAGCGGGCCTCAAAGTTCACCTACTTGAGACTGCAAACTGTGACTGTGGCTAATCTCCCTTCCCCCCCCTACAACTGACACAGGGTCCTCCTCAACCCTATGAATCCGCTTCCTTCCTATCTCTAACTAATGGAATCCTGACAGCTGCATACCACTGTCTCTGGTAAACTAAGTTAAAGCCTGGACTGCACTGCCAGTACTGTTTATGAATGCTGACTGTTAATTGTATTTCTCCCTGACTACTGCCTGAACTATGTATGATTCATTGTATTTTGTAATCCTCCACCCTCTATAACCTCTGTATTTTGTACCCCTCCACCCTCTGTAACCGACGTGGAGCCTTTGCAAAGAGTCTATGACTCAAAGGATTGTAATTCCAATCTTATGCAATAAATAAAATAAAAATAAAAAATATCCTCTCTAGCACCACTGACAATATAAGCATACATTGTATAATATATATATTTCTATATAACCAATCACACACTGCACACACACACACAAACAAAAAAAAGTAGATAAACATGTGGGGAGTAGTGCAATGTAATGGATGTGGGGCAGCAGTCTTCCAGGAGTCTTTCTGAGGCTGAGATGCTGCCTATTTACAGACAACTCTCTGCCCTGAGGGAGGAAGTTGCCCATCTTCAGGCCGCACTGGACAGTAGTAAGGAAACCTTCCCCAGGCCACACTGGACAGTAGGAAGGAACCTCCCCATCCAGGGAGCACTAGCGCCACCACCACTACCTCAGAGGTTGCAAAAGCACAGCAGTTGGACCACAGTGGGCTCAGGGAGGGTTAGGATGGTGGAACAGAGGCACACCCAGTCAACTGTTCCACTCCACAATCCATACACCATTCTGGGGAGCATAGCTCCCTATGGATGAGCCGCAGAGAAGACTGATGACAACTGTCACAAGGAGGCCCACAGGAAGGAGCAGAGGACACCACAGGGAAAGGAAGCAGCTCCTGGTGGGGGACTCAATTATTAGGGGTATAGAACTGGGGGGAGCTGGGAAAACTGAAGTAAGGTGCCTGCCTGGTGCCATGGCTTGGAGGGACAGGAAGCGCATCCTCAGGATCACGAGAACAGCTGCAAGGGAGTCTGAGCTGGACATAATTGTCCATCTAGGGACAAATGACTTGGCTCATCATGAGATCAGAGCAGTGCAGGAGGACATTGCAGAGTTGGGGAGGGGCCTAAGACAAGTAGCACACACAGTATCCTTCTC
Source organism: Neoceratodus forsteri (assembly GCA_016271365.2). Lineage (NCBI taxonomy): Eukaryota > Metazoa > Chordata > Ceratodontiformes > Ceratodontidae > Neoceratodus > Neoceratodus forsteri. Next base: position 119,766,263 of record JADMNL010000024.1, on the reverse strand, counting down.
AGAGGTGCTGCCTGTCAAAGGCATGGGGAGGTGGAGGGTAATTAGCACCATGCAGTTTAATGAATGGTTGAAAAATGGTGCGGAGCACAGGGTTTGGCTTCATTGGGGACTGGGGTTCCACCTGGAGGACACCAGCCTATACTGGCAGGATGGTCTGCATCTGTCCAGGAAGGAACAAGTCTTTTGAGCAATCGGGTTTAAATGTTCATGTGTTTTAAACTAGTCAAGGGGAGGCACTGACAAGCAGCAGGAAAATCCCAGCCTCTCCCTACAAAACAGGGTACTAAATGAGAAAAAGACCAAGGTAGAACGGTCAGTGGGGGATGCTGCAACAGAAGGTAAAGCCATCAAAAAATGGAGAGCAATGAGTACCAATGCCCGTAGTCTGGGTAACAAGCTTCCTGAATTAGTGGTCTTGATGGAGGAGGAACATCTGGATATCGTGGCAGTCACAGAAACATGGTACACACAAAACCATGACTGGGACGTAAACATACCAGGATACACTATCTACAGGAGGGACAGGGAGGGTAAAAGAGGAGGAGTAGCTCTTTACATAAGGGAAGGAATAAAAGCAACAGAACAAAAGGGTAAACAGGGAGGAGAAGCACTGTGGGTAAATTTGGAGACAGACAATGGCACCACAATCCGCACAGGGGTTGTATACAGACCCCTTCTCAGGAGGAGGAAATGGACAAGGAAATGATAGAAAGTATACTTAGAATGGCAGAAAAGGGATATTGCTGATGGGTGATCTGAATATGCTAGATGTTAACTGGAGTGCAGTTGCAGCTGCCACTCAAGAGTGGAGTTATTCTAGATGCCCTACAGGGGCATGCCTTAGACAACTAGTATTGGAGCCCACTCGAGAGGGAGCAATATTAGACTTGATTCTCTCAAATGAAGATGGAGAGAGGATCACAGATGTAGAAGTGGGTAGCCATCTGGGAACTAGCGACCATCGAACAGTATGGTTGACAATAAACACAGCAATAGAGTCAAGCCATACAAAGACAAAAGTACTAGACTTTAGGAGGGCTGACTTTGCCAAAATGGGTGAGTGCCTAAGGAATGCACTAGCAAATGGGCAGGAAGGAGGGGTGGAAGAACAATGGGGAATAATAAAAACTGCCATCACAGAGGTAACAAGCCTTTGTGTGAAGCAAATAAACAAAACAAAACGATGTAAGAAACCACTATGGTTCTCAAAGGAAGTGGCAGTGAAGGTTCAAGAGAAAAAGAAAGCATTCAGGAAGTACAAGGAATCGCAGAAGGAGCAGGACAGAGAACTGTATCAGTTAAAGCAAAGGAGGCTGGGAAGGCAGTCAGAACAGCAAAGGCCCAAACCGAGGAAAAGATAGCCAACTCAGTTAAGAAGGGATAAAACCTTTATAGGTACATCAGGGAGCGAAGGAAGACCAAGGGAGGGATAGTGAGGCTTAATAAAGGGAGAAAGGGTGGGCAGAGAGACTGTGAAAAGGCAGAGATACTAAACAAATATTTTGCTCAGTATTTACAAATGAAGAGGGGAGGTACATAAAACAAACAGTAGAAACACTCTGGATACAGAAGTTGATACCAGCCCATTTACAGAAGAAAGGTTCTAAAGAACTCTTATAACTGAAGGTGGACAAAGCAATGGGCCTGATGGGATTCATCCCAGAATTCTAAAGAACTAAGGTAGAACTAGTGACACCACTGACTACCCTTTTAACAAATCATGGGAGGATGGGTGGTACCCGAGGACTGGAGGAGGCAGATGTGATTCCCCTTCACAAAAGTGGGAGCAAGGCAGAAGCAGGAAACTACAGACCTGTTAGTTTAACCTCAGTGATAGGGAAATGATGGAATCACTTCTGAAGGAAAGAATTGTCGAGTATCTAGAGGCCAGAGGGGCACAGGACCCTAGGCAGCATGGATTCACAGCGGGAAGGTCATGCCAGATGAATCTGATAGATTTCTTTGACTGGGTGACCAAAGTAGTAGATCAGGGAGGGGCTGTGGACATGGCCTACCTAGACTTTAGCAAGGCATTTGACACAGTCCCACACAAAAGATTAATTTACAAGTTAGCCAGCCTGGGGTGGGTCCCAAGATGACAAGCTGGGTAAAGAATTGGCTGGAGAATAGGACACAGAGAGTACAGTAAATGGACTCCACTCAGAAGAAAGGGGTTACTAGTGGGTACGCAGGTTCAGTATTAGGACTGGTCCTCTTCAATGTCTTTATAAGTGACATTGCAGAAGGACTGAAGGAAAAGTATGTCTCTTTGCAGATGACACAAAGATCTGCAACAGAGTTGATGCACAGGGTGGGGTGGAAAGGGTGAGAAGGGACTTGGCAAGGTTAGAGGAATGGTCAAATGTATGGCAGCTTAGATTCAATGCTAAGAAGTGCAGGTAATGCACCTGGAAACAAAACCCAGGGAAGAGTACACAATGGGGGTGAGATACTAGCAACAACAAAATGGAAAGGGACCTGGGGTAGTCATATCAGATGACCTAAAGGTGGGCAAGCAATGTGAGAGGGCAGCAAGGAGGGTTGGGGATACTGGGATGCATAGGAGAGGCATCACCAGTAGAAAACAGGAAGTTATTATCCCTCTGTACAGACAGCTGGTGAGACCCCATCTGGAGTACTGCATGTAGTTCTGGAGACCCAGTCTCCGCAAAGACATAGACAGGATGGAAGCTGTCCAGAGGAGGACAACTAAAATGGTGCAGGGTCTGCACCGGAAGACATATGAAGAGAGACGAAAGGAGCTTAATACATATAGCCTCGAGGAAAGGAGGGAGAGGGGGGACATGATAGAAACTTTCAAGTACCTCAAGGGAATCAACAAAGTCCAAGAGGGTAGCGTCTTTCAAAAAAAGAGGTGTGCAAGAACAAGAGGGCACAATTTGAAGATAGAGGCGGCTCAGAGGTAATTTAAGGAAGTATTTTTTCACAGAGAGGGTTGTGGATGCATGGAACGGCCTTCCGGAGGAGGTTGTGGAGTCAAAATCAGTGGTGGAATTCAAGCATGCATGGGACAGTCATAAGGCAATTCTAGGGGGTGGGGGTAGGAAGAAGTAGGCTGCTGGTTAACTAGGATCTGCAGCTTATCCAGTAGGTAGGGAAATGGGCAGACTGGGTGGGCCAAGCGGTCCTTATCTGCCGTCAAATTCTATGTTTCTATGTAACACAGATCCTAACATTTATGCTTATACGGTAAGTGTCTCTGCCCTAAGATTAGTACATATACCTACATGTGTGTTGCTGTCTGCGAGGTGAGGGTACAATCAGGGGTGCTGGATCATGGATAACAAGGGGGAGCCCTTACTGTGACTGACAGCTCCTTTAGCCAACCAAACCTTGTGGATTAACAAGAGAAATGCCCGGTGTGCCAAGAGACAGTGGATCAGTTAGAGCTGGAGGCTTAAGTGAGAAGAGATCGAGTTTTTGAGCAGCTGCCTGGTAGGAGCATAGGGAATTGGCAGGAAGTGGCTAGACATGCCTTCCTGTCACTTTCTCCTGCATTGACCTGCCTACTGCAGAAGTCAGACTTGTCCGATTTCCACCGTGGAACTGCAACAGAAGAGAGCAGAAGTTTGCCAGTGCCACTTGTGATTTGGACCAAAGACTTGCTCCTGAAGCGATCAGCACAGCATGTGTGGATCATACTCGGATCAAAGGTCTGCGCAGCAAGCTGGTAATTTGCAACTGGACTGAATCAGAACTGTTGACAGATGTATTGATTGATTTGAATGTGCTAAATGTGTTTCGTGGGTCACGATTTGGTTCCCCATGGTTGAATCTGTTATACCAGCTGGAGGCTTCACTAGCAGAAGATCACAAACATTACCAGAGCTGTTCACCCTGCCTGAGCCCTGACATCTCGGCCTAGGCTGCTACTCCTGCACCAGAGACCGTTTAGTTGAGAGACCAACTTGGGGATTCAGCCCCTTGCACGACACCATCGAGCAGGTTGCGACCATCTGGAGGTGCGTTGCATTGACCCAGCTTTCCCCTGCCCCTTGATCATCACCACAAGGTCTACATATCACCCGCAGTGCAGCAAGTTCCTGGTAGCATAATTACAAATCAGGGTAGCTCCCCGCAACAAAAGCAAAAATCATTGTGGTAACATCTAATGTCTTCATTTATTGTGCTTTTGTACCAGACTGAGCCAATCAGCTTGGATTATAAATAATTGGGCTGTGTGCATGCTTAACTGTATTTCTTCCACCAAAGGCCCCAACATCAGCTGCAACTCCAGCCACCCCGGGTAACACTTCAGGCTAGCCTGTATTACCATCTGGTTACCCAGGGTTCCTGAACTGTATAACTGGGACTTAAAGCGCATGCCAGAACAGCCTGATTCAAATCAGATTACTAATCATTTGACTAGATTCATGACCCTCCCTTGTTCATGTCCCCTTAATAAGTCTGATCATCTTTTTCACATTTAACCTGGCTAGTGTGCATGTTATCAGTTGGGTTATAGTATTAAGATTGCATTGCTGCATTGCTAATCTTATTTTCCGGGGTCTCAGGGCAGTTGCTGAAGATCCAGTCCTAGTGGTAAGTGAGAAGGGTGTGAGCACCTTATTACTGCCTCCTATTGATTGTGGATTTACAACTGTGTTATAGCTTAGGCCACTGGAGGGTTAGTGGGTGGTTATAGCTTCCCAGAGGGCTATACCAGAGCAGATAAACAACCCCAATACCATTTCTCTGGGTGAAGGCACCTTATTACAGAACTCAGGCCTCTCAACCTGTGTATAGTCATACAGGCAGGGGTAGTAGCCCTTAGAATAGTGCCACCTATGGGTTACATCTTGGAGGCACCGCTGGGATTAGCACCCTTCAGTGGCCAGAAGTCAGATTTTCAGTCCAGTCAAATTTTTCAGGAAAACTGGAAATAGAGGCCCTCACTACACCTAAATGGAAAATCTCCCCCCACAAGCTGGTTGTACACTGCATGATGGGGTGGAGAGAGGCAGAGGGGGTCAAACCCCACCACATCCTGCTACTGCTTGAGATGCCCACAGGGACTACTAATGAACTACTAATGATACTATAGAAGACACTGCAGGGAAAGTTAAGTGCCTGGGGAAGGTTGAAGTATGTGGGTGGGACTCAGACTTGTTTGCCCAGACCTCAGTGGCCCTCATTTCTTATAGCCTTCCCACAGACCCTGAGACAATACCCCCTGTTATCATGCCGGAGGGGTCCCAGAAAGGGTGCAGAGTTATTCATCTACACAGCAATCCATCTTACCTGGGGTCCCCATGGTAGAAGGATTTAAAGACAAACTATTGAAACTTCTAGCTGCTGAGGGACAGTCAGTCAAAGACTTGCAGAGGGCTTTGGAAAACTCTGAGAAGGTTACCCCCATTCAGTCTCCTTGGCCTCCCCAGCTTCTCCTTGGCCCCCCACCATTGTGGCATCCCCATTGTGATACCTTAAGTGCACTTGGACTCATCACAGGCTTAGACTGTTTTGGGTACTGTTCCCATGCCAGTGGGGGATGATGACTTGGAAACCTGGATGGACTATGCCACCCCCCCTTGTCCAAGAGTGGCAGTACTCAGAAAGAGAGAAAAGAAAGAGACTTATGGAAAGGTCGAGGGGCCTTACACTTGAAGCCATTCGGTTCCTTAAGTCCACTAACCCAGAGGCCTCTGCAGCTGAGTACATATCCACTTTAGAAGGGGTATCTGGCAGCACTGAGTCTGGGTAGGATTTAATGTGGAAATTTAATTCTGCTAAACAGTGGAAATATGAGAAGCTGCCTGCCTTTGTAACCCGGGTTGAACAGGCCCTGCAGCGGGTGCATTGTAAAGGGGGTATCTTGACTAGTGAACTGAATCGTGTCAGGCTGGAGCATATCCTTAAGTCTGCCCATTATTCAAGTGTGCTTATGCTAAAATTAAAGTTTCAAGACAGGAAAGCTAATCTTCCCGAATACTGTTGGCTGATGAAGGAGATCCGGGAGGCTGAGAACGACGAAGATGGCTGGGAATCATATGCAGGGGTTGCCCGCACTGCACCGACCCCTGAAAGGCCTGTTGAGAAAGAGGAACCCTCTGAGACACAACAAGTCCGTGAGCTTCTGAAAGAGTTAAAAGAGCTGAGAGCCAGCCATCAAGCTGTGGCTGAGGCAGACAAGAATTCTAGCCTTTGCTCCCCTAAGACTGAGTCTGGCAGTGAGGCCCCACCCGTGGATATGGGGGCCCATGCCCTTGCCACTGAACCCCAAACTGATTCTAAACTGGTGGAAGAGATGAGAGAACTGTGAATTATGGTGAGAGATCTTATTCATGCCACCCAATCACCCGCCCCCTGGCAGGACTGCGGGAGAATGGAGCCCGAGTTCAAACTGAAAGAAGACAGTAGGACTCCATCCCCAGATCACTACAAATCTCTTGAAGAGCCGAACCACCCTGGTGACCCTAGAGGTAGGGTGCTTTATTATGGGTGCAGAGAGGATGGACACATCCAGCGTAGTTGCAATTCCCCTGAAGATCTGCAGAAAGTCACCACCAAGTTGCTCAATTTGGTCCGGCAAAGCAATATAAAACCTCTGCCAGGCCCACCCCACAAGTATTTCTCCTCTAAAACCACTGTAGGTCAGTCTGCCAAACAGATTCCTCCAGAGTAGTCCAAGATGGTGGGCCCATTCATGGAAACCACAGTGACCGTTAATGGCATCTCCACCCAAGCTGTACTAAACAGTGACTTGCAGGTCACAATTGTATTTAAAGACTGGTATGACCAACACTTGTCCGACCTTCCGCCTTACCCCTAGAAGGATTGCATGTGGGGTTGAGTGACAAATCATATCCTTACCAAGGGTATGTATGAATTTGGCTATCTTTTCCTACTGCTATTGCTGGCATTGATGAACAAGTGGAGACCCTGGCCCTGGTGTGCCCACCAACTGGAATGTATGATGGTATCTCTTTGTTGATTGGCACCGACACCCATACATTCAGTTGGCTAGCCCAGCTCTGTCAGAAGAAACAAGCCAAATTGACTGGAAAGGCTCTACACATTCTGGCCATGGTGCACCGAACTTATGACTTACAGATGTAAGCTAGAGAGGCTGAGAAGGATGAGCCACTGGGAGTAGTATGGAAGAAAGAGCCAGAATCACTTGTACTGCCCCCAATGCTCAATGTACCATCAGTGGTGAGGTATGAATTAAGAAAGATGTCAAAAACAAAATTCATATGCTAGATGCCCCAAGAAGAGGGGAAACTGCCTGAGGGATTATTGGTTAAACTTAGCATCCTTGTAGCCCCGGCTCATGCTTATGTTCGGCAAGTAGTCGTGCAAGTCCAAAACATGTCCGACCGAGCTATCCAAGTAAATCAAGATTGCACCTTGGCTACTGTATTCTGTGCAGACACTGCAGTGTTACCTAGGAAAAACTGCAACGAGAGACTGACTGATTTGCCCTATGGGTTTTATGAGTTTCTGCACATGCCCCAGGGCATTTCAGGAGCTCCGCTACATTTTAACTTGAGAATAAATTAATAAACTCCGATTCTGTTATAGCCTCTACATTATACAGTTATTTTACCTCAGTCTTTATCAACGATCCCTTCAATCCACTACAATTATTTCATCTATATTTGTAATGTGAAAGTTGTCCAACAAAAGGACATCTATAATTTATTGTTATCTCTCAAGAAAACTACCAGTCCGGGACCAGATGGTATTCATCCAAAATTCCTTTTAGGTACTATAGATAAAATTACTCTCCCCTTATCAATTATCTTTAATAAATCTTTATGTGTATCTGAAGTCCCTGTTGACTGGCGTACGGCTATAGTGACCCCTATTCACAAACAAGGTTCCTATTCTTTAGTAAACAACTATCGTCCTATAAGCCTAACTTCCATTCCCTGTAAATTGCTTGAAACAGTAATCAAATCATTACTGGAGAAGGAAATAGTATCCCTTAACCTTACAGATGATACACAACATGGATTTAGAACAGGTCTTTCATGCACTACTAATTTATTATCATTTTACAATTTTATTAGTCTTAACCTTGACTTAAATATCCCCTCTGATGTTATTCTATTAGACTTTAGCAAGGCCTTTGATAAAGTGTCTCATAATACACTTATTTCTAAACTATTCATATTAGGTTTTTCAACAAATATTGTATTATGGATAAAAAACTGGCTGACTGGCAGATCGCAGAGGGTGCGGGTTAATGGCTATCTATCTGATTGTGGCTATGTGACAAGTGGGGTGCAAAGGGTCGGTTTGGGTCCAACTTTGTTTAATATTTTATCAGCATATGGTAATCCAGTCGACAAATCTACTGATTAAATTTGCTGATGATACTAAACTCGGTGGAGCAGTAAATAATGTTATGAACAGACAAACTTTAATCAATGACCTTTCAAAAATTGAGCAATGGGCGCATACAAATAAAATGGAGTTTAATACATCCAAATGTGCCATTTTGCACTTTGGTAGAAATAACCCTCAACAAGAATATTCATTGAACAACTCTATCATTAAAACCTCTTGCTTTGAAAAAGACTTGGGGATCTTAGTAAATAACAAGTTGTCTCAAGTTTCTCACTGTAATAAAATTGCAAATCAGGCAAACTCACTTTTTCGTAGAATAAAAAATATTTTCATTTCTAGAACTGAGCAATGTATCATCCACTTTATAGATCACACATTAGACCACATATGGATTATGGTTCTCCATTTTGGAGCCCATATCTTCGTGGCGATGTAGTGAGGTTAGAGAAGATTCAAAGAAAAGTCACAAAATCTATTCCACACCTAGCTCACGAAGATTATGATACGAGGCTTCATAAAACAGGGTTGCACTCACTTAAATTAAGAAGAACACGGGGCGATCTACTTCAACTTTTTAAGATTATCCAAAATCCTACTTTAATGAAACAATGTGGTATTTCATTTACGACTAGGAAAACTGGACCCCGATTTAACAATAGACAGCTTAATATTGCAAAATGTAATACTAATAATAGACAAAACTTTTTTTCAATAAGAACTCCGAGATTATGGAATACTCTCCCCCAGGACATTGTAGTGTCTCCCTCCTTTTTGATTTTCAAATCTAAACTGGATAATTGGCTGATCGAACAGGGTCATCTTCATTGATCCACTTATGTGGAGGACAATATTTATAGGCAACTGCCTTCTTTTGTCCAACTAACCAAGTAAACCAAGTAAACCAAGTAAGGTGACCCTGATCTGTCTGACATCAGGGAATCCCCCATTCCTGAAGAGTGGAGAAATAAAATCAGCCACAAGCTGGCTCAGAAAAGTAAGGTGTTTTTGTTGAAAGAGTGGGATGTGGGATGTGTCACTGGGGTTGAACGTTACATCAGACTGCATGACGAAAGGTCTTTTTGTGAGAGATCTCAATGCCTAGCCCCAGAAGACATCGACAACATTCAACGCCACCTCCAAGAGATGCTGGCAGCTGGAATTATACTCGAGTCTTGTAGCCCATATGCCTCTCCTATCATGGTGATCCAAAAGAAGAATGGCTCAGTAAGGATATATGTGGACTACCGGACACTGAACAGAAGAACTATCCCTGACCAATCCACTATGCCACGCATCCAGGATGCCTTTGACCACCTCAATTGGAGTCAGTGTTTTTTTGTGTTAGACCTCTGGAGTGGACATTACCAGATCTCGATAGCCCCTGAAGATAGAGAAAAGACAGTTTTCATTTGCCCTATGGGTTTTTATGAGTTTCTGCACATGCCCCAGGGCATTTCAGGAGCGCCCGCTACATTTTACAGGTTAATGGAGCGAGCAGTGGGGGACGTGAACCTACTAGAATGCCTTGTCTATCTAGATGATGTTATTGTGTTTGGACGGACCCTTGAGGAACACGAGACTCACCTGTTCAAGGTTCTAGACCGACTGGAGGATTTTGGCCCAAAGCTGTCTATCGACAAATGTCAGTTCTTCCAGCAGTTTGTAAAATATGTTGGTCACATTGAGTCATCTGAGGGGATTCAAACAGACCTGAGTAAAGTGAAATCTCTGACCACCTGGCTCCAGCCTTGCAGTCTTAAAGAACTGCAGAGATTCTTGGGATTCTGCGGTTACTATCACTGATTCATAAAGGATTACATCAAAGTCATCCACCCTTTGCTTAACTTAACTCAACTCAAGGCTACCCACCCACAAACAGAAAATACAAGAGAAGCGCAGTCAAAGAGGAAGAAAAAGTTTACTTTCAGACAAATTAATCTTTTAGAACCAGGTGGACTCATGAGTGCAAGGTGGCCTTCTATGATACCATTAACCAACTCACCCATGCACCTGTGCCTGCGTATGCAGACCCCGCCAAACCCAATGTATTGCACACTGACGCTAGCTTGAAGGGACTTGGTGCTGTTCTATATCAAGAATATCAGGAAGGCTTGCACCCCGTGGCATTTGTAAGCCGGAACCTAACACCGTCTGAAAAGGACTATCCTGTACACAAACTTGAGTTCCTTGCATTGAAGTGGGCCATTGTAGACCAATTTCATGAATATCTTTATGGTGTCAAAATTCTAGTAAAAACTGATAACAATCCCCTCACCTATGTGCAGTCTTCAGCAAAGTTGGATGCCACTGGGCTTCGCTGGTTATCTGCACTTTCCGCTTATGATTATTCAGTAGAGTACCAACCAGGCTTGAACCACATTGATGCTGATGCCCTCTCCAGGAGACCTGCCACTAACTTAGAGTGGGTGAGAAAGTCCGAACAATCTGTTAAGGCTGTTTGTCAAAAATTTGATAAAGATGAGCACTCCTGTCTGGAAACAGTTGATTGCCTGGTGGACTGTTTGGACCCTCCTGACACTTGTGTTCCTACGGCCTACTGCCATGTTGCAGCTTTGGACCTCAGCACTTTGCCACAACTGATTCCTGACAATATAAAGTGGGCTCAATCCCAAGATCCTATGAGTAAGCCTGTGTTGGATGCAATTCAAGCGGGAAAGAATGTGTCCAAGATTCATTCTCAAGATCCCAGAACTGCTCTACTGCTCAGAGAGGGACCCAGATTGAAGTTGCGTAACAAACTGCTTTACAGAGGTTACCAACAAACAAGGCAAGTTACCAAACAACAGTTAGTTCTACCTACAGCTTTTAAATGCGTGATGCTAAGAGCTCTTCATGATCAGATAGGGCATCTCAGTTGTGACCAGACTATTGATTTGGCTCGTGCTCGCTGCTACTGGCCCAAAATGGGTCCTGACATTGAGACTTACATAAGGACTTGGTAGTCATTGTCTGCAAAAGAAACTCAGCCCCAGAGGGCTGTACACCTGGTCAACATCTCCACCTGTGCCCCCATGGACCTCCTGTGCATTGATTTTCTGTGTTTAGAGCCAGATCAAAAGAACATTTGTAATGTTCTGGTCATGACTGACCATTTTATTTCAAGCACGGCCAGGACTACCCAAACAAAAGCCAAAAGCTTCCACTGTGGCAAAAATCTGAATAGGGAAATTCTTTGTCCATTATGGTGCCCCCCAGAGGATCCACTCAGATCAAGGGAGAGACTTTGAGAGCTGCCTAATTAAAGAAATGCTTTCACCTGGGGTGAAAGTCCAGAACCACTCCTTATTGCCCTCAAGGGGATCCACAGCCTGAATGATTCAAACACACGTTACTGGACATGCTTGGTATGCTTCACCACCGAAGCTCGAGGTGGAGCTAACAGATAGAAACATAGAAGTTGACGGCAGAAGAAGACCACCAAGTCCATCTAATCTGCCCATTGTCTTTAGCCTAGCCTTCTAACTGCCCTTGGGTTTGAGGGCTCCCTTGTATCTGTCCCAAGCATTCTTGAAACCTACCACTGTGCTTGCTCCCACCACCTCTGCAGGCAGGCTGTTCCAGGCATCCACCACTCTTTCTGTAAAGAAAACTTCCTGGTGTTGGTAGAGAACTGCCCTGCTTGCAGCCTTAGATCATATCCCTGGTTCTGCAACCCTTCTAAATTGAAGAGATCATCTATCGGCACCTGGTTTATGCCATTTATGTACTTGAATGTTTCAATCATGTCACTCCTCTCTCTTCTCTGTTCCAGGGAATACATGTTCAGTTCTTTCAGTCTATCCCTGTAGGACATCTTGTGCAGTCCCTGAATCATTTTTGTTGCCCTTCTTTGCGCCGTCTCCTCAGTCAATGTCCTTTTTCAGGTAGGGCCTCCATAACTGGACGCTGTACTCCAGGTGAGGCTTAACCAGTGATGTGTAGAGCGGCAGGATCACTTCCCTCTTCCTGCTTGTGATTCCCCTCCCAATGCATCCCAGCATACCACTGGCCTTTAATGCTGCCTTCTTGCACTGTTTACCTACCTTCAAGTTGTCTGAGATAATGATTCCTAAATTGCGTTCTTGGGTGGAGGGAGCTAGTCTTTCCTCCAAGGTAATATGCCTTATTTGGATATATTTTTCCTATGTGCATGACTTTGCACTTTCTGGCATTGAACCATGCTCAAGACCATTCTTCCAGTTTCTTGAGATCAGCTTCCATCTTGTCTACTCCCTGCTGGGTGTTGACCTTGTTGCATATTTTGGTGTCATATTCAAGAACAGACACACCTTTCCCCTGTAGTCCATTAGCTATGTCTGATATGAAAATATTGAAGAGCAGGGGTCCCTGTACTGAACCCTGGGGCACACTGCTGGTTACCCTACCTTCTGATGAGAATGCTCCGTTTACCTGCACTTTCTGGGTTCTACCCTGTAACCAGTTTTTAACCCATCTAACTACTTCTGATCCAACTCCCTGTGTGGTCTAGCTTCTTCACCAACCTTCTGTGCAGAACCGAGTCGAAGGCCTTGATAAAGTCTAAGTAGACCACAACTACCACCCCGCCATCATCTACAACCTTTGTAACACAATCAAAAAACTCAGTCAGATTTGTGTGGCATGACATTAGATTGACATGACATGAGATTAGCACATTAGTTCTTGCCTATAACTGCACTAAAAGTGATGCAACTGAATTCTCACCCTAGCATTTAATGTTTGGCCGGGAAGCCAGGCTGCCAATAGACATCTGCTTTGGAGTGTCCCCTGATGGAGCCAGAGCAGAAACTTACCTTCAGTATGTCCAGAAACTAAAAGCTCAGTTAAACCATGCATACCAATTAGCTAAAACCATTGTGGCAAAAGGAACTTAGCAAATAAAGAAAGGCACAACAGGCATATCAAGGCCCAAGAACTGCAGCCGGGGACAAAGACTTGTTAATGAATTTGGGATTGCATGGAAAGCACAAGATAGCCGACAGCTGGCATCACACCTCATACACTGTTGTCCGCAAGCTGGAAGACCTGCCAGTTTATAAAGTGCATCCTGAGAATGACCTACGAGCGGTAAAACCTATGCACAGAAATCATCTATTACCACTTGGGCAAATAATCATCGAGTCTGCACCCCAAGACACTGCCCCTCCCCGGCCTGTAACCAGAGCTGTGGCTAAAAAGAAATAGTTAATCCCCTCTTGGTTGTTAAAGATTCAAGGCCTTCTATTAGTCATGTTTTGAATGAGGTTGACTGCCAGTCCAAATCTGATGACAGTGAGTGTGAAGTTCCCTATTATCCATCCTATGAACTGAGTCAGTTGTTTCAAGGCAACCCTCTGTGTAATTCTGGAGATGACGCTGGACCCTCAGGACTGTCAAACCCGCCAGCCTTCTCCATGGCCCCTGTGCCCCCAGACAGTGAAATGCAAAGTATGACTTTTGATGCAGCTGACTTGGGTTTTGTGGAATTAGCTGAGCCAACAGAGAGAGCCAGAGATAGAAAGCACTGCTGTTGACATACCAGACAGTCCAGAGCACATTTCAACCAATGATTCCAATAGTACTATGGACAGTGATGTAAATAAAGTTAATGATGTTGAAGGTATCAGTGATGTGTTATATAATTTGAATTCCATGGAATTTCCTCTTGATGATGAACCTGGAATTTCAGAACACAGTAATGAAAGTAACCTTTCTGAAATAGAACCAGAAGCTGAAAGTGCTTCCAGTCCAAAACAGCCAGTGCAGAGGCACACTTTTCTTCAGAAGTAAACTTATTGACAAGCAATGAGCCGGGACAGATCAACCCTACTGCAACTGTTGAAAGAAACAAGCTTGTGCCTGCCCTTTCCAGAAAATCTGGAAGAGCCACAAAGCCTGTGATACGCCTCAGTTATGACTCCCCAGGAAGGCCTGTAGACCTCCCATTACATGTAGTTCACAAAATGGTGTACGTTTCTGAAAACTCTCTTCCAAAACTGAGATACTGTGCAACGTCCAAGCTAATAGTGAAGCCCTCCAATCAATATGCTAATGCTCTTGCTCCATGCAGCCCCAGTGTAGCTGATCGGGATAGGTCCCCAAGCCATATGGGTTAATATGCAGGAGGTAATACAGACCAGAATTGTAAAAGTGATGTGTTTAACTGCTTGAATCTAGTAATCTGTTATGAAAATGTGTTATGAATATGTTTTACTGTGGAAATGGCATTGGAAATGAAAAAAGTATAGTAATACTGTTGCTATAACCAGCTATTTCACTGATGCATCAGATTTTATTTTGTGGTATACCAAATGAAACATGCATGTGTCTTACTGATATTATTTTCTATATAGAATTTTATAGGATGTGTACACTTGATGCAGACACCAAGTTTTCCAGGCAGGAAAGAGTGTAACCCCTCACAAATTGGGATTTACTATACTATAAAGATCCATCTGCCCTGCTTGGCCTTTGGGGATTTTATATAATAATCCTGTTCTTGTGTTTGTATCTATATTTTTATGTGATCTGAAATCGGATAGTTTTTATTATCTTATTTGTTTTAATGTGTCTCTATTTATAATCCTGTACAGCGCTTTGGTTTTGAAATTGTACTTTATAAATAAAGATGATTATTATTATTATTATATGTCTTCCTGGGCTACTTAATGCCCACTGTCAGGCTGGTGTCCTGTCTTAAGTAGTTCTGTGTCTTTGCGTGAGAGTGCCATATTAAGCCTCCGACCTGTCCCTTTAAGAGAATAGCTAATCTGTGTTTAGAAATTGGTCTGTGTTGGGTTCAAGTGATTCAAGACTTGTGACTGGTCAGACAGTGATCTAATTTGCTCCATTCTGCAGTCACTACTTGTGCAGAGGGAGTCTATATAGGAACTGTGCTTATTTACTGTTTATCTATTATTATATTTAAGATAGAGATGTTTGTCTAACCTGCTTTGATTGCAGTTTGAACATTTGGATGGAAGCCACCATGTTAAGTCCTGGACTTCCAGTAACTGGACCAATCGAACCACTGGGGCCCTAAATGGATCCTGTCCCAGAGGTCTTGTGGGAAGAAAATTCTGCAGTCTTGCAGTTTTGGACAGTTGGTGACCAAATGGACCCGGAGGGGAGCCCTTACTGTGACTGACAGCTCCTTTAGCCAACTGAACCTTTGGATTAACAAGGGAAATGCCCAGTGTGCGAAGAGACAGTGGATCAGTTAGAGTTGGAGGTTGAAGTGAGAATAGCTCGAGCTTAGCAGGTGCTCCCAGTCGGAGCACAGGGGAATCGAGGAAGAGGCTAGACATGCCTTCCTGTCACTTTGTCCTGCATTGGCCTGCCTATTGCAGAAGTTGGACTTGTCCAATTTCCACCTTGGAACTGCGGCAAAAGAGAAGAAGTTTACCAGTGTCACTTGTGATTTGGACCGAAGACTTGCTCCTGAAGCGATCAGCCCATCTTGTGTGTGGATCATACTCAGATCAAAAGGTTTGTGCAATAAAGCTGTTAATTTGCAACCAGACTGAATCTGAACTGTTGACAAACATATTGATTGATTTAATTGTACTGAATGTGTTTTGTGGGTCTTGATTTGGTTCCCCACAGTTGAATCTGTTACGCTAGCTGGAGGCTTCAACAGCAGAAGATCACGAACTTTGCCAGAACTGTTCACCTGCCTGGGCCATGCCATCTTGGCCTAGGCTGCTACTCCTGCACCAGAGACCATTTCGGCGAGAGACCAGCTTGAGGTTTCGGCCCCCTGCACAACACTACCGAGCAGGTTGTGACCATCTGGAGGTGTGTCATGTTGGCCCAGCTTTCCCTTTGCCCCTTGATCATCACCACGAGGTCTAAATATCGTCCACAGTACAGCAAGTTCCTGGTAGTGTGAGTACAAATCAGGGTAGCTCACTTCAACGTAAGCAAAAATCATTGTGGTACCATCCAATTGTTTTCATTTATTGGGTTTTTGTAACAGACTGAGCCATCCGGCTTGGATTACAAATAATTGGGCTGTGTGCATGCTTAACTGTATTTCTTCCACCAAGGAGCCCAACATCAGCTGCAACACCGGCCACCCCCAGGCAACACTTCAGGCTAGCTTGTATCGCCATCTGGGTACCCAGGGTTGCTGAACTGTATAACTGAGACTTAAAGTGCATACCAGAACAGCCTGATTCAAATCAGAGTACTAATCCTTTTTTTTCCCCCAGATATTTTTTTATTGGAAGTATATTGAAAGTACAGAAAGTATAAAAGGTATAAAGAGACACACTGTGGCTTATACAACTCAAACGTATTGCAGATGAGTCTTGCAGTCATTTCCGTCAACTATTTTACATAGCAACAGCAATAGTTTAACACACTTTACTTTACAGTGTTTCCATTATGTGCAGGTTCGTGCTTTTCATACTGCCTGCGTCAGGTCAGTGGGCCTTCCCAGCCCAGGTCCCCCTACTGAGTATCTCTGTCCCAGGCCCCTTGGGGCTCTCAAGCCAGGGCTCTTGCCCTAGTTTGTTGTTAATCCCACCAGGCCTTCCTCCCATGTTGGCTCCCTCCAGCCCAGGACAAACCTGTCCCACACTCTGGCATACTCATGGCTTCTCTGTCTGGATTGGTATACAGTTTCTCCAGCATCTGGCAGCTTTCCATTGTGGCAATCCAGCTCCCGAAGGAGGGTGGCACAGACTGCTTCCACTCCTTCAGGATTTCCACCTTTACTCATGTGTATTGCATTTAATAGCAGTTTCTTATTTTCCTCTCCTCTTCTCCTAGGTCACCTAGGAGGACCTGCCTGGCTGAGAGTGCTATTGGTTTCCCTATGCTAGCTGTTAGAGTTTGGTTGATTTGTTCCCATAGGGGACCCAGTTCTGGGCACTTGTACATCATGTGTACTAAGTCTACTGCTGGTGCCTCACATCTGGGGAAACTTCTGTTTAAGCAGGGGTCAAATTTAGCAAGTCTGGCCAGGGAATAATATGCCCTGAGGGTGGTCATGTAATGTATGTATTTGTATTTGCTTTGTATGGAAAGGCTCCACCCTTCCTCTAGCAGGTTCTGCCATTCTTCTTCTGTTATTGGCTCTGCCAGAGTGTTCTCCCAGTGTTGCCTATGATGGTCTGTGTTGGTTACCATTGGTTGCATTAATATTTTATATAGTTGTGTTATCAGGCCCTTTGTGCCCCCCACCCCCATCGATGCCTGCGCTATTTCCAATGGGGCATGGAGGGCAAGACCAGATCCCAATTCTGCTAAGTAGTGTCGTAGTTGGAGGTATCTGAAAAAATGATTGTGTGGAAGGTCATATTTTTGGGACAGTCCTCAAATAGCATCAACATGTTGCTCTCATAGACATGCCCCAACAATCTGATATGGCAAGATGTCCATTTTGAGAAACCAGGATCTGCCAAGAATCTGAAAGGGTTGGAATATCCCAAAGAGGGATTAGATGTGTTAGTTCTGCTTGTGTTTCTTTTTGTGCGTGGGTTTTATGCCATCTCTGTAATAAGTGTTGTACTATAGGGTTATGTTTAGCAACAGCCAAGGTTCTGATGTTGGAGCTGTATAGTAGGCAGGCTGTGTATGTGGTCCTAGTTCATTCTTTTTCAAGTCCAATTCCTGCATTTCGAGTGTCTGGCTTAAACCATTCTCTGACTGCTGCTAATTGGGCTGCATAGTAATGATTTTTAAAGTGTGGCACTCCTATTCCCCCCCTCCCCGGGGCTTGTGTTGGGGGGGAGGAAATTGTTTAATCAAGAAAGGTGCACTAAGCAGAAGCTTGTTTCCAGGTGTGACCTGGGAGCACAAGCTAGTTAAGTGACTTGCTCAGGGTCACACAGTATGCAAGTGGGGCTGTGGATTCAAACTCAGGTCTCCAGGTTTGCAGCTCAGAGCCTTAAACCACTACACTACGTGTTAGTTGCTCATATTTTATTCTAGGGGTCTTTGATTTCCATAGCCAAGCTGTTGCCTGTGCCTGGAGTTGTTTAAAGAAGCTATCAAGGAGGGAGATTGGCAGGGTTTTAAATGGGTATAGGAATTTCGGCAGAATGGCCATTTTCAGGGTGTTGGCCCATCCCAGGAGGGATAGTGGCAGATTTCATCACCTGGAGCAGAGGTCTTTGGTTGTTTGGAGGAGCTGTGGGTAACTGGCCTCATATAATTTTTTATTTTGCTTTTAATGTTGATCCCCAGTTATCTGAGCCCTCCCTCTGACCATGTAAAGGGCAACTGCTGTCTGAGTTGGGTATGTTCACATCCACACAAGGGTAATATCATTGTCTTCCCCAGGTTTACTTTATATCCGGAGACAGTCCCAAAGTCCCATAGGACCTCAATCATAGCTGGGGGAGATGTCTCTGGTCATGTGATACACATTAGAACATAAAGGGACACTTTGGCTGTCGCCTCTCCCAGTGTGATGCCATATATGTTTTGCTGGAGCCTCAATGCTTGTGCCAGGGGCTCCAGAGCTAGGTCAAATAAGAGCAGCAACAGGGGGCACCCCTGCCTTATTCCTCTAGAGAGTGGGAAGGAAGGCGAGATCCAACCATTCATTTGTACTGTGGCAGTTGGATTGGAGTATATCACTTGGACCATTTCTAAAAAGTTGTTGCCGAACCCCATATTCTCCATCGTGTGCCACAGGTAGTCCCATTCTATCCTGTAAAATGCTTTTTCTGCATCTAGTGAGACCACCATCAGGCAGTCCCTGGAGTCTCTCTGTCCCCTGGCTACGGCCTGGATGAGTGTCCGGATATTGGATGCCACTCCCCTGCCCTTCACAAAACCCACCTGGTCCTCATGTATAATCTTGGGCAAGGTCTCCTCTAGTCTGTCTGCCAGGAGTTTGGTGTATATTTTATAGTCTGAGTTTAGGAGGGATATCGGTCTATAGTATGCCACCTCAGTCGGGGTTGGCACAATTTTGGGAGGACTGATATTCGTGCCTGGTGGAATGATGGTGGTAGCTGACATTTCTCTGTGTATTTCAGTGTGTCATAGGGGCCTGCTGTGGTGGCACTAAGCCTTTATATAGCTCCACTGATATGCCGCCCAGTCTGAGTGATTTCCCAGGGGTTAGCTGACAAACAGCCTTGATGACCTCTGCTTTGCGGATGTCGGCTTCCAGCATTGCTTTGTCTCCCTCTTCTATTTGTGCCAGATCTCTATAAAACTTATTTGTGTCTGGGACTGTTTTGTTGATGGGGTTGTCTCTCTCTTAAATATATATATTTGAGTAATATTCTACAGATTGGTGGTATATCCCTTTTTGAGAGCAAATGTATTCCCCTGGGAAAGATATTATCTTGTTTCTATGGCGCAGGGCTTATTCTTGTTTTAGTTAATATGCCAGGAGTTTACCACATTTGTCACATTGTTCATATATTCTAGCTTTCTGATAAACAAGGGCCCGTTCTATCATTTTACTATAAAGTTTGTTATATTGTTCCCGTAGATTTACCAGGGTCCTATAGGTTTTTGGATCCCTAGTGGCCCTATGCTTTCATTCTATTTCTGTGATTTGTTTGTGAATGTCCTTCATTTGTTTTTCTCTACATTTTTTTGAGTAACTGGCATATGCCATTGAAGTGCCCCTGATAAATGCTTTTGGGGGTCCCAGACCATCCCCAAGTTTTCAATTGAACCAGCATTGGTAGACCAAAATTTGGTGATCTCTTCATCCAGCTGTGCAATAAATTCTTGGTCGTTAAGGAAAATGGGATCCATCCGCCAGACACCAGCCTGTTTCTGCCCCATCCGGGACGCAGCTCCCAGTAAGTGAGGCATGGTCAGAAATCAATATTGGGAGGTACTTTGCTGATACCATCATGCGCATAGCTTCTGCTGACAGCAGTAGCATATCTATGCAGGTGTGGGACTGGTGTACTGGTGAGTAGTAGTAGTAATCCTGTGTGGTCGGGTGTATCACCCTCCACGCATCCACTAAGCCTAGAGAGCCCATTTGGTTGAGTAGCAGGTTAGCTGCTTTGGTGAGATGGTATGAGCGTATGGATGATCATCTAAACAGGGTCTAGTATGAAATTAAAATCTCTCCCATATAACCCACTCCCGTAGGGTTGAAAGTGTAAGTGTTAAGTCCTGAACAAATTGTCGGTCCAAAATTTGGGCTATAGACATTTAGCAGTACTACCATCTGTCCATACATTTCTCCTTGCATCAGCACCCATCTGCCTTGTGTGTCTGTCTGGGTGAAGATGTGTTTGAATGCCAACTGTTTGTGTATTAGAATAGCCACCCTCTAGCATGTGAGGTATAAGATGAGTAGTATATTTGCCCTACCCAATCCCTTTCCAGTTTGGTATGTTCGCATCTGTGAGATGTGTTTCTTGCAGGTATGCTGTGGTGGCCTGGTGTTTTTCAAGTACCCCAATACTTTTTCCTCTTAATGGGGTGGTTAAACCTCGATATTCCATGTTGTGATTGTTATTGGTTTATACATTTACTCTGTTTGGGGCTATTATTGCCAATAATGGCTTTCGCATGCGTGTTCCCTTTAGTACTGTGCTGGAAATAGCTCCGCCCTGGGAGCCATTATTCCCATCGCTAGCAGTCTCCCAACCAGAGTGTCATCAGCCCAGCATGTGCCATCCTGTGCATACAAATTAAGCATTTCAGCATTCACATTCATTACCAGTTTGTAGTACTCGTGGTGTCTCCTGTTGTTAGAAATATAACATAGTTGAGATCGTAGAGAATAACAGTAGAAATTTACATGCAAGAAAGCATAGAAATAAAAAAGACAAAATACATTCATCTTGGTCTAGTCTGTGTTTTTTTTTTTCACAGTCCATAAGGGGAGTGAGCTCCAGAGCAGGTCCTGAGGGTACCCTGTTGCTCTCCACCCTACCCCTTGTAGAGTTAGCTGTTCTTGGTTTAGTATAGGCTAATCATTCTTAGTTCTGTTGGTTTCCCCACTAGATGCATGGTTGTGGCTCCTACAGCTGTATGCTCCTTTATACTTTGAGGAAAGAGCCCCTGAAGAGGGTGCAAGGCTCTCAGATCAATGAAAAGCATTTCTGTTTTATATTTTATAGGGAGTGTGGGTCTTTTAAAGGGATATTCCTTTCGGTAAGTTTACCACCCTCCAGGGCATACCTCTCAAGTGTCCCTGATTTTCAGGGATGTCCCTGATTTCACCTCAAAATTTTACTCTGTCCCTCCTAAAATCTGTGTTCCCCTGACTAAACAGTGATGACTGTAAGATTAAAATTATGTCAAACAATACAGTTGCAGACTTCTTATTCTTCAGAAAATGTATTATACACTGAGTTCCTTATTCTGCCAGCTTCCTGAGTGGATAGCATCAATTTTAAAAATGTGTCCCTGATTTTGGGCCTTTGTCCCTGATTTATGAGGCAGGAGGTTGAGAGGTATGCTCCAGGGATGTATCCCAGTTTGTAAATTTACATTAGGGATTTGACTGAGCTGCAGCCCTCCCTCCCCTTGAACAAAGATCAACACAACATTAAAACAATGTGTTACCCCACAACTCAAGATTTCGCTCATGTGTGTAAACTCCATTGGGTCATTCGTACAATTGCAATTTCTAAGCCTGGCACCCCTATATTTTTTGCCTATCCCTGTCATTTGTTGTTTCTCTCTCTCCCGACCTCCCCCAGTTATGCTGTTTATACTAAGGTTCATACAAAGGTTTAAGGAGCTAAGAAGGCATAATCAGCCCATTATTTCCTCCTTCACATTTACCCATAATATGCTATTCTATTTCCTTCTAATATGTGCTTATCTAATGTTCTCTTAAACTGTACCTTTGTATTTCTGGTCACTACCTCCCTGGGCAGTCCATTCCATGGCCCTACCACCCTTTATGTAAAAAAGTCTTTCTTCTGTTTGTATGAATTTTTTTTTCCTCTGAGCTTTAAGGGGTGCCCTCTGGTACAGATTTCTGGATTTTTTAATGTTAGGTTTAAACCTGTAGTATATTCTCATTTTGTATTATATCACAATACATTAGTAAATCCCTCTCACTCTCGTAGTCTCCAATGACATTAACCCCAACTTCCTCAATCGCTGCTCATATCGGAGTCTCTTATGTTAAACACCATTTTGTTGCTCACTTTGCATCCTTTCCAAAGCATACACCCGTGCTTTGATATGGACCCCATACCTGACTACCATAGCCCAATACCAGTCTAACATATGCTCTATAAAGTGGCATTACCACGGCCTCACTTCTACTCAATGAAGTTTCTTTTTTATTGCCCACAGCACTTTATTAGCCTTTGCAATTTGATTATTATAGTGTGCCTCAAAGGTTAATTGACTATTTATAATAATTTCAGGATTCCTGTCTTCTTCTGATTTTCTTAGGATTTGACCATTTAGGATATAATTATGTTTATTATTTGTTTTACCAAGGTGTATGACACAACATTTCTCCTGGTTAAAGGTCATAACCTTTTTATTTGCCTAATCTTGGATGGTATCCAGATCCCTTTGGATGGAGTCAACATTATCTATAGTTGTGGCTTTACCGTCTAGTTTTGTGTCATCTGCATATTTATTGATCCAGTTTAAGGATTCCCTCCCCATCATATCCATGAATATTTTAAACAGCACCGGGCCCAGCATCAACCCCTGCAGCACTCCACTTGTCACCGGTACTGCCTCCGACATATACCCATTTATGCTAACTCTCTAGGTCCTATGCCCCAACCATGCACCCACCCATCCTGTAATTTGTTCCCGACATTTCTGTCTTGTAAACATTTAATGATCTCATGATGGGGTACTTTATCAAAGACCTTAGCGAAGTCCAAATAGATACAGTCCACAGGTTCTCCTCCATCCAGAGCTGCTGATATTTTCTCATAAAAACACAACAGATTTGTAATGCAGGACCTCCCGGCACAGAAACAATGCTGATCTCTATCCACCTGGCCAGTGGTTTCCAGGTGAATATTTATATAATCTTTAATAATTGACTTAATTCACTTCCCTGGCACCGATGTCAGGCTTATAGGTCTATAATTTGTGTGGTTTGTTCTGCCTCCTTTTTATGCTCGCTTGCGCACATGCGCAAGAAATATGTTGCAGCAGATTGCTCCAGAAGCAGGTTGTGGAGGTGCAGCACTGTTGTGGCCAATGTCCCTGGTGCCTTTTGAGGCTTGGCCAGCTTTCCCCAATGCAGTGGCACGCTGCTGCTGACACTAGTTCAGCCAGCATGCCACCACCTTCAAAGGCTTTCGCCGCGGCAATCAGGGGCCGCCTTGTCATTGCAGCATCATTGCAGACATTCCACTGCAATGAGGGAGTGATTCGTCATTGCAGGATGTACCTTGCCATCCCTATGCCGCCCCAACCCAACACATTTGCCGACAGGGAAGCCCACTCCCTGTCAGCACACTGTAACCCCCTCTCCCCATTTGTTGTTTGCCAAGAGGGTACCCAATCCCCCTCGGCTTATGTGCCCCCACTAACATCTTTCTTTGCCGGTTAGGGAGCCCAATCCCCATCGCTTCAGTCCCCTACCTTTCAATTTTACAACAGGGAGCCCATTCCCCATCAGCATAATGTCCCTCTCCGATCTGTTGTGTGTCGAGGGGTGCCTAATCCCCTCGGCTCTTTTCCCCCCGTATGTGCCGACAGGGCTGCCCAATCCCCCATCGGCTACAGTCCCCTCTCAAAACACTCAGGTGGCATACTGGTAGCCCACCCAGTGTGCCAAATGTTTCTGTAAAACCAAAAACCATCCTGTGATGTTTTTTTTTTTTTAAACCCTGTAAAACAAAAAACGGTCCCTCATTGCATTCGGTGTCCCTTCCCCCACCCTCTGCGCACCCTGTCTCCCCACACTCCCCTCACCCCATACTTACCTCTGGAGCCCAGCGCGACGATCTTCAGTGGACAGGGTACACATCTGCACTCTTCAAAGCCGACAGTGAACTGAAGAAATGCCGGTAAGCTGTATAATGCCATAAATAGGGTTTTTTCAACTTTAGTGTATATCTCAGGCATTTTGGGGAATTTTGGCACCAAATTTTCAACATGGGGTTATTGGGACCCCTCCTCATGAATTCAGTCACTCTCATGCGTTATTCAGTCTCGAAAGGTGATTTCGTGGTCACTGCACAAAATCATCTTTCGGACTGACTAATGAAACAACAGTGTCACTGTTCATGAGGTGGGTCTCAAGAAGCCTATGTTTCAAATTTGTGGAAAAAATCCAAAATGACTGTTTTATGAGCCGCCCATTGCACAGTTTGCATGCAAGCTCGTAACTTCGCTAATCTGTAAATTTCAGTCCAGATTTTCAACATTACCATTTTTCCACACCTACTTATGAACAATATAGCTGTATTTACCATCCTAGCCAAATGTGTTTTCACACTCTGGCGCTAATAGCGCTGTCGCTTTGGGAAATCAGTTTTGGGATAGATTGAGAAAATGACAGTGGCACTGTTCATGAGCAGAGGTCCTAAAATGCCTATGTTGAAAATCTGGTGATGAAAGTCCGTAAAATGACTGTTACAAGTGTGCGTTGCGCAGTTTCCACGCACCTTTGTAACTTTGCAAATTTGTAATATTTTCATGCCAGATTTTCAACACTGGCATTTTTTCACACCACCTCCGTACAGCTGTCATTTTTCACATCCTGGACGAAATATGCTTTCGCACTTCCGGCGCAGAATAGCGCGATCGCTTTGGGAAATCAGTGTTTGGGACAGATTAAGATCGAGCGAGTGAGAGATGGGGAGTGAGCGAGCTCAACTGAGCTCTGTTGGGACTGCTGTGGATTTCTTTGTGGGCAGAAAAAGGCACCAATGCAGGCAGGAGCCTAGTGCAAAAGGGCAGCCTGCAGCGCCAGGAGAAACAGAAAGAGCGAGTGAAGGAGGGGAGTGAGCGAGCTCAACAGAGCTCTGTCAGGACTGCTGCAGATTCCTTAGGGCAGAAAAGGCACCAACACAGGCAGGGGCCCAGTACAAAAGGTCAGCCTACAGTGCCGGGAGAAACAGAATGAGCGAGTGAGAGAGGGAAGTGAGCGAGGTCAATGGAGCTCTGCCAGGACTGCTGCAGATTTCTTTGTGGGCAAGAAAAGGCGCCAATGCAGGCAGGATCCCAGTACAAAAGGGCAGCCTGCAGCGCCAGGAGAAACAGAACGAGTGAGTGAGAAATGGGGAGTGAGCGAGATCAACAGAGCTCTATTAGGATTGTTGTGGATTTCTTTGTGAGCAGAAAAAGGAGCCAATGCAAGCAGGAGCCCAGTACAAAACGGCAGCCTGCAGCGCCGGGAGAAATAGAACGAGTGAGTGAGAGAAGGGGAGTGAGCGAGTTCAATGGAGCTCGGCCGTGACTTTGGGTCCTCTGTGATCCTATATTACAGCAGGGTCTCTGGAGTGGAGACAAAGCAATGATTGGATACTTTTAGGATTGCTTTAATAATACAGATTTAGTTGTTCTGTTTATTTCTCTAACTGAGCTGAGTAATACTTGGAGGGCTTTGGATTTCTAATTGGGCTAAGTGAAACTATATGAGAGCTGAGAACAAAAAGTATGGTAGCTGAGGGTGAAAATGGGAAAGGAGGTTTTAGGATTGCTACAGTAATTCAGTGTCTAATGGCTGAGATTTGAGACTGAATTAACCCGGTTAGGCAAGGCAGTAGGGGGACTAGTGTGGGGGGGACAGGAATTTGAGTAAATAGGGGCCTAACAGTTGTAGTAGGGTACATAACCTGGGAGTAGGAGCTTGTAACATAAGATGGGGGCCAAAATGGGGCAGATGCCATATGTCAGTAGGGCGGGCATCTTTGGAAGGGTGGTGGGGTGTACAGGGTGTGGGTCCGCCATGATCCTGGACTGGGCTTGAAGGATGGGGTGGGTGTATGGTCTGTGGATGACTGGCTAGTTTGAGGGAGGAACTGTGGAGGTTAGGGAGGAGTCTAAGTAGCAGGGCAGATGAGTATGGTAGGCATCCTGGCTGGGGGGGAATAGAGCACAGCAAAGGGGGATGGAGGAAGAACAACTAGGGACTAAACCCGACCCCAGTATCAGTGGCACTAACAGAAAAGAGAGGAGAAGGAGGGGTGCCGAGGCGAGGTGGGTGGCCTCTGATGGGGGAGGAAGATACCATGAGGAGTACCAGGGGAGAGAGCAGATGGCTGCAGGTAGGGTGGGACCAGGGTTGGCACGGAGGGGAACAAGTAGGAGGAGAGAACCGTTAGGGGAAGAGATGTAGGAGGGGTATCGACTAGGAATAGATTCAAGCCTCTGCTATGGGAGAGAGAGGGAAAGCAGGAACATACTGAAGGAGGGGCGGACAAGTGGGGCATGAGAGGGATGGCAACAAGTAGAGGAAGAGATAGCGAGGACAAAAGGGTAGAAGGGGCTAGTAAGGAAGGAGGGGTTGGTGACTGGAGGAGAGACGGCTACAGGAAGGGGAAAGGATGGGAGGGGCATCACTATCGGGGTAGAAGGGAATAGGGATTCTAAAGCTACAACAGTGGGGATAGGAGAGGGGTTGGAAATCAGCAGGGAAGGAGCAGAGGTCGACATGGGAAGCCCAGTAGGAAGTAGTCAGGCTGGGAAAGGGTTCAAGGGGAATAGGAGGAATAAGGCAGAGAAAAGGGGTGAGGCAGAAGTAGGGGCACAGATACAGAAGTCACAGAGGGAGCAGCTGGTGGGGGTAATGGGCTGGGGAAGAATGAATACTGGGGTGGTGGAAGGGGCATTAGAAGGAAAGGGGTAAGGGATGGGAGTACTCATCCTATGGGATTGTATACTGAAAAGGGTGAGATGGGGTGGAAGGGGGGAAGGCACAGCCGTATTTGGATTGAAGCTATCCCCAGGTTGACTGCAGATGGGGCAGGGCAGACACTGCTCAAGTGTGCAGCGAGGGGGAGGAAGAAACCTCATTTGGTGTTGTATGTGGGTACAAATGACTTGGTGGGGGAGACTGTGGAAGTAGTGAAGAGGAGGTTTGAGTACTTGGGCAGGCAGAGTGAGGGGGTAGGGGAGTTGGTGGCATTCTCGGACGTACTGCCGGTACCATGTGCAAGCATGTGGAGGAAGAGTAGGCTTAAGGAGTTCAACGAGTGGCTGAGGGATTGGTGCCACACCAAAAATTATGGGTTAGTGACTAACTTGGGTAGGGTCTGGGGGAATAGTGACTTGTACACGGGGGACAGGGTACACTTGAGCAGGAAGGGGAGAGGAGTATTAAAGGCAGGAAGAGAGGGGTATATCTCTACTAAGGTGGATTTAAACTAGTGGGGGTGCCCAAAGACTGAGGTTGGTAGAAAGGTCCAGACAGGGGAGCCTAATGAGCTCACCCCCCCCCAGATATAGGTAAAGGTAGAGGCGTAGTAACCCTGGGAGGGGGCGGGCAGAGTGTTCTGAGTGTAATACACCTGGTAAGAATAAGGAGGAGAAAGGTGCAGACTACTGGGAGGAGGGACACAGGCCAAGGAGGAGAAGAGTGAGGAGAAGGAGGGGTATGGGTGGAAGGTGGTCTGACTAAATGGATATAGAACTGGTTACAGGGAGAGTGCAGAGGGTGGTGGTGGGGTAGCTCTCGGCACTAAGAACAGTGACAAGTGGTGCCACAGGGTCAGTGCTGGGCCCGGTGCTATTTGGGCTCTTTAACTCCGATATAGCACATGGAGTGGGAGCAAGGTAGACTGTTTGCACATTATACCAAATTGAGGAGTGTGGTGGATGAAGAGACCTAATGAAAAACTGCAGGGGACCTAAACCAACCACAGACATGGTCGGTGGAGGGCAGCTAGGATTCAGTGCAAAGAAGTGTAAGATGATGCACTTCAGAGCTGAGAACCAGAAGAGGGACTATTGATTGGGGATCACAGAGGAGGAGAAGGACCTAGGGGTGTTGGTAACTGGGAGCATGAACAACTCAGCTCAGTGTAGGAAAGCAGCAGCGAAGGCAAACAGAATGCTGGGATGCATCGCAAGGGGGTTTTCATCCAGACACAGGGATGTGATCCTACCTCTGTACAGATCATTGGTCACACCGCACCTAGAGTACTGTGTGCAATACTGGAGGCCATACCCGAGGAGAGATACAAAATTACTGAGGGTGCAAAGGAGGGCAACAAAAATGTTAAAGGATAGAAACATAAAATTTGAAGGCAGATAAGGACCATCGGCCCACCTAGTCTGCCCATTTCCCTTCCTAACAGATAAGCTGCAGATCCTAGTTAATCAACAGCCTACTTCCTCCTACCCCCCCACTAGAATTGCCTTATGTCTGCCCCATGCATTCTTGAATTCCCCCACTGTTTTTGACTCTACGACCTCCTCAGGAAAGCTGTTCCATGTATCCACAACCCTCTCTGTAAAGAAATACTTTGTCACATTACCTCTGAGCCATCCCCCTTTATCTTCAAATAGTGCCCCCTTGTTTTTGCACATCTCTTTTTCTGAAAGATACTACCCTCTTGGACTTTGTTGATTCCCTTGAGGTATTTGAAAGTTTCTATCATGTCCCCCCATCCCTCCTTTCCTCAAGGCTATACATCTTTAGTTCCTTTAGTCTTTCTTTATATGTCTTCTGATGCAGACCCTGCATCATTTTGGTTGCCCTCCTCTGGATAGCCTCTACCCTGTCTACGTCTTTGCGGAGATGGGGTCTCCATGACTATACACAGTACTCCAGATGTGGTCTTACCAATTGTCTGTACAGAGGGCCAACAACTTCCTGTTTTTTACTGGTGATGCCTCTCCCTATGCATCCCAGTATCCCCCCAGCACTCCACACTACCTTCTCACATTGCTTGCCCACCTTTAGGTCATCTAATATGACTACCCCAGGTCCTTTACATTTCTGCTGTTGTCAGTATCTCACCCCACATTGTGTACTCTTCCCTGGGTTTTGTTTCCAGGTGCATTACTTTGCACTTCTTTGCATTGAATCTAAGCTGCCATACATTTGACCATTCCTCCAACCTTGCCATGTCCCTTTTCATCCTTTCCACCCCACCTTGTGTATCAATCCTGTTGCAGATCTTTGTGTCATCTGCAAAGAGACATACTTTCCTTCCAGTCCCTCTGCAATGTCACTTATAAGGACATTAAAAAGGACCAGCCCCAGTACTGAACCTTGCGGTACCCCACTAGTAACCCTCCTTTCTTCACTGTGGACTCCATTTACTATTATCCACTGTGTCCTGTTGTCCAACCAGTGTTTTACCCAGGCTACCACCCTGAGACCCACTCCCAGGCTGGCTAATTTGTTTATTAATCTTTTGTGTGGGGCTGTGTCAAATGCCTTGCTAAAGTCTAGGTAGGCCATGTCCACAGCCCCTCCCTGGACTACTGCTTTGGTCACCCAGTCAAAGAAATCAATTAGATTTGTCTGACATGACCTTCCTGCTGTGAATCCATGCTGCCTTGTGTCCTGTACCCCACTGGCCTATAGGTACTCAACAATTCTTTCCTTCAGAAGTGATTCCATCATTTTCCCTACCACTGAGGTCAAACTGACAGGTCTGTAGTTTCCTGCCTCTATCTTGCTCCCACGTTTGTGAAGGGGAATCACATCCGCCCTCTTCCAGTCCTCGGGTACCACCCCATCCTCCCATGATTTATTAAAAAGGGTAGTCAGTGGTGTTACTAGTTCTTCCCTTAGTTCTTTTAAAATTCTGGGGTGAATCCCATCAGGCCCCATTGCTTTATCCACCTTCAGTTTTAAGAGTTCTTTCAGAACTCTTTCTTCTGTGAAAGGACTAATATCAACCCCCATCCAGAGTGCTTCTATTGACTGGATTGGGTATTTCTCCCTGCTTTTCCACTGTGAATACTTAGCAGAAGTATTGTTCAGTATCCCTGCTTTTTCACTGTCGCTCTCTGCCCAACCACCTTCCTCTTTGTTCAGCCTCAGGATCCCTGCCTTAGTCTTTCTTTGCTCCTTAATGCACCTATAAAAGGTCTTATCCCCCTTCTTAACCGAGCTGGCTATCTTTTCCTCAGTTTGGGCCTTTGCTATTCTGACTGCCTTACCCGCTTCCTTCTGCTTTAACTGGTACAGTTCTCTGTCCTGCTTCTTCTGTGTTTCCTTATACTTCCTAAATGCTATATTTTTTTCCCTTAATTTCCCCGCCACTTCTTTTGAGAACCACAGTGTTTTTTTTCTTTTGTTTTGATTTGTTTATTTGCTTCACACAAAGACTTGTTGCCTCTGTGATGGCAGTTTTGATGTTTCCCCATTGTTGCTCCACCCCACCTTCTTGCCTGTTTGCTAGTGCTTTTCTGACGCACTCTCCCATTTTGTCAAAATCAGCCCTCCTAAAGTCCAGTACCTTCACTTTTGTGTGGCTTGACTCTACAGCTAAGTTTATCATGAACCACACTGTTTGGTGGTCGCTTGTTCCCAGATGGCTACCCACTTCAAGATCAGAGATCCTCTCTCCATCCCCATTTGAGAGTACCAGGTCTAAGATTGCTCTCTCCCAAGTGGGTTCCAAAACTAGCTGTCTGAGGCATGTCCCCTGTAGGGCATAGAGAATGTCCCTGCTCTCAGATGTGGCTGCAGCAAAGGTGTTCCAGTCAACATCTGGCATAATCAGGTCCCCCATCAGCAATATCTCCCCTTTCTCTGCCATCCCAAGGATGCCTTCTATCATTTCCTTGTCCATTTCTTCCCCCTGAGACGGGGTCTGTATACAACCCCTGTGCAGATTATGGAGCCATTTCCAGTCTCCAGGGTGACCCACAGTGCCTCCCCTCCTCCTTGTTTACCCTTTAGTTCTGTTGCTTTTATCCCTTCCCTTACATACAGAGCTACTCCTCCTCCTCCTCTTCTTCCCTCCCTGTCCCTCCTGTAGATTGTGTACCCTGGTATGTTGACATCCCAGTCATGGTTCTCTGTGTACCATGTTTCTGTGACTGCCACAATATCCAGGCATCCCTCTTCCATCAAGGCCATTATTTCAGGGAGCTTTTTACCTAGACTATAGGCATTGGTACTCATTACCCTCCATTTTTTATGGCTTTATTTCTTTTGGCCGCATCCCTGTCCCTACTGCCTTTGTCCTTTTCTCCATTTACCCCTGCCCTTCTCCCTATCGACTGCTCTATTTTTGTGTTTACTTCACTAATTACCCTGATTTTTGGGGGCTAGGATTTCCTTCTCCTCTTCAGTGCTCCCTTGCTAGTTTAAATGCTTGCCACTGAAGCATTTAAACCTATCACCTAGGATCCTGGTCCCTCCAGGATAGATGGAGACCATCGCACCTGTATAGGCCTGCATCCCTCCAGGTGGAGCCCCAGTCCCCAATGAAGCCAAATCCCTGAGCTCTGCACCAGTTTTTCAACCAGTCATTGAATCCCATGGTGCAGAGTGCCCTAGCCTCATCCATGCCATAGACAGGTAGCACTTCCGAGAAGTTACCATGTATGCTACTTGTCTAAGGCCCCTCCCCAACTCCACAAACTCCTGTTGCACTGCTCTGATCCCATTCTCAGCCAGGTCATTCATCCCTAGGTGGATAATGACATCCAGTCCCTCCCCCTTGCCACTGCTCCCATGATCCTGAGGATTCATTTCCTGTTCCTTCAAGCCTAGGCACCAGGCAGGCACCTTACCTCCCTTTCCCCTCCCTCCCCCAGTTCTACCTCCCTAACAATTGAGTCCCCCACCAGGAGTTGTTTTCTTCCCCTATAGGGTCCTGGGCCACCCTCCTATGGGTCTCCATTGTGCTGGTTCACAGCATCCTCCTTGGTCTCCACTGCAGGTGCTTCCATAAAGGAACCATGCTTCATCAGAGTGACGAATGAATTTTGGAGAGGCACAACTGGAGGAATGCACCTCTGTTCCACCACCCTCACCCTCCCTGAGCCACCGTGGTCCAACCACCTCTTCTTGGCAACCTCTGAGGTAGTGGTGGTGGCCTGGTAGTCCCTGGTGGGGAGCAGGTTTCCTAATCCTTGCCAGGTCAGCATGGAGACGAACAATCTCCTCCTCAGACCAGAGAGGTTCCTGCAAATAGGGCAGCAACACAGTTTCCAGAATGTCTCCTGGAAGACTGCTGCTCCACAGCTAGTGCATTGCACCACTCCCCACATGTCTGTGTCCCTTCCAGTTACAGATGCTTTTTGGTTTTTTGTTCTTATTTTAGTATGTGCAAGCTTGTGAGTCTCTCTACTCCCTATTCAATGTGCTGTGCCTTTAAGGATATGAACAGATGTATGTTGTTAGCAGTTTTGAGGAAGTGATGTCAGAGCCCCTGCAATAAAGGAAGTTATGCGCTTGGGGCAGGTGGGGTGAGGGGAAGGGTGGTGGAGAAAACCTATGTTGTCCAGAAACAATCACCTACAACTCTTACCTCCACCCTGAGAGTGCCTTCCTTCCTTCCTTTCAGTCCCCTATTTCACAAAGGTTAAGTAACAGGTCTAGTCACAACTGACTGCAAATATCTCTCAGCTACAGTTCCTCCCAGGCAAATTAAAGTTAAAATTAAGAAAAGTCCACCCCAAAAACAGAATCAATATTAGTTGCTTACACAGGTCCAAAAAGTCATAATTCAGTTCAGTGTAGTCTAGAAAATAACCTCCTTGATTCAAGGAAGCCGTGGCTGTTTTCTCACTCTCCCTGTCTTCAATGTGAGAAAGAGACTGCAACACCTCTGCGACAAAAAAAACTT
The DNA here is from genome assembly GCA_016271365.2 of Neoceratodus forsteri. Classification (NCBI taxonomy): domain Eukaryota; kingdom Metazoa; phylum Chordata; order Ceratodontiformes; family Ceratodontidae; genus Neoceratodus; species Neoceratodus forsteri. The sequence goes on along the minus strand of JADMNL010000024.1, from coordinate 119,733,330 downwards.
TTCAGCAAAAATAAATAAATAAAATAGGGACAAACAGTAATTCTGCTTAGCCTAATGATAAAAGGTCACAAAATTTAAGCACCACCTGTAATAATTTCACAGAAGATATACCCTGTAAGAAACACTTTGCTACAGAGAAGAATAAAGCAGTAACAGAAGATATACCTTGCAAAAGACATTTTGAATCAGAAGATTACAGCAGTAATATGTTAGCATACACCTGTAGGCACACTTTGTAATAATGCAGCAGATGAAGGTATAACCTGCAACAGCAATGTGAATCAGAGAAAATATAGCAATAAAATGTTAGCAACAAACAGTAACAATCCTTGTGAGTACAAAATAAAACAACAACACACAGAAAATCTGCCTAGCCAAAAGTCTTAATCCTTTCCTTACTCTGGTAAGGTTCAGAGTTCTGTCCTTTCAAGCAAGCTAAAAGGAAAGAGCTCAGGTGAAGCTAGGTGCCTTGGCCAGCAAACCTAGCCTTCCACCTCTGGGATGGAAGGAAATGAATAAGAAGTTAGGCTTAAGGAGCTGAACAGGTATACACTGGAGGAGAGGAGGGATGGGGGATATGATTGAAGCGTTTAACTACCTGAGGAGGTAAATAAACCTAGCACCGAGGGAGTTTTTAAACTGAGGAGTGGAAGAGAGATGAGGGGGCACAGACTAAGGTTGTAAGGGGGACGTTTCAAGAGGGAAATGAGGAGGTACTACTTCTCTGAGAGGGTGGTATCTAGTTGGAATGCACTGCCAGAGGGAGTGGTAACATGGGACAGTCAATAGCTTTAAGAAGGAGGATAAAGCAAGAGGAAGAGTCAGGGGCAGCTGGGACAAGCAGGGAGGAACAGAGGGGAGGAGGCTGGGGCAGCTGCAATCTAGGATGCTAGCTGCACACCTCGGGCAGACTTACATAGACCAATTGGTGTGTTCTGCTGGCAGATTTGTATGTTCATATGTTCATAGGTGTAACCCCCCCTACAAATGGGGGTTCCTGAAAAATCTTCCTTGAGCTTGCCTAAATGCTCACTGCCAGGCTAGTGTTCTGCGTTTGAGCAGTTTAAATGTATTGCCAGAGAGTGCCTGCATAGCCTCTGTGTACTGTCTCTTTAAGGGCTGACTGGATTGCAGTCATAATTAATCTGAGAGAGAGCTCTGTTAGAAGATGTACTTGTTTGCTGATCATTTGTTAGAGTAGTAATAATATTGCAGTTTGTTCTAACCTGCCTTCTTTGCAGCATGGACAGTTCTGTTTGTTGCCATCATCTTGGTCCTGGACTGCAGAATGGGCCAATTAGTACATTTGGGACTCTAAAATGGAGCCTGCCTACAGGGGCTTGGTGAGGCCCAAACCTGTAGGAATTGTAGTTTGGGGCTTTTGGCGCCTACCATAACTTGGAGGGGGAGCCCTTGTTGTGACTGACAGACAGATCAGCCAACCGAACCTTTTGGATCTTGGGGAAAGTCCCACACTGCTTCCAGTTTCAGTTAGATCTGAGTTGGGAAGTGAAGAAGTAACAGTTCGAGATAGTTTTGGCAGCAATCCATAGTGGATTTGCGTGGGATCACTGTGGAAAGGCCTGAGTTTGGCCTGCATGCCTGCCTGCTGTTCCTAATAGGAACTTGTGGGGGGTTTTTTGGACCGAATCCGAATTTGGAGACCGAATTAAGCCACTGAATTGTGACCAGGCTTTAACCTGAAGAAGACCGATGATTTGCTGAATGCGATCGGCCTGTCAGGACTTCCAGCTACCTCTGAACTCCCAGATTGTGCAGAGACTCTGTAATTGCGACCGGAGAGCCATTTGCCTGGTACAGTGGAATTTCCTTACGTGTGAATGTGCTGTGTATTCAAAGTGGGTCATGATTTGGTTCCCCACTGTGCGTCTGAAATGTTTTTTGCTTGCTGGAGGCTGTATCCAGCTCCACGGACTGAATCCGTATCCATTTCTATTTGCCTGGGCCCTGCTACACAGGCCCAGCCAGAATACCTGCTACACAGAGAAAGTCATCGACAAGAGACCTGCCTGGGGATCAGCCCCCTGCCCAACGCCTTGAACAGGAATGATGCCTTGGTAATTCGTTTGAGCCCTGCTTCTCCAGGCACTCCAGTTCAACAGCCTGCAGTCTTGATTTCATCATGCCTGTGTCCAGTATTGGGTATCGTGAGTAAACATCAGGGTAGCTCCCTGCAACAACAGCTAAATCTAAAAGCGTTGCCATCAGATAGTCTTGTTGCCTTTTCTTTCATGAACTGAGCCCTCTGGCTCCAGGTTACAAATAGTGTGTGTTGTGCATGTTGCTTTCTTCCATCACAGGGCTCTAAATAGCTGCAACATTTCTGGCTAGCCCACCGTTTTCCTACCTGGGTACCCAGAGTGTGTGACTCAATTCATAGGAGGGCTAATAGGCATTGTCACACTCATTATCATCAGAGGTGGACTGACAGTCACTATCATTCTGGGCCTGCTGCGGGGGAAACCTTAACTCTGTAATTACGGGGGTAGGTTGACTCTGTCTCTTTTTTGCACAGCACGAGTCACCGACCCAGGGGAGGCAATGTCTGATGGCTCAGCTTCAATAATAACTTGGCCAATAGGCAGCAAGTGGTTACGGTGCATGGTCTTGACAGCTTTGGATTGCTGGCTGTAATGCTCATGTCATTCCAACCCCCCCCAGCCACTGACAGGCATTGAGCTGTGCCTTTGACTCTTCAGCCACACAGTTCACCTCATTCTGTATTGCATCCATTTCAGCTTATGTCCTTATGGAATGGGGTGACTGTAAAGTCGAACACCCCAAGGCCCACCTCAACACTTGTCAGTGTCTGCAGGATAGGGTGAGGTGAAATGGCATGAACGTTATAGGCGACAACATAAATGCAAACCACAATGCCTATCCTTCTCTGCAGAGTGGAGGTGGGGTTGGTGTGAAGTTCAATACTTCACTGCCATTCCTACTCTGCATCTGTCTAACTCCTGCATTTCCAATGCTAATACCAGCAAGCAAACATTCGGCACTGACAAAAGCTTGTTGTGTATTGGCACCACACTGGCCATTAGCCAGTCCATTGGTACTGTACTTTCCATTAATGTTTTTGTAAAGATTATTTTCAGTGGTCTAGCTTTTTTGGGGGGGGAAGTATTTTAAGTAGGGCGTTTGATATATTATCTGGCCCTGCAGAGTATGTATTAATTAATCCCTTTATTTTATCTACAATCATTTCTTCTGAAATTTTTATGCAGGGTTCTAAGGTTTCATTCTTTGTTTGCCCTTTTTTGTTTTTTGTGAGAAAACAGAGCCAAAATATTCATTGAATACATTCACCATCTCCTTTGGTTCATTTATAATTTTATTCCCAACTGTGATCGAACAAAGACTAGTGTTGGTTTTATGCAAGGAGTTTACATATCCATAGAATTCCTGTATATTGTCTTTGTGTGCTGCCCCTGCTAGTTTTTTTTCCATTCTTTGTTTACTTTTCCTTAGTAATTTCTTACATTGTCTCTGTGTATTTTTGAATTCTTCCCAAAGTTCCTGCGATCCTAGTGCCTTACGTTTTCTGTATAGCCTTTGTTTTTTTATGCTGGCTCATGCATGCGCAGCCAACATATTGCGATAGTAGCAGATTTAGAGGCGCGGTCACTGTTGGGTGAATGCAGGGCATGCATCAGTAGGTGCGTCCCTCATTCCCCAATCAGCCAGCAGCAGTCACCGACACCCTGCATAGATAATGTGGCCACCAGATTAAAGAAAGGTCCACTGCAATGAGAGCAAAGCTCTCATGAAGCAGGGCCACAACACGTCTCCCGACATCCACGCAACATGGCAGCAATGACTGCCACCGCCTCCCGTGACAATGCCGATGGGGGAGCCCACTCCCTGTTCGCATAATGACCACCCTCCCATTTAAAATGTATGCCAAGGGGTGCCCATCTCTTGGCATCATGCCGCCTCAACAGTTTTTCTCTGCCAACGGGAGCCCAATCCCCATCGGCATAATGTCTCTCTCCCCGCTTTGTTGTGTGCTGAAGGGGGTGCCTAATCCTCCGGGCCGTGTCTCCACCCCCCTTCAATATGTGCCGATGGGGTGCCCAGTCCCCCATTGGCTACAGCATCCCCCTTAAAAGACTTAGGTGGCACGCTGGAGTCCACCCAGTGAGCCAAATCCCTGCAAAAAAAAAAAAGTCCCCAATGTTTTTTTTTAAACCTGTAAAAGAAAACGGCCCTCGCGGTCTCCCTGCCACCTCCCACAACCCACACCCACCCTCTGTGCATCCTGCCTCCTGACACACACTTCCACCCCATACTTACCTCCGGAGTCCAGCTCAAAGATCTTCGGTGGACTGCGAACACGTCGGCATTCTTCAAAGTCTACTGTGAACTGAGGAAATGCCGGTAAGCTGAATAATGGAATAAATAGGTTTTTTTTCCAACTTTGATGCATATCTCAGGCATTTTTTTGAATTTTGGCACCACATTTTCAACATGGGGTTTTAGGACCCCTTCTCATGAATTCTGGCACTGTCATGGCTTTAATCGCCTCGAAAGGTGATTTTGTGGTCACTATGTGGAATCACCTTTGAGACTGATTAATGAAATGACAGTGCCACTGTTAATGAGGGGGTCTCAAAAAGCCTATGTTGCAAATTTGGGGAAAATCCAAAAATGGCTGTTTTATGAGCGTGCATTGCGCAGTTTCCACGCTCACTCGTAACTTTGTGAATCTGTAATATTTTCACTCCAATTTGCAACATTGCCATTTTTCCACACCTCCTTATGAACAGTATAGCTGTCATTTTACATATCCTGGCCGAAATGTGTTTTCGTATGTCCGGCGCAGAATAGCGCGATCACTGTGCGAAATCAGTTTTCAGGACAGTTTGAAGACATGACGGTGACACTGTTCATGAGCAGAAGTCCTAAAACGCCTATGTTGAAAATTTGGTGATGAAATTCCATAAAATTACTGTGTTACAAGTGTGTGTTGCGCAGTTTCCACGCACTCTTGTAACTTCACAAATTTGCAATATTTTCATGCCAGCTTTTCAACACTGGCATTTTTTCACATCTCCTTATGAACAGTACAGCTGCATTTTTCACATCCTGCCCTAAATGTGTTTTCTCACCTGTGGCACACAATGGCATAGTCACTCTGCAAAATCAACGTTTCGGACAAATTAACAAAACCACAGTGCCACTGTTCATGAGGGGAGGTCCCAAAATGCCTATGTTAAACATGTGGTTAAAAAAATTCCCAAAATAATTGGGTTACGCTTATGTGTTGCACAGTTTCTATTCATGCTCATAACTTCACCAATTTTTCATATTTTCACTCCAGATGTTCAATGCTGCCATTTTTTTACTTCTCCTCATTAACAATACAGTTGTCATTTTCCAAATACTGCCCAAAATGTGTTTTCATCCCTGTGTCACCAAATGGCACAGCCGCTATGCAAAACCACCTTTCAGCTAACAAACTGATAGTGCCACTTTTCATGAGGTGGGCTCCCAAACAGCCCATGTTGAAAATATGGAATGAAAATACCAACACACGCCTATGGTGTTAGGGTTTCCAACTGTAGCACCCCACCCTGTACAGACTTACAGGCATCAGGGGTGTGACTTGGGATCACTGGCTGCTCCTATGCAGGGGGAGGAAGGAGACAGACACTTTGTAGAATCAGTAGCGAGGATGGCGCAGAAAGGGGAAATTGTGCTAGTTGTGGACTTAAACCTTCCGGACATCTTAGAGGCTCTTCAGGGCACATTCCTGCAACAAAGAGTCAGTAAGCCCAATAGGGGTGTAAACCTGTTGGATGTGGTCCTCACAAATGGGAACAGTGTGGAGAGGTGGAGGTGGGGAAGAGCTTGGCACCAGTGACCACAGGGCTGTCAGGTTCAGGGTGAGAGCGGGCAGAGAGAGGGTTAGGACAAGAACCAAGGTAATGGACTTCAGAAAGGCTGACTTTCATGGAATGAGAAAGGTAATTGGGGAAGAAGTGTTGAGGATAGGGGATGTGCAGGGGGTGGAGGAATTATGGGCAGCTGTCAAGAGAGGGGTATTTAAAGCCATGGACTCATGTATAAGAAGGGTAAAAAAGAATAGAAGACAGAAAAGATCTCTATGGTTCACTAAAGAGGTGGCATTAGGGGTCAAGGAGAAGACTAGAGCATTCAAGAGGTACAGGAGGACACAAAAGGATGAGGACAGGGAAACCTACAAGGAAAAAAGAAAGGAGGCTGGGCAAAAGATAAGGAGGGCTAAGGAGGCCACTGAGGAGAGGAGAGGATAGTGAAGCAGGCAAGGAGGGGGGACAAAACCTTCTTTAGGTATGTTGGAGAAAGGAGGAGGGCACAGAATGGGATTGGAAGAATAAGGGGGGAAGTGGAACAATACTGGAAGGGGACTTCGAAAAAGCAGAGGCATTAAACAGCTATTTTGCCTCAATCTTCACGGAGGAAAGGGAGGGTAGGGGACCAGGAAGAGGTGGGGAGGGTGACAGCCACAGGCAGGTGGCTATGGCAGAATTCACTGCTGAAGGAGTAAGGGAAGAGCTGGGTAGACTTAGGGTAGACAAGGCAATGGGGCCTGATGGAATACACCCAAGAGTTCTCAAGGAGGTGAAGGATGAACTGGCGCTGCATCTCGCGAGGCTGTTTAACTTGGCCTTGGTCACAGGGGTGGTGCCAATGGACTGGAAGAGGGCAGAGGTGGTCACACTACATAAGGGGGGGTGGAAGGACAAGGTTAAAAACTAACGTCCTATTAGTCTTACCTCGGTGGTGGGGAAGGTAATGGAAACACTACTTAAGATCAGGTTGATAGAATACTTGGAGATGAATGGCATGCAGGATGACAGGCTGCATGGCTTCACCAAGGGAAGGTCCTGTCAGACTAACCTGATAGAGTTTTTTGATGAGGTGACACAGATAGTGGACCAGGGAGGAGCAGTGGACGTGGCCTATCTGGATTTCAATAAGGCCTTTGACACCGTTCCGCATGGTAGAATGGTACATAAGCTGGACAGACTAGGGGTGGACAACAGAATCGCCAGGTGGGTGGAAAACTGGTTGAAGGGAAGGAGTCAGACAGTGGTGGTAAATGGGACGCATTCCAGGGAACGGGCGGTGACCAGTGGGGTGCCACAGGGGTCAGTGCTAGGACCAATACTCTTTAACATCCATGTTAGTGACCTAGCAGAGGGTCTAGAGGGATGGGTGTGCCTGTTCACAGATGATACGAAAGTCTGCAATAGGGTGGATTTACCTAGTGAGGTGCAAGCCATGAAGTGGGACCTGGAAAGGCTGGAGAGGTGGTCTGACACCTGGAAATTGAAGTTTAATACACAAAAGTGCTCGCTTTTGCACCTGGGGAGGAAGAATAGGAGAGAAACTTACTCTCTTGGGGGGTTGGTGATTAAAGAGAAGGAAACAGAAAGGGACCTGGGGATTATGGTATTGCATGACCTCAAGGTGTGCAGCCAGTGTAGCAGGGCAGTGGGAAAGGCAAATGGTATGTTGGCCTGCATTGCGAGGGGTTTTAATAGCAGGAAGAGGGAGGTTCTAATGCCATTGTACAGAACCATGGTTAGGCCACATCTGGAGTATGGGGTGCAATTCTGGAGGCCTCACCTACGAAGAGATGTTGAGCTGATGGAGAGGGTGCAGAAAAGGGCAACCAAAATGGTATGAGGGATACAGAATGTACCCTATGAGAGAAGATTGAAAGGGCTGAATTTGTACCCTCTGGAGACTAGGAGGGAGAGGGGGGACATGATTGAGACCTTTAAGTATCTGAAGGGAATAAATAAGGTAGAGGTTAACAGCTTGTTCAAATTGAAGAAGGGAGTGAACACGGGGACATAGCCTCAAACTGGAAGGTGGGCAATACAGAGGTAATGTCAGGGGGCAGTTTTTCATGGAGAGGGTGGTGGAGGCCTGGAACAAGCTGCCAGAGGAAGTAGTGGCAGCTGAAACAGTGGAGGGGTTCAAGAGGGCTTGGGATAGATTTAAGGGTTGGGAAAAGAGGGTGGAAGCATAACAGAAGTGGGGAGGTAGGGTGCTGAACAGACTAGATGGGCCATGGTGCCTTTCTCTGCCGTCACACCTCTGTGCATCTGTAATGCTCACACCATTCCACCCCCCCCACCCTGCAGCCAGTGACAGGCATCATGGTGTGCCTTACAGTAATCGGCCACAAAGTTCACCCCATTCTCCTCTACTGCACCCACCTCAGTGTATTTCCTTATGGAATGTGAGGTGTGGAATAACAAGGAGGACGCTTGTTCAACTTTGTTGAAGATCCAGGAATCAAATTTATTAACAAAATTAACTGTACAAATGCACTTGTCAGCGAACAGAACAAAACTAAATGAACTATATAAAAAAAAATAACCACACTAGGATTAGCTAGTGTAGTTCCCTCTTGGAGGTCAAGCACTGCCTGAACCTCACAGACTATCTGCCTTTTGGTAGGTTCTCTGTATATATACAGGACAGGGTCAGGTGACTATTAAGCCCTCCCTGTAACTTTTATCAAAGTCTATCTTACTTTTTATCACCCATTTTATTATTTTAAACACAGCATTACAACTTTATATGAATTAAATGATCCTCATACCTTTTAAATCTCATTTTCTTATAGATCCTACATTATAACAATATTTTACTTCTTGGGAAGCACCTCCCCTTTTATGACTCTATAAATACATTCAAAAAATGGCTAGCCAGCTCCTAGATAGGGGCTGAAAAAGAAGCAGGACACATCCCAAGGTAAGATCAATACCAGAGTTTCCTTCGTTTTTTTAACTACCTAAAATTATATGAAAATGGAAGGAAACGATTTCAGAAGCTCTGGAGACTGCAGCCCACCTCTTTTTATAAGGGAAACCTTTTTTCTACAAAATTTACGGACAAAATTGCCTTCACGACCATGCGCACTTCCGTGAAGGAGTTTAAGACTAGCGCTAGCGTACGCGCAGTCGTGGAAGGTTTAAAACAACTCACAAGCTTTTCTAAAAAATAAAATTAACCTCAGAATAAGATTATTCTGTTTTAAACAGTTGGGATGTATCCCCTTTTATTGAGGTACAAATGAGCTAAACAGTCCGTTGTCAAGGAGTGCTCTCGATTCTGCTTAAATGCATACACAGTTAAAATAATTATTTAAGGATTTTTTTAAACACAAAACAGAATATTGGCGACATTAGAAGACTGTGTATTGACGACATTAAAGGACTGTGCAGCATATATAAACACCAATAGTGTATGGCTTTTTATACACAACTAAAACTTTTACTCTGTGCGAACAAGCCGATGCACCGAATGCTGTAAATGGAAGCCCATAAATTCAGGCTTTGTATTAGAATTCATCTAACCTTGTTTGAATGGCAATTGCCGATTCTACCGGATCAATATCCGCGTTTAATTAATTTTCTATCTTTGTTAAAAAATATTGCTTCCAACATTAATTTTACATATCCTCGGGTCAAACCTGAAATACCAGAATCACAGAAGGGACGAAAGAAAAGAGCAGAACTATGAGGTACACTTTCATACAGGCAGCCAGCCTGTGTATAGTACCAAAGACTTGTTAGAAGCAGAAAGGAATAGTTAAAGATAGGGTGCTGTTGCAACAGACTTTCTTTTAAACTAGGAAAGAAAAGGAAAGTGGAGATAACACAGAACAAAGAGAGGAGAAAACAAAAAAATGTTTGTGAATATTTAAGGTTTGTCCTTTACATTCCTCCCCCTTTAAGAGGAAACCAAACTTTTACCGTTTCTTATAGGTTTCCTAAAACTGATAAAGATGCCAGATCTCCATAGGAGATGGAGATGGAGCTTTAGCCCACCCACTCCCAAAGCTCCACTCCGGAGTCCCAAAACAAATAGTTCCTTCACTATTCCAAATCAGTGCGGAATGTTACACATTATTTTCATTTACTCCGGAGTCTGGTACAGTATTCTTTTCAGCCCCATAACGGGATAAATAGTCAGCATTAGCGTGCATCTTTCCTGATCTGTGTTGGATCTCAAATTTATACGGTTGGAGAGCTAAATACCACCGCATTATGTGGGGGTTTTTATCCTTCGTCGTGTTTAACCAACACAGGGGGTTATGATCTGTTAAAATTAAGAATGGTCTGCCCCACAAATAGAATTTTAAGGCATTTATTGCCCAATGAATAGCTAGACATTCTTTCTCTATCGTTGAATATTTAGTTTCTCTGAGATGTAACTTTCTACTAATGAACATAACTGGGTGTTCTTCTTCCCCATACATTTGTGAGAGGATGGCCCCAATCCCATTATTAGAGGCATCTGTTTGTACTAGAAATGGTTTTCGAAAATTAGGACTGTATAGTATCGGATATGAACAAAGTTTGGCCTTTAGTGTACTAAAGGCTTTTTCACATTGTTCATTTCAATAGACCTTTTCGGGTCTATTCTTTTTAGTCAGATCTATTAAAGGACTAGCAATCTCTGCAAAATTAGCTATAAAGCGACGATAATAACTGGCTAATCCTAAAAATGATCGGACTTATTTCTTTGTTTGTGGCTGTGGACTTTTAGCAATTGCCTCAGTTTTGTCTTTTTCAGGTTTTACTTCACCTTGTCCTATTATGAAACCGAGATATCTGGTTTCTTGCATACCTATTGAACATTTACTTGGGTTTATAGTTAGTCCTGCATTAGCTATTACTGACAAAACATCTTGTAAATGTTTTACATGATTCTCCCAGGATGAACTAAAATAATTACATCATCTAGATATGCGCTATACTCTGTATGTGGCTGTAATAATCTGTCCATACATCTCTGGAATGTTGCTGGGGCTCTGCAGCCCAAATGGCATCTTAGTGAATTGAAATAATCCAGCTGGAGTACTAAATGCTGTTTTATCTTGAGATTCAGCATCAAGGGGTATTTGCCAGTATCCCTTGGAAAGATCTAGTGTACTTATATATTGGGCATTGCCCAACCTGTCTATAATATCATCGATTCTGGGCATGGGGTACCCATCAAATCTAGATATATTATTCAATTTCCGAAAATCCCACACACTCTTACTCCTCCTCCTTTTTGTTTACAACAACCATAGGGAAGCTCCATGGGCTTTGAGAAGGAATAATGACCCCCAATTTCTGCATTTTTTTTTAATTCCTTTATTACTTCCTCTCTTAGACTTTCGGGTATCCTATAGGGTTTATGTCTGATGGGTGTAGTATCGGTTATTTCTATATGATGCTCAGTTCCTTTCACTATCCCAGGGGTTGTCGTAAATGTTGCTTGGAACTGAAGTATTAAATGTTTTATGTCTTGCTTTTGTTCATCATTCAATTTATCATTAACAATTATGTCCTCACTATTATCTTGTCTTTCCAAACGATCATAAGCGAGGTCTAGCTCGCTTTTATTTATGTCAGGGTATGCAAATAAAGTTGGAGTACTTCTTTCATGCCATAATTTCAATAAATTTGCATGATATATTTTCAACTTTTGCTTTTTGTCAGGGCAGATGATCTCATAATTCACTGGACCTACCTGTCTATGAACACTATAAGGTCCTTGCCACTTCATTAGTAGTTTATTCTCTGTACAGGGTAATAACAATAAGACCCTGTCACCAGGTTGAAATGTTTTGGTCACTACTCCCTGATCATAATACTGTTTCTGGGTTCGTTGATGTTCTTTATTAACCTGTTGAGCCATTCTAGCATATTTCGTTAATCTTTGACGCATTGCAGAAACATATTCCAATGTGGAAACGGGGATTGTATCTGCTTTAGACCCTTCCCAACTTTCTTTAATGATATCTAATACTCCACTTGGATTTTTCCCAAAAAGAAGCTCAAAGGGAGAAAATCTGAGGCTTGAGGGACTTCACGATAGGCAAACATTAAGTATGGGAGGTACTTATCCCAATATTTACCTTCATCACAGACAAATTTTTTTAACATCTGCTTGAGGGTTTTGTTAAAACGTTCTACCAACCCGTCACATTGGGGATGATAGGGAGACGTAAATATAGAGTGTACTCAGAGAGCCTGGTAAAGATGCTGTAAAAGTTGAGAACAAAAATTGCTACCTCTATCCGTTAGTATTTCTTTAGGTATACCCATTCTGGAGAATACTTTAATCAATTCATCTGATACTTTCTCTGCTGTAACTGTTCGCATCGGTATTGCCTCAGGATATTTTGAAAAATAATCACAAATGATTAAAATAAAACGGTTTCCCTTGGTACTTTTAGGGAGAGGACCCACTATATCCATTGCAATCCGAGTGAATGGAGTTTCCACTAGAGGCAATGGCTGTAGGGGTACTTTATCTTTTTTAAGTATAGGTCTTACTTTTTGGCATTGTGCACATGACCGACAATATTCTGCCACTTGGTTGTGTATACCTGGCCAAAAGAATCTGTACAGCAATTTTTTTAAAGTACACTCTTTCCCTTGGTGGCCAGCTATAGGTATGTCATGTGCAAGTGTCAATAATTGTTCTCTATAAGCAGTGGGTACCAGTAATTGAAAAACAGTTTCCCCAGTTTTCATGTTCAAACATTTTCTATACAGTAAACCTTTCTCAATCACAAACTTCTGGTTAGGATTTTGTTCATTACCTACTTGTAAGAAATAAGGTTTTAAAGACTCATCCTGCATTTGTAATACCCTGAAGTTAGTTTGCAACTCTATATTTTTAAAGTCCACAGTATTCATAAAGTCCTTTTGCAGCGGTTGCCACACTTGTTTTTCTTTTTTTTTTTTTTTACTTTTTGTTTTCCTTGTTTTCCCTGGAAGCTCGAATAGGCTATCCTCAAATGGGAAGGAGCGATGTAGTTCAGTGTTCTTTTTCTCTTGTGCTCTGGTAGTTATTGCATCTAGTTTATTAGCATTAGCAAGTAACTGGGGAAAATCTGGGTGATCATGTCCCAATATAACTGACACTGGCAATTGTGGAACCACTCCAACTTCCATGTTTGGTGTTTGCTTGAACCTGTATCTCTACTTGTTGTACTGGATACATATGTGTGTCCCATGGTATACAGGTTACTTCAGTTCGTGTGGTTCCAGGTACTGTAGATATCATACAGGCTTTAACTAATGTCTGTCGGCTACCAGAGTCTAGTAGTCCAATCATTTCTTTACCATTCACTGTAACCGTATAAAGTACTGCCCCAATTGGCTAAGGCTAGGTGTGTTGGACCAGTTTTCTTTTTGGGAAAACCTCATGATATGTCCTTTGCTCTTGACAGTAATGACAAATCACTTCACTAGGGGGGTTTTAAGGGCACTTACAGTTTTAATAGGTCCACTAGGTAGGGGTGTAGTAATCTAGAAGTTCTTACCTTAGGATGTGGTGTACTACTTCCGGAGTGACTTTTAGGTCGATTAGGTCGGGCAGTTAGATAGTCTTCTGCTAATTGTACTGCCTTCTGGCTGTCTCTGGGCGGTGTTCTGTACCCAGATCTGGACATCTTGAGGCAAAAATTGTATAAATTGCTCCAAACCACAGCTTCCAACATCTGTTCTTTTGTGTTAGTGGGGGCTGTAGCCACTTAGTACATAAGTCATTAAGCCTGGTGAATGCTTCTTGTGGGGTATCTGAAGTTGAAATCTCAAGGCCCAAATCTCTGTCTGTAGGTTTCTAGACAGATATCATATCTTTTAATATTGCCTCTTTGACAGCATCATAATTGCCACTCATGGCACTCTCCACCCTGCCATAGGCCAGTTGAGCTTTCCCGTCAGGTAAGGAGCAAGGCGGATTACCCACTGGTCCCTAGGCCACTGACAGGCCCTTGCTATCCACTCAAACATAGTTAAATATGTCTCTATGTCATCTGTTTCGCTCAACTTGGTTAATTTTATGTCCTTAGGGATATCCCCTGTTGGTAGGGAAGGGGACCTACTGATACCAAGTGCCTGGATGGCCCTTAAAGTGTTGGCCCATCTTGCCTCATACTTCCGCATTTCTCGATCCCTTTGTTTCTCCATTACTATCTGTTGCATACACAACCATTGCAACAGGTCTTGTGAGTCACCAGTAGGGGGTCCTTTCTCCAACTCTTCTTGTTCCCCGTCCGAAACATCACCATCTTCTTTTGGTTTCACCAACTTACGTCTAACATCAGGGAGTCCGGTCTGCAGAGGTAACCCTGACTTCTCCGCCATGGTTCTGGTCAACACACCGATAGGCACCTCCTGGGACATCCACGAAACCACGACCTCCTCAGACACGTATAGCAGTGTCCTTTGCTCTGGATCCCTCTTCTGACACCAAGTGTGAGGTGTGGAATAACAAGGAGGACGCTTGTTCAACTTTGTTGAAGATCCAGGAATCAAATTTATTAACAAAATTAAGTGTACAAACGCACTTGTCAGCAAACAGAACAAAACTAAATGAACTATATAAAAAAAAATAACCACACTAGGATTAGCTAGTGTAGTTCCCTCTTGGAGGTCAGCACTCGTCTGAACCTCACAGACTATCTGCCTTTTTAAGGTAGGTTCTCTGTATATATACAGGACAGGGGTCAGGTGACTATTAAGCCCCTCCCCTGTAACTTTTATCAAAGTCTATCTTACTTTTTATCACCCATTTTATTATTTTAAACACAGCATTACAACTTTATATGAATTAAATGATCCTCATACCTTTTAAATCTCATTTTCTTAAAGATCCTACATTATAACAATATTTTACTTCTTGGGAAGTACCTCCCCTTTTATGACTCTATAAATACATTCAAAAATGGCTGGCCAGCTCCTAGATAGGGGCTGAAAAGAAGCAGGACACATCCCAAGGTAAGATCAATACCAGAGTTTCCTTCTGCTTTTTAACTACCTAAATTATATGAAAATGGAAGGAAATGATTTCAAACTCTGGAGACTGCAGCCCACCTCTTTTATAAGGAAACCCTTTTTCTACAAAATTTACGGACTAAAATTGCCTTCACGACTATCGCACCCTGAAGGAGTTTAAGACTAGCGCTAGCGACGCTCGAGTCGTGGAAGGTTTAAAACAACTCCAAGCTTTTCTAAAAATAAAATTAACCTCAGAATAAGATTATTCTGTTTTAAACAGTTGGGATGTATCCCTTTTATTGAGGTACAAATGAACTAAACAGTCCGTTGTCAAGGAGTGCTCTCGATTCTGCTAAAGTGCGTACACAGTTAAAATAATTATTTAAGGATTTTTTAAACACAAAACAATATAACATTAGAAGATATTGGCGACATTAGAGGACTGTGCAGCATATATAAACACCAATAGTGTATGGCTTTTATACACAACTAAAACTTTTACTCTGTGCGAACAAGTTTGACGCATCGAATGTTGTAAATGGAAGCCCATAAATTCGGGCTTTGTATTAGAATTCATCTAACCTTGTTTGAATGGGAATTGCCGATTCCACCGGATCAATATCCGCTTAATTAATTTTCTATCTTTGTTAAAAATATTGCTTCCAACATTAATTTTACATATCCTCGGGGTCAAACCTGAAATACCAGAATCACAGAAGGGCCGAAAGAAAGAGCAGAACTATGAGGTACAATTTTCATACAGGTGGCCAGCCTGTGTATAGTACCAAAGACTTGTTAGAAGCAGAAAGGAATAGTTAAAGATAGGGTGCTGTTACAACAGACTTTCTTTTAAACTAGGAAAGAAAAGGAAAGTGGAGATAACACAGAACAAAGAGAGGGGAAAACAAAAAAATGTTTGTGAATATTTAAGGTTTGTCCTTTACAGGTAAGTATAAAGCCCAAAGACCTCAAAGCCCACCACAACACTTGTCAGTGTCTACAGGGTAGGGTGAGGTACAATGGCATGAGCGTTATAGCCGACGAACCAAAGGCACACCCCAATGCCTGTCAGTCTCTATAGGGTGGGGGTGGGGTTAGCGTCATTTCAATGCTTCACTGCCATTCTTATTATGCGCTCTAACTCAGACTTACCAATGCCAATGCCAGCGAGACAACATTCGCATTGACAAATGCTTGTTTTAATAGTCTATTGCTGTAGTGAACCATTTTGGTTTGATGCCTCCAGTGTTGCACTTTTTTTTAATGTTTTTTACATATTTCATTTCTTTTATATGATTTTTGATACATTTCCACATTCTGTTTATTTATTTATCTGCCAACTCTGCTTCCCAATCTATCCTTTGAAATTCCTTCTGAATATTTGGGATAACAGCTGTTTTGAAATTATAGACATCCCTACATCCTTTTAGTATAGGGATATATTCCTTAATAGTACAAAATACACTGTTATGGTCACTATTACCAGGGTGGTTCCACTATGCAGTTGCTTATCTGTACTTCTTTTGCTGTTAGTACAATATCCAGAATGTTTCCCCCAGCAGATTGGCCCACCTTTTGTGTGAGTCCTACTTGGTCTATTGTAGCTAAGAAAGTCTTGCTGTTTTTAGTGGCCATTGCCTGACCCCAGTTCATATCTGTACAATTTAGATCACCCATAATGACCACTTTTCCCATTTCACATGCCTTTATTATTTCTTTGTTTATTATGTGACTGCTCTCGTCTGCTGTACCTGGAGGTCTATAAATAATCACTAGTATGATAAAGGTGTTACTTTTTAATTCTATTCTGACCCATAAAGTCTCGTTTGTGTCCCAGCTTCTTTAACTTTTTTTGAGATATTAATGCTTTTAAGTTGTTTTGATATATATGCTGCGACCCCCTTTTTATCCATCCTATCCAAAAAAATAAAGTATATATCCAGGTATTTCTTTGCCCCAATCATCCCTGGCAGTCCAACAGGTCTCTGTTAACCCAATAACGTCTATGTCTTTATGTTGGATAAGCAGTGCTTGTAGTTTGTTTTTCTTTTGGATGCTTCTAACATTTGCCAGCATACATCTCAGGGTGGTTTTTGTATGTTTTTGTCTCTTACTTCTCTGGGTGTGGTCTTTGTTTTCAATTAGCTTAGCCTGTTGCATGTTTCTCCTAGGCTTCTTTATGCTGTTTATACCACCCCCCCACTTACTTAGTTTAAATGTTTACTAATTTCACTTTGAATAAAAGTGTCCAGTGTATTTGTCCCAGCTCTATTCAGGTGCAGGCCGTCTTTAGCATAAAATACCTAATTTTCATAGAAAGTTCCCCAGGTATCAGTAAAGGGTATTCCCCTTTCTATGCACTTGTTTGCTATCCTGATGTTAACTTGCAGTATCGTATGATTTTTTTTTCAATGTCACATTTTAATCTATGTAATAATCCCAATGTGATTGGAACCTGCCCTGCTTTTTAATCAGATGTGCACAGTCCCATAAGTCATCCACCAAATCTTTTCATGGTCCTTTCTGATATCATTAGCCCTCACATGTGTAACCCCTAGGTGCGCTATCCCAGGGGCTACTACCCCTGCCTGCTTAGCAAGTAGCAGGTTAAGAGGCCTGAGTTCTGAAATGGGTGCCTCCACCCGAGGTCAGGGTTGGTAGTCAAGCTGACCTGGTCACAGCCCTCCGGGACACTGTAACCCCACTCTTTCCTTACTAGTGGCCGGAAAAATACACAGTAAACACTTTCACAATACCCCCAATACACCATACAAGTACCCACACTGTTTGCACTTACCACCAGGGCTTCCCTCTGGCCCGGGCCTGGGGACCCCCTGTAAAACAAGATTATATACAGTAAATGGGCTGGCAGTATAGCCTAGAGATTAGAGGAACGAGGTGTGAATGAGCTTGGTACATCCAGCAGACCAGACCTGAGTTTGATTCTCACAACCTCCACTTGCATACTGTGTGACTCTGAGCAAGCCACTTAACCGCCCAGTGCTCCCAGGTCGCCCCTGAAAACAGGAACTTGTGCCTAGTGGGTCTTACCCGGTTACCAAAGACTGAAAAAATAAATAAATAAATAACAGCAGTACAGTACTCTTGCACAATCTGGAACCACAGTCAGGGTAAATGCAAAAAAGAGTTAGATCTGATCTATTTAAGGGGCTTGAACAAAGGAGGGGCATAATCAGGTTAATTTGCTTAAAGGCTCTATCAATTGAACAGTTAAGCATTCACTTCGGGGTCCATAAACAGTCACACACTCTGGGTACCCGAATGGAGAATGGTGGGCTAACCAGGAACGTTGTAGCTGGTTGGGGCCCTGTGATGGAAGAAAACAACATGCACAACACACACTATTTGTAATCCGGAGCCGGAGGGCTCAGTTCATGAAAAGAAAACAACAAGACAATCAGATGACACACTTTTAGATTAGGCTGTTGTTGCAGGGATGTTTACTCATGATACCCAAGACTGGACACAGGCTGGATGAAAATCAAGACAGCAGGTGGTTAATCTGGAGTGTCAGGGGAAGCAGGGCCTAAATGATTCGTCGAGGCATCATTCCTGTTCAAGCATGAAGCAGGGGCTGATCCCCCAGGCAGGTCTCGTCGCTGGTGGCTTTCTGTGTGCAGTGGATAGTCTAGCAGGGCCAGCATGGCATGGCCCAGGCTGAATGGAGATGAACGCGGAATCAGTCTGATTAGGCTGGCTAAAGCTTCCAGCAAGCAGAACACAGTTCACACAGTGGGGAACCAAATCACACCCACTTTCAATACAAGCACATTTACATGTAAAGGATTCTATGGTACCAGCAAGCAGAACACAGTTCACACAGTGGGGAACCAAATCACGACCCACTTTCAATACACAGCACATTTACATGTAAGAAAATTCTACTGTACCAGGCAAACCGCCTCCAGTCACGACGCAAAGTCTCTGCACAAACCGGTGATTCAAAAGCAGATGGAAATCCTGACAGGTCGATCGAGATTCAGCAAATCTTCGGTCTCTTCAGGTTAAAGCCTGGTCACAGTCCAGTGGCATAAATAGTCATCACAAATCGGATTCAGTCCGATAAACTATTTTCCCTCTCAGGACAGCAGGCAGACAGGCAGGCCAAGACTCAGCCCTTCCACAATTCTCCCATGCAAAACTACACAGAACTGCTGCTCAAAATCACTTGAGCTGTTACTTTTCACTTCTCAGCTCAAAACTGAAATTAGCTACAGCAGCCTGGGAAATTCCCCAAGATCCAAAAGGTTCGGTTGGCTGATCCTCCTGTCAGTCACAACAAAGGCTCCCCATTCAGGTGAAAAAAAGGTGAAAAAAATCCCAAAATTACAATTCCTACAGATTTTGACTCCAGACAGCTCCTGTAGTCCAGCTCCATTTTAGGTCCCACCAGTACTGATTGGTCCAATTTGCAGTCCAGGACCAAGATGGTGGAGATAAACAAAACAGTCCTTGCTGCAAAGAAGGCAGGTTAGAACAAACTGCAATATTATTACTACTCTAACAACTGATCAGCAAACAAGTACATCTTCTAACAGAGCTCCCTCTCAGATTACTTATGACTGCAATCCAGGCAGCTCTTAAAGAGACAGTACACAGAGGCTATACAGGCGCTCTCTGGCAAACACATTTAAACTGCTAAAATGCAGGACACCAGCCTGGCAGTAAGCATTTAGGCAAGCTCGAGGAAGACTTTTCGGGAACCTCCATTTGTAGGGGGGGGGTTTACACCCTTCCCTGCCTGGAGAAAACTTGGCGTCCGTGTCAAGTCTGTACCATCATGCATCAGTTAACATAAACTTATTACTTTACTATACATTTTCACTACATTTCCCAATACTTTGTCCATTCTGACAATACATTAGGCATATTTCACACAAGTCAGTTGAACATTACTATACTAAATCAGGTAATAACTTCTCGTACTTTGAACAATGCAAGAGGGGGCCCTTCCCTAGCAGCTAACTTGTGGCTGGATTGGGCAGGGGCACCATGTTGAGAGGGCAGAACAAGTAACTTGGAATGGGCCATCAAGCTCAATTTGGGCTGAGCTTGGTGAAACATAAACACCTTTGTGCACCACATTGACAAGTAAATCCACTGGCCTCCCAGGAGAATCATAACAGAGGCATACTACTGGCTTGACAGCTCGGCCAGTCTTTCTGAGGGGGACAACTACAGTCTCTGTACTCTTAACACTGGTCTGGGGACTCTCGTCACTTGTGAGGGGTGCCTCTGCCTGGGTGGGAACATCCAAACTTGGGGCACTGTCAGCTCCTTCCTCTGCAGACTCTGTTTCTACAACACTTGACTCATTTTGGGAAGGCTCAGGCATAATCAAGCTTTGAGGCACTGAATGGGGGTGGTCAGCACTCTCATAGTGTTCTTAAAGTTCTGCTATGTCACCAGAAAGACTCAAACCCTAAGCCCCTTCCTCAGGCAAATCATACAGTTCCACAATACACAGAGACTCAACATCTTCAGACTTGATACTTTGCACTTCATTTTCTGGGAGCATTGGCTCCAAGGATGAAGCTGAGGGGTAAGGCAGTCCAGAAGGCCCAGCTTTATCCTCACAATTTATCAGGGGGTTACCTCAAAACAGCTGACTCAGTTCATAAGAGGGTAATAGGCATGTTCGTATCTCTTCTGGCCAGAAGTGGACTGACAGTTACTATCATTCTGGGCCTGCTGTGGAGGAAACTTAAATCTGTCACCACTGGGGTAGGCTGACTCTGTCTCTTTCTTGCAGCATCATGAGTCACCAGCCCAGAGTGCTCAATTCTGGGGTTCAGTCTCAATCATGACTTGGCCAATAGGTAGTAAGTGGTTACGGTGCATGGTTTTGACAGCTTTGGAGTTTTTTTCTCGGCGCACCATGTACACAGGTAAATCATCCAACTTTCCAACTACTACATGGGGAACATGATGCCACCGATCAGCAATTTTGTGTTTACCATGCAGTCCCAAATTACGTAACAGTACATGGTCTCCAGGTCGAAGCTCTTAAACCTTTACTTTTTTATCATGCCTCTCTTTGTTGGCTAGGTTTCTCTTGGCAGCCATTGTCTGGACCAGTTGATATGCATAGTTCAATTGAGCTTTCAGTTTTTGTACATATTGCAAGTAGTTTTTGGTTCGGACCCCATCTGGAGAGACCCCAAAACAGGCATCAACTGGCAGCTGGGCCTCTCTCCTGAACATGAGGCAGTAGGGGGAGAACCCTATAGCATCATTTTTCATGCAATTGTATGAGTGTACCAAGGTGCTAATCTGATGGCTCTATTTATGCTTGTCTTTTGGGTGAAGGGTGCCCAGCATGTCTAGAAGGGTGCAGTTAAAACGTTCTGGTTGAGGGTCTCCCTGCGGGTGATAGGATGTGGTTCTTGATTTTCACACCCCCCCATAGGGAGAGCATTTCTTTGATTAGCCGACTCTCAAAGTCTCTGCCTTGATCAGAATGAATCCTCTGGGGGGCACCATAGTGGACAAAGAAATTTTCCACTAGCACCTTGGCCACGATAGATGCCTTTTGATCTTTGGTGGGAAAAGCTTGTGCATACTGTGCGAAATGATCCATAACCACTAACACATTGCCAATGTTCCGCCGATCAGGTTCTAAACACAAGAAGTCTATGCAGACTAGTTCCATGGGGGCACTGGTAGTAATATTAACAAGGTGGGGGCAGCCCTCTGAGGCAGGGCTTTTCTTTTCAGGCAGCGACTACAAGTCTTTACATGGTGCTCAACATCGGCCCCCATTTTGGGCCAGTAGAAGCGAGATCGTACCAGGTCCAGGGTAGGCCATGGGCAGGACCAATTGTTGCTTGTCTACTTTGCCACTATGATCTACTGTCTCTCTATACAACAACTGATTGAGCAACTTCAATCTGGGGCCTTCTTTAAACAATAAAGCAGTTTGCAAGTCAGTGGAACCGTGAATTTAGACACATCTTTCCTCGCACCTAGGCATCAAGTGCTGGCTGAATCATAGGATCTTGGAATTGAGCTCACTGAATGCTGTCATTGTCAAATTGAGGTAGTGCACTAATATTTAGAGCAGAGAAGTGGCAATAAGCAGCTGATATGCAGCTGTCAGAAGGGCCCAAGCAATCTACTAAACAGTCCACTGTGTCCGCAGACATCTGTTCATCTCTATCAAACTTTTAGCACAATGCTCAAATGTCAGGTTCAGACAGCCTGACTAATCACTCTTGGAAGTGGGCCTTTGTGATAGGGCGTCAGCATCAATATGGTTCAGGCCCGGTCTGTTTTCAACAGCATAATCATAGGTTGATAATGCAGAAAGCCACCAGTGCCCAGTGGCGTCTAACTGAGATGAAGTCTGTACATAGGTCAATGAGTTATTGTTAGTCTTCACCAATATCTTTGCCCCATAGAGGTATTCATGAAACTGGTCAGTGATGGCCCATTTTAGTGCAAGGAACTCCAACTTATGCAAATGGTAGTTTCGTTCAGATGGGGTCTCCAACTGGTGAGAGCTACTGGACTCAGGACATCCTCATGGTCTTGATACTGCACCACTCCTAGACCCTGCAGACTAGTGTCTGTATGCAGCACATAGGGTTTAGTGGGGTCAGCACAGGCGAGGATGATGGTGTGGGTGAGCTGGTATATGATCTCACGGAAGGCTGCTTCACAGTCAGGCGTCCAGCAGGGCCAAAGAGTTCACCCATGGAAGTATACTTTTTTCTGTTCTTTAACGGCCCCTTTTGTATTTACAATTGGAAGGAAGGTATTGTACGCTGATGATGCAGTCATCTTTGCCTCAAGTCGTAACCCTATTGCCCTCCAGGACTCACTGCAGAAGTCCTTCACTGAAGCCGAGGGGCTGGTTCAAGGAACATAGATTGTGATAAATCTTAAAAAACAAAACCATGTTCTTTCACTCATCCGCAAAACAAGTCCTGCAACTTCAAACCTCATTCACTCTGGGTCCTCTTCCCACTCGAACAAGTTTGCTCCTATAAATACCTAGGGATCCATTTTGACCCTCCCTCTCCTTCCATGGACACATCGCTGCCCTAGCCACTGCCACTAATATCCGATTGGGCATCTTACATCGGTATAAACACTGCCTCCCCGGAGGCTCTTCGACCTGCAGTCACCTCCCTCATCCTGTCCCTAGTGGACTATGGACTGCCGTGTATGGTGCTGCTGATCAGACTGCACTCCATAAAATTCGCACTACTCTGAATAAGGCCTGCAGGTTAATTACTGGAGCACCTAGGATGACACACACTTGTCTACTGTATGCTAAAGCGCTGGTACTTGATCTCGACGAGTGCCTCAAATATCTGACCTGTACCCTTACAAAAAAGACCCTCCTTGGGCTATCCCCACCAGGATTGACCACCACCATACGCCGCTCTGTCCCACTAGTTCATACTCGGACCTCTGGGAAAACCTCTCTTG
Source organism: Neoceratodus forsteri (assembly GCA_016271365.2). NCBI lineage: Eukaryota > Metazoa > Chordata > Ceratodontiformes > Ceratodontidae > Neoceratodus > Neoceratodus forsteri. The sequence goes on along the minus strand of JADMNL010000024.1, from coordinate 119,710,060 downwards.
TTGTCCCTGGAGCTAGGACCTCTCACGGCCAAAGAGCCTTCAGCTTTAGGGCCCCTCCTGGTTCAACACACTGCCCCTCCATCTCCGAAGCTCCAACTATATCGTGCTTCAAAACTTCCTTACGTAACCACCTTATTAACACCCGATGCTGTAACTGCCACTAGTCAAAGCCGTACTCAATACTTATGACAAAGCTTATTACTAAGCTGCTAAGGACAACATAACTCTGGTATTGTTTGCATCCATCCTACCTGTACCAGCTTGTTTGTATCCATGTCTTAATTTACTGTTGTACTGCTATACTGTGTATTTTGGTTTGTCTTACTGTGACAAGGTACCTTTGTAAATGAGCCTATGGCTCAAAGGTTTTCCAAACTGCTGTTTAAATAAAATAAAATAAATAAATAAAATAAAACTCTGGGTAACATTCAAGAGTGAGCGAATCACCTTGAAATTGTCTTTTATGAACCTGCGGTAGTGGCCACAGAACCCCAGGAAACATTGTAGTTCTTTCAGATTATGAGGCTGGGGCCAATTAATCAGTGCTTCAACCTTACTGTGATCAGTCTCCATCCCTTTTGTAGATACTATGTGCCCCACATACTTCACAGAGGTTTGGAAAAACTGGCACTTGTCAATGGATAGCTTGAGGCCGAAGTTTTCCAGCTGGTCTAAGACTTTAAACGGTTGTTTCTCATGCTCCTCTAAGGTGCTCCCAAACACAATGACATCGTCCAAGTACACCAGGCATTCCAGCAAATTCATATCGCCCACCGCACGTTCCATCAGTCACTGAAAGGTGGCCGGCGCGCCCAATATCTCCTGTGGCATCCTCAGAAACTCAAAACCTCAATGGACAGATGAAGGCTGTTTCCTCATGGTCTTCCGGGGCCATCGGAATCTGGTAGTATCTGCTATAAGATCCAACACCGAGAACCATTAGCTCCCATTCAAACAGTCCAGGGCATCTTGTATACGTAGACATAGTGTATTGGTCTGGGATGGTCCACTGGTTCAGGGTTCGATAATCAACACACATCCTCACAGACCCTATGCACAACCACAATGGGAGAGGCGTATGGGCTCCTGGATTCTTGTATCACGCCAGCAGTGAGCATTTCCTGCAGGTGTCTTCTCACATCATCCATGTCTGCTGGGGCTAGGCGTCGGGACCTCTCTTGAAATGGCCTTTCATTGTGCAGACCTATGTGATGCTCCGCACCCAGGACATGTCCCACATCCCATTCCTTTAACGAAAACACTTGGTTTCTCTGGGCAAGTCTCTTGCTATTTCTAGCCTTCCATTCAGCTGGCAATGGTGAGTCACTAAAATCAAACAAGTCCTGGGTCACTGTCTCCTTCTCACCAGGGTGCTTGTTGCTGGGCAATACTGCAGTGTCTGCGCAGTCTACCATAGCTAGGGTGCACCCTCTGTTCACCCAGATCTCAATATCTGACACATTGTGAATCCAGGGTGCCCAATCCCAGAGGCTCTAGGTGTCTTAACCAATCCAAAAAATAAAACAGTAATTCATGACTGGTCTGTCACCACAGCTGTAGGAAAACCGCCTCATGGAGCCACTCCGAACTGAGTTTGGGAACAAGTTCAGAGTTGTCGGGGACTAACTGGGAAGAGGAAGATCAGCTACCCAGAGGACACTCTCTTCCTCCAGGGAAGGAGGAGAACTGGTGTCCCTGCAACAGTACCTGCTGGATGACCATATGGGGCAGTTCACAGGTGGTAAAGTGGGGAATGGTGACATTGACTGTCTCCTCTCAGCACGCACATTCATTGAGCCCCTTGTATGCCAGTGTCCCTTGGGCAAAGACTAAGAACAGGGAAAAATCACCCTGTTTCTAGTGGGAAATCTGAGATGCATGCAGGCCTGATCCCCATCTCTGTCTGCTCCTCTCCATACCCCAGGAACCCTAGCCTCCACTCTCAGACCTGACTCCCATCTCTGTCTGCTCCTCTCTATACCCTCTGAACTCTAGCCTACACACTCAGGTTAGACCCCCATCTCTGTCTGCTCTTCTCTATACCCTGTGAATTCTAGCCTCCACAATCAGGCCAGATCCCATCTCTGTCTGCTTCTCTCCATACCCTGGGAACACTAGCCTCCTCACTCATGCCTGACCCCACCTTTGTCTGCTCCTCTCTATACCCCAGGAATTCTTGCCTCCACACTCAGGTCTGACCCCTATCTCTGGCTGCTCCTCTCTATAGCCTGTGAATTCTAGCCTCCACACTCAGGCCAAACCCCCATCTCTGTCTGCACCTCTCTATACACTGTGAACTCCAGCCTCCACACTCGGGCCAGACCCCCATTTCTGTCTGCTCCTCTCTATATCCTGTGAATTCTAGCCTCCACCCTCGGGCCTGACCCAGATCTCTGTCTACTTTTCTCTACACCCTGTGAACTCTAGCATTTACACTCAGGTCTGACCTTATCTGTGTCTGCTGCCCTCTGTACCCTGTGAATTCCAGCCTCCACACTTAGACCAAACCCCGGTCTCGGTCTGATCCTCTCTGTACCCTGTAAACTCTAGCCTCCACTCTCAGGCCTGACTTCCATCTCTGCCTGCTCCTCTCCATACCCCAGGAACTCTAGCCTCCACATTCAGACCTGATCCCCATCTCTGTCTGCTCCTCTCTATACCCTGTGAATTCTAGCCTCCACACTTAAGCCAAACCCCAATCTCTGTCTGCTCCTTTCTAAACTCTGTGAACTCTAGCCTCCACACTCAGGCCTGACCCCCATCTCTGTCTGCTCCTCTCTATACCTTGTGAACTCTAGCTTCCACACTCAGGCCAGACCCCCATCTCTGTCTGCTCCTCTCTTTATCCTGTGAACTCTGGCCTCCACACTCTGGCATGACCCCATCTCTGTCTGCTTCTCTCCATACAGCAGGAATGCTAGCCTCCCACTCAGGTCTGACCCCCACCTCTGTCTGCTTCTTTCTATACCCCAGGAACTCTAGCCTCCATACTCAGGCCTGACCCCCATCTGTGTCTACTGCTCTCTGTACCTAGTGAATTCTAGTCTCCACACTCAGGCCAAACGCCCATCTCTGTCTGCTCCTCACTATACCCTGTGAACTCTAGCCTCCCCACTTGGGCCTGACCCCCATCTCTGTCTGCTTCTCTCTGTACCCTGTGAACTCTAGCCTCCACTCTCAGGCCTGACTCCCACCTCTGTCTGCTCCTCTCCATACCACAGGAACTCTAGCCTCCACATTCAGACCTGACCCCCATCTTTGTCTGCTCCTCTCTATACCCTGTGAACTCTAGCCTCCATACTTGGGCCTGACCCCCATCTCTGTCTGCTCCTCTCTATACCCTGTAAACTCTAGCCTCTGCACTTGGGCCAGACTCCATCTCTATCTGCTTCTCTCCATACTGCGGGAACACTAGCCTCCCCACTTAGGCTTTACCCCACCTCTGTCTGCTCCTCTCTACACTCTAGCCTACACACTCAGGCCTGACCCCCATCTCTGTCTGCTCCTCTCTATAGCCTGTGAATTCTAGCCTCCACACTCAGGCCAAACCCCCATCTCTGTCTGCACCTCTCTATACACTGTGAACTCCAGCCTCCACACCCGGGCCTGACCCCATCTCTGTCTGCTCCTCTCTATACCCTGTGAACTCTAGCTTCCACACTCAGGCCAGACCCCCATCTCAGTCTGCTCCTGTCTATATCCTGTGAATTCTAGCCTCCACCCTCGGGTCTGACCCCCATCTCTGTCTACTTCTCTCTACACTCTGTGATCTCTAGCCTCCAATCCCAGGTCAGACCCCCTTCTCTGTCTGCTCCTCTCTATACCATGTGAACTCTAGCCTCCGTACTCGGGCCTGACTCCCTGCCTGCTCCTCTCTATACCCTTGGAACTCTATCCTCCACTCTCAGGCCTGACACCCATCTCTGTCTGCTCCTCTCTATACCCTGTGAACTCTAGCCTCCACACTCGGCCTGACCCCCATCTCTGTCTGTTCTTCTCTATACCCTGGTGAACTCTAGCCTCTGCACTCAAGAGGAGGTGGTAAGTTGGATCTAGCAAAGCCAGACCTCACCATGGGAGGGTGGCATCAGCCCATGAAATGAAAATGGAGAGAAAATAGGCAGCAGAGGAACTGGGGGACATTTAGGGCTGGGTCCAACCTGAGGGAAGAGGGCTGAGACTGAGGAGGAGCAACTACTGTAAATATTTAACAAAAAAAAAACATAATTCAGGCAGTCAAATGAGCAAGTACAAACTGCAAACAAGTAAAATAAAAAATTTACTCAAGTCAATTCATAACCGAGATTGAAAACATATAGCTTTTAGTTACGGATCAGTTCCAGGACATGGTGACTTCAACTGAAAGGATGCTTACAGCACAAGTTTCACTGCAGGGCCTTCACTCAGCTCATATTGCATGTCTGCAGAACTGACCAGTCATTATGAAAACGAATATTCAACAGGATGAAACACATGTCCATAATTTGGCATTCTCAGTCTGCACTGGCTCAGATGCACAAGCCTGCAAATGCCCCCACCCAAATGTATGCATGCGCTAAATGTTATTTTACACAAAGGGTGGTGGAGTCATGGAACAGGCTGCCAGCTGAGGTGGTAGGCACAAAAACCGTTAGTGGTTTTAAGCATGATTGGGACAGGAGGAAGGGTATAGCGGTTGCTCAGTGCATCAGAATTGGGGAGGAGAATAGGGTGGTGGGGAGGGCTAGGACCCTGGAGGAATAGCAGGCCAGACCCCCATCTCTGACTGCTCTGCTCTATACCCTGTGAACTCTAGCCTCCAAACTCAGGCATGACATCATCTCTGTCTGCTTCTCTCCATACAGCAGGAATGCTAGCCTCCATACTCGGGCCTGACCCCCACCTCTGTCTGCTCCTTTCTATAGCCTGTGAACTCTAGCATTTACACTCAGGTCTGACCTTATCTGTGTCTGCTGTCCTCTGTACCCTGCGAATTCTAGCCTCCACACTTAGACCAAACTCCGGTCTCTGTCTGATCCTCTCTGTACCCTGAGAACTCTAGCCTCCACTCTCAGGCCTGACTCCCACCTCTGTCTGCTCCTCTCCATACCCCAGGAACTCTAGCCTCCACATTCAGACCTGACCCCCATTTCTGTCTGCTCCTCTCTATACCCTGTGAATTCTAGCCTCTACTCTCAAGCCAAACCCCAATCTCTGTCTGCTCCTTTCTATACACTGTGAACTCTAGCTTCCACACTCAGGCCAGACCCCCATCTCTGTCTGCTCCTCTCTTTATCCTGTGAACGCTAGCCTCCACACTCGGGCATGACCCCATCTCTGTCTGCTTCTCTCCATACAGCAGAAATGCTAGCCTCCCACTCAGGTCTGACCCCCACCTCTGTCTGCTCCTCTCTATACTCCAGGAACTCTAGCCTCCATACTCAGGTCTGACCCCCATCTGTGTCTACTGCTCTCTGTACCCAGTGAATTCTAGCCTCCACACTCAGGCCAAACCCCCGTCTCTGTCTGCTCCTCACTATACCCTGTGAACTCTAGCCTCCACACTCGGGCCTGACCCCCATCTCTGTCTGCTTCTCTCTGTACCCTGTGAACTCTAGCCTCCACTCTCAGGCCTGACTCCCACCTCTGTCTGCTTCTCTCCATACCACAGGAACTCTAGCCTCCCCATTCAGACCTGACCCCCATCTTTGTCTGCTCCTCTCTATACCCTGTGAACTCTAGCCTACATACTCGGGCCTGACCCCCATCTCTGTCTGCTCCTCTCTATACCCTGTAAACTCTAGCCTCTGGACTCGGGCCAGACTCCATCTCTATCTGCTTCTCTCCATACTGCGGGAACACTAGCCTCCCCACTTAGGCCTTACCCCACCTCTGTCTGCTTCTCTCTACACCCTAGGGACTCTAGCCTACACACTCAGGCCTGACCCCAATCTCTGTCTGCTCCTCTCTATAGCCTGTAAATTCTAGCCTCCACACTCAGGCCAAACCCCCATCTCTGTCTGCTCCTCTCTATACCCTGTGAACTCTAGCCTCCACATTTGGGCCTGACTCCCATCTCTGTTTGAACCTCTCTATACCCTGTGAACTAGCCTCCACACTCAGGCCAGACTCCCATCTCTGTCTGCTTCTCTCTATACTCTGTGAACTCTAACTACCATACCCGGGCCTGACCACCATCTCTGTTTTCTCCTCTCTATACCCTGTGAACTCTAGTTTCCACACTCAGGCCAGACCCCCATCTCTGTCTGCTCCTCTCTATACCCTGTGAACTCTAGTCTCCACACTCGAGCCTGACCCCCATCTCTGTCTGCTTCTCTCTGTAACTCCCCTACAAATAGGGGTTCCTGAAAAGTCTTCCTTGAGCTTGCCTAAATGCTCACTGCCAAGCTGGTGTCCTGTGTTTTAGCAGTTTATATGTGATTACCAAAGCCTGTATAGCCTCTGTGCACTGTCTCTTTAAGAGCTGCCTGATTGCAGTCATAAGTAATCTGAGGGAGCTTGTGACAGGGTTTGTCCCTGCCACTGTCTTAGGACTCCATTCGGTTTCTTTAAGGTTGCAACCTTTCTTGCTAGTCTCCATTCTAATAAGGTTATCCCTTTATTTCCTGTTTGGAGGCAGACCACCTCCAGACAAGCCTATGCTCTTTACTTATAACTCTTCTTTTTATTTTCTCTTCTATCCATGGGTCCATACATAAGGAGGTCAATTTCCAGTGACCTTGAGCTCTCTGACAAAGGAGAAAACTTAGAGTAATGATTATAAACTGATTTTGTTGCCAGAAAGTGAGAAATGTGCAGAGTAAAGCACAGAAATAAAGATAACCCAAGTAAATCAGGGGTGTGCATTAGTCAGAGAAAGACTACTGCCTTAAAGGCTGAAAGAATAGAATTATATGTATAACAGCAAGTCCCTTCCCTGTTTGTTTTCTGTGCCCTGTTGCAGTTGTGGAATATGAAATTCTGCAAAAATTAATAATAAAAGTATTGCTGTATTATACACAAGTATATAAGAAACCATATACAGCCCTGCACCTGTCCTAAGTAAAACATTGTTGTCATAACATTTATTAGTAAGCATATGGGAACACAGGGAAACAGTACTGCAATCTGCATGTAAGAAGCAGCTTGTCTATGGATAGTTTATTTTTCTTTATTTGCCCCAATATACAGAGCGAGTATAAGAATGTGCCTTATTTTTAGATAAAGCAAACTCCAGTTAAACTTGTGTGGGCTACCTATTTTTGCCAAAACAATAAATATGGGATAAAACCTTTACTTTAAATCTTGAAACCAGACTTGCTTTAATCCTGCTCTAAAGAGTAATTAAGAAGCTTTTGGTCAAGCAAAGAAAGTGTAAAACCACATACCCTGACTACTACAGCTAGCTGCTGCCCAGAAAAGCAGACATGGAAAAAGTATGTCCATACTTACCAGAAGCTGGAGACTGACTGAAGTCCTCACTATAGGGGAGCAGCGGCCTCTTGGGGCCCCTTGTTATACTACAACAACTGTCACTCAAACTAGATCCCCTTTACTTTAAGCTTATTTCTTTTGGCATAGTCCTTTTAGCCTTATTAAAACTTTTTCACATTATAGGACTGCACCTCGGTACTTTTTTCTCTCTGAATAATAAAAGAAGGTCTTAAATAAAATGTTTAACAAAGTGATGATGCTTAGTCAGCTGACCAAAAGAGGGAGAGTATATAAGAAGTACCTGCACTGACAACCCAAGAGATAGGGTCAGTATTGTCTGACTGTGTGTAGGTAATGGACTAAGGGAGTCCTGTGCTGCACTGAGAGTGGATTTACAAGTCTTTTCTTTTGCTTTTGTTTTTAATGTTTTCTTTAACATATCTTTTATGTGGTGCAAAAGCTCGAACTGTTTATGAAGAATAATAAACACCCTGCTTAGTCAAAGTGGGTTGCACCTAAAATCTGTGTCTGTGTCCAGCTGTATTTCCCACACCTTAACAGAGTTCTGTTGAAAGATGTACTATTTGCTGAAAATCATTTAGAGTGACAATGATAAAGTAGTTTGCTTAACCTGCCTTTTTTGCAGCAAGGACTGCATTATTTATCCCCACCATTTGGCCCAGGACTGCGAATTGGACCAATCAGTTCTGGTGGACCCTAAAATGGATCCAGACTACAGGAGCTGTCTGGAGTCCAAATCTGTAGTAATTGTAGTTTTGGGCTTTTGGCGCCTTTTTGCACCTGAAGGGGGAGCCTTTGTTGTGACTGACAGACAGATCAGCCAACTGAACCTTTAGGATCTTGGTGGATTTCCCAGACTGCTTGCAATTTTCAGTTAGTTCTGGGTTGAGAAGTAAAGAAATAAGAGCTCAAGTGATTTGGGCAAGAGTTCTGTGTAGTTTTGTATAGGAGAACTGTGAAAGGCCTGAGTTGTGGCCTGCATGTCTGCCTGCTGCCCCTAAGAGGGAGAGAAGAGAATTATTTCGGACTAAATCCAAGTTTGTGAGAATGAAGTAAGCCATTGATTTTTTACCAGGCTCATACCTGAAGAAGACTGAAGATTTAGCTAAATGCGATCGGCCTGTCAGGATTTCCAGCTGCTTTTGAATCCCCAGTTTGTGCAGAGACTTTGCAATCATGACCAGAGAGTGGTTTGCCTGGTACAGTAGAATTTCCTTACATGTAAATGTGCTGTGAGTTGTTAGTGGGTTGTGATTTTTTTCCCCACTGTGTGAATTGTATTCTGCTTGCTGGAAGCTGTATCCAGTCCAAAATGGACTGTATACAAATTTGTCTCCATTTGGCCGGGACCTTGCCACACTGGCCCAGCCAGACTACCCGCTGCATAGAGAAAGCCATCGATGAGAGACCTGCCTGAAGAGCAGCCCCCTGCTCCATGTTTGAACAGGAATGACTCCTCGTGATTTGTGTGGGCCCTGCTTCTCCTGGCACTCCAGATTAACCACCTGCTGTCTCAATGTTTCTCCAGCCTGTGTCCAGTCTTGGGTATCGTGAGTAATCATCAGGGTAGCTCCCTGCAACAACAGCCTAATCTAAAAGTGTGTCATCTGATTGTCTTGTAGTTTTCTTTTCACAAACTGAGCCCTCCGGCTCCGGATTACAAATAGTGTGTGTTGTGCATGTTGTTTTCTTCCATCACAGGGCCCCAGCCAGCTGCAAAGTCCCTGGCTAGCCCACCATTTTCCATCTGGGTACCCAGAGTGTGTGACTGTGTATGGACCCTGAAGTCAATGCACAACTGTTTGATTAATAGAGCCTTTAAGCAAATTAACCTGATTACACCCCTCCCTTTTTCAAGTCCCTTAAATAAATCAGATCTAACTCTTTTTTGCATTTACCCTGACTGTGGTTCCAGTTTGTGCAAGAGTACTGTACTGCTGTTATTTGCTGTGTATAACCTTGTTTTACAGGGAGTCCCCAGGGCCAGGCAAGAGGAAAGCACTGGTGGTAAGTACAAAGAGTGTGGGTACTTGTGTGGTGTATCAGGGGGATTGTGAAAGTGATTATTGTGTATTGTTCTGGCCACTAGTAAGGAAAGAGGGGGGGTTACAGTGTCCCGGAGGGCTGTGCCTAGGTTAGCTTGACCACTACCAACCCTGACCTCCAGGTGGAGGCACCCGTTTCAGAACTCAGTCCCCTTAACCTGCTACTAGCCTAGCATGCAGGGGTAGTAGCCCCTTGGGATAGCGTCACCTAGGGGTTGCATTTTGGAGGCTCACCGTTGGGATTTTGTGCCTTCTAGGAGCCCAAAATTACGAATTATTGTTAAAGATTAATGGCTACCCCAGTAGAAATGGCTGTACACCAGTTGGTGGGGTGGTGTACTGGGCAGGAGATCAACACCCAAAATGCTCTACTTATACTGGATATTCCCCTGGGTACCAGTAAGTGGTGGTGGTGGTGGTGGGTCGACAGGCTGATTTGATCACCCAAACTTTCATAGCCTTGTATTCTGCTTGCTGGAAGCCGCATCCAGCCTTGCGGACTGAATCCAAAATCATCTCCCTTGGGCCTGGGCCTTGCCACACTGGCCCAGCCCGACTACCCGCTACACAGAGAAAACCATCAACAAGAGACCTGCCTGGGAATCAGCCCCTGCTCAACACTTGAACAGGAAAGATGCCCCAGTGATTCGTGTGGGCCCTGCTTCTCCAGGCACTCCAGCTCAACAACCTGCAGTTTCAATTTCATCCTGCCTGTGTCCAGCATTGGGTATCGTGAGTAAACATCAGGATAGCTCCCTGCAACAACAGCTAAATCCAAAGTGTTGTCATATGATTGTCTTGTTGCTTTTTCTTTCACAAACTGATCCCTCCGGCTCCGGATTACAAGTAGTGTATGTTGTGCATGTTGCTTTCTTCCATCACAGGGCCCCAACCAGCTGCAATGTTCCTGGCTGGCCCACCATTTTCCTACCTGGGTACCCAGAGTGTGTGACTATGTGGGGACTTAAAGCACATGTATAAGTGTTTGATTAATATAGCCTATAAGCCAATCAACCTGATTATGCCACTTCCTTGTTCAAGTCCCCTGAATAAATCAGATCTGACTTTTTTGCTGCATTTAACCTGACTGTGGTTCCAGTTTGTGCCAAGAGTACTGTACTGTTGCTATTTACTGTGCATAACCTTGTTTTACAGGGAGTCCCCAGGGTCGAGCCAGAGGAATCAGCCCTGGTGGTAAGTGAAAACAGTGTGGGTACTGGTATGGTGTACAAGGGGTATTGTAAAAGTGATTATCGTATATTGCTCAGGCTACTAGAAGGGAAAGAGGGGGGTTACAGTGTCCTGAAGGGCTGTGCCCAGGTTAGTTTGATCACTACAAACCCTGACCTCCAGGTGGAGGCACTCATTTCAGAACTCAGGCCCCTAAACCTGCTACTAGCCAAGCAGGCAGGGGTAGTAGCCCTTGGGATAGCACCACCTAGGGGTTACATCTTGGAGGCTCACTGCTTGGATTTTATGCCTTCTAGTGGATTATTGTTAAAGATTAATGGCTACCTCAGTAGAAATAGCTGTACACCAGTTGGTGGGGTGGTGTACTGGGCAGGAGATCGACCCCCAAAATGCTGTGCTTATACTGGATATTCCCCTGGGTACCAGTAAGGACACTGTAGAGGAAGCACTCTCCAAAGCTGAATGTTTAAAAAACCCTGTGGTGGTGGGTACACAGGCTGATTTGATCGCCCAAACTTTCATAGCCTTGGTAGAGTGTAGTGACCTCATGGACAGCTCTAAAGTGCCACAGACTATTGCCCCAGAAGGGGTTCCAGCAGCCTGGAGAGTGATAACAAAAGACAGTAAAGACCCCAGGGAGGATGAGCTCCCACAATTATCTGACACTTTTGAGGAGAAATTTGCTAAATTGTTGCTGGAGGAAGGGAAAACTGTAGAGGACTTTAAGAAACTATTCCTGCCACCTGGGGGTGTTCCTTCCCAAACACCCTCCCACTCCAGCACCTGTTACTGCCCCGCCTTCTGTGCCTATGCCAATGCTGGCCTCTATATCTGTACCTGCCATTAGTCACAACTCCTACCGAAGGCTGAGAATCTTCTCGGGAACCCTCCCCACTCCCCAGGGGGAGGATGACTGGGAGACCTGGACAGACTATGTTGCCCCTCTAGTACTTGAATGGCAATGCTCAAAAGCAGAGAAATGAAAGAGGTTGAGTGAGAGCCTCTGAGGTCCTGCCCTGGCTACCATCTGTGCCAAGCGGGCCAATAACCCCGAAGCAACTGCACAGGACTATCTTGATGCATTGGAAAATGTGTATGGGAGCCCGGATTCAGATGAGGATCTGTGGTGGAGAGTAAGAAACGTTCAGCAGTACTCAGGGGAGCCATTGTCTGTGTAAGTACCTCGGCTTGAAAAGCTGCTACAAGAGTGCCTCAGAAAGGGTAGTTTGCCATCAAATTAATTAGATCAAACTAGGTTGGACCAGGTCCTTAAGTATGCTCTATTTTCAGAATTGTTACTGCTTCAGTTGCGCCTTGCCACCCTACTGGACTAGCCCCCCTGCTATGGCGAGCTAATGAAAGAAATTCGGGGGGGTTGACCAAAGGTGACCCCATTGGGGAATTGCACCCATATTTGCTGCTGCTGCGCAAGTGACTGAGAGTGATCAGCCAAGTGAGGCTCAGGGGCAAAAGTCGGCACTTAACAAGCACTCTGAGAATGCAAAGGACTTCCGGCCCTCGGCCCAGCATTGGAAAGATGAGCTACTAAAGGAAGTCGGAGAGTTGAAGATGGGTGCCTCTGCAAGGGTTTCCCCCATGGAACAAGATTCTGGTCCCTTTCAGGACGTGACTGTCATGGGTTGGGGGTGCACCCTCAGGCATCCGCTACCAAGGGTGGCTCTAAGGCTGAGATCACCGGATTTATTGCCATTCTAAAGGAACTGTTAAGACATGTTGCACCACTCTCACCACTGCAAGCAGATACAAGACCCCAGTCTCTTCTGCTTCAGTTCCTCATGTGATGTTCTCGCCCAGGATGACCCAGGAGCCTATCGTTTGTCACAAATGTGGAAAGGATGGCCATATGAAAAGAGAATGCCGGTCTCAGAAGGACTTAGAAAGAGTAGTAAACAGACTCCAAGGGGAGCTCCAAAAAGCAAATTGATGGCCATGAGGTGCTCGAAATGACCGCAGTGAGGGTTCGAGAAACCCTAGCTCAAATTTCTTTGTGCCTAAATCGTCTGTCCAGGCCTCTGCTATTGCCTCTCCAGACTGGTCCAAAATAGTTGGCCCTTCAATGGAGACTACGGTGACTGTGAAAGGTAGTCATACTCGGGCTGTGCTTGACAGTGGGTCACAAGTGACCATTGTATTCCAGGACTGGCATGACAAACACTTATCTGATGTGCCTTTGCAATCCCTGGAAGGCTTACATGTGTGGGGCCTGAGCGACAAGTCTTATCCCTACCTAGGGTATAGCTGCCTCTGGTTGTTTTTTCCTGCAACTGTAACTGGTGTAGAGGAGTGAGTAGAGACATTGGCCCTAGTGTGCCCCCCCCCACCAGACTGTATGATGGGGTCCCCCTGTTAATTGGGACAAACGCCCATGATTGGGAGACTGGCACAACTCTGTCATGAGAAACAAGGGCGACGGACAGGGAGGGCCATGAGAATTCTGACTCTGATCAGGAGGGTTTATGATTTGCAACAGAAACCCAAGGAAGGACACCAGGATGAACCGGTGGGGATCGTGTGGAAGAAGGATCCCGATGCGATGGTACTGGTCCCTAATGCCCAGTGTACCATTCAAGGGGAGGTCTGCCTCGGGAAAGATGACAAGAACAAAATACTGATGTTGGATGCGCCATGTGATGGAAAATTGCCAGAAGAATTATTGATCAAGCCCAGCATCTTGCCTGCTCGTGCCCATGCCTATGCACGACGAGTGATGGTCCAGATTTACAATGTGTCAGATTGGGAGATCCGGGTGAACAGAGGGTGCACCCTAGCTATGGTACACTGCACAGACACTGCAGTATTGCCCAGCAACAAGCATCTTGGCGAGAAGGAGTGACCCCAGACTTGTTTAACTTTGGTGACTCCCCATTGCCAGCTGAATGGAAGACTAGAATTAGCAAGAGACTTGCCCAGAGAGACCAAGTGTTTTTGTTGAAGGAATGGGATGTGGGATGTGTCCTGGGTGTGGAGTATCACATACGCCTGCACGATGAACAGCCATTTTGAGAGAGGTCCCAACACCTAACCCCAGCAGACATAGACGATATAAGAAGACACCTGCAGGAAATGCTTGCTGCTGGCATGATACAAGAATCCAGGAGCCCATACGCCTCTCCCATTGTGGTTGGTGTGTAAAAAGAATGGGTCTGTGAGGATGTGTGCTGATTATCAAACCCTGAACCAGCAGACCATCCCAGACCAATACACTATGCCTCGTATACAAGATGCCCTGGACTGCTTGAATGGGAGCAAATGGTTCTCGGTATTAGATCTTCACAGCAGATACTACCAGATCCCAATGGCCCCGGAAGACCATGAGAAAACAGCCTTCATCTGTCCATTGGGGTTTTACGAGTTTCTGAGGATGCCACAGGGGATATCAGGTGCCCCAGCCACCTTTCAGCGACTGATGGAACATGCGGTGGGGAGATATGAATTTGCTGGAATGCCTGGTGTACTTGGACAATGTCACTGTGTTTGGGAGCACCTTAGAGGAGCATGAGAACTGACTGTTTAAAGTCCTAGACCGACGAAGACTTCGGCTTCAAGCTGTCCATTGACAACTGCAGGTTTTTCCAAAATCTCCGTGAAGTATGTGGGGCACATAGTATCTACAAAAGGGATACAGACTGATCCCAGTAAGGTTGAAGCACTAACTACTTGGCCCCAGCCCCATAATCTGAAAGAACTACAATGTTTCCTGGGGTTCTGTGACTACTACCCAGGTTCATAAAAGACTATTCCAAGGTGATTCACCCACTCTTGAACCTTACCCAGGGTTACCCTGCTACCAATCATAAATACAAAAAAGGGTCCGCTAAAGAACCAGAAAAAGTATACTTCCACCTAGGTGAACTCTTCGTGCCCCACTGGATGCCCAACTGTGAAGCAGCCTTCCATGAGATCATATACCAGCTCACCCATGCCTCCATCCTCGCCTATGCTAACCCCACCAAACCCTTTGTGCTGCATACGGACGCTAGTCTGCAGGGTCTAGGAGCAGTGCTGTATCAAAACCATGAGGATGGCCTGAAACCAATAGCTTTTGCCAGTAGGAGCTTGACCCTGTCCGAATGAAACTACCCTGTGCATAAGTCGGAGTTCCTTGCACTAAAATGGGCCATTGTTGTCCAGTTTCATGAATACCTCTATGGGGTAAAGATATTGGTGAAGACTGACAATAGCCTATTGACCTATGTACAGACTTCGGCTAAGTTAGACGCCGCTGGGCACCGGTGGCTTTCTGCATTATCAACCTATGATTATGCTGTCGAATACAGACCGAGCCTGAACCATATTGATGCTGACGCCCTATCATGAAGGCCCACTTTTCCAAGAGTGATTGGGTCAGGCTGTCTGAACCTGACATTCGAGCATTGTGCCAAAAGTTTGATAGAGATGAACAGATGTCTGCAAACACAGTGGACTGTTTAGTAGATTTCTTGCGCCCTTCTGACACTTGCATATAAGCTGCTTATTGCCACTTCTCTGCTCTAGATATTAGTGCACTACCTCAATTTGACAATGACAGCATTCAGTGAGCTCAATCCCAAGATCCTATGATTCAGACAGCACTTGATGCCCTGTCTGTGGGGAAAGATGTGTCTAAGTTAAGTTCCACTGACTTGCAAACTTCTTTATTGTTTAAAGAAGACACTCGATTGAAGTTGCTCAATCAGTTGTTGTATAGAGAGACAGCAGATTATAGTGGCAAAGTAGACATGCAACAATTGGTCCTGCCCACAGCCTTTAGAGATTTGGTACTGAAGTCCCTCCACAATCACATGGGGCACCTCGGTATTGACAGAACCCTTGACCTGGTACGATCTCAATTCTGCTGGCACAAAATGGGGGCCGATGTTGAGCATCATGTAAAGACTTGTAGTCACTGCCTACAAAGAAAAGCCCTGCCTCAGAGGGCGCCCCCCCTTGTTAATATTACTACCAGTGCCCCCATGGAACTATTCTGCATAGACTTCTTGGGTTTAGAATCTGATCAGCGGAACATTGGCAATGTGTTAGTGGTTACAGATCATTTCACTTGGTATGCACAAGTTTTTCCCACCAAAGATCAAAAGACATCTACCGTGGCCAAGGTGCTAGTGGAAAATTTCATCGTCCACTATGGTGCCCCCCAGCAGATCCACTCTGGCCAGGGCAGAGACTTTGAGAGTCGACTAATCAAAGAAATGCTCTCCCTCTCTATGGGGGTTGCAAAAGTCAAGAACCACCCCATATCACCCGCAGGGAGACCCTCAACCAGAACGTTTTAACTGCACCCTTCTAGACATGCTGGGCACCCTCCACCCAAAAGACAAGCATAAATGGAGCCAGCAGATTAACACCTTGGTACATGCATACAATTGCATGAAAAATGATGCTACTGGGTTCTCCCCCTACTGCCTCATGTTTGGGAGAGAGGCCTGGCTGCCAGTTGATATCTGTTTTGGGGTCTCTGCAGATGGGGTCCGAGCTGAAAACTACATGTAATATGTACAAAAACTGAAAGCTCAATTGAACCATGGCTATCAACTGTCCCAGGCAATGGCCGCCAAGAGAAATCTAGCCAACAAAGAGAGGCATGATAAAAAAGTAAAGGCTCAAGAGCTTCGACCTGGAGACTGTCTATCAGGCAAGTCATGATTGAGGCTGAAACCCCAGAAATTAAGTCCCCTTGGGCCAGGACTCATGCTGCTGCAAGAAAGAGACAATCAACCTACCCCAGTGGTCACAGATTTAAGGTTTCCTCCACAGCAGGCCCAGAATGATAGTGACTGTCAGTCCACTTCTGATGAAAGTGAGTGCGACTATGCCTACTACCCCTCTTATGAACTGAGTCAGCTGTTTCGAGGTAACCCCATGATTAACTGTGGGGATGAAGCTGGGCCTTCTGGACTGCCTAACCATCCAGCGTTATCCTTGGAGCCAATGCTTCCTGAAAGTGAAGTGCAAAGTATCACGTCTGAAGATGCTAAGTCTCTGTGTATTGTGGAACTGTATGATTTGCCTGAGGGAGGGGCTGATAGAATGAGGCTTTCTGGTGACATAACAGAACTTGAAGAACACTGTGAGAGTGCTGACCACCCCCCTTCAGTGCCTCAAAGCTTGATTGTGCCTGAGCCTTCTCAAAATGAGTCAAGTGTTGTAGAAACAGAGCCTACAGAGCAAGGAGCTGACAGTGCCCCAAGTTTGGACATTCCCATCCAGGCAGAGGCACTCCTCACAAGTGACGAGAGTCCCCAGACCAGTGCTGAGAGTACAGAGACTGTAGTTATCCCCCTCAGAAAGACTGGCTGAGCTGTCAAGCCAGAAGAATGCCTCAGTTATGATCCTCCTGGAAGGCCAGTGTATTTGCTTCTTAATGTGGTGCACAAAGGTATTTATGTCTCTCCAAGCTCACTGCCCAAATTGAGCTTGACAGCCAATTCCAGGTTACTTGTCTTTCTCTCTCACCACCCCCTCTAGCCCCAAGTTAGCTGATAGGGAAGGGCTCCCTCTTGCATTGTTTAAGGTACAAGAAGTTATTACCTGTTTCAGTAGAGTAATGTTCAATTTACCTGTGTGAAATATGCACAATGTGTTCTCAGAATGGATATAGTATCATGAAGTGTAGTGAATATGTATAGTAAAGTAAGTTTATGTTAACTGATGCATGATGGTACAGACTTGACGCGGACAACAAGTTTTCTCCAGGCAGGGAAGGGTGTAACCCCCCCTACAGATGGGGGTTCCCGAAAAGTCTTCCTTGAGCTTGCCTAAATGCTCACTGAGAGGCTGGTGTCCTGCATTTTAGCAATTTAAATGCGATTGCCAGAGAGTGCCTGTATAGCATCTGTGCACTGTCTCTTTAAAAGCTGCTTGGATTGCAGTCATAAGTAATCTGAGAGGGAGTTCTGCTAAAAGATGTAACTATTTGCTGAAAATCTTTCAGAGTGATAATGATAAAGCAGTTTGTCTAACCTGCCTTCTTTGCAGCAAGGACTGTCTTGTTTATCCCCACCATTTGGCCCAGGACTGCGAATTGGACCAATCATTTCTGGTGGGACCTAAAATGGAGCTGGACTACAGGAGCTGCCTGGAGTCAAAATCTGTAGGAATTGTAGTTTGGGGCTTTTGGTGCCTTTATACACCTGAAGGGGGGGAGCCTTTGTTGTGACTGACAGACAGATCAGTCAACCGAACCTTTTGGATCTTGGGGGATTTCCCAGACTGCTTGCAATTTTCAGTTAGTTCTGGGCTGAGAAGTGAAGAAGTAAGAGCTCAAGTGATTTGGGCAAGAGTTTTGTGTAGTTTTGCATGGGACACCTGCAAAAGGTCTGAGTTGTGGCCTGCACGTCTGCCTGCTGCCCCTGAGAGGAAGAGAAGAGAATTATTTCGGACTAAATCCAAGTTTGTGAGAATGAAGTAAGACACTGATTTTTTTACCAGGCTCATACCTGAAGAAGACCGAAGATTTTGCTGAATGCGATCGGCCTGTCAGGATTTCCAGCTACTTTTGAATCCCTGGTTTGTGCAGAGACTTTGCGATCGTGACCGGAGAGCAGTTTGCCTGGTACAGTAGAATTTCCTTTCCTGTAAATGTGCTGTGAGTCGTTAGTGGGTCGTGATTTGGTTCCCCACTGTGTGAACTGTGTTCTGCTTTCTGGAAGCTGTATCCAGCCCAAAACAGACTGTATCTGAATTTGTCTCCATTTGGCCACGGCTTTGCCACACTGGCCCAGCCAGACTACCCACTGCACAGAGAATGCCATCGATGAGAGACCTGCCTGGGGATCAGCCCCCTGCTCCACGTTTGAACAAGAACGATGCCTCGCCGATTCGTGCAGGCCCTGCTTCTCCTGGCACTCCAGATTAACCACCTTCTGTCTGGATGTAAGTCCAGCCTGTGTCCAGTCTTGGATACTGTGAGTAATCATCAGGGTAGCTCTCTGCAACAACATCCTAATCTAAAAGTGTGTCATCTGATTGTCTTGTTGTTTTCTTTTCACAAACTGAGCCCTCTGGCTCCGGATTACAAATAGTGTGTGTTGTGCATGTTGTTTTCTTCCATCACAGGGCCCCAATCAGCTGCAACGTCCCTGGCTAGCCCACCATTCTCCATCTGGGTAGCCAGAGTGTGTGACTGTTTATGGACCCTGAAGTACATGCATAACTATTTGATTGATACAGCTTTTAAGCAAATTAACCTGATTACGCCACTCCCTTGTTCAAGTCCCTTAAATAAATCAGATCTAACTCTTTTTTGCATTTTCCCGGACTGTGGTTCCAGTTTGTGCAAGAGTACTGTACTGCTGTTATTTGCTGTGTATAACCCTGTTTTAAAGGGGGTCCCCAGGGCCAGGCCAGAGGAAAGCCCTGGTGGTAAGTGCAAACAGTGTGGGTACTTGTGTTGTGTATTAGGGGTATTATGAAAGTGATTATTGTGTATTGATCTGGTCACTAGTAAGGAAAGAGGGGGGTTACAGTATCCCGGAGGGCTGTGCCCAGGTTAGCTTGACCACTACCAACCCTGACCTCTGGGTGGAGGCACCAGTTTCAGAACTCAGGCCCCTTAACCTGCTACTAGCCAAGCAGGCAGAGGTAGTAGCCCTTGGTATAGCCCCACCTAGGGGTTACATCTCTATATTCTGGGAACTCTAGCCTCCACACTCAGGCAAGACTCCCATCTCTGTGTGCTCCTCTCTATACCCTGTCAACTCTAGCCTCCAATCTCAGACCTGACCACCATCTCTGTTTGCTCCTCTCTATAGCCTGTGAACTCTAGCATTAATACTCAGGCCTGACTGACATCTGTGTCTCCTCCTCTCTATACCCTGTGAACTCTAGCCTCCACACTCAGGCCAGACCCCCATCTCTGTCTGCTCCTTTCTATACTCTGTGAACTCAAACCTCCACATTTGGGCCTGACCCCAATCTCTGTCTGCTCCTCTCCATACCCAGGGAACTCAGGCCTCCACACTCAGGCCTGACCCCCATCTCCATCTGCTCCTTTCTATACCCTGTGAATTCTAGCCTCCACACTCAGGCCAGACCCCCATCTCTGTCTGCTCTGCTCTGCTCTATACCCTGTGAATTCTAGCCTCCACACTCAGGCCTGAGCCCATCTCTGTCTGCTTCTCTCCATACCCCGAGAATGCTACCCTACCACTTGGGCCTGACCCCCACCTCTGTCTGCTCCTCTCTATACCCCAGGAACTCTAGCCTCCACACTCAGGCCTGAGACCTCCATCTCTGTCTACTCCTCTCCAAAGCCTGTGAACACTAGCCTCCACACCAGGCCAAACCCACATCTCTGTCTGCGCCTCTCTATACCCTGTGAACCCTAGCCTCCACACTCAGACCTGACTACCATCTGTCTGCTCCTCTCTATACCCTGTGAACTCTAGCCTCCACCCTCGGGCCTGACCCCAATCTCTGTCTGCTTCTCTTTATACCCTGTGAACTGTAGCCTTAACACTCAGGCCAGACCCCCATCTCTGACTGCTCTGCTCTATACCCTGTGAACTCTAGCCTCCACACTAGGGGCCTGACCCCATATCTGTCTGCTTCTCTCCATACAGCGGGAATGCTAGCCTCCCACTCAGGCCTGACCCCCACCTCTGTCTGCTCCTCTCTATACCCCAGGAACTCTAACCTCCATACTCAGGCCTGATCCCCATCTCTGTCTGCTCCTCTCTATAGCCTGTGCACTCTAGCATCCACATTCAGGTCTGAACCCCATCTGTATCTGCTGCTCTCTGTACCCTGTGAATTCTAGCCTCCACACTCAGGCCAAACCCCCATCTCTGTCTGCTCCTCTCTGTACCTTGTGAACTCTTGCCTCCACTCTCAGGCCTGACTCCCACCTCTGGCTGCTCCTCTCCATACCCCAGGAACTCTAGCCTCCACATTCAGACCTGACCCCCATCTCTGTCTGCACCTCTCTATACCCTGTGAACTCACGCCTCCATACTCGGGCCTGACCCCCATCTCTATCTGCTCCTCTCTATACCCCGGGAACACTAGCCTCACCATTCAGGCCTGACCCCACCTCTGTCTGCTCCTCTCTACACACCAGGGACTCTAGCCTCCACACTCAGGCCTGACCCCCATCTCTGTCTCCTCCTCTCTATAGCCTGTGAACTCTAGCCTCCATACTCAGGCCAAACCCCCATCTCCGTCTGCTCCTCTCTGTACCCTGTGAACTCTAGACTCCACATTCGGGCCTGACCTCCATCTCTGTCTGCTCCTCTCTATACCCTGTGAACTCTAGCCTCCACACTCAGGCCAGACTCCCATCTCTGTCTGCTCCTCTCTATACTCTGTGAACTCAAACCTCCACACTTGGGCCTGACCCCAATCTCTGTCTGCTCCTCTCCATACCCAGGGAACTCAGGCCTCCACACTCAGGCCTGACCCCCATCTCTGTCTGCTCTGCTCTATACCCTGTGAATTCTAGCCTCCACACTCAGCCTGACCCCATCTCTGTCTGCTTCTGTCCATACCCCAAGAACGCTAGCCTCCCATTTGGGCCTGACCCCCACCTCTATCTGCTCTTCTCTATACCCCAGGAACTCTAGCCTCCACACTCAGGCCTGACCCCTATCTCTGTCTGTTGCTCTCTATACCCTATGAATTCCAGCCTCCACACTCAGGCCAAACCCCCATCTCCGTCTGCTCCTCTCTGTACCATTTGAACTCTAGTCTCCACACTTGGGCCTGACCCCCATCTCTATCTGCTCCTCTCTATGCATGTGAACTCTAGGCTCCACACTCGGACCTGACCCCCATCTCTGTCTGCTCCTCTCTGTACCCTGTGAACTCCAGTCTCCACACTCAGGCCTGACCCCCACCTCCGTCTGCTCCTCTCTATATCCTGTGAACTCTAGCCTCCACACTCAGGCCTGACCCCCATCTCTGTCTGCTCCTCTCTATATCCTGTGAACTCTAGCCTCCGTACTCAGGCCTGACCCCATCTCTGTCTGCTCCTCTCTGTACCCAGGGAACTCAGGCCTGATCCCCATCTCCATCTGCTCCTCTCTATACCCTGTGAATTCTAGCCACCGTACTCAGGCCTGACCCCATCTCTGTCTGCTTCTGTCCATACCCCGAGAATGCTAGGCTCCCATTCGGGCCTGACCTCCACCTCTATCTGCTCTTCTCTATATACCCCAGGAACTCTAGCCTCCACACTCAGGCCTGAGACCCCTAATCTTTGTCTACTACTCTCTATAGCCTGTGAACTCTAGCCTCCACACCCAGGCCTGACTCCCATCTCTGTCTATTGCTCTCTATACCCTATGAATTCTAGCCTCCACACTCAGGCCAAACCCCCATCTCTATCTGCTCCTCTCTATGCATGTGAACTCTAGGCTCCACACTCGGACCTGACCCCCATCTCTGTCTGCTCCTCTCTGTACCCTGTGAACTCCAGTCTCCACACTCAGGCCTGACCCCCACTTCCGTCTGCTTCTCTCTATATCCTATGAACTCTAGCCTCCACACTCAGGCCTGACCCCCATCTCTGTCTGCTCCTCTCTGTACCCTGTGAACTCCAGTCTCCACACTCAGGCCTGACCCCCATCTCTGTCTGCTCCTCTCTAATGTCTGTGAACTCTAGCATCCATACTCAGGCCTGACTCCTATAGGTGTCTGCTGCTCTCTGTACCCTGTGAATTTTAGCCTCCACGCTCAGGCAAGATCCCCATCTCTGTCTGCTCTACTCAATACCCTGTGAACTATAACCTCCATATTCAGGTCAGACCCCCATCTCTGCTTGCTCCTCTCTATACCCTGTGAACTCTATCCTCCACTCTCAGGCCTGACACCCATCTCTGTCTGCTCCTCTCTATACCCTGTGAACTCTAGCCTCCACACTCGGGCCTGACCCCCATCTCTGTCTGCTCCTCTCTATGCCCTGAGAACTCTAGCCTCCGCACTCGGGTCTGACCCCCTTCCTGCTCCTCTCTATACCCTGTGAACTCTATCCTCCACTCTCAGGCATGACCCCCATCTCTGTCTGCTCCTCTCTATACCCGGTGAACTCTAGCCTCCACACTCGGGCCTGACCCCCATCTCTGTCTGCTCCTCTCTATACCCTGGCAAACTCTAGCCTCTGCACTCAAGAGGAGGTGGTAAGTTGGATCTGGCAAAGCCAGACCTCGCCATGAGAAGGTGGCATCAGCCCATGAATTGAAAATGGAGAAAAAATAGGCAGCAGAGACACTGAGGGACATTTAGAGCTGGTCCAACCTGAGGGAAGAGGGCTGAGACTGAGGAGGGGCAACAACTGTAAATATAAAAAAAAAAAACATAATTCAGGCAGTCAAATGAGCAAGTACAAATTACAAACAAGTAAAATAAAATATGTAGTCATCTCAACTCATAACTGAGATTGAAAACATATAGCTTTTAGTTACGGATCAAGTTCCAGGACATGGTGACATCTACTGAAATGATGCTTACAGCACAAGTTTTACTGCAGGGCCTTCACTCAGCTCATATTGCATGTCTGCAGAACTGACCAGTCATTATGAAAACGAATATTCAACAGGATGAAACACATGTCCGTAATTTGGCATTTTCAGTCTGCACTGGCTCAGATGCACAAGCCTGCAAATGCCCCCACCCAAATGTATGCATGCGCTAAATGCTATTTTACACAAAGGGTGCTGGAGCTGTGGGACAGGCTGCCAGCCGAGGTGGTAGGCGCAAAAACCGTTAGTGGTTTTAAGCATGACTGGGACAGGAGGAAGGGTATAACGGTTGCTCAGGGTATCAGAATTGAGGAGGAGAATGGGGTGGAGGGAAGGGGAGGGATAGGACCCTGGAGGAATAGCAGGCCTGAGGGCTAAACAGGGAACTTGGGCAGATTGGATGGACCTTTGGTCTTTTTCTGCCATTATTGTCTGTTTCTATGTTTCTATTGTCAAATATTTTGATACACGTGTGACACTGTCCTCACTCTGCAGCACAAATATGAAGTGTCATTTTCTGAGCCCAGCTCACAGTACTAAGCTACATAGAGTTAGAGTGTGTTTTCTGTCATGTTATGAGCAGTGCAGTTTTGCTAAAATCGCAATGTGAGTCTCTGAAAATCCAGCCCCTAGTTTTTGAGAAATTGTGCAACTGGAATAAAAGAGCAGCATTTTCAAGTATTTGCTCATAAAAATTCAAAATTGCAATTGTTTTCAAATCTGGGGCCTGATTCTCAATTTTAAGGCACTGGTGGTAAATCACTGTACCAGGATTTATCTCCATCACTTTGGCTGTGACTCCCGCCCCCGATCTGTGCTCAAAGGGATGGCGCACTCATTCGTGCCAGTACACAATGAAATGCAATTATGTATGGGTGGGGGTTGGCTGGCCATACAAATGGCATGCAGTGCCACATTTGTGAGCATGGGGACCATGTGGCACTGGGTGCAGATTTCTGTGCTGCAACCTGCCCTAAGAATTGCACTGTTATGCAACTGACTCTGTTAATGGCTTATAGATTGTGGAAACATCATGTGACACTGTCGACCCTTATTTCCATAAAAGTGTCTCATGCGATGTGCCACAATAACAGGCTTTCTCGTTGGCCACCTGCACCAATAATTCAAACTAAGCAAAATAAATTTTTAAAACAATTTAGCACAATCTGTAATAATTTTTGGGATCTGGTTTGAGGTCATCTTACAGATATGAGGGTTGCCTCTTGTGTCCTCAGGATGCCAGGGCTCCTTAAATTCAGCTGCCTCATACTACGACTGCATGAGGCAACACTCTTATATCCATAAGAGGCCCCCTAACCAGACCCATAAATTTATAATTCAGTGACATCAGTTGAGCGAGGCCAACAATTAAGCTTTCCAAGCAGGGCTTCTTCTCATCTGATGTCACCGGGGTTCCACAGCAGATAAGTCATTAAAAAAATGAATATTGTGGCTGCTCTGTCAGCCATGCAGATGACCTGAGTTCAGGAGCGAGTTCAGGTCACTACATTAGGAGGCAAGAATGGCGGCAGCAGCTGCCAATCATTAGTGCATTGCAGTTGCGAAGGCATGGCGTTGGGCACCGTTGCTGTAGTGACCTCTGGGGAGGGGTGAGGGAGTCTGTTCCTTCCGCAGGATGTTGCTGCATGCAGTTGAGGCCATCAGAGGCTATGTTCACATCTGGTGTGATGGAAAGAGTCAGGGAAAAAACTGGGGTTCAATTCCCATGGCCGTTTATATGATAGCCTGGGCCCTGAGGATTTCTCTGGGTCCTAGTGCCAGCCAGGACAGGATCATAGTGCACATAGTGGACTGCCTCAGGGAGAGGGTGAGGACGACCCTCCACCTAGGATCCCATCATGGAAGACAGACCAGTGGGAGATGCTGGGCTGAGCATTGTCCTGGGGCAGAACAACAGGTTAAGAGGTCTGACTGGGGTATATCCTCGTAAGCAGGGTATATCCCTCGAAGACAAGCAAGGCTGGGTGAAAAAGCTGTATAGAAAACCAAAATAAATCCTGGGCAGTAAAAAAGGCTGCACCAAGAAGCCCTAAATGAAGAAAAAATAGGACTTAAAAAAAAAAAACCATGAAAAAGCGCAGTGGGGATAATAAACTGACTTCACACATTCACAAATTTCCAATTATGTAATTTCCAATAATATTAAGACAGTGTCAGTGGCTCAGCAGGTTGCACACTTGCTTCTGAGTCGAGAAAAGCCGAAGGCTATTGTTTCAAGCCCCACACCAGGCAACTGGGGTGAAATCCCAATACTGACACTGTAGTGCATTATGAGAGGGATGCTGCACTTCTGAGGTGTTGTCTCTCGAATAAGATGTTAAACTGAGGTCCCATCTGTCTGTTCTGGTGGTTGATGAGGTGGACATTAAAGATCCCATGGCACTTCTCGAAAAAGAGTAGGGGTATTTTATTAACAAAAGATATTTCATACACACAGTCAGTTACATATCAAAACAGCTCAAAAACATAGAACAATACAGTGCTACGACAGTACAGAATGGAAACCAGCCCACAGCTTCTGAAAAATAGCAGGAGAGAAAGAAGACCTATCTTTCTGGTAGAGTCTTTTAAAACAAATATGAACCATATATACAACTGTTAAAGGCGGGATCTCCCTCTGGTAAAGCGTAAAGGCACATTGAGTTTGCCATAAATAGTATTTACATAAAGCAAAACAGATCTGTAAGATCTAATGTGAGGAACAAGACCAGACCGGGGGGTAAATAAGTAATACCACAACTTCATACATAATCATGTGGAAGGCAATGTGCCGCCAGAGGGCACTGATATGCTTCCAGGAGGAAGAGGAACTAAGGGGTCAATCAAAAAAACAGTGAGATTGCGTTTCCAGAATCCCTGGGCAGGTACCGTATGTTTGGGACATATTCTCTCCAAAATGGACTCATGTTTTAAGGAATCTCTGACCACCAGTTTACCATGTGTGCAAAACCATAGCGAATCCTACATGTAGCAAGGGATCAAGGAATTAATAAGCTGGGAAATGCAGCTTATCGGGGGGGGGCAGATTTTTAACTCAAGAGGGGAAGTGAAATTACATTCTATAATATGAAAATAAAAAGCCCTCCTTCACAACGTGAGACAATCGTCAAAAGAGAATTTCCAGGAAAGCAACTTTCTCACAGCATATTTAATGTGCAAAGGAATAATATGGTAACATTCATGACCAGGAGGCAGGGCACCATGCGTATTTCAAAAAGTCAAAAAAGGAACTACCCAGTCTGCAGCCAAAGGGACCCAGGCAGCAGACGCACCATGAAGCAGAGGGGCAAAACTACTAGAAAAAAAGATGCTAAAATAAAAAAAAGATTGGGTGTGCCATGCAAAGACCACCTCTGCTACTGGTTTAATAAGTAACGTCCCTTTTAATGGGGTTCAAACCATGAATCCCAAAGTCCCTGAGAAAACAAGCATTTGTCAATGCCGAACGTTTGCTTGCTGGCACTGGCATTGGTAGTGTAGAAGTTACAGAGCTGCATAATAGAAATAGCAGTGAAGTATTGAACTGAAGCCAACCCCACCACCACCCTGCAGAGAGTGACAGGCATTGGGGTGTGCCTTTGGGTCATCAGGCATAACTGCCACGCCATTTCACCACACCCTACCCTGCAGACACTGACAAGTGTCACAGTGTGCCTTGGAGTCTTTGGTTCTTTGCGCGCACCCTATTACATCAGGAAATACGTGAGATGGGTGCGGTATAGGAGAATGGGGTGAACTTTGGGGCCAAAGGTCCAAGGCATACCTCGATGCCTCTCACTGGCTGCAGGGTGTGGAATGGTATGAGCATTACAGGCAAGAATCCCAAGTCACACCCCTGATGCCTGTCATTCTTTACAGGGTGGGCGTTATGGTTTGGAAACCCTAACACCTCAGGCATTGGTTGGTATTTTCACTCAAAATTTTCAACATGGTTTTTGTGACCCCACCTCATGAACAGTGGCAATAGCAGTTTGTTAGCCGAAAGCTGCTTATGCACAGTGACTACAGCATTTAGCACCACAGGTGCAAAAATACATTCCGAACAGGATGTGAAAAATGACAGCTGTACTGTTCATGGGGAGGTGTAAAAAATGGCAATGTTGCAAATCTGCAGTAAAAATATTAAAAAAACTGGTGAAGTCACGAGCATGCATAGAAACTGTGCAACGCACACCCGTAATGTAATTAGGTTGGGAATTTCCTACAACAGATTGTCAACACAGGCATTTTGGGACCTCTGGTCATGAACAGTGTCACTGTGATTTTCTTTATCTGTCCCGAACAATGATTTCCCACAGTGACCACGCATCTCTGCGCTGAAAGTGTGAAAACACATTTCGGTCATGTTGTGAAATATGACAGCTGTACTGTTCATAAGGAAGTGTGGAAAAATGGCAATGTGGAAAATCTGGAGTGAAAATATTGAAAATTGGCAAACTTATGAGCGTGCGTAGGAACTGCGCAACGCACGCTCGTAAAACAGTCATTTTTAGGAATTTTTTCACCAAATTTTCAACATAGCCATTTTAAGACCTCTGCTCATGAACAGCATCACTGTGATTTTCTTAATGTGTCCCATACATTGATTTCGCACACCAACTGCGCCATTGTGCGCTACATGGGCGGAAACACGTTTTGGGCAAGATGTGAAAATGACAGCTGTACTGCTCATAAAGACATAATGAAATGTAATAAAATGGCAATGTTGAAAATCTGGAGTGAAAATATTGAAAATTCGCAAACTTACGAGCTTGCGTAGAAACTGCGCAACGCGCACTCGTAAAAGTGTCATTTTTAGGAATTTTTTGACCAAATTTTCAACATAGCCATTTTAAGACCTCTGCTCATTAACAGTGTCACTGTGATTTGCTTAATGTGTCCCATACATTGATTTCGCACACCGACTGCGCCATTGTGCGCTACATGGGCGGAAACACATTTTGGGCAAGATGTGAAAAATGACAGCTGTACTGCTCATAA
The DNA here is from genome assembly GCA_016271365.2 of Neoceratodus forsteri. Classification (NCBI taxonomy): domain Eukaryota; kingdom Metazoa; phylum Chordata; order Ceratodontiformes; family Ceratodontidae; genus Neoceratodus; species Neoceratodus forsteri. The sequence goes on along the minus strand of JADMNL010000024.1, from coordinate 119,681,916 downwards.
GGAGGTGTGGTAAAATGGCAATGTTGAAAATCTGGAGTGAAAATATTGAAAATTCGCAAACTTACGAGCTTGCGTAGAAACTGCACAACGCGCACTCGTAAAAGTGTCATTTTTAGGAATTTTTTTACCAAATTTTCAACATAGCCATTTTAAGACCTCTGCTCATTAACAGTGTCACTGTGATTTGCTTAATGTGTCCCATACATTGATTTCGCACACCGACTGCGCCATTGTGCGCTACATGGGCAGAAACACATTTTGGGAAAGAGGTGAAAAATGACAGCTGTACTGCTCATAAGGAGGTGTGGTAAAATGACAATGTTGAAAATCTGGAGTGAAAATATTGAAAATTTCGAACTGCAGTGCGTGGAACTGCACATGAGCCTCAGTAAAACAGTCATTTTAGAATTTTTCACCAAATCTTCAACATAGGCTTTTGAGAGCCCCCCTATGAACAGTGGCAGTGTCATTTCGTTACTCAGTCTCAAAGGTGATTTCACGCAGTGACTGCGAAATCACCCTTCAGGCCCGATTAATGCCATGACAGTGACAGCATTCATGAGAAGGGGTCCCAAAAACCCCATGTTGAAAATTTGGTGCAAAATTCCAAAAATGCCTGAGATGTGCAGCAAAGTTGAAAAACCCTATCTATCCCATTATACAGCTTACCGGCATTTCCTCAGTTCACGGTCGGCTTTGAAGAGTGCAGACGTTCCCAGTCCACCGAGATCGCCACCGGAGTCCGGAGGTAAGTATGGGGTGAGGAGGGTGTGGGAGGTGGGGTGCACAGTGGGTGGGCGCAGGTGGGGGCAGAGACAGCGAGGGACCATTTTCCAGTTTCAGGTTTTTTTTTTTTTAAATGACGACGTGGGCGCTTGCCACGCTGGGGTGGGCCTCGAGCTGGCACAAGGACGGCTGGTGGGGGGCGTGGAGCCGATGGGGATTGGGCACCCCGTCAGCAATAGCTTCTGTTGCCACGCTGGGTGGGCTCCCAGCGTGGCACCCTTCCGGGGGACCAGTGGGCCGACAGGGATTGGGCACCCCGTCGGCTTCTATGTGCAGCCGCGCTGAGGTGGGCACCTAGCGTGGCATGAACTCTGTTTTCGGGGTGCAGCACAGCCCGGCGGGGGATTGGCACCGTCGGCTACACAGTGTGTGCATGGGGCGAGCACGCGGTATGCATGCGTGTGTGTGTGTGTGTGTGCGCAGGCAGGTGTAGGGGATCGCGATGAGCAGGCGATATCTTATCGCTGCTCACTGGAAGCGTAGATCCCCTTTCAACTGTACTCACTGCATTTTGGACTGCTGTCATAGACAGCTCCAGCAGGCATTGGAGAACTGCGGCTGTGCCTGCAAACACACTGACTGAATTGGAAGAGGGCTGCCACACCTCTGAAAACTCGGATGATGGCACTATGTTTCTTGCACATGCGTGCAAGCAAACTTAAAAAGGCTTAATAATCTGGCTTCCAAATGTAACCCCCCTACAAATGGGGGGTTCCCGAAAAGTCTTCCTTGAGCTTGCCTAAATGCTCACTGCCAGGCTGGTGTTCAGCATTTTAACAGTTTAAATGTATTGCCAGGGAGTGCCTGTATAGCCTCTGTGTACTGTCTCTTTAAGAACTGCCTGGATTGCAGTCATAATTAATCTGAGAGGGAGCTCTGTTAGAAGATGTACTTGTTTGCTGATCAGTTGTTAGAGTAGTAATAATATTGCAGTTTGTTCTAACCTGCCTTCTTTGCAACATGGACAGTTCTGTTTGTTTCCATCATCTTGGTCCTGAACTGCTGAAATGGGCCAATCAGTACCTTTGGGGACTCTAAAATGGAGCCTGTCCCCAGGGGCTTTGTGGGAGCAAAATTCTGTAGGAACTGTAGTTTTTGCATTTTGGCACCAACACAAACCTGGAGGGGGGTGCCTTTTTGTGACTGACAGACAGATCAGCCAACCAAACCTTTTGGATCCTGGGGAAAGTCCCAGACTGTTTTGCAGTTCAATCAGTCTGAATTGGGAAGTGAAAGTGGTAACAGCTTGAGTGATTCCAGCAGCAGCCCCTAGGTAATTCATACAGGAGAGCTGTGAAAGGGCTGAGTTTTGGCCTGCCTGTCTGCCTGCTGTCCCTGAGAGAGAAATTGAAGTTTATTTGGACTGAATCCGAATTGTGAGGATGATTTAAGCCACAGAACTGTGACCAGTCTTTAACTGGAAGAAGATCGAAGATTTGTTGAATGTGATTGGCCTGTTAGGATTTTCAGCGACCTTTGAACTTCCGGTTTGTGGAGAGACTCTGTAATTGCGACCGGATAGCAATCTGCCTGGAACAGTAGCATTTCTTGCATGAAAATGTGCCGTGTGCTGTTAGTGGGTCGTGATTTGGTTCCCCACTGTGTGCTGAACTGTGTTCTGCTTGCTGGAGGCTGCATCCAGCTCCCCCAGACTGAATCTGTATTCATCTTCATTGGGCCTAAGCTTTGCCACACTGGCCCAGCCAGACTACCCATGCACAGAGAAAGCCATCGACGAGAGACCTGCCTGGGGATCAGCCCCCTGCTCACGCTTTGAACAGGAATGATGCCTCGGTGATTTGTGTGGGCCATGGTTCTCCTGGCACTCCAGTTCAACAACCTGCTGTCTCAATTTCGTCCTGCCTATGTCCAGTATTGGGTATCGTGAGTAAACATCGGGTTAGCTCCCTGCAACAACAGCTAAATCTAAAGTGTTGTCACCTGATTGCTTTGTTGTCTTTTCTGTCACGAACTGAACCCTCTGGCTCTGGATTACAAATAGTGTGTGTTGTGCATGTTGCTTTCTTCCATCACAGGGCCCCAACCAGCTGCAAGCCAGTCTACACCAGGCAACATTCCTGGCTAGCCCACCGTCTTCCTACCTGGGTACCCAGAATGCGTGACTGAGTAGAGTCTCTGAAGTGCATACATAACTGTCTGATTGATATAGCCTTTAAGCAAATCAACCTGATTACGCCCCTCCCTTGTTTAAGTCCCCTGAATAAATCAGATCTAACTCTTTTTGCATTTAAGCTGACTGTGGTTCCAGTTTGTGCCAAGAGTACTGTACTGTTGCTATTTGCTGTGCATAACCTTGTTTTGCAGTTGGGTCTCTAGGGTTGAGCTAGAGGAACCAGCCCTTATTGGTAAGTGCAAACAGGGTGGGTAATTGCATGGTGAATAAGGGTCATCGTGAAAGTGATTATTGTATATTGTTTAGGCCACTAGATGGGAAAGAGGGGGGTTACAGTGTCCTGGAGGGCTGTGCCCAGGTTAGCTTAACCACTAACTACCCTGACCTCTGGGTGGAGGCACCTGTTTCAGTACCCAGGCCCCTTAACCTGCTACTAGCCAAGCAGGCAGGGGTAGTAGCCCTTGGGAAAGCACCACCTAGGGGTTAAATCTTGGAGACTCACCGCTGGGATTTTATGTCTTCTAGTGGCCGTAAGAAAAAATTACTTACCATAGTAATCTTCTTTCTTCCCAGTGATGCTCAGATATTCATAACTTTATGCAGTAGCCTTCTAAGGTAGAACTGCCCGGAGAGATGGAACACATGAAAATGATGGAATCTTTTGCATGAGCCACTTTTCAAATGCTGCATTCTACTAACTGCCTTTGCTCTAAACCCTCGGATTGCCTAGAAGCCTGGAAAGACAGGCCCACGAGGACCAAGTGTGACAATGATGACAATATTGAGCATGATAACAATAATAAAAATAATAATAATTATAGTAGGAACTCTAACACCCAGAAAAAGGGCCTCCAACAGGAGGGCATATCATGTGAAAGAATACCCCTGAATGGCAGAATCACCTGGCAAGGGGGGGGGAATAACAATAGTGAATGCAATCACAACATATGTGCCACACATGGCATTTATACCCCTGAGAGCACAGTATACAGGAGTGCAGAGGCTGAAGTTCTGGAAGGGGAGGTAGGGAGGGAAGTTATGAATATCTGAGCATCACTGGGAAGAAAGAAGATTTCTATGGTAAGTATTTTTTTCTTCTAACCCCAGTAATGCTCATTATATTCATAACCTTATGCAGACTACCAAGCAGTACCCCTGGAGGTGGGTACAGAACTCTAATTTGGAGACTGACTTTGCAGGACTGCTGTGCCAAACCTAGCATCGCCCCTAGATAAAATATCCAGATTGTAATGCTTTGTAAAGGTGTTTACTGTTTTCCAGGTAGCTGCTTTACAAATGTCCAGTAATGGAATATCCCTGGCAGCTGCTAAAGTAGCAGCTGTCCCTCTTGTGGAATGAGCCCTCAAACCTGATGGGGGCTCCTTACCAGCCTTTGTGTAGCAGAACTGGATACACTGGACTGTCCATCGAGAAATTAACCTTTTGATGCTGGATTAGCCTTTCCCACATTTCATAGGTCAGAAGCAGATGTTTCCTATCCTGCCTATGGACTGTAGTGGTTGTCAAGCAGTAGCTAAAAACTCGTTGACATCCAAACATTGAAGACTCCTTTCACTTGAACCAAAGTGATCAGTGAAAAGACAAGTAAGGCAATGGTTTGCTTCAAATGGAAATTAAAATCCATTTTAGGAAGAAACTTCCTGTTTATTTTCAGGACCACTTTGTCTCTGCAGAATGAAATGTAGCCATGTTCAATGCAGTGAGACTAGGGCTCACTGATTTCTCTGACAGAAATTACCATAAGGAAAGAACAATTTCCATGTGGAATATCCCCAATAAACTGAAAGCATAGACTCAAAAGGGGAACCCATGAGCCTAACCATGCACACATTTAGGTACCATGCTGGCACTGGTTCCTTGTGAGGGTGTGTGCAAATAGGACAGGCTTTTAAAGAACCTTTTGAAAACAGGGTCTGGGGCTCAGAGAAATAGAGGAACATTCTGTCCACTGAAATATAAATATATGCTTCTAAGGTACTGAACTGTAAGTCCAGTAAATGCAATAGGTAAGATAGTCCAGCACAGATGGGACACCAGCCTGTACTGTTATGTGTAAAACCCTTAAAGAGCCCTTTTGGAGATAGGATCTGGAGTGACTTGAAACATCTTATCCAGCTGATATGCAGGCTGATGCTACAGCTAGGTGGACCTTAAGGGTACTGGACTGCAAGTCCAATGAATGTAAATAAGAAAATAATCAGACACAGCTGGGACCCCAGCATGTGCTGGTACTAGTTCCTAGTTGAATAGCAATAGAAAAAAACTTTTCCATTTGAAGCATAGATTTCTTTAATAGAGGGACTCCTGTAACCACTTAAAATGTCCAAGACATTTTCAGAAAAATGCAATTCCACATATTGTAGGCCCCCAAGAGCCATGCCTTGAGCCCAAGTTTTAGGTGCAGGAGCCTCCCTTGGTTGGAGGTTAGCAGATTGTACCTCTGAGGAAGGTGCATTGGTTCAAACCCAGACATGGAGAGTAGCAAAGAGTACCATGGCTGCCTGGCCCAGTCTGGTGCTATCAAGAGCACTGATGCTGACTGGCACCTGAGCTTAAGAAATACTCTGTACACCAGAGGGAAAAAAGAAAAAGCATGTAGATGCTTCTCTGACTAATCCAGAGCATCCAGAGGGATTGTTCCCGTATCTGGTAGTCTGCCATAGTACAATGGCAGGTGGTGGTTCTGGTGGGACACAAACAAGTATACCTCTGGGGTGTCCCACCTCCTAAAGTTTCTTGCACCACCTGACTGTCCAAATCCCATCTATGATTGGAATAGCTGATTTGAGTCAGGGTATCTGCCCAGGTATTGTCCTTGCCTGGCAGATGAATAGCCCCCATGGAGCATCCTATACTGACTCCCTATTATCATAAGCCTTCAAGAGGCAGGGCTTGACTTTATCCATCCCTGCCTGTTTGTGTCATACATTGTGGTGGTACTGTCTCTTCTGACCCATACCACCTTCCCTGTACTAATTGTGTGGAAACCCTTAGTGCCAGTGACACTAATCTTGGCTCCCGCAGGTTTGTGTGCAGAAGTGACTCTGTGCTGAGATGGTGTGAACCCCCATATGGGAGTCACACACTAGCAGAGATGCATCTGTTGACTGAACGATTGATGGGGACTTCTTGCTGAAAAAAGGGGACCCCTTTCCTCAGGTTGGTTTCTTCTTTCCACCCTTGGGTGACCTGTAACAATATTTGTTATCAGAATTAGTTTTAAAGGAGGGACCTTTCCCTAGTGAACCCAGAGGTGAAACTGAATGTTCCTCATCCATAACCTGGATTCCAGGACTATGACAGTGGCAGGTGTCATGGGGCCAGTAGCTGAAGAAACTGTCTTTTGGCTTTTTGTTTGTTCAGGCTGAATGAGCCCACTATCAGTGGGATACATCTTGCCCTGCTGAGAGGCAGGTAGATCCTGCCTTGCAAGGTATCTAACTCTGCTCCTATGAACCGTAGTGCCTAAGCAGGCTGAAGGGCAGAACTTCTTTAGATTATCAGGGACCCTAGTGACTCCAGGAGCCCCTATGCCACTTGCTGGGTTGATTTTACAACCCCTAGCCAGTCATCTAGGTATTGGAAAAACTGTGACACCTTGTCCTTGAAGGTGTGTCAGAAACCCTGCCGAACACTTCGTGCTGACTCTGGAGAGTGACCTGATGGAGTATGCACTTGAGGTCACTTTCTGTGAAATTCTCTATGAAGTGAGGAAATAAGCACCCTTTACACCAGTGATGCCAACCCTTCCTTGTCTGGAGTGTTGGCAAAATCAGTGACAAAGTTATCATTTGAACTTTGGCCTTGTTAAAATGCCTGTTTAGTACCCTGAAGTCTAAGACAGGCCAGCACACCCCATTCTCTTTGTGGTACCTTTTGCTGTACTAGGACAGGCTCCACTTTGTGACAGTAACATGTTTTGAATCTTTTTTTTTTTTTTTTACTGTTGGCAGGGATTTGAACTCTGAGCCAATCCCTAACCCACTGTGGTACCTGAAGTACCCCTGGTGTGGTACTGCTGATACTGAGGCACAACTCTAGCCTGATAAAAGAAAGGCTTAATGTGAAATGATCTGTCTCTGCCTCCCCTTCCATATGTTTTAGTGAAGAGGAAGCTTTCTTTTGCAGAACTGCAACTATAGGCGGTTCTTGTATACATCCACCTTTTTCATGTAAGCCTTTATCTTTCTTCCAAGAGGGGATGACCCTCAACTGGAAAAAACATAGCCTTGGTTTGGGTATCCTGAATGAGGTTTGTGACTCTCAGCCAGGCAAACCCCATTGAGCTACTTAATCTGCCATTTATCTGGCAGTAGTGCCTGAAAAGCAGCAGCCATATGACTGGTATTTGGCTGCTCCCAAACCCAACTTAACTGTTTCAGCTAGATCATCTGACAGGGAGGTCTGAGCCTTGACTGCCATAGCAAGGACAGACTGCCATAGTGACTTTTGGTATTCAGCATCAAAGGCTTGAAAACCGTGCTGTCAGTTTTCCTGAAATCCTTGTTAGGAGGAATGCCAGGGTATCTTTACCTTGTTACAGGCTGTCACTTGTACTACTCCTTGGTAAACAGGGTGGGAAAATAGGGGGAGGCACTGACAAGCAACAGGAAAATCCCAGCCTCTCCCTACAAAACAGGGTACTAAATGAGAAAAAGACCGAGGTAGAACGGTCAGTGGGGGATGCTGCAACAGAAGGTAAAGCCATCAAAAAATGGAGAGCAATGAGTACCAATGCCCATAGTCTGGGTAACAAGCTTCCTGAATTAGTGGCCTTGATGGAGGAGGAACATCTGGATATCATGGCAGTCACAGAAACATGGTACACACAAAACCATGACTGGGACGTAAACATACCAGGATACACAGGAGGGTAAAAGAGGAGGAGGAGTAGTTCTTTACATAAGGGAAGGAATAAAAGCAACAGAACAAAAGGGTAAACAGGGAGGAGAAGAAGCACTGTGGGTAAATTTGGAGACAGGCAATGGCACCACAATCACACAGGGTTGTATACAGACTTCTTCTCAGGGGAGGAAATGGACAAGGAAATGATAGAAAGTATACTTAGAATGGCAGAAAAAGGGGAGATATTGCTGATGGGTGATCTGAATATGCCAGATGTTAACTGGAGTGCAGTTGCAGCTGCCACTTCGAAGAGTGGAGTTATTCTAGATGCCCTACAGGGGGCATGCCTTAGACAACTAGTACTGGAGCCCACTCAAGAGGGAGCAATATTAGACTTGATTCTCTCAAATGGAGATGGAGAGGATCACAGATGTAGAAGTGGGTAGCCATCTGGGAACTAGCGACCATCGAACAGTATGGTTCACAATAAACACAGCAATAGAGTCAAGCCATACAAAGACAAAAGTACTGGACTTTAGGAGGGCTGACTTTTACAAATGGGTGAGTGCCTAAGGAATGCACTAGCAAATGGGCAGGAAGGAGGGTGGAAGAACAATGGGGAATAATAAAAACTGCCATCACAGAGGTAACGAGCCTTGTGTGAAGCAAATAAACAAAACAAAACGATGTAAGAAACCACTATGGTTCTCAAAGGAAGTGGCAGTGAAGGTTCAAGAGAAAAGAAAGCATTCAGGAAGTACAAGGAATCACAGAAGGAGCAGGACAGAGAACTGTATCAGTTAAAGCAAAAGGAGGCTGGAAGGCAGTCAGAACAGTAAAGGCCCAAACCGAGGAAAAGATAGCCAACTCAGTTAAGAAGGGGATCAAACCTTTATAGGTACATCAGGGAGCGAAGGAAGACCAAGGGAGGATAGTGAGGCTTAATAAAGGAGAGGAGGGTGGGCAGAGGGTGACAGTGAAAAGGCAGAGATACTAAACAAATATTTTTGCTCAGTATTTACAAATGAAGAGGGGGAGGTACATAAAACAAACAGTAGAAACACTCTGGATACAGAAGTTGATACCAGCCCATTTACAGAAGAAAGGGTTCTGAAAGAACTCTTAAAACTGAAGGTGGACAAAGCAATGGGGCCTGATGGGATTCATCCCAGAATTCTAAATGAACTAAGGGTAGAACTAGTGACACCACTGACTACCCTTTTAACAAATCATGGGAGGATGGGTGGTACCGAGGACTGGAGGAGGGCAGATGTGATTCCCCTTCACAAAAGTGGGAGCAAGGCAGAAGCAGGAAACTACAGACCTGTTAGTTTAACCTCAGTGATAGGGAACATGATGGAATCACTCTGAAGGAAAGAACTGTTGAGTATCTAGAGGCCAGAGGGCACAGGACCCTAGCAGCATGGATTCACAGCGGAAGGTCATACCAGACGAATCTGATAGATTTCTTTGACTGGGTGACCAAAGTAGTAGATCAGGGAGGGGCTGTGGACATGGCCTACCTAGACTTTAGCAAGGCATTTGACACAGTCCCACACAAAAGATTAATATACAAGTTAGCCAGCCTGGGAGTGGGTCCCAAGATGATAGCCTGGGTAAAGAATTGGCTGGAGAATAGGACACAGACAGTAATAGTAAATGGAGTCCACTCACAAGAAAGGAGGGTTACTAGTGGGGTACTGCAGGTTCAGTATTAGGACCGGTCCTCTTCAATGTCTTTATAAGTGACATTGCAGAAGGACTGGAAGGAAAAGTATGTCTCTTTGCAGATGACACAAAGATCTGCAACAGAGTTGATGCACAGGTTGGGGTGGAAAGGATGAGAAGGGACTTGGCAAGGTTAGAGGAATGGTCAAATGTATGGCAGCTTAGATTCAATGCTAAGAAGTGCAAGGTAATGCACCTGGGAAACAAAAACCCAGGGGAAGAGTACACAATGGGGGGTGAGATACTAACAACAACAAAAATGGAAAGGGACCTGGGGGTAGTCATATCAGATGACCTAAAGGTGGGCGAGCAATGTGAGAGGGCAGCAAGGAGGGCTGGGGGGATACTGGGATGCATAGGGAGAGGCATCACCAGTAGAAAACAGGAAGTTATTATCCCTCTGTACAGACAGCTGGTGAGACCCCATCTGGAGTACTGTGTGCAGTTCTGGAGACCCAATCTCCGCAAAGACATAGACAGGATGGAAGCTGTCCAGAGGAGGGCAACTAAAATGGTGCAGGGTCTGCACCGGAAGACATATGAAGAGAGACGAAAGGAGCTTAATATGTATAGCCTCGAGGAAAGGAGGGAGAGGGGGGACATGATAGAAACGTTCAAGTACCTCAAGGGAATCAACAAAGTCCAAGAAGGTAGCATCTTTCAAAAAAAGAGGTGTGCAAGAACAAGAGGGCACAATTTGAAGATAGAGGGGGGGCGGCTCAGAGGTAATTTAAGGAAGTATTTTTTCACAGAGAGGGTTGTGGATGCATGGAACGGCCTTCCGGAGGAGGTTGTGGAGTCAAAATCAGTGGTGGAATTCAAGAATGCATGGGACAGTCATAAGGCAATTCTAGGGGATGGGGGTAGGAAGAAGTAGGCTGCTGGTTAACTAGGATCTGCAGCTTATCCAGTAGGTAGGGAAATGGGCAGACTGGGTGGGCCAAGCGGTCCTTATCTGCCGTCAAATTCTATGTTTCTAAATAAAAATTCAGCTCCCTCCCTGTCCAGCTGATATTTCTTATCCAGCCTCTTTTCAAGAGGGGAAGACAGAGCTTTGAATTTGTAGAAATCCCTTAAAGTATCTTTCCTGAAGAATGTATTCACAGGAAGGAAAAGCTTTTAGTGGGTGTCAGCCCAATCATTTCTCACAATATATGAAAAGTGAGGAATAATCCTCAAATGCTCCATGGGAATAGCCCAACTCCTGTTCAGGGAAAACCTCAGTTTAATAGGTTCCCCTTTCTTCTATTTAATCATAAACATGTATTCTTCCTCTTAATAATAGGAAGACTGATCAGAGGAGAAAGACTGCTTTGCAGTCGTCTGCTGTTGAGAAACAGACAGCCCTTGCAAGCCTAAAAGTTTTTTTGTTTTTTTTTTAAACCATTCAAGGCATTTTTCAACACTTTCTCCTTGAAAGCTTTACAATTTCTGCAAGAGTTGTTAGGCTTTATAGCAGACACAGAAGTCCCCAAATGCTGTCCAGCAGGAGGTTTTGTGTTTGATTTGAGAGAATCAGGGAGTCAGCCGGTTCAATAAGTCTAGCAGGCACAGAAGTCCCCGTACGCTGTCTAGCAGGGGGTTCAGTATGCTTAGTTTTATTTTATTTCTGGGAGGGAACCAGGTAGTCAGCCAGTTCAGCAAACCTCTCAAAAACTGCTTGTATACCCGTCTCAGGGGTAGCAGTTACAATAATTGTTGTGGTTTCAGCCACAGAAATTTAGGGTGTCTGCTGGTCAGAGCTAGAGGGACCCTTAGGTGGTGATAACTTTTTTTTTTTTTAGCCTTATCCAGGCATGTTTAAATAGTTTTCTGAGGACATGTAAAGCAGATTTCACCCTGCTTGGAAGTGAATATGCCCAGAGAGCAAACAAAGACTGTTTGCCTTAACAAATATCACCACTCTCAACACGATTCAAAACCGGGATCACCAGTTTTCTTTCTCGGTTTTTCTGACATTTTCCAATAAAACCGATAAAGTTGTAACCACTAAAAGAAATGTATTTATTTAAACTTTATTTAACATTCGCGGTCGGTTCCCGACCAATGAGGAACCAATCAGGACCAGAAACCCAAGTAAAATGAACCGAGGCTATCGGTTCAAAACCCAGTATTAGCGGTTCTTAAAACAAGCTAAATTAAATAAAATTAAACATAACTAACGGAGTTTTTTAGTCAGAAAACTCCGATAAATGTAAAATACACTTTGGTTTCCCCTCGGTTATACCAAACCTGAAGAAACCGATAAACTTACAATTTAAACACTAAAACTACAGGTTTACTTAAAACTATAAAAGTAAGAAGGCAGCAAATGAAATGTAAAGAATACTTATATAAATTTTATAAGTTTTCTCACGTCAGAACAAGATGATGAGGAGAGGATCTCTAAGCGTCTAGTCTTGACAGGCGGAGAGAAAAATCGGAAGGTTTAGAGCAAAGGCAGTTAGTAGAATGCAGCATTTGAAAAGTGGCTCATGCAAAATATTCCATCTTTTGCATGTGTTCCATCTCTCCGGGCAGTTCTACTTTAGAAGGCTACTGCATAAAGTTATGAATATACTGAGCATTACTGGGGTTAGAATTATGAATTACTGTCAAATATAAATGGCTACCCCAAAAGAAGTGGCTGTGCACCAGCTGGTGGGGTGGTGTATGGGGCAAGAGATTGACCCCCATAATGCTGTGCTAATACTGGATATTCCTATGGGCATTAGTGAGGACACTGTTGAAGGGGCACTTTCTAAAGTTGAATGTTTGAAAAAAGCTGTAGTGGTGGGGCGACAGGCTGATTTAACTGCCCAAACTCTCATGGCCTTTGTGGAGTGGAGTGACCTCCTGGACAGTTCAAAGGTGCCCCAGACTATCACTCCAGAAGGGTTCCCAGCCGCCTGGAGGGTGATAACTAAAGATAGCAAGGATCCCTTAGAGAATGAGCCCCCACCGTTATCTGAGTCTTTTGAGGAGAAGTTTGTCAAGTTGTTACTGGAGAAGGGCAAAACTGTGGAGGAGTTAAAAAAAATTATTCCTGCCACCTGGGAGTGTCACCTCCCCAATGTCCACACCCGCTCCAGCACCTGTTCTTTCACCAACTTCTGTACCTGCCTCTGAGCCAGCAAGTAGTCATGGCCCTTACCGCAAGCTCAAGGTATTCTCTGGCATCCGCCCTACTCCTAGTGGGGAAGTCAACCTGCAGACCTGGATAGACTCTGCTGCTCTTACGGTACAAGACTGGCAATGCTCAGAGGCTGAAAAAAGGACCCACCTGGTGGAAAGCCTCCAGGGACCTGCCCTATGTACTTTTTGCTCACTGAAGTCCTCTGACCCTGACACCAACACCCAAGAGTACATAGTCACCCTTAAAAATGTGATTGGGGGCACCACTAGTGTTGATGTCTTGAAATGGAAACTTAAAGATTTTAGACAACAGCCAGGGGAATTGTTATCTGCCTACATGGATCGATTAGAGGGAATCCTACAAACCATTTTTCGGAAAGGAGGCTGGGCCTGTAGTGAAGTGGACCAGGTAAGACTGGACCACATACTCAGCTCTGCCCAGCACTCCAGCTGGGTGTTGCTCAAATTGCAACTGCATCAAAGGAAATCTGGTCCCTTGCCCTTCCATGTGTAGATGAAGGAGGTACAGGAAGTTGAGGAGGAGGAAGGCTTTTCAGAGGAGCCCTGTGCAGTCCTAGCTGCTGCATCCCCTGCTCCAGGCATGGGGTCAGTCGCTGATGGCCTGTAATCACTGCAATCACATGATGGTGTAACCCCTAGATGGCGCTATCCCAGGGGCTACTACCCCTGCCTGATTTGCCACTAACAGGTTGAGGGTCCTGGATCCAATGGCGGGTGCCTCCACCCAGAGGTCAGGGTTTGCAATAGTTAAACTTACTTGGTCACAGCCCTCTGGGACACTGCAACCCCCCTTTCTTCCCACTAGTGGCCCACACAATATATCAGAATTACCTTCACAGTATACACTTACCCCCAGGACTAGTTCCGGCACTGGGACCTCCTGTGAAATAAGATACAGTGCAACAATCACAGTACAGTACTTTAACATAGACAAATACCTCAGGCAGTATAACTTTGCTGAAACAAGCAGCTCTGATTTATTTAGGGGGATATAACAAGGACAGGGGGAAATCAGGTTAATTAGCTTATCACTTTACTATCTACCTATGGCTCTGTGCATAGCCTATCCCTACCAGTTACTGTCCCTGGTACCCAAGCCCTAGTGGCTAGTCCAAACCGTGGCAGCTAGGGGCCCTTTCACACAGTGAAAAGAAAAATTAGTTTAAACAGTCAGCAGTACAGTGATTCCATTTGGATTTAATGTGGCAATTCAACAGGAGCGACCTTGAATTAGTACTCACGATCTCCAAACAAGATAGGGTCCTTCAACGTCAGCAGGGCTACTCTTGAGCTCCACGAGACTCTTCACACATTTATATGGTAAAAAGAAAGTACTATACCAGGCAGGCTGCTTCTCTCTCGATCGCAATTACTGCACAATACCCGGGAGAACACACAGCAGATTCAGTTCCTGACAGACCGAGTGCAATTCAACAATTTCTCCAGTCTTCTACAGGGTGAGCCTGGTTTCTACTCTTCAGAGATCCTTTGATTCTTTTCACAGGACGGATTCAGTCCTAACAAGCAGTTACACAAGCTGCAGACCGGAACTCTGGGCCTTACACACGCTTTGACTGAAACTGTGCACTGAAGGACACAGGGTTTCTTTCCCTTCACTCCCAGAGCTAAACTGAAACTCCAACAGACAAAACCGAAAGCACTTCCTTTGAGTTCCTCCCAGTTCTTGACTGGATTGGCTGTCACTCACAATAGACTGCTGCTGTTGGTCCAAAAAGCGCCAAAGTCTAACTACATCTCCCAGAGTCACTGCCCATACAATCCTCTTGTGGCTGGCTCAGATTATGAGTCCAAGTTCTGATTCGTCCAAGGCACCATTTTAGAGCTAGCTTACCCCACACTGATTGGTCCAGTTCAGCAGTTCAAAACCAGAATGGGAACTAGGCAGACACAGTTCTGACTGCAAAGAAAGCAGGTTAGACAAACTGTAATTTCATTATTACTGTAAATGATTTCTGGCAAACAGTTACATCTTTCAGATAGGTTCCCTTTGCACTCCTAGTGACTGCAAAAATGGAGTGAATTGGCAGCAGCTCAAGTGGTACTCAAACAGAGAAGCACACAGTCCCCCCATACAAACTAATTATGTCTGCAAGCAGACAGCTCTTAAAGAGACAGTACCAGAGGCTCTAAAAACACTCACTGATAAATGGCTTAAACGCCAAACACCATTCAGGCTTGGAGCATCCAAGCAAGCTCCTGGAAGTCTTTTGGGAACCCCCATTTGCAGGGGGGTTACAATGGAATCCGAGAACTAAATGTCAGCCCGGGGGGGGGGCCCAGCCAGAGAGAGGCTGCTACGGATGCTGCGCCATGGGATGAACTGCTGAGGGAGTTCAAAGAAACAAAAAACAGTCTCTTTATGAAGGCCACTCCTGCGAGTACAGGCCCCGATCCTTATCCGACTGCATCTGCTATGGGGTTGGGGGTGCACACCCAGGCATCTCCTGCTGACAGCAGCTCAAAAATTGATGTCTTGACTATGGAAGTGAGCGACTTGATGAGATGTCTCCAAATGCTCACCACACCGTAGACAGAGGTGGAACCAAGGTTTTCCGTTGGTAGTACCCCCGCCTCAGCTCCCAATGTGATGCCTCAGCCACACCAAACCCCAGAAAGCATATTTTTCCATAATTGTGGGAAGGATGAGCACATGAAAAGAGAATGCCAGTCCCCAAAATATAGAAACATAGACTTTGACAGCAGATAAGGACCGCTTGGCCCACCTAGTCTGCCCATTTCCCTACCTACAGGATAAGCTGCAGATCCTAGTTAACCAACAGCCTATTTCTTCCTACCCCCCACAAAAATTGCCTTATGTCTGTTCCATGCATTCTTGAATTCTCCCACAGTTTTAGACCCCACAACCTCCTCAGGAAGGCTGTTCCATGTGTCCACCACCCTCTCTGTGAAAAAAGACTTCCTCACATTGTCCCTGAACCCCCCACCATCTTCAAATTGTGTCCCCTTGTTCTTGCACATCTCTTTTTCTGAAAGATGTTACCCTCTTGGACTTTGTTGATTCCACTGAGGTACTTAAAAGTTTCTATTATGTCCCCCCTCTCCCTCCTTTCCTCAAGGGTATACATATTAAGCTCCTTTATTCTCTCCTCATATGGCTTCTCTTGCAGACCCTGCACCATTTTAGTTGTGCTCCTCTGGACTGCTTCTATCCTGTCTATGTCCTTGCGGAGATGGGGTCTCCAGAACTGGATGCAGTACTCCAGATGGGGTCTCACCAACTGTCTGGACAGAGGGATAACAACTTCCAGTTTTCTGCTGGTGATGCCTCTTCCTATACATCCCAGTATCCCCCCAGCCCTCCCTACTGTCTTCTCACATTGCTTGCTAACCTTAAGGTCATCTGATATGATTACTTCTAGGTCCCTTTCCATTTTTGTTGTTGTTACTACCTCCCCCATTGTGTAATCTTCCTCTGGGTTTTTATTTCCCAAGACCTAGATAAAGTTGTATACAGACTTCAAGGGGAGCTTCGGAAAGCAAGACCTTGGCCAAGGACCACAGTGCAGGACTGAGAAATCCTAACTCAAATTTCTTTGTGGCTAAATCATCTGTTCAGGCCTCTGCTACTGCCTCTCCAGACTGGTCCAGAATAGTGGTCCCTTCGATGGAGACTTCTGTGACTGTCAACGGTGTCCATGCTCAGGCTGTGCTCGATAGTGGGTCGCAAGTGACCATTGTATTCCAGGACTGGTATGACAAACACTTATCTGATGTGCCACTACAATCTCTGGAAGGTTTGCATGTGTGGGGCCTGAGTGACAAGTCTTATCCCTACTTAGGATATGTCCAGCTCTGGTTGTCTTTCCCTGCGACTGTAACTGGTGTAGATGAACAAGTAGCGACACTAGCCCTGGTGTGCCCTCCTACGGGATTGTATGATGGGATTCACTTGCTCATTGGAACCAACACCCACATGTTTGGAAGACTAGCGCAGTTGTGTCATGAAAAACAAGGGAAATGGACTGGGCAGGCACTGAGAATCCCAGCCCTGATAAAGAGAGCCTATGATCTGCAAAAACGGACTACCAAAGCCGACGGAGATGAGCCGGTTGGGGATAGTGTGGAAGAAAGACCCTGATTCTCTGGTACTCTCTCCCAATGCTCAGTACATCATTCAGGGAGAGGTTCACATTAGAAAGGAAATGAAAAATAGAATATTAATGTTGGATGCACCGGGTGATGGAAAGCTGCCAGAGGGATTATTGGTTAAACCCACCATTTTGCCTGCCCATGCCCATGCCTATGCACAATGAGTGATGGTCCAGATTCGGAATGTGTCAGATCAGGAGATCCGATTGAACAGAGGGTGCACCCTAGCTACAGTACACTGCACAGACACTGCTGTATTACTCAGCAACAAGTACTCTGGTGAAAAGGAAAGGGTTACCCCGGACTTATACGACTTTGGTGATTCCCTGTTGCCAGCTGAATGGAAGGCTAGAATTAGCAAGAAACTTGCCCAGAAAAACCAAGTGTTTTCATTAAAAGAATGGGACGTGAGGTGTGTCCAGGGTGCAGAGCATCACATATGCCTGCATGATGACCGGCCATTTCGAGAGAGATCCCGACACCTCGCCCCAGCAGACATAGATGATGTTAGGAGGCATCTGCAGGAAATGCTCGCTGCTGGCATTATACAAGAATGAAGAAGCTCATATGCCTCTCCCATTGTGGTTGTGCATAAGAAGAATGGGTCTGTGAGGATGTGTGTTGATTATCGAACCCTGAACCGGTGGACCATCCCAGAGCAGCACACTATTCCCTGTATACAAGATGCCCTGGATTGCTTGAATGAGAGTGAATGGTTCTCTGTACTGGATCTTTGCAGTGGATATTACCAGATTCCGATGGCCCTGGAGGACTATGAGAAAACAGCCTTCATCTGTCCTTTGGGGTTCTACAAATTCCTGAGAATGCCACAGGGGATTTCGGGCACCCCGGTTACCTTTCAGTAACTGATGGAGCATGCGGTGGGAGATATGAACTTGATGGAATATCTAGTGTACCTAGATGATGTCATTGTGTTTGGACGCACATTAGAGGAGCATGAGACCCAACTGTTTAAACTGGTGGACTGATTGGAAGACTTCGGCTTCAAGCTGTCCATCGACAAGTACCAGTCTTTTCAAAACTCCATGAAGTATGTGGGGCACATAGTATCTGCAGAAGGAATAGAGACCGATCCCAGTAAGGCTGAGTCACTGAATACTTGGCCCCAGCTCCATAACTTGAAAGAACTACAATGTTTTCTGGGGGTTCTGTGGCTACTACTGCAGGTTCATAAAAGACTATTCAAAGGCGGTTCGCCCGCTCCTGAATCTTACCCAAGGTTACCCCCCTACCAACCATAAATACAAGAAAGGGGCTGTCAAAGAACCAGAGAAAGTGTACTACAGCACAGGTGAACCTTTTGGGCCCTGCTGGACACCCGAACGTGAAGCTGTCTTCCACGAAGTCATATATCAGCTCACCTATGCCCCCATCCTTGCCTATGCTGACCCTACCAAGGCCTATGTGCTGCATATGGATGCTAGTCTACAGGGCCTAGGAGCTGTGCTGTATCAAGACCATAAGCATGGTTTGAGACCGGTCACTTTTGCCAGCAGGAGTTTGACCCCGTCGGAGCGAAACTATCCTGTGCACAAGCTGGAGTTCCTTGCCCTAAAATGGGCCATCGTTGATCAGTTTCATGAGCACCTCTATGGGGCAAAGATATTGGTGAAGACCTACACTATAAACCATTGACCTATGTACAGACTTCAGCTAAGTTAGACGCCACTGGGCATGGTGGCTGTCTGCCTTATTAACCTATGATTATGCTGTCGAATACAGACTGGGACTGAACCATATTGATGCTGACGCCCTGTCACGAAGGCCCGCTTCCAAGAGTGATTGGGTCAGGCTGTCTGAACCTGACATCCAAGCATTGTGCCAAAAGTTTGACAGAGATGAACAGACGTCTGCGGACACAGTGGACTGTCTAGTTGATTGCTTGGGCCCTCCTGATACCTGCATACTGACTGCCTATTGCCATTTCTCTGCTCTAGATATTAGTGCACTACCTCAGCTTGACAATGACAGTATTCAGTGGGCTCAATCCAAAGATCTTATGATTCAACCCGCACTTGATGCCCTGCATGCTGGGAAACATGTGTCTAAGTTGCATCCCCCTGACTTGCGAATTGCCCTATTGTTTAAAGAAGGCCCCAGGTTGAAGTTACTCAATCAGTTGTTATACAGAGAGATAGTGGATTGTAGTGGTCAAGTAGACAAGCAACAATTGGTTCTGCTCACGGCCTTTAAACACTTGGTACTGAGGTTCTTCCACAATCACATGGGGCACCTCGGTATTGACAGGACTCTCAACCTGGTATGATCTTGATTCTACTGGCCCAAGATGGGGGCCAGTGTTGAGCACCATGTAAAGACCTGCAGTCGTTGCCTACAAAGAAAAGCCCTGCCTCAGTGGGATGCCCCCCCCCTGTCAATATCACTACCAGAAGAAGAAGAATCAGCATTTATATAGCGCTTTTCATACACAGTGTATCCCAAAGCACTTTACAAGCAATGCTAGACTGGTAGTGAAGTGACTGAATGTGTGGTGTCGGCCATATCGCACATCATCACCCACACATACACACACAGCCTGGATAATTGCATGAACCGTTTTTTGGGAAGGGAAATGTTGGCCAGGACACCGGGAATGTTCTCTATTCTTTGCGAAGAGTGCCCTGGGTTCTTTTACTGCCACCTGGACACCCACCAGAATGGGCAGAAGGGACCTTGGTTTAACGTCTCATCCGAAGGATGGCACACCCCAGCAGTACAGCACCCCCCAATACTACACTCGGATGCCAGCGATTTTTAGGTGCAAGTCCAATCCCAGTGCAGGACGAGAACCCATGACCTTCTGGTCCAGAGGCGGATGTGCTACCAAATGAGCCACGCTGACACCCCAGCCCCCCACTATGGAACTGATCTGCATAGAGTTTTTTGTATTTAGAACCTGATCAACAGAATATTGGCAATGTGTCAGTGGTTACAGATCATTTCACATGGTATGCACAAGCTTTTCCAACTAAAGATCAAAAAGCCTCTACCATGGCCAAGGTGCTAGTGGAAAAATTCTTCATCCACCATGGTGCCCCCCAGCGGATCCACTCTGACTAAGGTAGAGACTTTGAAAGTAGACTAATCAAAGAAATGCTCTCTCTGTTATGGGTTGCGGAAGTCAAGAACCACCCCTTAGCACACGAAGGGGGACCCTCAACCAGAACATTTTAACCACACCCTGCTAGACATGCTGGGCACCCTCCATCCAAAAGACAAGTATAATTGGAGCCAGCAGATTAGAACCTTGGTACATGCATACAATTGCACCAAAAATGATGCTACTGGGTTCTCCCCCTACTGTCTCATGTTCGGGAGGGAGGCCCGACTGCCAGTTGATGTCTGTTTTGGGGTCTCTTCAGATAGGGTGCGAGCCAAAAACTACCTGCCGTATGTACAGAAACTGAAAGCTCAATTGAATCATGCATATCAACAGGCCCAGACAATGGCCGCCAAGAGAAATCTTGCCGACAAAGAGAGGCACAATAAGAAAGTAAAGGCTCAAGAGCTACGGCCTGGAGACCGTGTGTTGTTACGCAATTTGGGACTACATGGCAAGCACAACATTGCTGATAGGTGGCACCATCTTCCTCATGTAGTAGTTGGAAAGTTGGATGATCTACCAGTGTACAAGGTACGCCCAGAGAATAACTCCAAAGTTGTCAAGACCATGCACTGTAACCACTTGCTGCCTATCGGCCAAGTTATTATTGAAGCTGAGCCAGCAGACATTGCCTCCCCTGGGCCAGTGACTCGTGTTGCTGCAAAAAAGAGACAGAGTCAACCTACCCCAGTAGTTACAGATTAAAGGTTTCCCCTGCAGTAGGCCCAGAATGATAGTGACTGTCAGTCCACCTCTGATGAAAGTGACTATGGTAATGCCTATTATCCCTCCTATGAACGGAGTCATTTGTTTCGTGGAAATCCTAATGCAGAATCATGGGGATGAAGCTGGGCCTTCTGGACTGCCTAACCCTCCAGCTTCATCCTTTGAGCCAATGCTCCCTGAAAGTGAAGTGAAGTGCAAAGTATCACATCTGAGGCTGCAGACTCCCTGTGTTTAGTGGAACTGTGTGACTTGCCCGAAGAAGGGGCTGATGGTCTCAGTCTCTCTGGTGACACACCAGAACTTGAACAACAATATGAGAGTGCTGACAGACCCCCTTCAGTGCCATAAAGCCTAATTGTCCCAGAACCTTCTCTAAATGAGTCAAGTGTTGTAGAAACAGAGCTTACAGAGCAAGGAACTGACAGTGCTCCAAGTTTGGACATTCCCATCCGTGCAGAGGTACCCCTCACGAATGACGAAAGCTCCAAAGCTAGTGCTGAAAGTACAGAGACTGTGGCTGTTCACCCCAGAAAGACTGGCCGAGCTGTCAAGCCAATATTGCACTTCAGTTATGATTCTCCCAGGAGGCTAGTGGATTTGCCTCTCAATGTGGTTCACAAAGGTGTTTATATTTCTCAGAGCTCACTACCCAAACTGAGCTTAATGGCCAGTTCCAGGTTGATTGTTCTTCCTTCTCAGTATGGTGCTCCTGCCCAACCCAGTCCCAAGTTAGCTGATAGGGAAGGGCCCCCTACTACATTGTTTAATGTACAGGAAGTTATAACATGAATCAGTATTGTGATGTCACAAGTATGTTAGTCATAGTGGAATCAGTATTACCTGTATGAAACATGCATAAATATTGTTCTTATGGATATAGTATCATGAAGTGTAGTGAATATTCATAGTAAAGTAAGAAGTTTATGTTAACTGATGCATGATGGTACAGACTTGACTCAGGCAACAAGTTTTCTCCAGCCAGGGAAGGGTGCAACCCAGCTACAAATGGGGTTTCCGGAAAAGTCTTCCTTCAGTTTGCCTAAATGTTCACTGCCAGGCTGGTGTTCTGTGTTTTAGCAGTTTAAATGTATTGCCAGAGAGTTCCTGTATAGCCTCTGTGTACTATCTCCTTAAGAGCTGCCTGGATTGCGTCATAATTAATCTGAGAGGGAGCTCTGTTAGGAGATGTACTTGTTTGCTAATCATCTGTTAGAGTAGTAATAATATTGCAGTTTGTTCTAACCTGCCTTCTTTGCAGCATGGACAGTTCCGTTTGTTTCCATCATCTTGGCCCTGGACTGCTGAAATGGGCCAATCAGTACCTTTGGGGACTCTAAAATGGAGCCTGTCCCCAGGGGCTTTGTGAGAGCAAAATTCTGTACGAATTGTAGTTTTTGCATTTTGGCACCAACACAAACCTGGAGAGGAAGCCCTTGTTGTGACTAACAGACAGATCAGCCAACCAAACCTTTTGGATCCTGGGGAAAGTCCCAGACTGTTTTGTAGTTCAGTCGGTCTGAATTGGGAAGTGAAAGTGGTAACGGCTTGAGTGATTCCAGCTGCAGCCCCTGTGTAATTCGCACAGGAGAACTGTGAAAGGGCTGAGTTTTGGCCTGCCTGTCTGCCTGCTGTCCCTGAGAGGGAAATTGAAGTTTATTCAGACTGAATCCGAATTGTGAGGATGATTTAAGCCATAAAACTGTGACCAGGCTTTAACCCGAAGACCACCGAAGATTTGCTGAATACGATCGGCCTGTCAGGATTTCAGCCACCTCTGAACTTCCGGTTTGTGCAGAGACTCTGTAATTGTGATCGGATAGCAATCTGCCTGGTACAGTAGAATTTCTTACATGTAAATGTGCTGTGTGCTGTTAGTGGGTTGTGACTTGGTTCCCCACTGTGTGCTGAACTGTGTTCTGCTTGCTGGAGGCTGCATCCAACTCCCACAGACTGAATCCGTATTCATCTTCATTGGGTCTGGGCTTTGCCACACTGGCCCAGCCAGACTAACTGCTGCACAGAGAAAGCCATCAATGAGAGACCTGCCTGAGGATCAACCCCTGCTCACGCTTTGAACAAGAATGATGCCTCGGAGATTCATGTGGGCTCTGCTTCTCCTGGCACTCCAGTTCAACACGCTGCTGTCTCAATTTCGTCCTGCCTGTGTCCTGTACTGGGTATCATGAGTAAACATCAGGGTAGCTCCCTGCAACAGCAGCTAAATCTAAACTGTTGTCATCTGATTGCTTTGTTGTCTTTTCTGTCACGAACTGAGCCCTCCGGCTCCGGATTACAAATAGTGTGTGTTGTGCATGTTGCTTTCTTCCATTACAGGGCCCCAAGCAGCTGCAAGCCGGCCTACCCTGGGCAACATTCCTGGCTAGCCCACAGTCTTCCTACCTGGGTACCCAAAGTGTGTGACTGAGTAGGGACTCTGAAGTGCATGCATAACTGTTTGATTGATATAGCCTTTAAGCAAATCAACCTGATTATGCCCCTCCCTTGTTTAAGTCTTTCGGATGAGACGTTAAACCGAGGTCCCATCTGCCTGGATTGGTGGTAGTTCAGGTGGATGTTAAAGATCCCATGGCACTTATCGAAAAGAGTGGGGGAAATTTTTATTAGAGATCAAAAACAAAACACAAGCAATGAATACAGAACACAAGATAAACAGAGTACATCAAATAAGCATTACCTAAAGGAAAAGAAGTACAATAAAAAAACATAAACCAGAAAAGTTTAGAGGCAATTAACAGCCATTGATGAAGCAGAAAAACAACAACAAAAAAAGGACTAACCCACTCACCCAATATGATGCCATAAACGATGCCCTACTTCAGACCCCAGAGTATGGAACTCATACTCATATAAATTATCCAAATCAGTTTGAATACGAAAAAAATATCTTGCATAGGAACAGTTTTAGCTTGGAGACATTGTAAACATCTAGCATGCCATATGGCCCATTTAAGACAAGCCAAAATTACAAAAACTGTGCTTTGATGCCATTTATGTCACTCTGTGGGAATTTGTCCCAGAATTAAAATATCATATGTCATAAAGCGAAACAATGATTCACCCCACATGATGGCCAATGAAGACCAGAAACCCTGCACATGAAAACAATCAAAATACAAATGATGTATAGTTTCTAGACACCCCGAACAAGATGGTTCATAACAATATCTATCACCTAACTGCTTATGTTTTTGATTATTTCGTACATTAAGCTTCTGGTGTCCACAAAGCCAAACAATATCTTGCATATTTGGGGGGATTCTGGGTTCTATCATACTAGCAAGTAACAAATCAGTGTTTACAGTGGTAGGAACCATAAACAAAGGATCTTCAAAAAAACAAGAATCTACAACATGAGTATAGAATACTTTTTTTCGTGTGAAATAAACCAAAGAAGCTCAATTTTCCATAATCTGATATATTTTAGAGTTATTCGAACATAATCTGGCAGTAACTTTTCTGACTGATGCCATTTACCCCTACCCCAGGCTGTTAGGAATTCCGTTCCCCATAAACTCATACACAAAGTTCCCATACCATCAGTATCCAGTAGCATCAGACAAATGGTACTATAAAAAAAATTCCCCCCAAAAAATACTAAAGGCTGTATCATATCAAGGCCCCCTGACTTCCAAGCCCTGTACGTATGTGCTCGTTTAACAGGATTTAACTGACTCCCACATAAAAAGGAAAAAAATAGACACATAATCTTGGTATGCATACTGAAGGGAAGAGGAAACACATGCGAGACATACAAAAAAATCGGAGTAATATAAGAGCGGAGAAGAAATACCCTTTTCTTCCGTGACATTTTCCATGATTGCCACTTAGCTACCTTCTGCTGAGCTATATCAAAGACCATATCCCAATTACATTGAGGGGCCATAATATATACCTAGTAATTTTACATTACCCTGAACTATCGGTATTGCAAATGAATCTGGAACTAAAGCAGAACCTAAAACCAATATCCTACTTTTCAAAAAATTAATCTGTATACCAGTAACAGATTGTAGTTCCTGAAAAACCTGAAGAACTCTCATACCAGAATCCAAATCTGCCACAGTAAATACACAATCATCAGCATACGCTAAAACTTTATGAAATGCACCACCTCGTGCCAAAAAAATAGGCACTACCTGTGAATCCGCATCTATTCGCCGTAAAACAGGATCAAGCCCAAAAACAAATAACAGAGGACTTAAAGGACACCCCTGCCACACTCCAATATTAAGATGTATAGGGACACCCAAATACCCATTCACCAAGGGAGTAATCAGTGACTCAGAATACATAATAACCAACAAATCAATAAAATGTGCAGGAATACCATAAAACTTTAAAACCGCCCAAATGTGCTCATGACGAATGGTATCAAATGCAGTTTTCTGATCAAGGGACAAAAGATAACCAGACAGAGAATTAGACAGACCTTGCTCAACCAATTCACGTAAATAATTTAAATTATGTACAATATTACGACCAGGAACTGCACATGTCTGCGTTGAAAAAAGCAGGTGCCTTGCTACCTTAGAAAGTCTAGTTGTCAAAAGTATGGCCAAAATCTTATAATCAGAGGTCAAAAGACTAATAGATCTCCAGTTCGAGAGCTATTTAGAATCTTCTTTGTTTTTATAATGAAAAATCATAATCCCATTACTCATACTAGGAGTAAGCCTATTCTCCAACCAAATAGACTGAAAAAGGACTTGTAACCAAGGAAGTACACTATCAGAAAAGATTTTATAAAATTCATTAGGAATACCTTCTATTCCTGGGGTAGTACGAGTGGATAATTTATTAATAGCTAATGAAATTTCTTCTGTAGTTATAGGGGACACCAAAGTCTCTCGATCCGCAGGTAAAAGGGAAGGAATAACTAAATCATGAAGAAAAGAACTAGGTAAAGCTGGGGGAACATCCTGAAATTTAGAGGTAACAAAAGCTTGGACTACACGACAAAGACCCCTCACATCATGCACCTGAGTGCCATCAGTATCCATCAAGACAGACATACCAAACCGTTCCGAACTCCGTGGGAAAAATCCTAGGGATTTACTTGCTGCTTGGCACCAGAGACCAGATATTTTTGCTGAGAAAAACTTATCTTCTCTTGATTTTAAATAGTTACACATTTTAAGTTTAATATCTTGAAGTTTCAATAAAGAGGAAAGATCCAAAACTGACACCCGACCCAGAAGCTTAATGTATTGAGCCCTGTACCCTAAATATTCTAAATAATGACTTCTAGCTTGATGTTTTGAAACATGAAGAAATAACAATTTCAAGTCTAATTTAATATCCTCCCACCATTCAATCGGACTATCATATAGAAAGCAAAGGTCAGCACGTGAAGCAAATAAATCATGTACCTGACCCACAGTGACAGCATCATACAATAAACCCACATTTAGTTTCCAGCAAGCTCGGCCCATGGGAAGTTGCTGATACAGGCCCATTTGAAGTTGTACAACCAGGTGATCCGAAGTTTCCATAGGCAAAAGAGCAACCTCCGAACAGGTAAGTCTGCAAGATAAAAACCAAAAATCTATTCGGGTGGACAAAACTCCCTTAAAGAACGTGTGTGTCGGGGAAATATGTAAAATATCATAAACAAAAACAAGATTATGATGTGTAAGCACCTCATTAATCATGTTAGTGTCACAAGAAATTTTCTGAGTCTTCCTACCCCAATCCCGTGGACCCAAGCCACAATTAAAATCACCCACCCACAATACCAGTTTAGACGTATGGAGATATGGAGAGATCCTATTAAATAAAGCTGCCCTTTCAGCCTTTTGTTGGGGAACATAGACATTAATTAAACGATAAACACAATTTGAATAAACAAAATCCACCAACAATGCTCTTCCCAGAAAAATATCAAAAACCTTCAGAATCCGAATATTAATGTCTGCAAATAAAATACCCACTCCATCACAGGCATCCTCACCCAAAGACCATAAGGAAATACCCCATCTCCAATCTTTTTCAGCTGCTTTCAGTTGTAAGAAGGAATGTAACCTAGTGTCCTGTAGCAATAGTATATTACCTCGACATTCCCTTAGACTAGCAAAAGTTACCTGTCTTTTACGGAAATTTTTAATACTATTAACATTAATGGTAAGCAGAACCACTCCTTTATCCATGGACAATGATGTTTAAGGAGATGTGAAAGTACAAGAATAGAAAACAGAATATGCAACCAAAGACACATCATTTCCTCTTCTTTCTTTTCTTTGGCTTAGGTTTATCACAGACACTGATGTCTAAAATTGTGTCCATATGGGAAGAGGTCACTGAAGAAATATCTGATGCCAAACCATCGTCTTCATCTTCATGATCCAATGGTGTGTAGGCGTTTGTAAAGGAAGGGGGTCAGAATCAACAGAAGTTTCCAACAAAACTTTGTTAGCTTTGGAGCGAGTCACTCTATGAAAAGAGGCCTCTAGCAGCATATCTGGAGGAGGCATACTTGATAGGGTCATAGAATTAGAGGGGCCTGAAAGGGAACCCGGATCCATGTCACATACAGTAGAATCTTCTACTTGTAAAACCTCAGATATCAAAGGAATATCTGGAACTGATAAACCAGAAACTAGCTCCGATTCCAACACTGGAAGAATACCAGAAGGAACAGCTACAATAGAGTCGGAAGGGGCTTCTAAAGGGACCAGAGGTTGGGGGGGGGGCATCAAAGGAGAGGCCTGGGGATGAGTAATCAAGGCCTGAAATTTCTGGCCTTCCTTCTGGGCTGTTGCCACATATACATCCTGCTCTGCTCTAATAGCTGGATCCGTACTATTGTGGGAAGCCCAAGAGCAGAGTCTAAAAGTATGACCCAATTCATCACATAAATTACACTTAGGAGGATTCCTACAATGTGCACCAATATGTCCCAAGTCACCACATAGGCCACAGTTTTGCTGATCACAAACATTACTTGGATGACCCAGAACCCCACACTTATAACAGACCCGTGGCTGACCTGGATTAAAAATTACCCCCCTGTCCCTCCCCAGAAAGAAACAATTAGGTAAATGCTGTGTTAAGCCATTTTCCAATCTTAAATCTACCAAAAACTTCCATCCCCCAGTCCATAAGCATTCATCATCCAGGATAGGGTCCGGATGTCCTTTAACTACACAATGCTGTTGCAACCAATAAGTAATATCTGCTACATTAACTCCTTCATTACGAAACATAACTGTAATTTTTTTGGAGACAGGTTTAGTCAAAGGAATGGCAATAAAGGGACTCCATAATGGAGTATGTTTAAGAAGCTGAAACTGTTTCCAAAACCTATCTAAACCAGCAGAATGTTTAAAACTAATGTCAAAAACAGAATCTCCAGGCATATAAATGAGAGCATAGATCTCATAGGCGTAGAATTTCATACTCCCCTTTAATAAGTCCCAGCCAACAAACTGTCTGTTAGGGACCTCAGACACAGGACTCCTAAACTTCAGACGCACCGCATTACGCCGTGCTGCCGGTTTGGAAGAAAGCCCAAAAGTAGCTGGAAAAAGCTTCTCCTTGATGCCTGTATGTCATACAGAAGGTGCAGCAACTGATGCAGGTGCAGGCTCCATAATAACTTCAGCAGGACCTGCAGGGGACAAATGTTGAGTAGTAGGCTGACAGTCCTCGGGGGGGGGTTTCCAATGAAGAAGGTTCCCCTTCTAAACATTTAATATCATCTAAGAGAGATTTAGAAGGGTGCACAGCTAAGGGTCGAGATTGTGCTGCTACAGGGGAACCTTGACCCAAAGGGATTGAAGCAGTGGACAGAGCAGCCTGCTCAGAATCCACAGAAAGTTTGACAGGAGCTGAGGGTACAAGGTTTGCATCCCACCCTGTACCATCAGGAGACTTGACCCATCCCGGTGTTTCCAATGCTTGGGAAACCCATGCCTCAGGAGCTGCAACATTCCCTGCAGGAAGAGCACTGTTTTGAGAAGCTGACAAGGAAGAAGCAGGCTGCTGAAGATCAGCAGATAAACAAGTGTCTACTGTACAAGTAACAACAGAATACTGTTGTGCAGAGTCATGTCCAAGTATAGGGGATGCCAAAGTAGTAGTCTGTAAAGAGAAAAGATCACCGCAAGGCAGAGAATTCAGAGGAGAGCTTTGCAAAGCAGTCGGATCACAATGCGAGGCAACAGATTCCATAGGCATAGAATCTGAACAAAAAGTACTCACTGTGCTTTTGGAAAAAACCAGGGGGGAAAGTATCGTTACAGAATCCACAGGCTGAACCACATCTGATGCTCCGGTCACATCGACCTGCATTCGGTCGTCGCGTCGAGGAAGGAGCACCACTTCCTCTTCCTGTACCTCCCTTCTAGATTCCCGTGCCCTTTCCAAATCCCACATCAAGCGGTTCCATATCACCAGGTACCGACTCTCTTCCTGAGCCAACTGCTGATGGATTTCGTCCTCCGATGAAACAGCCATACAAATCATAAACTCCGCTTGCACGAAGGTAGGAGCTTCATTATCACAAACTTGAGCTATCTTGATGGAAGCAGTCTCTTCTGAAAAATCGTCCGAAGCCATATCGATCACGAATAAAAGAAGGAAGGCCAAGGAGGTGATCAGCACCTCAGCCTTCCACATGTCCTCACTCCTCAATGCCTTAGCAAACACTGATTCAATTTGCACAGCGTCACAGTGTCCACCTCCAATGGAGTTGGGGAAATTCCCCGGTGTCCTGGCCAAATTTCCCTTATTCACCAAAAATACCACCGACAGCTTAATCTGGTTCAAGGTCAGTTGGCATTCATCTGTATCCCCCTCCCCCGGGTCATGCCTGAAAATAGGCAGGATTTGTCTAGTGCACTTACCCGGTCAACAAAAACTAAATAAAATAAAAAAAGAGCCCCCTGAATAAATCAGATCTAACTCTTTTTGCATTTAACCTGACTGTGGTTCCAGTTTGTGCCAAGAGTACTGTACTGTTGCTATTTGCTGTGCAGAACTTTGTTTTACAGGGGGTCTCCAAGGTCGAGCTAGGGGAACCAGCCCTGGTGGTAAGTGCAAACAGGGTGGGTAATTGCATGGTGAATAAGGGTCACTGTGAAAGTGATTATTGTATATTGTTCAGGCCACTAGAAGGGAAAGAGGGGGGTTACGGTGTCCCAGAGGGCTGTGCCCAGGTTAGCTTGACCACTAACAACCCTGACCTCCAGATGGAGGCACCTGTTTCAGTACCCAGGCATCTTAACCTGCTACTAGCCAAGCAGGCAGGGGTAGTAGCCCTTGAGATAGTGCCACCTAGGGGTTACACAAAAAAGGAGGGGGAGGATAAGCACAACTAAGATACATAAAACAAATAAGCGAAAGCATTTTAATTAAAAACACGCATTTTGCCTTAGCCAAATTCCTACTTTTCCAGATGGCCAATTTGTAACGGGAATCCCAGCAACCCTTGAGATATGGTGGTGGGAAGAAATACCAATCGACACTGCTACACTTTTGGCATAATTTATTTTAGAGCCTAACACCACTGAAAAATTGTGCAAGAGAGCAGTAACCCCATTCCCGGAGTCCAAATCCTGAAGAAAAATACAGAGATCATCAGCATATGCCAGCACTCTTCCTTCACGAGTGTCCAGCATCAGCTGAATCCCTCAGATAATTGGGGAATGTTGCAAAAGTCAGAGAAAAGGGTCAATATAAAAAACATAAAGTGGTGGGCTCAAAGGGCATCCTTGTCTTACCCCTCTTTTTTGATAAATAGGTGAACCCCGCAAGGAGTTCACAAAAGGTATCAAACTCCTTCTGGAGAATAAAGTAGCTGAATCCATGACACAAAAAGGGAGGGGACACTATATCTGTGTAAGACGTCAAAAAGATAGGACAGGATGACCTGATCAAAAGCCTCTTCTTGATCCAGAGAAAGGGCATACCCCTGGCAGCGGCCCTGAAACTCCCTCTCAAACACTTCCCAAAGCCGTAGTCCATTATCTGAAATTTGGTCTGAAGGGATGGCACAACATTGCGACCTGGACATCAAAAACTGTGCAGCTGTAATCAACGTCTAACTAGCAAATTAGCCAGAATCTTGTAATCTGTGTTGAGAAGGCACAATGGTTTCCAATTGTCCACTGAATGCCTATCACCCTTTTTAAATAAAAAAAATCAGTAAGGCATCTGTCAAAGAGGAGGGCAAAGCACTAGTAGCCAGAATTTGGGTGAACAAAACCTGGAGGGTAGGGGCTAAATAATCAACATATGACTTATAAAATTCCAGGGTAAGGTCATCACTGTCAGGCACAACATTGGAAGGTAGACTTTTAATAGTGTCCAACACTTCCAATAGCAGGATAGGTTGTATCAGCTGTAATCTAACATGGTCAGGCAAGGAAGGAACATCAAAGGCAGAAGGGAATCATGAGCACAACCAGAGGGGTCCAGAATGCCACATTTTTGCCATGCATGGGCATGTACTACAGCCATGATACTATTAAAATCAGCAGCGGAAGAAGTATGTGGAGACAGGTATAAGGCCCACATATATCTGCTGAGAATATGAGAGGCAAAAGCCTCCAATGCATCCAAGGATCGCTTAGTACCCTGCATGCCAAACTTAGTTTCCCTCTCCAAGGTAGTAGCCCTATCATACTGATAAGACAACATTCTGGATTTAAGGGAAGCAATCTCCAAAGTGAGATCCCTACCCAACGTACACATATGGGAAATAAGTATTTGCAATTTATAACTTAAGTTCAAGTAAGTCAAATATTTGGAGGTATTCACAAAATGGGCTTCCCTCTGAAAAAAAGTTTTAAAGACTCTCTTGGAGTCCTCCCACCACACTTCAAATATAGCATATGCACAAAGTGCAGACCGTCTAGCAAAGAATTCCAGCAAGCATCACTTCATGGTAGAGGGGCGTGATAATAATTCAGAATTAAGTCTCCAAGGCCTACTACCAAGGGAGCGGGGAAGATCCCACCATACATGTATAAAACAGCCACATGATCAGAGGTTTCAACTGGAAGAACAGAGCACTATGAGGCCCTAACACCTGGAGTTAAAAATAACAAATCAATGCGTGTCATTAGAGAACCTTTTATATGTAGCCCAGGCACCATGTGGCAGTGGGCTACTACCCCTTCCTGTTGACTACCACACAGGTTAAGGGGCCTGGGTTCTGTTGCAGTGGCAGTTGGGGGTTCTATCCCAGAATAAAAATGAAATGGCGTGGTGCCTCCACCCAGAGTAAGGTAACGGTGGGCAAGGTGTCTGTTTAGTACAACTCCCTGGGATGCCGTGCCTACCCACTTCCCCTTCCAGTCACCCCACACACTGAATATCATGTTGTTTACCACTACTGTAAAACACATATACTTAATAGCTATAGCTAATAATATGCTCACAACTCAGAACTTTCCAAGAACAAAACACAGCTTTATTTTTCAGTTGGAGGGCTAGGGAAGGGGTACCTGGAGAAAGGATGGCTGTTAGGGAGAGAAAAAGGTAAACAGGTTAACAGGGTCTGTAGGCCAAAACATCAACATTGCCCACTCCCACTGGTACCAGTGCACAGCCCCTCTGTCCTGGCTGTCCTAACTGGGTACCCAGATTTAGCGCAGGCCTGCTAGATGCCATGGGTTGGCCGGCATTTGGGTCCTTGAAGTAGTACTTTCTAAGGTGCTAACAGTTTTAAAATTTTACTCCCCTTTGGCAGGGCAAGCCCTGGGTTACTCACAGTCCTGCAAGCTGGAACTCAGCTACTGGCACAGTAGATCTGGGCAATCCAGGAATAACCTCTCTGAAGGGTGGCAAGCAAAGGGGTAGGGACTGCTGGTCCAGAAGTTGACATAATGTCTAGCAGTTAGTCGACTGGAGACTTGCTTGAAGATTCTTGCAGCTTGTCACCTTCAGCCTGCTAAGCAGGCCAGATTACGGAGCACAGACACAAGGCCTACTAGGTCACAAGAAACCAAGACACAGGAGTGACCCCACGGTCCGGCTCCCCTAATGGATCCAGAGTGTCCTAGCACTGAGTCATGTGCCAGTGGCCCCTGTAGCCAAGCCTGCCTCACTCGATAGGGATTTACAGTTTCCCTACCTGGCTCCAAGTTACAGCTATGAAGATTTTCAGTTTTTGCCTTTCTCCTGGGCGGGAATAAACAGCCCCATTGTGCAGCAACAAAAACAAGTTCTGCAATTTCCACCTTGCCAGTGGCGTTTGGCTAGTGACTTGAAGTCTCTGGATTTGACCTCCACCTTTCCACAGCTGGTTTTCAGCAGAACAACAGGCTCCCGAACTCTGGATACCTGCAAACCTTCTTTTCAGTATCCTCAGATTCAGACACAGTGCCAACTTTTAGCTCTGGCACACACAGTTCCAAATCTCGCTTTTCACTGGCTCAGGGTTTTTGCCCACACTGATGCAGGCTCACTGCAAACACCGGATCACCAAACCACCAGGAGCTTCCACCAAATGTCTTTGACATTTAGCTTTAACGCCACAGTTGTTTCAGCTAGAACAAATTCCTCCTTCCTTTCCCAGTTAATTGACTGATTGGTCAATAAAATCAGGTCTCCTGCCTTTTCCACCACACAGCCTGAGCTTTTCTTGACCCAAACAGAGCCCAGACCAGACTGCCCAAACTGCCCAAAGTCCCTGGGGTGTCACACAAAAATACCAGCCTCTGATTGGTTGATTCCTGTTGTTCATCAGAAATATTAATAGCCATTAACCTCCTTTGTTTATTGATTGGCAAAGAGTCGTTGGCACTTAGAATTAGTTCACACCTCTTCCATAAGTCATTACAGCAAGTTTTTGGGCACCTAAGTTAATGACTGGCTGTCTATAGGTGACAAAGATGGCTGCTACCATTTACAGTTGCACACAGTTATACAGTGATACAGCAGTCCCAGTTTTAGATTTAAATTGCAGCCAAATTAAAGTTTCTGAACACAGTGGCCCAATTGTCTGATAGCCGCCTTTTTTCCCTACAAAGTGGCTGCTAATTTACATTTTAATAAAGCTCAGGGTGCCTGATGCTGCCTGCATTGTGACAGTCCCCCACAGGCAACAAGCAACTCATTATTATTTATGACGGGCTCATTAATATTTAAATAGGCCCCGATCCTGAAGTACTTATAGGTGCTCTTAAACAAGGTACCGCAGCCTCTCCTTATGCACCTCCTCCAGGTGAGGTGTTCGATCCCCGAACAACTTATATTGGGGGTTGAGAGCACTGGGGAGACAATCGATGAGTCGCTACAGCGGCAAGAAGACACCCGGCACACTAGCAGGCATGCACGGACCCCGCGGGCACATTTAAAATGCCAGGCAGTGGTGGTCCCGTGACTTCACTCCTCCAGCCCCTCTTGGGATTGACAGACATTTCAGGGGCCGGACAGAGACATGGAAAACAGCAAGTCCCAGGAATGGCAGCAGGAGGCTCGAAAGGAGCAAGAGCAAGTTGGGCTCCCCGGTCACAGGTAAGCTGCTAATTTTCATTCTTTATTTAAAAAATATACAAACCCATTTCCTACCCAAACATCTAGCTACTGTTATTTTTTTGTACCAAAAATGAAAACTGCACTTGGACAAAGGACTTTGTTGTATAAACTACCATTGTTTTTTTAACTTAATTATGACTAAGTTGGATTGTCTTCGAACCACAATGCGCATATGTAGAAATATGTTGAGAAATTATCTGCTAAAGGATAATGACTGTAGATGCACTTTGTAATTTAAATCTTGAATGTCTACTACATGTATTTGTCCTGGTGTTGTGTATGAATTGCTCTGTACCCTGTTTTATATGTTTAGTATTTATTATCTGTTATGTACCTTGCACTCTGGTCAACCATGGAAACGGGTCTTTGGCCCATGGACAAACCAGATTAAATAAACAAATCAAATCAAGCCCCACCCGAAGGGAGGGGTTACATATAAAACTAATATCAGGGGCATCAGGCATGCACTGTTTACTATCCTGCAAGTGAGTCGTGTCAACAATAGACTTCAAAAAAGCAGAATCACAAAAAAATTTATAAGTTGTGCCACCCTGATCAGATAAACTTAAACCACAGTTAAAGTCACCCCCCCATACAACCGACCAAGACACATAAAGAAAAGGTTGGACCATATGAGAAAGCCAAAAAGATGTACCCGAGCAACCTTAGATTGGGGAGCATAAACATTAATGACCCAGAGGGAAAAGGGGCCCACATATAAATCTAACAGCAGGGATCTCCCAGGGGAGAGATTCAGCAGTCTGTTCAACATAAAATCAAAACCTCTGAGAAGAATGCCCACCTCATCACATAAATCTGTCACTTGTGACTAGTATGATGGTCCCAAATTCCAGGCTTTCTGAACAGCTGAGAGTTCACAAGTAGTCTTGAGTCTTGTGTCCTGCAAAAAATGATATCACCAGGAAGAGAAAGCAAAACAGACAATGTTAATACTCTCTTCCTGTAGGATTTCACGCTATTAACATACAACGTTAAAAAAGAAAACTGATGAGAGGAGGTCATATAGACCTAGGTGTGGAAAACTCCTCCTAGCAGAGTCTGGGAGCAGGTCCTGCTGTGGACTGGTTTGACCAATTGTAGATCATGCAGGTCCTCAACATCAGAGGAAACTTCCTTCTGAGATGATGGGGCAGAAGAGTCAGAACCAACCCCTTCATCCTTCATGTCACCTCACTCTGAGGAGGAAGTCAATATAGTAAAAGAATTACTCAGGGAAAGAACCGGAGGAGTGGAAAGTTTAGTCTTTCCCTTTGGTTGATGACTACGTTTTTTAGCAGGGACCAGAGAAAACTCTGAACTGGGGTGGGGGGAGTTGGGGGGGCATGGAAACAGGGAGCACCGCAGAAGCAACTAGGGAGTCCAGATGGAACACAGCCAAAGCTACAGACTCAGAGGAGGTAGCAGAAGATAGTGCCTCTGCATCCAAAATTGAAGTATGGGAAGGCTTAGAGCTTGACTGAGATGAGGTGAGGAGGAGACCCTCCAGTGCGAGATCTCCAGGCACCATAGGACCAGTAGCACCATTGTCTGCCCAAGATTGGCCCTGGGCGATAACGGCATCCAGATTGAGACCATCTGTCCTATTTTGGGATGCCCAAGGACACTGATGAAAGGAGTGTCCTTGGTCCTCACAAAAATTACATTGAAATGAATTTGGGCAAGTGCGGGAGAGATGACCATATTCCAAGCAGGTATCACAACAAGAAGCGTCACAGGTGGAATAACTAAGGTGGGTATGAGGCCCACATTTGAGACATGTTTTAAGCTGGCCTGGGAAAAAGCAAATGCCATTATCCCAGTCAATATAAAAACTCCTGGGATTCTTGAGTCCAATATACATAACTTTGCATTTCTTGGCATTAAAACCAAGCTGCCAGATCCTGGACCACCTCCCCAGCTTTTCCAGATCTTCCTGTAGGTCCTGTATCTCTTCAGCTGTGTCCACTCTCCCGCAGAGCTTGGTGTCACCCATGAATAGGCACATTTTGCCCTTAATGCCATCCCCAATGTCATTGATGAAGCTCCAGCACCGAGCCCTGTAGGACCCCACTGGTTACCTCTCTGATGCCAGATAACTCTTCCCCCACAACCACCCTCTGGGTTCTGTCCCTCAGCCAGTTTTCCACCCATCTGGCCATCTTTTCCCCAACCCTGAGATCCACCAACTTCCTGATCAACCTTTTGTGGGGCACAAAGTCAAAGGCCTTTCCGAAATCAAGTTAGAGGATGTCTACCGTTTGGCCCCTGCCTACAGTCTTAGTGATACAGTCATAGAAGTCAATCAGATTTATTTGACATGATCCCCCCCATGAACCCATGCTGCCTCGCATCCTGGAGACCATGCTTCTCTAGATATTCCACCAACCTTTCCTTTAGTATGGTCTCCATGAGTTGCCCACAATGGATGTCAGACTGACTGGTCTGTAATTCCCTGGGTCATCCTTGGGACTGCTTTTGTGGAGGGGCACTACATATGCTGTTCTACAGTCCTGCAGTACCACGGCTGACTCTAGTGAACTATTAAATAGGTCTGACAGTGGTTCTGCCAGCTCCTCAGCCAGTTCCTTTTGTACCCTTGGATGTACTCTGTCCGGGCCTGGTGATTTGTCCACCTCCAATGCCAGCTGCCCCTTCCTCAATCTATCCACTTCTATCACTACATATGTGTTCCCCCCCCGCCCCACTCCTCTTTCCCCTTCTGAAGGCACTGGTCTGTCCTTCTCCCCGGTGAAGACGGAACAGAAGTATCTCTGCTTTTCCCCCATTATCCTCCACCCACTCCACCTCTTTCTTAAGCCTAACAATCCCATCCTTCTTGTCCCTTTTCTCACTTACATAGTGAAAGGAAGCATTCTCCCACTTCTTAATTCCTTCAGCTAACTGCAGCTCTTTCTGTGCCTTTGCTCACTGGACTTCCTTACTTGCCTCACTAGCCAATCTTAGGAAATTTTCCCTATCCACCTCTCTCTTGGTCTTCCTGAATTTTCTATAGGCCAGCCTCTTTTCCTCTACTGCCTGGGCAACCCCAGAACTGAACCAGCTGGGTGTTTCAGCCCTTGTGTTCTTCCCCCTGAGTCTAACGCACTCATCTGTGGAAACCAGTATTCATTCCTTAATGATGGACCACCTTTGGTCCACCCCATATCTGCTCTGATGCCCACCAGATGGCTCCTTAACACTTCACCCATTTTTCTGAAGTCCTCCCTCCTGAAATCCAAGATGTTGGTTTTAGTCAGGATGCTTTCTCTGCCCATATCCAACTGGAACCACACTGTGCAATGGTCACTTCCACCCAGTGGCTCTCTGACCATTATTTCGTGTACATGCTCCCCATTTGTGAGTATCAGATCAAGAATTGCCTCAGCTCTTGTTGGTTCAGTGACGCCCTGAGTCAGAAACCCACTCTACAGTACTTCCAGGATCACCTGACTCCTAGCACATGTTGTGGAGGGTATGCTCCAGTCCACCTTGGGCAGGCTGAAGTCACCCACAATTACCACCTCTCCTTTCCCGGCAGCTTCCAATATTTGTGAGCTCAGTTCCCTGTCCCTCTCCTTATCCTGACTGGGTGTTCTGTAAACCACCCCCAACCTCATCTTTCTCCCTCTATTGGACCTTAACTGAACCCATAATGCCTCCACCTCCCCTTCCTCTGACTCCTCCTTCATGCAAGTTATTCCCTCCCTGATATAAACTGCCACCCCTCCCCCCTTCCTGACTACCCTGTCCCTCCTGTATAGTTTATATCCAGGGATCGAAAGGTCCAAGTCATGGTGTGATGTTGCCCAAGTCTCGGTTATGGCAGCTATGTCCACCTTCCTGTCTGCTAATAGTGCCTGCAGGTTGTCCATCTTGTTTCCAAGACTCTGCGCATTTAGAAATACCACCCTCCACCTAGAATCTGACCTTCCTTCACTTCCCTCTATTCTTCTATTCACATTTATTCCCTCTGTGTGCACCCCTCCACGTACCCTTATGTGTTCTTCACCTCCTCCATCCTTTGCTAACTATGTTCTCGCCCCTTCCACCTCCTCCCTCCAGACCTCATTCATCACTGTCGGGGGGAGATTCACTGACCTCCTCCTCTCGGAGTCTGTGGGCCTGCACGCCCATTGCCTCCCCCCCCCAGTAGTTTAAATGAAGTGTAGTGGTTATGTATTCCCCCAGATTGTCCCTAAGTACCCTCAAACCCT
This sequence comes from Neoceratodus forsteri, assembly GCA_016271365.2. NCBI lineage: Eukaryota > Metazoa > Chordata > Ceratodontiformes > Ceratodontidae > Neoceratodus > Neoceratodus forsteri. The sequence continues at coordinate 119,643,569 of JADMNL010000024.1, read as the reverse complement.
CCCTCCCTACTGAGGTGTAGCCCGTCTGGTGAAAAGAGTGCTTTGTTTGACCAGGTCTCTTCCCAGTCCCCAATACAGATAAACATCTCCTCCCTGCACCATTTCCTCAGCCAGTCATTAAAATCCTCTATTCTTCTTTTCCTGGCTGTATTGGCCCTTGGTACTGGTATCACCTCTGAGAAGGCCAACAAACTTCTTTCCTCCCTACAGATTTTCCCTAATTCCCTGAACCTACTTTGCACTGCCCCAACCTCCTCCCCAGCTAGGTCGTTGGTTCCAAAACATATAACCAGTGTTGGGTAAGTTACTTTTTCTATTACTTTTAGAAACTTGTTCCAGAAAGCTCTGTGCAGTCACTAGCAAGGATGGAGAAGTACTGGAAAAAGTAACACACCTTTCAGTTACAATTGTAATCCCCTTACAAATGGGGGTTTCTAAAAGCTTTCCCGGAGCTTGCCTAAGTGCTCCATGCCTGACTGGTGTTCGGCGTATGGCCGTTAAATGCAGGCGTTGTGAGTGCTTTTAAAGCCTCCAGTACTGCCTCTTTAAGAGCTGTCTGCCTGCCTGCAGGCTTTAGTGGTGCAAAATAGGGGGACTGCTGTCTGAGTGCTCCATTTCTGCAGTCGCTAGGAGCGCTGAGGGAGCCCATCTGAAAGATGTAGTTGTTCCCTTGAGAACATATATAGTATTGGTAAAATTGCAGTTTGTCTAACTCCTTTTTACTGTAGCTAGGACTTTGTGTTGTGCCCCTCCATTTTGGACCCGGACTGTGCTGAAGGGGTCCAACAGCAGCTGGGGGCATCTAAATTGGCGTGGAGGTGACCAACCAGAAATCAGGACTCTAGATGGAGCCAGATGACCAATGGGGACACAGCTTGTAATTCTGGGAAGTGGCATTCTGGGCCATGGCGTCTTTTTTGCACCAATGAGGGAAATAATGAATGGCTGGCAGCTGCAGCCCACCTATAGAGTCGGGTAGCGCCCGAATAGAGAGACTGGCCTTACGTTGTCAAGGGGCAGATGTGTTGTGGCTGTGAATGAGGAAGGAGCTCTGAGCTCCTGCACCGTTGAGTGTTCGCGCGGGAAGCGCATGAAAGGCCTGAAGCGGCCATTTACATCGCCGCCGATCCATGGACTAAATCCGCAGGGCAGCGGTCAGAGGAGGCTGTGCACCAGCACAGCTACCTACCAGGCTCAACCTGAAGAGAACTGGAGAATCTGCTAAATCGCGTTCGGTCTGTCAGGAAAGTTGAAGCTGCAGTGAGACTCCCGATAGCTGTGAGTTTGGTCGGGCCATAGGAGCAGCTGCCTGGTATGGTACCCCTCTGTTGTCTTTCATATAAATGTGTGAAGAAGTATCTGAAGTTCAGGCTCAGCCCTGTGAGTGATGTGAGAGCGCTTTTCCTTCTGGAGTTGTGAGTACTAAATCAGGGTTGCTCCCTGTTAAACGTTGCTATCCAGGGCAAGATCTTCAGGTTACTTTGCTGACTACAGTAGCTGAGCCAGCTGGCTCCATCAAATCGTAGTAGGGATTAAATGCTTATCTGTGTCAGGGTCCCAACCAGCTGCATAGAGGAACTAGCCTTTAGGGCTTGGGTACCCATGGACAGTAACTTATAGGTTAGGCCTGTGCACAGAGCCCTAGGTGAACATTCTTACATTGTAGTGGTAAGCCAATCAACCTGATTCCCCCCCCGGTTCTTGTTGTCTCCCCTTGAATAAATCAGATTGCTTGTTTTGCAAAAGTACACTGGCTAGTTTGTGTGTTAATGGGGAAATATTGCACAGTGAATGTGGTGTAACTGTACCTTGCTTTTCAGGGGATCCCCGGAGTGAGCTGATTGGTTCGAGCTGGGGGGTAAGTGTATATGGTAAGGACACTGAAATTGAACTGTGTGGGCCACTAGTGGGAAGAAAGGGGGGGGTTGCAGCAACCCAGAGGGCTGTGACCTAGTCAATCTCGACTGTTCTAACCCCGACCTCTGGGTGGAGGCACCCACCAACGGATCTGGGCCCCTCATCCTGTCACAGTTAGGGCAGGCGGGGGGGGTTGTAGCCCTTAGGATAGCGCCCCCTAGGGGTTACACAATTACTTATGTCTTTTTATGCAAAAGAAATACTTACAGTAACTATAACGGATTACATTTATTTGAAAGTAACTAACCTATTACTTTCAAAAAATGTAATCTGTTGTAGTTTTATTATTTTTGTATTGTTTTTTTCTGAAAAGAAATAAGTAACTATAATTGTAGGGTGTATTACTTTTTCTAGTACTTCTCCATCCTTGCTAGTGACTCAGAGCTTCCTGGAATAAGTTTTCAAATGTAATAGAAAGTAATAGAAAAAGTAACTTACCCAACACTGCGTATACTGTAACTAAGTTAGGTTTTCCTCCAAACTCCCTTACTATTTCCCTTATTCTTGGGCCCACCTTCCCCACTGTCATCCCTGGCATACAAACCACCCTCCTGCTTGCATCTGAGTCCCCTTTTCTTCCCCAGTGAATACCCCTAATTATGGAGTCCCCTATGATTGCTACCCTTCTATCCCCTGTACCCGTGCTTCCCCGTCCTTCCTTTCTTGCTTTCGGTACTAGCTGCTTCCCCACCTAACTGCTCCCTCTGCACCCTGGTGAACCTATCTCCACATCCACAATTTATTCCCTTAACTGTTTTTCCATCTCCCATTCTGCCCCTCCCCTTCTGTCTATCTGCACCTTCTTTCAGTTTTCCCTCCCCTCCCCTTTTCCTTTCCTCCCCCCCATTCTCCACTCCATTTTGCCTGCCTCTTCTTCTCCGTCCACCCTGATTAGTTCCCTCTCCCCTCTCCTGTACTCCTACTCTCAGCCCTGGCTCAATCTAACCTCCTCACCTCCTGCTGCCCCCTCCCTTCTTCCAGACAGTGGTGCAAATCTATTCAATAAAGGAAAGTTTCCTCCCCTGCAATGTGGATGACAGTATATATATTTGAGACTAAATAACCCATAGATATCGTAGACAATTTCCTAATTATGTAAGCCCTGTCTGGTGGATAATCCAGCCCCCGCCCCCCCGGAAGGCGCACAATATCCTACATTGCACTGGATCCCTAGGTGCGTGAAATAAATCGGACAGTTTAAAGGTATTTGCATGAGGAGCAGAAGTCGGTGCACCAGAAGAAGAGTGTGGTAGTCCTGAGTGCTCATGTCCCCCTCCCATGACAGTGGGTTGATCTGAGGGAGATCTGAAGGGAGATCCACGAAGGACAACAGGAGTGGGGGCAAGTTCAGTGGAAGGAGAGAGCAAATCAGAAGAAGGAGCAGCTGCTCCTGACTGCGAGGAGGAGGCAGAAGTTTTCGGGGGAGCAGGACAGGTAGTAAAATCTTTTTGACGATGCTGTTCGCGGTGTACATGCTGCCCCTGGGTGAGCTCATTAGACGTTACAGTCTGGGTCTCCACTGCTGTACAGATGATTCCCAGCTGTATATGTAATTTGCCCCTGGAACGAATGACGCCATTGAAGTGCTGAATAAGTGCCTGGCTGAAATTCAGGACTGGATGTCCTTTAACTGGCTGAGGCTGAACCCCAACAAGATGGAGGTACTGGTGATTGAACTTGATCACTGGTGTGATGGGAATGCCTCTGGGGCAGTGAAAGGTTTGGTCCTGGGTCTACCCCATTGATGGCATCCCCCAAGGTGAAAAATCTGGGCATCGTCCTTGATGACAGACTGACACTTGATGCACAGGTGTCATCTGTTGTCCAAAGTGGTTTTAACCACTTAAGTAATGTTGCCCGGATTAAGCCCTTGATTCTACCAGAAGACCTGCCCTCACTGGTGCATGTCAGGTGGAGGATCATCTTCAAGGTGGGTTTGCTCACCTATAAGGCCCTATACAGCTCAAGCCCTGGCTACCTGTCTGACCTCCTTACACCTGCCATCCCGGAACATTCCCTCTGCCCCTCCACCAAGGGCCTTATAGTGGTTCCGAGGGCCAGGCTGAAAACCTCAGGAGATCACTCCTTTGAGGTGACTGGCCCAGCCCTCTGGACCTCACTTCCAAATTCTTTGAGGGAGGCCCAGTTGGTGGAGGCATTTAAAAAGGGGCCTGAAGACTTATCTTTTTAAAAAAGCATTTTCAGAAAGTTTCTATTGATTTTTAAGATGCCTGATTTATTTATTAATTTATTATTTATTTATATATATTTTTATGCCTTCTTTTTAACCCTGCTTTTATTACCTGTAAGGCGCCCAGAGCCTCCGGGATTGGGCGCCGTATAAGTAAAATTGTACTTACTTACTAAAATCCATTGACAGCACTAGGATCTAGGATACGCCATCCACTACCCTCATCCATCCCTCCACCAACAGAGAGGCTTCAGCAGAGTATTTAGTAAGAGTTTTGGGGGTGGGAAGCGGCCACGCACAAGTGGCAGGAGTATTAACTATTGCAGAAGCAGAAACAGTGTGGGTAGAGATAGCTGTCACCAATGGTTGAGGTGGGGGTGTGCCCCAAAATTCAGGCAGCAAAGGGGAGTTAGGTAGTTCAAAATCCTGCCATGCCAATAGACAAGCAGGCTCAGGCACATTCTCCAGTGGGGAGGGAGTCTCCAAACAATAATCAACCTCTGAAGCAGCAACAGCAGAAACCCCGGGCGGCACACCAGCCATTGCATGCACATATGGGGCCTCCACACTTGTTGTCAGGTTAGTGTCTGTAACCCCTAGGTGGCACTATCCCAAGGGCTACTAACCCTGCCTGTGCGGCTAGTAGCAGATTAAGGGGCCTGAGTTCTGAAATGGGTGCCTCCACCCAGAGGTCAGGGTTGGTAGTAGTCAAACTAACCTGGGCACAGCCCTCCAGGACACTGTAACCCCCCTCTTTCCCTACTAGTTGCCTGAGCAATATATGATAATCACTTTCACAATACCCCTTGTACACCATACCAGCACCCACTCTGTTTGCACTTACCATCAGGGCTGGTTCCTCTGGCTGTACCTTGGGAACCCCCTGTAAAACAAGGTTATGCACAGTAAATAGCAACAGTACAGTACTCTTGGCACAAACTGGAACCACACTCAGGTTAAATGCAGCAAAAAAGTCAGATATGATTTATTCAGGGGACTTGAACAAGGAAGGGGCATAATCAGGTTGATTGGCTTAAAGGCTATATTAATCAAACAATTATGCATGTACTTTAAGTCCCCACACAGTCTCACACACTGGGTACCCAGGTAGGAAAATGGTGGGCTAGCCAGGAACACTGCAGCTGGTTTGGGCCCTGTGATGGAAGAAAACAACATGCACAACAAACACTACTTGTAATCCGGAGCCGGAGGGCTCAGTTCATGAAAGAAAAAGCAACAAGACAATCAGATGACAACACTTTAGATGTAGCTGTTGTTGCAGGGAGCTACCCTGATGTTTACTCACGATACCCAATACTGGACACAAGCAGGATGAAATTGAGACTACAGGTTGTTGAGCTGGAGTGCCCGGAGAAGCAGGGCCCACATGAATCACCAAGGCGTCATTCCTGTTCAAGTGTTGAGCAGGGACTGATCCCCAGGCAGGTCTCTCATCGATGGCTTTCTCTGTGCAGTGGGTAGTCTGGCTGGGCCAGTGTGGTAAGGCCCAGGCCCAATGGAGATGATTTTGGATTTAGTCTGTGGGGCTGGATGTGGCTTCCAGCAAGCAGAATACAGTTCAAACCACAGTGGTGAACCAAATCATGACTCACTAGCAGCACACAGAACATTTGCACATAAGAAAATTCTAATGCAGCTTCCAGCAAGCAGAATACAATTCAAACCACAGTGGGGAACCAAATCACGACCCACTATAATACACAACATATTACATGTAAGAAAATTCCACTGTACCAGGCAATAGGGTCTCCAGTCGCAATTAAAGAGTCTCTGCACAATCCGGGAGTTCAGAGGTGGCTGGAAGTCCAGTCAGGCCGATCACATTCAGCAACTCTTCGGTCTTCTTCAGGTAGGAGCCAGGTCACAATTCAGTAGCTGACTTCACTCTTCAAGTTTGGATTCAGTCCGAAAAAGGCACAAGTTCCCTCTCAGGGACAGCAGGCAGGTATGCTGGCCAAAACTCAGGCCTTTCCACAGTTCTCCCGTGTGAATCCACTATGGATTTCTGCTTGAACTACCTTGAGCTGTTGCTTCTTCACTTCCCAACTTAGATTTAACTGAAACTGTTAGCAGTTTGGGACTTTCCCCAAAATCCAAAACATTCAGTTGGCTGATCTGTCAGTCACAACAAGGGCACCCCCTCCAGGTTATTTTAGGCGCAAAAAGCCCAAAACTACAATTCCTACAAGTTTTGACCCCACCAAGCCCCTGTAGGCAGGCTTCATTTTAGAGTCCCAAATGTACTGATTGGCCCATTTCAGCACTCCAGGACCAAGATGATGGAAGCAAACAGAACTGTCCATGCTGCAAAGAAGGCAGGTTAGAACAAACTGCAATATTATTACTACTCTAACAAATGATCAGTAAACAAGATCATGTTCTAACAGAGCTCCCTTTTAGATTACTTATGACTGCAATCCAGGCAGCTCTTAAAGAGACAGTACACAGAGGCTATATAGGCACTCGCTGGCAATCACATTTAAACTGCAAAAACGCAGGACACCAGCCAGGCAGTGAGCATTTAGACAAACTCAAGGAAGACTTTTCGGGAAACCCCATTTGTAGGGGGGTTACACCCTTCCCTGCCTGGAGAAAACGCGGCATCTGCATCAAGTCTGTACCATCACAATATCAAAAATGCAACAAACGAAACATATATATATATATATATATATATATATATATGCATTGTGGGGGCATATGTGATTTTGTATTTCCATATATACATATATATATAGTATATATAGATAGATATATATCATTAGCTTATTATATTACTATACCTTTCAATATACTTCACATTACTACATCCATATTGACAATACCTATGCATGTTTCATACAAGTAATACTGATTCATTTAATAACTTCTTGTACATTAAACAATGTAAGAGGGGTCCCTTCCCTATTTAACTTCTTGTACATTAAACAATGTAAGAAGGATCCCTTCCCTATCAGCTAACTTGGGGCTGGATGAGGCAGGGGCACCATGGTGAGAGGGCAGAACAAGTAACCTGGAGTTGGCCATCAAGCTCAAGTGGCCATCAAGCTCAAGTTGGGCAGTGAGCTTGGTGAAACATAAATCCCTTTGTGAACCACACTGAGAAGCAAATCCACTGGCCTCCCAGGAGAATCATAACTGAAGCGTACCACTAGCTTGACAGCTTGGCCAGTCTTTCTGGGGGGAGCGGCCACAGTCTCTGTACTTTCAGCATTAACTTTGGAGCTTCCATCACTTGTGAGGGGTGCCTCTGCATGGATGGGAATGTCCAAACTTGGAGCACTGTCAGCTCCTTGTTCTGTAGGATCTGTTTCCACAACACTTTGCTCATTATCTTCTGATGGAGGCCCAGATTGCTCATTTTGAGGAGGCTCTGGCACAGTTAGGCTTTGTGGCACTGACGTGGGGCTGTCAACACTCTCACATTGTTCTTCAAGCTCTGGAGTGTCACCAGGGATTCTCAGACCGTCAGCCCCTTCTTCGGGCAATTTACACAGTTCCACAAGACACAGAGAGTCTGCTACCTCAGACGTAATACTTTGCATTCAATTTCAGGGAGCATTGGCTCCAAGGACGAAGCTGGAGGGTTAGGCAGTCCAGAAGGCCCAGTTTCATCCCCACAATTAGTCATAGGGTTACTTTGAAACAGCTGACTCAATTCATAGGAGGGGTAATTGGCATTGTCACACTCACTTTCGTCAGAGGTGGACTGACAGTCACCATCATTCTGGGCCTGCTGCGGGGGAAACCTTTAATCTGTAACTACTGGGGTAAGTTGACTCTGTCTCTTTTTTGCAGCAGCATGAGTCACCAGCCCAGGGGACTCAATCTCTGATGGTTGAGCCTCAATTCTGACTTGGTCGATAGGTAGCAAATGGTTATGGTGCATGGTCTTGACAGCTTTGGAGTTATTCTCTGGGCATACCTTGTACACTGGTAAATCAACTTTCAAACTACTACACGATGAGGATGGTGCCACCTATCAGCAATTTTGTGTTTGTCATGCAGTCCCAAATTGCATAATAACACACGGTCTCCAGGCCGAAGCTCTTGAGCCTTTAATTTTTTATCATACCTCTCTTTGTTGGCGAGATTTCTTTTGTCGGCCATTGTCTCTGCTAGTTGATAGGCATGGTTCAGTTGAGCTTTTAGTTTCTGTACATACTGTAGGTAATTTTTAGCTCAGACCCCATCTGGTGAGACCCCAAAGCAGACATCAACGGGTAGTTGGGCCTCCCTCCCAAACATGAGGCAGTGGAAGGAGAACCCAGTGGCATCATTTTTTGTGCAACTGTATGCGTGGACAAAGATGCTAATCTGTTGGCTCCACTTAGGCTTGTCTTTGGGATGGAGGGTGCCCAGCATGTCTAGAAGGGTGCTGTTAAAACATTCTGGTTGAGGGTCCCCCTGTGGGCGATAAGAGGTGGTTTTTAACTTCCGCACCCTCCATAGAGAGAGCATTTCTTTGATTAGCTGACTTTCAAAATCTCTGCCTTTGTCAGAGTGGATCTGCTGAGGGGCACCATAGTGAACGAAGATATTTTCCACTAGCACCTTGGCCACGATAGAGGCCTTTTGATCTTTAGTTGGAAAAGTTTGTGCATACCATGTGAAATGATCTGTAACCAGTAACACATTGGCAATACTCTGCTGATCAGGTTCTAAACACAAAAAGTCTATGCAGACCAGTTTCATGGGGGTGCTGGTAATAATATTGACAAGGGGGACAGCTCTCTGAGGCAGAGCTTTTCTTTGCAGGCAATGACTGCAGGTCTTTACATAGTGCTCATCATCGACCCCTATCTTGGGCCAGTAGAATCGAGATTGTACCAAGTCAAGAGTTCTGTCAATACCAATGTGCCCCATGTGATTGTGGAGGGACATCAGTACCAAATCTTTAAAGCCGTGGGCAGGACCAATTGCTGCCTGTTTACCTGACTGCCATGATCCACTGTCTCTCTGTACAACAACTGATTGAGTAGCTTCAACCTGGGGCCTTCTTCAAACAATAGAGCAGTTCACAAGTCAGGGAAATGCAACTTGGGCACATCTTTCCCCGCACACAGAGCATGAAGTGTGGGCTGAATCATAGGATCTTGGGATTGAGCCCACTGAATACTGTCATTGTCAAATTGAGGTAGTGCACTCATATTTAGAGCAGAAAAGTAGCAATAGGCAGCAGGTATGCAGGTATCAGGAGGATCCAAGCAATCTACTAAACAGTCCACTGTATCCGCAGCCATCTGTTCATCTCAGTCAAATCTTTTGCACAAGGCTTGGATGCCAGGTTCAGGCAGTCTGACCCACTCACTCTTGGAAACTGGCCTTCGTGACAAGGCATCAGCATCAATATGGTTCAGTCCTGGCCTGTATTCAACAGCATAATCATAGGTTGATAAGGTGGAAAACCACCAGTGCCCAGTGGCGTCTAACTTAGCTGAAGTCTGTACATAGGTTAACAAGTTATTGTCGGTCTTCACCAATATCTTTGCCCCATAGAGGTATTTATGAAACTGGTCGATGATGGCCCATTTTAGCACAAGGAACTCCAGTTTGTGCACAGGGTAGTTTCGCTCCAACAGGGTCAAGCTCCTACTGGCGAAGGCCACTGGTCTCAAACCATCCTCATGGGCTTGATACAGCACAGCTCCTGGACCCTGTAGACTGGCATCTGTATGCAGCACATAGGGCTTGGTGGGGTCAGCATAGGTGAGGATGGGGCGTGAGTGAAGTGGTATATGACTTCGTGAAAGGCTGCTTCACATTTGGGCATCCAGCGGGGCCCAAAAAGTTCACCTGTGTGGAAGTCCGCTTTCTCTGGTTCTTTGATGGCCCCTTTTTATGTTGATTGCACACATGCACAAGAAACATGTTGTGTCAGCGTTCTCCACAAGCAGGTTGTGGAGGCGTGGCACTGTTGTGCCCAATGCCCCCACAGCCTGCAAAGGCTTGTCCCACTTCCCCACATGTTGCTGCTGACACTAGTTCAGCTAGCATGCCACAACTTTCTAAAAAATCAGCTGCTGCAATCAGGGACTGCCTCATCATTGCAGTGTCAGCCATCCGCTGCAATGAGGGAGTGACCCGTCATTGCAGGGCGGGATGTAGGACCCCGGATATTGTTTGTGAACATGGTGGCAGCTTGCTGCCGTATTCACAAAACAATATTTACCCCACCATGTTTATTTGCTGGACGGGAGCCACTCCCGTTGATATAATGTAACCCCCATCTACTAATTGTCTGCCGACGGGTGCCCAATTCCCCGTCGGCAGAAAGGAATCCCTTTGTTGTTTGTCATAAGCTGCCAATCCCCAGTCGGCCACAGCTGCCCCCCAAAAACAAGACTTGGTGGCACGCTGGGAACCCACCCCAGCATGCCATATGCCCATTTTGTTGCTTTGCTGATGGGGTGCCCAATCCCCTGTCAGCTACAGCTGTCCCCCCAAAGCCAGACTCTGGTGGCACGCTGGGAGCCCACCCCAGCATGCCACATGCCCCTGTAAAGTTGAAAACGGTCCCGCAACGTTTAGTTTTTTTTGTACCTGAAAAAAAGTAAACGGTCCCTGGTAGTCTCCCTGCCCCTCCCACAACCCACACCCACGCACTGCACACCCAGCCTCCCCCACCCCCACCCCATACTTACTCTCCAGAGCTCAGAACGATCTTCTGTGGACCAGGAACACGTCTGCAATCTTCAAAGCTGACCGCGAACTGAGGAAATGCTGGTAAGCTGTATAATGTAATGAATAGGGTTTTTTCAACTTTAGTGCATATCTCTGGCATTTTGGGGAATTTTTTCACCAAATTTTCAACATGGGGTTTTTGGGACCCCTCCTCTTGAATTCTTGAACTGTCATGCGTTACTCAGCCCCAAAAGATGGTTTCTTGGACACTGCATGGAATCACCCTTCAGGGTCAATTAACAAAACGATAGTGCCAGTGTTCATGAGGTGGGCTCTCAAAAAGCCTATGCTGCAAATTTGGTGGGAAAAATCAAAAAAACGACTGTTTTACAAGCGTGCGTTGCACAGTTGGCATGCACGCTCGTAACTTCACAAATTTACAATATTTTCATGCCTGATTTTCAACATTGGCATTTTGTCACACCTCCTTGTGAGCAGTATAGCTGTCATTGTTCACATCCTGGCCAAAATGTGTTTTCGCACTTCCGGCGCAGAATAGCGCGGCCGCTGTGGGAAATCAGTGTTCAGGACAGATTAAGAAAATGACAGTCACACTGTTCATGAGTAGAGTCCTAAAACGCCTATGTTGAAAATTTAGCAATGATACCTTCATAAAATGACTGTGTTACGAAAGCGCAAGCGCTGCACAGCTGGCGCACGATGCTCGTAACTTTGCGATTTATAATATTTTCACTCCAGATTTTCAACATTTCCATTTTCCCAGACCTACTCATGAACAAGTACAGCTGTCATTTTTCCCATCCTGGCCGAAATGTGTTTTCGCACTTTTGGCGCAGAATGGAGCGGTCGCTGTGGGAAATCACTGTTCAGGACAGATTAAGAAAATTACAATGATACACTTCATGAGCAGAGGTTCTAAAATGCTTATGTTGAAAATTTGGTGATGATAGCCCATCAATTGACAGTGGTACAAGTGTGCATTGCGCACTTTCCACGCACCCTTGTAACTTCGCAAATTTGTAATATTGTCACGCCACATTTTCAACAGTGGCATTTTTTCACACCTCCTTATGAACACTACAGCTGTCATTTTTCACATCCTGGCTAAAATATGTTTTTGCACTCCTGCCAGAGAATAGCACGGTCACGCTGGGAAATCAGTGTTTGGGACAGATTAAGATCGACTGAGTGAGAGGGGCGAGTGACCAAGCTCAACTGAGCTCTGTTGGGACTGCTGCGGATTTGTTTGTGGGCAGACAAAGGCCCCAACATAAGAGCCCAGTACAAAAGGGCAGCCTGCAGCACTGGGAGAAACACAATGAGAGAGCGACTGAGGGAGGGGGAGTGAGCGAACTCACCGAAGCGCTGTCAGGACTGCTGCAGATTTCTTAGTGGGCAGAAAAAGGCATCAGTGCAGGCAGGGGCCCAGTACAAAAGGCCAGCCTGCAGCGGTAGGAGAAACAGTATGAGCGAGTGAGACAGGGGGACTTAGTGAGCTCAACAGAGCTCTATCAGGACTGCTGTGGATTTCTTTGTGGGCAGAAAAAGGCGCCAATGCAGGCAAGAGCCTTGGACAAAAGGGCAGCTTGCAATGCCAGGATAAACAGAATGAGCGCATGAGAGAGGGAGACTGAGCAACCTCAACGGAGCTCTGTCAGGACAGCTGCCGATTTCTTTGTGGACAGACAAAGGTGACAACGCAACCAGGAGCCCCATACAAATGTGCTGTCTGCAGCACCAAGAGAAACAGAATGAGCGAGTGACAGAGTGGTAGTGAGCGAGCTCAACGGAGCTCTATTGTGACTGCTGCGGATTTCTTTATGGGCAGAAAATGCGGCAACACAAGCAGGAGCCCAGTACAAAAGGCCAGCTTGCAGCGTCAGCAGAAACAGAATGCGTGAGTGACAGAGGGGGAGTGAATGAGCTCAATGAAGCTGTGTCGGGACTCCTTCAGATTTCTTTCTGGCCAGAAAAAGCTGCCAATGCAGGCAGGAGCCCAGTACAAAAGGGCAGCCTGCAGCGCCAGGAGACACAGAATGAGTGAGTGAGGGAGGGGGAGTCGGTGAGCTCAACGGAGCTCTGTTGGGACTGCTGCAGATTTGTTTGTGGGCAGAAAAAGGCAGCAATGCACGCAGGGGCACAGAACAAAAGGGCACCCTGTACTGGCAGGAAAACCAGAATGAGCAAGTGAGCGAGCTCAGCGGACCTGTATTGTAACTGCTGCAAGTTTCTTTGTGGGCATAAGAAGGCAGCAATGCAGGCAGGAGCCCGGTAGACAAGGGCAGCCTGCAGCACCGGCAGAAACGGAATGAGTGAGTGAGAGAAGGGGAGTGAGCGAGCTCAATAGAGCTTTGTCTGGAGTGCTGCAGATTTCTTTGTGGGCAGAAAAAGGCGCCAACAGAGGCAGGAGCCCAGTACAAAAGGGCAGCCTGCAGCGCCGGGAGAACCAGAATGAGTGAGTGAGACAGGGGGAGTGAGCAACCTCAACGGAGCTCTGTCAGGACAGCTGTGGATTTCTTTGTGGGCAGGAAAAGCCACCAACACAAGCAGGAGCCCAGTACAAAAGGGCAGCCTGCAGTGTCAGGAGAAAGAGAATGAGCGAGTGATAGAGGGGAGTGAGCCACCTCAGTGGAGCTCTGTCAGGACAGCTGCGAATTTCTTCCTCAGCAGAACAAGGTGCCAACACGGCAGCAGCCCCGTACAAAAGAGCAGTCTGAACCAGTGACAGAGGTCCACTGAGCGAGCTCAGCAGACCAACGCAATCAACATTCAGCATTGACAAATGCTTGTTTATATTTATGGTTGGTAACCCTGGGTAAGATTCAAGTATGGGTGAATCACCTTTGAATAGTCTTTTATGAACCTGTGGTAGTAGCCACAGAACCCCAGGAAATGTTGTAGTTCTTTCAAATTATGGGGCTGGGGCCAAGTAGTCAGTGATTCAACCTTGCTGGGATCAGTCTCTATCCCTTCTGCAGATACTATATGCCCTACATACTTCATGGAGGTTTGAAAAAAAATGGCACTTGTCAATGGACAGCTTGAGATCGAAGTCTTCCAATCGGTCTAGGACTTTAAACAGTCAGGTCTCATGCTCCTGTAATGTGCACCCAAACACAATAACATTGTCTAGGTACACTAGACATTCCAGCAAGTTCATATCTCCCACCCCACATTTCATCAGTCGCTGAAAGGTGGCTGGGGTGCCTGAAATCCCCTGTGGCATTCTCATAAATTTGTAGAACCCCAAAGGACAGATGAAAGCTGTTTTCTCACAGTCTTCCAGGGTCATCGGGGTCTGGTCATATCCGCTGCAAAGATCCAATACCAAAAAATATTTGCTCCCATTCTAGCAATCCAGGGCACCTTGTATATGGGGCATGGTGTATTGATCGGGGATGGTCCACCGGTTCAGGGTTTGATAATCAACACACATCCTTACTGACCCATTGTTCTTATGCACAACCACAATTGGAGAGGCATATGGGCTCCTGGATTCTTGCATCACACCAGCAGCATGCTTTTCCTGCAGGTGTCTCCTCACACCATCTCCGTCTGCTGAGGAGAGATGTTGGGATCTCTCTAGAAATGGTCGGTCATCATGCAGGCATATGTGATGCTCTGCACCCTGGATACACCCCACATCCCATTCTTTTAATGAAAACACTTGGTCCCTCTGAGCGAGTTTCTTGCTAATTCTAGCCTTCCATTCAGCTGGCAACTGGGAGTCACCAAAGTTAAATAAGTCCAGGGTCACTCTCTCCTTCACGCCAGAGCACTTGTTGCTGGGCAATACGGCAATGTCGGCGCAGTGTACTGTAGCTAGGGTTCACCCTCTGTTCACCCGAATCTCCCGATCTGACACATTCTGAATCTGGACCATCACTCATCATGCACAGGCATGGGCACAAGCAAGCAAGATGCTGGGTTTGACCAATAATCCCTCTGGCAACTTTCCATCTCCTGGTGCATCCAACATTAATATTTTGTTCTTTACATTTCTCTTTAGGTGGACTTCTCCAGGGATTGTGCACTGGGTGTTGGGGGCCAACACCAAGGAGTCAGGTTCCTTTTTCCACACTATCCCCACTGGCTCATCTGGGTCCACTTCATCAGGTCTCTGTTGCCAGTCATAAACCCTTTTTACTAAGGCTGGAATTCTTAGGGCCCGTCCAGTCAGCTACCCTTGTTTCTCATGACAGAGCTGGGCCAGTCTCCCAAACATGTGGGCGTTTGTTCCAATTAACAGGGGAACCCCATCATACAGTTCAGTGAGGGGACCCACTAGGGCCAGTGTCTTTACTTGCTCCTCTATGCCAGTGACAGTTGCAGGAAAAGACAACCAGAGGCAGGCATATCCTAGATATAGATAAGACTTGTCGCTCAGCTCCCACACATGTAGGTCTTCCAGGGATTGTAAGGCCACATCAGATAAGTGTTTGTCATACCAATCCTGAAACACGGTGGTCACTTGCGACCCACTGTCAAGCACAGCTGAGTAGGAATACCATTCACAGCCACATTAGTCTCCATTGAAGGGGCCCACTATCTTGGACCAGTCTGGAAGGACAGTAGTAGGGGATCGGTAGAGACGACTTAGCCACAAAGAAGTTGGAGTTGGGATCTCCTGAGCCTTTGCTGCGGTCATTTCCAGCACCCCTCTGCCATGGTTTTGCTTTCCGGAGCTCCCCATGAAGTCTGTATACAACCTTATCTAAGTCTTTTGGGGACCGGCATTCTTTCTTCATATGCCCCTCCTTCCCACAATTATGACACAGTATGCTTTCTAGAGTCGGGAGTGGCTGAGGCATCACATTGGGGGCTGAGGCGGGGGTACCACCAACAGAAAATCATGATTCATCCTCTGTCTGGTGTGTGGTGAGCATGGGAAGATGCCTCAGTAATTCCCTCACTTCCATAGTCAATTCATCAATCTTTGAGCTGCTGTCAACAGGGGATGCCTGGGAGTGCACCCCCACCCCATAGCAGACACGCTCTGATAGGGGTTTGGGCCCACTGTATCTCTGAAATGGGCTTGTAGGGTAATGGTAGCCCTCATTTCTCAGACCTCTCGCAGTATCTCGCCCCAGGGTGGAGCGTCCTTGCTAGCCTCCCAATGTTCAACTGGCACTGTATTTCACCCCTGAGCATCACTCACATGTGCATCCTCGGTCATCTGGGCAGCAGCAACAGCAGATACAGGACGGGCCCCTCCCCCCACATGGCTGACTCCTCTCAATCCTCCGAATTTCCTTCATTAATCCGTCACAGGTAGGAGGCACATCCAACTGAGCAACAAGGTGTAGTTGGAGCAGCAATAATTCAAGAATCGGGCTGACTTCAGAAGTTGGTCCAACCTATTCCAATCTAACTTAGCTGGGGCCATGCCACCTTTCTTTAGGCATTCCTGTAGCACCGCTTCGAGGCACATACATGGATAATGGCTCCCCTGGGTATTGCTGAGTGTTTCTGACCCTACCCCACAGGTCCTCATCTGAAATGGGACTCCCATACACATTTTCCAATGCATTCAAAAAATCTTGCGCAGTTGCTTCTGGATTACTAGTGTGTGTAGCATGGATAGTAAGTTGTGCGGGGCCTCTGAGGCTTTCAACCACCCTTCTCCTCTTCTCTGGTTTGGGGCATTGCCATTCTCAGATTTGAGGGGCAACATAATCCATCCAAGTCTCCCAATTGTCCTCCCTTGGGGTGTGGGGAGGGTGCCTGAAAACATCCTCAGCCGGCGATACGAGTCATGACTAATGGTGGGTACAGCTATAGGGGCCAGCATTAGTACGTGCACAGAAGGCAGGGCAGCAACAGGTGCTGGAGTGGGAGGGGGAGTTGGGGAATGAACACCCCCAGGTGGCAGGAATAGTTTCTTAAAGTACTCCACGGTTTTCCCTTCCTCCAGCAACAACACTTAGCACATTTCTCCTCAAAGGTCTCAGATAATGGTGGGAGCTCATCTTCCCCAGGGTCTTTACTGTCTTTTGTTATCACTCTCCAGGTGGCTAGGACACCTTCTTAGGCAATAGTCTGTGGCACTTTAGAGCTGTCCATGAGGTCACTACACTCTACCAAGGCTATGAAAGTTTTGGCAATCAAATCAGCCTGTTGACCCACCACCACAGGGTTTCTTAAACATTCAACTTTGGAGAGTGCTTCCTCTATAGTGTCCTTACTAGTACCCAGGGGAATATCCAGTACAAGCAGAGCATTTTGGGGGTCGATCTCCTGCCCAGTGCACCACTCCACCAATTGGTGTACAGCCATTTCTACTGGAGTAGCCATTAATCTTTAACAATAATTCATCATTTTTGGCCACTAGAAGGCACAAAATCCAAGCGGTGAGCCTCCAAGATGTAACCCCTAGGTGGCGTTATCCCAAGGGCTACTACCCCTGCCTGCTTGGCTAGTAGCAGGGTAAGGGGTGTGAGTTCTGAAACGAGTGCCTCCACCCAGAGGTCAGGGTTGGTAGTGATCAAACTAACCTGGGCACAGCCCTCCAGAACACTGTAACCCCTCTCTTTCCCTTCTAGTGGCCTGAGCAAGATACAATAATCACTTTCACAATACCCCTTGTACACCATACCAGTACCCACACTGTTTGCACTTACCACCAGGGCTGGTTCCTCTGGCTCGACCCTGGGGACCCCCTGTAAAGCAAGGTTATGCTCAGTAAATAGCAACAGTACAGTACTCTTGGTACAAACTGGAACCACAGTCAGGTTAAATGCAGCAAAAAAGTCAGATCTGATTTATTCAGGGGGCTTGAACAAGGAAGGGGCATAATCAGGTTGATTGGCTTATAGGCTATATTAATCAAACACTTATGCATGCGCTTTAAGTCCCCCCACAGTCACACACTCTGGGTACCCAGGTAGGAAAATGGTGGGCTAGCCAGGAACGTTGCAGCTGCTTGGGGCACTGTGATGGAAGAAAGCAACATGCACAACACACACTACTTGTAATCTGGAGCCGGAGGGCTCAGTTCAAGAAAGAAAAAGCAACAAGACAATCAGATGACAACACTCTGGATTTAGCTGTTGTTGCAGGGAGCTACCCTGATGTTTACTCACGATACCCAATACTGGACACAGGTAGGACGAAATTGAGACAGCAGGTTAATGAGCTGGAGTGCCCGGAGAAGCAGGGCCCAAATGAATCACCGAGGCGTCATTCCTGTTCAAGTGTTGAGCAGGGGCTGACCCCCCAGGCAGGTCTCTTTGCCGATGGTTTTCTCTGTGTAGTGGGTAGTCGGGCTGGGCCAGTGTGGCAAGGCCCAGGCCCAATGGAGATGATTTTGGATTCAATCAGTGGGGCTGGATGCGGCTTCCAGCAAGCAGAATACAGTTTAAACCACAGTGGTGAACCAACTTGTGACTCACTAGCAGCACACAGCACATGTACACAAAGAAATTCTAATGCAGCTTTCTGCAAGCAGAATACAATTCAAACCACAGTGAGGAACCAAATCACAACCCACTATAAGCACACAACACATTCACATGTAAGGAAATTCCACTGTACCAGTTAAAAGGCTCTCCAGTCGCAATTACAGAGTCTCTGCACAATCTGGGAGTTCAGAGGTGGCTGGAAGTCCAGACAGGCTGATCGCATTCAGCAAATCTTTGGTCTTCTTCACGTAGGAGCCTGGTCACAATTCAGTAGCTTACTTCGCTCTCCAAGTTCAGATTCAGTCCGAAAAAGGCACAAGTTCCCTCTCAGGGACAGTAGGCAGGCCAAATCTCAGGCCTTTCCACAGTTCTCCCACATGAATCCACTATGGATAGCTGCTCGAACTACCTTGAGCTGTTACTTCTTCACTTCCCAACTTAGATCTAACTGAAACTGCAAGCAGTTTGGGACTTTCCCCAAAATCCAAATGTTCAGCTGGCTGATCTGTCTGTCAAGTCACAACTAGGGCTCCCTCTCCAGGTTATTTTAGGCGCGAAAAGCCCAAAACTACAATTCCTACAAGTTTTGACCCCACCAAGCCCCTGTAGGCAGGCTCCATTTTAGAGTCCCAAATGTACTGATTGGCCCATTTCAGCAGTCCAGGACCAAGATGATGGAAACAAACTGAACTGTCCATGCTGCAAAGAAGGCAGGTTAGAACAAACTGCAATATTATTACTACTCTTACAAATGATCAGCAAACAAGTACATCTTCTAACAGAGCTCCCTTTTAGATTAATTATGACTGCAATCCAGGCAGCTCTTAAAGAGACAGTACACAGAAGCTGTATAGGCACTCTCTGGCAATCACATTTAAACTGCAAAAACACAGGACACCAGCCTGGCAGTGAGCATTTAGACAAGCTCAAGGAAGACTTTTCAGGAACCCCCATTTGTAGGGGGGTTACATGTCTATTACCTTTACCGCAGTCTCAGGAAGCTGAGGAGCTGAGGTCATGGAAAAAGTAGCATCCAAATGAAAGGTCCCGGTTTAGACAGTTGAAAAGACATAGTAGCCAGCTGCTTCTTCTTCAGAGCAAAAGCTTTCTCCTCTTCGTCAAGGAGAATCAAAAGTTGGTGGTTTCAGAAATTCAAATCCTGCTGGAGATGAGCTTCTTCCCTCTGAAGCGTTTCCTTAGTAAAATCAAAGACAGTATCATTAACTCAGGAACAGTAGACACACCCTGTTGCACAGGCCCATCCAGCTTCGTAGTTGATTCAGAAGCAGTATCAGCTACCGCCTCAAGCAAAACTGAGACGGGAGGAGGGTCACTCCCCTGCATCCCCTCCATGCACTCTGGCTCCGGTGGTGTAGCCATCTTGGCAGAACACCAGGTGACCAAAGGATCCCTACTGGAGAGTAGGGTATTTTATTAAACATATTATCAAACAGTACAGGTACAATAAAGTCAACTTCATAACAGAAATGCGGAAATCATACAACAGCAATCAAAAAAGGGGTAAAATGCCACAACATTTGGGCCAAAAGAAATATCTTTCAGCACTGATGTAACAGCCCAGCACAGTGAAAAAGGAAGGGGACAAATTCTCCTCCAACTGGCAACTGCCTCTGCTGTAAATGCACACGCCACAAGGCCATTGCTTAGGGTCTCTCCCACTTGGTTTTCCTGGGCCCCCAACCCCCCAGCCATTTTGCCCAACAGATTAATAAGGGATCCAAGAAACTAAACTCAAAAACCATTTAGCCCTAGAAACTCCTGCACCAATTACAGGGCTTACTCACCTCATAGGTCCTCCTACTGTTCTGTCTATAAATACCCTCTTTCTCTCCTCAGACATTGGGATTAAAGGGTCGCGAGGGCCCTTGGAATGAAGACAGCCCTGCCCTCCAGCTCTCAAGAAAGGCCCTGCCCTCCAGCTCTCAAGAAGGCGCCCCCAAGCACACAGGTAGGCAGTCAAATTTCAGAAGCACATCGGAAGCTACTGGCGCCATTTTTGAATCTGGCTGCTGCCTCACAAGCAAGCACAGTGCTTCCCAGTGGTTGTGTGCTTCTGCCCTGCCGGCACTGCATGCAGGCTCCCCACCACCGGCCATGGTGAGCTCCTCCTTTTATAGGCTGTGTCACATGACTCTCCAAAACTTATCAGCCTATTTCTCCATTTGCAGCTTATCAGCTGCTACCACCAGAGGACATCAAACCAAAATCTTCATCCACCTATTTAAAATATAGTCCAGGATGCTGCTGCCTGCATCTTTTATTCTCCTCCAACTGACAAGTCTATCCTCCCTGCCCCCAGCCGTCCTCCCAAACAGAGAACCCCTGCTGTTTTGGCCCCTAAGGCTAACCCCACAGCCTTGCTATGCTGCCCATTCATACACGCCTGCACAAGATATGACCCATGACCGTTATGGTCACATTAGTGCCACTATCCTACCACCTTCCTTTCACATGGGGCTCTCGGTTTTACACACCCCAGCCCGACGCTACCTCCCAATTCTCACTACCTCTCATACCACCACATCTTGCACAAACCCTCCTTGGATAAAATTAAAGCATCTCATCACATTTCTCCTGCTCCTATCCGGGGACATAGAGGCAAACCCCGATCCCAACACCGCAAATTCAGACACCCACTCCCCTTTCTCCTTCCCCAAAGGCCTCCGTATCCTGCACCTAAACACCTGTAGCCTGTTATCAAAATTCTCTCTGCTGCAACCAATTGCCTTAACACTGCACCCTGACATCCTAGTCATCTCCGAAACCTGGCTAAAACCTCAGCATACTGATGCAGAAGTATCCTTACTAGGGTACACAATAATCAGGCGTGATCGCCCAGGAAAAAAGAGAGGCGGAGGCACGGCTATGTACATCACCAATAGTCATCAGTTCACAATAGTGAACATCCCATTTTTCCCTGGAAAAATAGACTCCTTACTCATCAAACTCTCACTCCCTAGTTCCACCCCCATATCGTGGCAGGCTCATACTGCCCCCCAGCACCCCCAAGGACATCCTTTCCCACCTGGTCACCTTACAGTCTCTAGCAGCTGGGGTGAGCTCCACGCCACCGTGATTTTAACATAAACTGGCTAGGTCCAGAAAAAAGCCCACCTGAAGACCAAAATTAAGGCCCAGAACCTCCTCAACTCATTACAGTCCACCAGACTAAATCACAAAACTCTAAACCACACCTTACTGGACTGAGCTCTCACCTCCACCCCACAGGATTCTAAGCGCAGGCCTCCTACCGATTCCATAAGCAATCATCATATGATCTTCATGATCAGGAAGGTGCACAGCCCTGCCCCCCGACACTGAGCACAGGTCCTATAACTCCCTCAATTTAGCTTCTCTCCCTGTCAGATTTAGGTCGGATAAACTGGTCTTTTTTATCCCTGAGGCATCCTCCCTTGACATAGCTTTCGAGGCTTTCAGAATCAGTTTCCTTAAAGTCTGGGACAAACATGCCCCACTACGTACGAAAAGAGTCAGAGAAGCACATCTCCCTTGGATCTCGGCAGACATAATCAGAAAATGCCACTCCAGGGACCACGCCTGGAAAGCCTACAAGAAAATGGGCACACAGGCTTCCCTCACTACATATAGATCCCTTGGAAACGCATGCACAAACAGCATCCGCTAAGCCAAAAAGAGTTACTTCCTATCGGCTTCCAGCAAAAACATAAATCATCCAACTGATTTCTGGAAATCTCTCAAATCTCTGCTCTCCCCCACTCAACCTGCACCCCTACACTATCAGTCCAGGGCACCCTTATCTCTGACCCCATCTGCGTAGCTGAAGCTTTTAACACCCACTTCTCCAGCTGTGCAGAAAAGCTCCTGTCCTCCCTCCCGTATTCTCACCCCTCGGTTCCCCCACCGTACATCCCCTCAAACTGCCCCCCAGCCCTGCCATTCTCCTTCCTCCCAGTATCCCAAGCAGAAATCTTATGCTCCTATTGGCCTTAAACCCAAACAAAGGTAAATGCCCAACATCCCTGGATGCTAAGATGCTTTTCCTCTCCACCCCAGCCATAGCCACCCCTCTAGCTGACCTTTTCAATCTATCCTTCTCTTTGGGCAAGCTACCTACGGCCTGGAAGCTGGCCACCGTTATACCTCTACCAAAAGGTGGAGACCTCTCCTCTCCAGGAAATTATCAACCCATCTCCCTACTCCCTATCCTGGCCAAATTACAGGAATGACTGGTCCTGTCCCAACTCACTCTGACCTAGACGCCTCCTCCTTTTTCACACCTTTCCAATCGGGCTTCCGAAAATCCTACTCAACCATCACCTCCCTGCTTCATGTCACTGGTGACATTCTCACGAGCATGGACAAAGGAAATATCACCTCTGCCATCTTCATTGACCTAGCCAAGGCCTTTGATACCATCTCCCACTCCCTACTCCTCTCCAAACTCACTGATGCAGGGCTCTCTATACCGGCCACTGAATGGTTCCATGACTACCTAGTGGGCATGAAACAAGCAGTCAAACCAGCCTCTCACATCTCTCACCCCTTGCCAGTCTCTGCAGGAGTCCCCCAAGGTTCAATTTTAGGTCCTCTACTCTTCTCCGTCTTTCTAAACAACCTCCCAGCAGCGTGCCCCGCTCATCCATCCAGATGTACGTGGATGACACTGTCCTATATGCCTCTGGTCCCACAACACGCAACGTAGCAACCCCCCTCCAGGAAGATTTCAACACCATCCAGAACTGGTTTAGGTCAAACCAGTTATTTCTTAACTCTAAAAAAAAAGTATCGCTAACATTTGGCTCCCAACAAAGACTCTCCCGCCAAGCCCCCTGCCCCCCTTTCAAAACCTTGGATGGGACCCCCCTGGAGAATTGTACTAGCTTCAGATATCTAGGCATCTGGCTAGGCCAACACCTAGATTTCACATCTCACATTAACTCTTTACACAAGAGGCTGCTCCCCAAACTTAGCACACTATACCGTAACAAAAACTGCCTCCCCACACAGACATGGCATGCCATTGTCCAAAAAATTATCCTTCCCGTACTCGACTACGGCAATATAGTATACTCTATCGCCCCCGTGTCCGCCCTGGCAAGCCTAGACACCCTATTCCACTCCTTCTGTCGTTTCAACCTCGACTGCCCGCAATCAACTCACCATTGCAACCTATACAGCTCTTTAATCCTGCCGTCCCTCCATGACCACAGACAAACTAACTGTGCTAGGTTTGCAGCCAAATACTGGTCCCTCTCCCTTCCCCCCTACCTGTCCTCTGCCCTCTCCCAACAACCTCCACCTGCATACTCCCTTAGGAGTACGTACCCAAGACTACTACATGTCCCGTTTATGCGCACATCCAAAGGCCAGGCCGCTTTTAACTACCGAGTCCCACAGACCTGGAACGCCTACCTGCCCCAAGAAGACACGCACAAACCCTACCTTGCAACCAATTACTCAGAGCGCGCTTCTCCTCCAGCTGCTCCTGCTTCAATTAACAATTTTAATGTCATGCTGTTATAACCTAAATGTATTGCAAAGTACTCTACCCTCCAATTCGTTACACTGTATGTATTCTACCCCTGTCTGTAATTTTTCTCCCAAATTGTTAAGGTGCAAGCCTTTGTTTATCATTTTGTACTGTCTATGCATTAATTTCAAGCTATGTATTTGGGTCTCGGCCCCCAGGTCGCATCTGGAATAGAGCATGTTGCTCAGTATGCTTTCCTGGTAAAACATGTAAATAAATAAATAAATTAATTAATAAACAAGGGGAAACAATCTAGATGCTTCAGTCAAGCACAAAGGCATGTAGACGTGAAGAATCCATCAAGGAAGGCAAAACTAGGAATGCTGCATCAAACAGGCGATGCCCTCTCCCTGCTGATGCAGCGGCTCAGTTAGAAAAGGAATATTTGGATCATAAGCACATGATAACATCAACACAGGATATCACAAGCCATCATCTTTTGAAGCTAATGCAAAAAAGAGCCAATGTAAAACCCCAGCTATTGAAAGGCAGCATGAAAGTCCCTCCAAGTAGAAAAAGAAAAGGAGGCTTTGTCTTTAGTATACATGCATTTAAATCGAGAATATACTGTGCGAACAGCAATCTGAGGAGCAATATATTTTTGTTGTAATGTGAAAGCACACCTGGATTGCCAGAGTAAATATTTACAAGCGGCAAAACATACCTGAAGGGTATGCATGGTGAACCCTGACCAAGCTTTGGGGTAAAGACCTAACACAACAATTATGTAAGCAATAGAGGAAAAAAGGGGTTAAGCAGGACATTGCTTAAGTGTACCCAAAAGTCCCAGCTGAACAGACATTCAAAGGAAAAATGGAATTGAGAATCGGGGAGACCTACACAAGTGTCCCTAGGGCACAAGCATTCTGACGTTGCTTTGTGCTTGAGTGAATCTCGTACTGCAAGCTTCCCATGTAAACAAAGCCAGAGAATATCCCACATGTTGAAGGGAATAGATTTGTTCGTCAGCTGCAATGAAGCCGTAGGAACAGCTATGGGCGGGCAACATTTCAAGAGTAACAAGACAGTGAAGATGCCATCCATAATGTATTGATATAAAGCCTTCCTTGGGAGGGTAACACATATGGTGTGATGAATTTACCATTGAAACACTGTATTGATGGGCGCTAATATATATGAAGGAACCCAAGAGATGCAATCCTGGCCCCGGGAACATGCCCCATGCGTGTTCCAATATGTCAGGAAGGGGATTAACCACTCTTCAACCAATGGGATCCATGTCTTCTGCTATCCCCCCTAAGCACTGGGGCAAAGTTACTGGAGAAAAATATGCAAAAGTAGAATACTAAGGGGTTCACCATGTGTAAGCCTCCCTTAGACAAAGGAAAGTATGTAATGTTGCATTGAATAGGATTTAGGCGTGAGCCCCACAACAATAGAAAGAAGTTACTATACAGTTTGGCCTTTATTTATTGAAATGTTTCACCAGGAGGGACACTGAACAAAAAGTTGCTCATCTCATGGTGCAACCTGGGGGGAGGGTTACATAGGGATGAACACAGGAAGTATACAATATATGGTTGGAAGAACAGTTACAAATTAAGCGTGAACAGGTAGACAAAATAATACAGCTGTGAGGGCACAGTACAGACAAAATACAGTTTGTGAACATAATGCACAAATGAGTCCATAGAGTGCAGTACAAAATAACAGGCAAACCAAATAATGAGACAGTGCAAACTTAGTGTGGTGGCATATCAGAAGCAAGCTCATAGTACAGCAAGCGCTAAATGAGAAGAAGAAAAAGAATCAGCATTTGTATAGTATTTTTTATACACAGTGTATCCCAAAGCGCTTTACAAGCAATGCTAGACTGGTAGTGAAGTGGCTGAATGTGTAGTGGCAGCCATATCACACATCATCACCCACACACAGCCTGGATAATTGCATGAACCAGTTTATGGGAAGGGGAATGTTGGCCAGGACACTGGGAATGTTCCCTACTCTTTGCGAAGAGTGCCCTGGGTTCTTTTACATCCACCTGGCCACCTACTAGGACAACAACCGGGATGGGCAGAAGGGACCCCGGTTTAACGTCTCATCTGAAGGACGGCACACCCCAGCACTACAGCACCCCACAATACTGCACTCGGATGCCAGTGATTTTTAGGTGCAAGTCCAATCCCAGTGCGGGATGAGAACTCAAAACCTTCTGGTCCAGAGGCAGATGTGCTACCAACTGAGCCACGCTGAGGAGGAGTTGTATCTAAGTGCTGAGAGGCAGGCAGGAAAGGCACGAGGGGAGAGAGGGAAAAAGGGGATATTAAGAGGAGAGAGGAGAAAAGGGAGATTTGGGGAGACAAACCACAGTCACAACCACAGCCAGTGACCCCTTCAGGATAAGAGGGAGACCCTGGAAGGGGGGGCTGGGGGCAGAAGGGAGGACCGCCAACCTGGGAATCCCCTTCAGGATGCTAGGAACCCTGCAAGGGGGTAGAGTTGGAAGGCTAGAACTTGGAATAAAGGAAGGTTGAGGGGTGTTAAAGCAAGTGCAGCTGGGAGAGTGGAAATTATATAGTGCAGAAATAAGTTGAATAGGTGGAGAAACCCTGCTAGGGGAGCTGGGTACTGGAGGGAAGAAACATCCAATCCGAGTGCCCCTTCAGGATGCTGAGAACCCTGAAAGGGGGAAGGATTGGAAGACTGGAACTAGGAAGAAGGGAAGTTAAGGAGGGTTAAAACAGGTACAGCTGGGAGAGAGGAAGTTGTGGAGGGCAGAGTTAAGGGAATTGGTGGAGGAGGAGTGATGTATTTGTGGGAGAAGGGAGTGTAACCCCTAGGTGGTGCGATCCCAAGGGCTACTACCCCTGCCTGCATGACTAGTTGCAGGTTAAGGGGCATGGGTACTGAAAACAGGTGCCTCCACCTGGAGGACAGGATTAGTGGTAGCATAGCTGACCTTAGTACAGCCCTCCGGGACACTGTGACCCCACCTCTTTCTCTTCTAGTGGCCTAAACAATGCACATCATATACAGGTACAACAGCCCCTAATCAGCATATTAATCCCCACTCTGTTTGCACTTACCACCAGGGCTGCCTCCACCAGTCCGACCCTGGAGACCCCCTGTAAAATAAGGTTAGACACAGCAGGTAACAACAGTACAGTGCTTCTGGTACAAAATGGAACCACAGTCAGGTTAAATGCAAAAATAATTAGATCAGATTTATTCAGGGGGAATGAACAAGGGAGAGGCATCATTTGGCTGATTAGTTCTGTAACTGATTCAATCAGGCAATCATGCATGCACTTTAGAGTCCCTTCACAGTCACACCTCTGGGTATCAGCACAAGACAGAGGGCTAGCCTAATTCATTGCCCTGTGGCCGGCCGCTTTCAGCTGGTCGGGCCCTGTGATGGAAAGAAGCATGCACAACCACACACAATTTGTAATCCGGAGCCAGGAGGCTCAGTTCGTGATAATTAGACAAAACAACTAAATCAGATGACACATTTTGATTGAGCTGTTGCTGCAGGGAGCTACCTTGGTGTTTACTCACGCTACCCAGTACAGGACACAGAATGGATGAAATGGAGACTTTAGGATGACTTGCTGGTTTGCCAGGAGAAGCAGGGCCTACACGAATCAGTGAGATGTCATTCTTGATCTAGGTGTTGAGCAGGGGGCTGATCCCCAGGCAGGTCTCTCATTGATGTTTTTTTCTGCATCATGAGTAGCTGGCTGGGCCAAGTTGGAAGGGCCCAGGCCAGGTGAACAGTTTGGATTCAGTCCGGTAAATGCTGGATGCAGCTTCCAGCAGGTGTGACACAATTAGGCAGTTGGGAACCAAATCGCGACCCACTAACAGCATTCAGCACACTTATAGTAAAAGATATCAATACCACAGTTTGGATGACAGTCTGGTTGCAATTTCAGCTTTCCAGAACAAAACCGTGATCTCTATGGTGATTCAGACGTCCTGACAGTCCGATCGCGTGGAGCAAATCTTTGGTCTTCTTCAGGCAAAGGCACAGTCACAATTTGGTGGCTTTTGTCACAGTTGGTCTGGATACAGTCCAGTTATTTAAGCACTCTTTAAGGATCCCTTTCGAGGGACAGCAGGCAGATAGGCCAAACTCAGCCTTTCCACCAGTTTCCCATGTGACTACGTAGGAGCAGCTGCTTGGATCACTCGAGCTGTTCACTCTCTCAACTCCAAACTCAGACTGACACTCTGCTACAGGCAGCACCGGGACTTCCTCTGAGAACCAAAAGGTTTGGTTGGTTGATCCATCTGTTTGTCACAGTTAGAGCTCCCCCTCCAGGTCCATTTAGGTGCCTACGTGGAAAAACTACAATTCCTACAGAAATTCACTCCAACAAGACCTCTGGGGACAGATTCCATTTTAAGGTCCCCAAAAGGTACTGATTGGTGCAATACAGGAATGTTCATGCTGCAAAGATAGGCTGGTGGGCAACGACAGCAATGGGTAGGGTGGTAGGCTGCAACAACTGCGGTGCACCAATCTTTCTAAAAATTGCCTGGAGTGTGGGAGGATGTTTAGTGTGCAACCACATAGAAAAACTTAGAAAGGAGATTGAGGGACTGCAGGAGGAACTAAGACAGGCAAGGCAGATTGGGGGTGGGTTTAGCCCAATACTGGAGGGAGGAAGAAGGGGAGATAAGGGAGGGCGATTTAAGCCAACAGTGGTGAGGAGAGGGTCAGAAGAAGGAAGCAGAGACAAGGGGCCCAGGCCAGGAAGAACAATTGCGGGGAAACCAGGTCAGGAGACAAAGACAAATGGAAGGAGGAGATAGGGACTTGTGAGGGGAGGCGAAGAAGTGGCAAAAGTCATGGAGTGGAAAGGAGAGAACAGGTTACTATGAAGAGAGAGGGAGCGGGCATTTGTGAAGGGCCTTCAGAAAACAGCTGTGCACTGCTAGAGAGGAAGAAGGTGGAGGAGGGAAATGATGAAATTAGAGGAGTAATTGATAAAAGCCTGGACCAAACTGGAGCGGGGGGGAAGTTCTTCTGGGAGAATTGCAACAGGGGTAAAAGGAGGAAATAATGTGCAGGAGGAAGAAGAGGAACTGGAAATGAGAGAGGGAGATGAATGGAAGCAAGCAGGGAGTAAGAGTGGTGGAATCTTAGTGCTGGGGGACTCAATACTAAGAGGAGTTAGGTGGGGTAGCAAGGGGAGAGGCATAGTGCATTTGGGTGGAGGCCATGCCAGGAATGACAGCGGAAAGGGTGGGACAGTCTGTTCTGAAATATGCTAGAAGGGGTAGGGACAAGCCTCATTTAATTATACATCTTGGGACAAATGACCTGGCTGATAATACAGTAGATACAGTCCAGAGGAGGTTTGAGGAACTAGCACAATTATGTGAGGGGGCAGGAAGATCAGTAACTTTTTTAAAGATACTTCCTGTGCCAAAGGCAAGCACAACAAGAAAGCTGAGAACAGAGGAATTTAACGGATGGCTAAGAACCTGGTGTTGTGCTAAAGGGTATGGGCTGTTGGGGGGTGGGGAGGGACTTGGGAGGACAGTAGTCTCTATGCCAAGGACAGACTACACTTGAGTGAGGAGGGAAAGAAAGTGTTGAAACAGAGGATGGAGGAGTACATAGAGGAAGTTGGGAATTTAAACTAGGAGTGGGGGGTGGCAGTTGGGGAAGAGATATGCAGAGACCACGTGTTGGGAAACCATATGAGCTAACCCCCCCATAACAGTGACAAAGGACAAATGGCAAGTACTGTTGGTGATGCTAGAAAAGGAAGGCAGGATGGGGGGGAGGGTGGAAGGTGGTTACCCTTAATGCTAGGAGCCTTGGGAGGAAAACTGCAGAGTTACAGGTTCTCATGGCAGAGGGAGAGGTGGACATTGCAGTCATCACGGAAACATGGGCCACCCAATACAATGACTGGGACCTGTCTGTACCAGGGTACAGATTATTTCGTAAGGACAGAGTGATTGGGAAAGGGAGGGGGTGGCACTATATGTGAAGGAAGGACTGAAGTGTGTAAGGGAGGAAGGGGAGGAGGGTAGTACGGAGTCACTTTGGATGCAAATCTAGGATTCCAAGAATAGGATTCTTAGAATGGGAGTGGTGTACAGGCCACCATCTCAGATGGAGGAGTTAGACAGGAACTAGCGGGACAGATCAGGAGGACCTGCAAGAAGGGTAGTGTGGTGATTGTGGAGGACTTCAACATGCCAGGAGTGTACTGGAGCACCCCAACAACCAGGAACAGAAGGGAGCAGGTACTGCTGGATGCCTTCCAGGACAGCTTCCTGCTGCAAATGGTCAGTGAACCAACCAGGTTAGGAAATACCCTTGACCTTGTGCTGGCAAATGGGGACTTTGTGAGAGAACTTACAGTGGAGGAACCACTGTCAGGGAGTGACCACCGCTCAGTATGGCTCACATTGGATATGGGCAAGGAAGTAGTGGAATCTGGCACAATAGTGCTGGACTTCAGGAGGGCCGATTTTGGAAGGATGGGGGAAGTGGTAAAAGGGTACCTGGCCAGAATTCAATCTAGTATGGACACTAACCAGAGGTGGGAGCTCATAAAGCTGGGGATAGTGGAGGCAACCAAAACCTGCTGCAAAGCCCAGAGCAAGAAGGCTAGGGTTAAGAAACTGATCTGATTGAGCAAGGAGGTCATGAAAAAGGTAAGGAGGAAAAGAGCTGCCTTTAGGAAGTACAAGAAAACAGGAAGGGGAGGACAGGAGGTACTTGACAGAATTGAAAGGGTGACAAGGGCAGTAAGGGGAGCCAAAGCATCTACAGAACTCAGGCTGGCACAAGGCATTAGAAGGGGAGAAGGACTTCTTTAAGTACATCAGGAGAAAGGAGCTATAAGGACCACATAGTAAGGATTAGGAAGGAGGTTGGGTGGAAGCAAGGTGTGATAAGGTGGAAGCACTAAATGAGTACTTTTGCTCAGTATTTACTAAAGAGAAGAGCGTGACACCCAAGGTGGGAGAAATGGCAGAAGCAGGGGAAGTGGTGACAGATGGGAAATCATGGAGAGCAGAGTTCGAGAGGGTTTGAAGTCACTGAGGGTGGACAAGGCTCCAGGCCCAGATGGCATCCACCCCAGGGTACTGAAGGAGCTGGCAGAGGTCCTTGCAGGACCTTTGGCAGACCTATTTAATGCCTCACTACATTCGGGGTGTGTACCTCAGGACTGGAGGATGGCTCATGTGGTGCCCCTCCACAAGAGTGGCCCCAAGGATGAACCGGGAAACTACAGACCAGTGAGCCTCACATCCATCGTGGGTAAGCTAATGGAGACTATCCTGAAGGAGAGGCTGGTGGCCCTCCTAGAGGCCAAAGGACTACAGGACAGCAGACAGCATGGCTTCATACGTGGCAGATCCTGCCAAACCAACCTGGTCGAGTTCTATGACCGGGTAACTAGGCAACTGGACAGGGGCCATGCAGTGGATGTCCTGTATCGGACTTCAGTAAGGCATTCGACTCAGTGCCACATGGAAGGCTGGGAAGGAAGTTAGTAGACACAGGGCGGGCAAAGCTGGTGAGATGGGTAGGAAACTGGCTGCAGGAAGGCAACAGAGGGTGGTGGTGGGTGGGAGCTCTCACACCCAAGGGCAGTGACGAGGTGTTCCACAGGGCTCAGTGTTGGGACCAGTGTTGTTTGGGATATTCATTGCAGACATATCATGGGACATCAAGAGCAAGATCAGTCTGTTTGCTGATGATACCAAGGTAGGTGCGGTGGTGGGTGACCTAGGGGGATGGCAGGGGTTGCAGGATGATCTGGCAAAGCTTGAAAC
The DNA here is from genome assembly GCA_016271365.2 of Neoceratodus forsteri. Lineage (NCBI taxonomy): Eukaryota > Metazoa > Chordata > Ceratodontiformes > Ceratodontidae > Neoceratodus > Neoceratodus forsteri. Next base: position 119,612,092 of record JADMNL010000024.1, on the reverse strand, counting down.
CTGGTCAGATACCTGGCAACTGAGCTTTAATGCCAAAAAGTGCAAGGTGCTGCATTTTGGGATGAAAAACCCAAGGAGGAGTTACCAGCTAGGGGGAGTGCAGCTAGCCCAGACAGAGGAGGAGAAGGATCTGGGTGTGCTCATTACAGGGTCAATGAACAACTCGGCACAATGTAGGAAGGCAGCTGCAAAGGCCAACAAAATGCTGGGTTGTATTGCAAGGGTATATCTCGAGGAGGAGGAAGTGATTCTGCCACTGTATAGGTCATTAGTTAGACCACACCTGAGTACTGCATGCAGTACTGGCATCCGTATCTGAAGAGGGACATTAAGTTACTGAGGGGTGCAGCGAGAGCCACAAAGATGATCAAGGGCTGGGGACTTATCATACGAGAGGAGGTTGAAGGAGTTGAACATGTACTCACTGGAGGAGAGGAGAGACAGGGGTGACATGATTGAAACCTTTAAATACATGAAAGGAATAAACAAGATGGGTACAGAGGGGGCTGTTCAAAGTAAGGGAGGGATGGGCCACCAGGGGCCATGATATGAGACTGGAGTGAGTAAGGTTCAGGAGGGAGATGAGGAGACAGTTTTTTACAGAGAGGGTGGTGGCTGGGTGGAATGCGTTACCTGCTGAAGTGGTATGCAGTAGAACAGTGGACTGCTTCAAACGAGGATGGGACAGGACAAGGGGGAGGGTTAATGAAGGGGAACGGTGGGAGGGAGGGGCAGCTGCAGAATAAGGGGTGCTAGCTGCACATTCGAGCAGACGTGATAGACCTCTAGGCCTTTATCTGCTGGCAAATTTCATATGTTCGTAGGTTAGACAAACTATAACACCATTGTTATTAGAGCAGCAGCTACAGTAATCAGTAACAAATACCAGTTCTAACTGAGCTCCCTCTGCACCATTAGCAATGGCAGAACAGAGCAATATTACTGCAGCTCGAGTGGGACTCGATCCTGGAAACACTTGGCCCCTACCTAGATTAATTATACACCACAAAAAGATTGTCTCTTAAAGAGACAGGCACGAAGGCTAACAGGGCACTTACATGCAAGCACTTTTACTCCTGTAAAGACACAGAACGCCCGCCCGGCAGTGGGCATTTAAGCACACACAAGGAAGACTTTTGGGAACCCCCATTTGTAGGGGGGTTACAGAAGTTCCAGATTTTAGGGAGGCGATGGGCAAAGGCAGTCTGGCCAATGAAGGTGGAGCGGTAAGGAACCACCAAGGTTCGAGAATCACTAGATTTAAGAGAGTGAGAGGATGGGGAGGGGTAGAGAGAAAGGATGATAGGTGGGTAGGAAGTTCACTAAGCCAAAGTTTGGAGGTTATTTTGGCACAGTGAGAGATGCATCGGTTAGATAATAGGGAGAAAGCTAGGGAGCAATAGAGTTCACTGTGGTGGGTGCAAGGGGGAGAGTCAAGGGCAAAGCAGCAGAAGGAGTTAAAGAGAGTGTCTAGTTTGGTCAGGGATGATTTGGGAGCAGCACCATAGACTACATCACAGTAGTCGAAGATGGAGAGTATCATCTTTTGGACAAGTTCACACCTTACAGTCAGCGGGATACGATTCCTATATAGGGCACCGAGCTTGGAAAGCAGTTTCGTCAGGATGGTGTCGATATGCACAGAGACGTTGAGGTGTTGGTCCAACCACACCCCAAGATATCTAAATGAGGATGTATCCTCAAGAGTTGTCCCGTCTAGGGTGTGGAAGGTGGGCAGGATGGTGAGCCTAGAGAGTCTCTGCCTGGTGCCAAAGATCATGGAGACTGTCTTCTTGGCATTGAGGAAGAGGTGATGGGAGGCAAACCAAAGCTGGACTTGGTTGAAATCATGTTGCTAGCTGGTTTCCAGAGCAGCAGGGGTTTTGCCAGAACTGTACAAGACAGTATCATCAGTATACATGTGGATAAAGGAGGTAGAGCAGGCAGTGAAAAATTAATTTAGGAAGATGGAGAAGAGCAGGGGACCAAGCACTGAGCCCTGGGGGACTCCTGTGTTAATGGGGCATGGAGGGCAGATAGAATCAGCGATTCTAACTGATTGAGACCTATCAATGAGGTAGGATTTGAACCCATTTGTAGCTGACAAGGTAAGGCCTGCTGCATTAAGGGAGACGAGTAGCAGGATGTGGGAGACAGTGTTGAAAGCTTTGGCTAGATTGACAAAAATGGCTGAGGTGATCAGGCCATCATCCATCCCAGTAAGGATGGAATCAATGAGCCTGAGGAGGGAAGAGGCTGTTGAGTGGTTCTTCCAAAAAACAGACTGGAAAGGGGTGAAGAAGGAGGAATCAGTGAGGAAGGAGGAAAGTTGGAAGAGAGACAGGTGTTCTTGGAGTTTGGCAAGGGTAGGAAGAAGAGAAATAGGGAGCGATAGTTACCAGGCATGGACGGGTCACCACCCTTGGTGAGAGGAAGGACGATGGCATGCTTCCAGGAGGAGGGGACTTGAGCAGTTGTGAGGGAGAGGTTTAAATGAAGGAGGTAGGATAAGTAATAGCAGAAGCAGAAAGACAGAGGAGTTTGGGATCGAGATCATCAGGAGAGGACCATTTAGAGGGGTTAAGGGAGAGAAGGGCACTTAAAGGGTACCTAAACAAGCAGTTTTTTAAAATTGCAAACTCCAAAATCTGGTTTCACAGCAAGGTAAAGTAAAGGCTGTTGTTTACAGTTATGCTAAAACCACATTTATGTAAATAACATAAATGCAGTTTTATAGCTTTTGAAAAATGTAAACATCAGCCTTTCACTTTCAAAAAACAGCCTTGGTTTCTCCCCAAGATGTCTGCCAAGTGGGTTAAGCAATGAGTCATGATGACATCATCAGAGCCAGAGACAGAGATCCACATGTATTTCTATAGTGCTAACTAGTTCTTTCCCTCTTTATTTTGAATTATTGTACCAGAATGATCAACACCATGTGTTAACTTGTGGATTATTTTGATCAGTACACATGTTAGGCTATGATTTATTGATTTTGTTTACTTTAACTCATGGAAAATGTTTTGCAATCCAGCTGACTTTTTCTTTGGCAAACTGCATTACAGTACAACACTTCAAATACCTCATAGGTCGATTCAAGCTTTAATAGACTTGCATCCTTTATGCTTGCCTTTTGAATATGTAAATTTAAGTAAAGTAGTTGATCCTGAATTTAACCTCATTACCCGTAACCTTATCCAAGTTATTTTTAAAAGTATTAATGTCTTTACTTTGAATTACTTCCAGTTGGAGACAGTTCAAATATGCACTTGCTCTTAGACTATACCAATTCTTTCTAAGTAAAAGATTCCATTTCTCCAGATGTAGTTGTTTAGGGTGGTTCCTGCTACTAAATCTACCTTGGTTATATTCCAAACCAAATTCGGTTCTGAGATTGTTGTCCTCTAGTGCATTAAAAAGCATACATAAATCCCCCCTGTACCTTCTGTATTGAAGTGATTATAAGTTAAGTGTTTTCAATCTTTGTTGATATGACAATCCTTTTAAACCTGAAATGGACCTAATCAATCTACGCTGTACTGCTTCAACCCTATTAATATTTCCACTACTATAAGGGGACCAGAGCTGCACACAGTATTCCAGGTGAGGCCTAACCAGAGCAACATAAAGGGGGAGTATAAATTCACTTGCTTGACTGGAGATATGCCTAAAAATACAATTTAATATCTGATTGGCTTTTTTTACTTGCTCCCTGCAATGAATATTAAATTTAAGGTCTGGGCATATACTCACTCCAAGATCTTTTTCACAGCAAGTTACACTTAAGGGTATGTTGTTCATATAATACTTTTACTGTTTATTCCCAGAACCAAGATGCATAACTTTGCATTTACTAATATTAAGGGTCAATTTATTATGTTCAGTCCAGGCAAAAATAGAATCCAACGCTTTTTGTAATACAGAGGTACTATCAGAGCCATCTACTGCCATTCTTAGCCGACAGTCATCAGCAAATTTCAACAACCAGATGTTTTGTGAGTCCAATTTAAGGGAGGAGATGTATATATTAAAAAGAATGGGATCCAGGAACGATCCCTGCAGCACACCGCTCATGACTCCAACCCACTCCGAGAATATGCCATTGACAACCACTCACTGTTGACATCCCTTCAGCCAACTAGCAACCCAGTGAGTGATGTTGGTACATAGCTTGAGCTTCCCTAACATTTTGATCAGTTCCAGATGAGGTAATTTATCAAAAGCTTTGGCGAAGTCCAGAATTATTATATCCACAGGTCTTTTTTTGTCAAGTTCCTTACTAATCTTTCCATAAAATGCCAATCGATTAGTCAAACAAGACCTTTTTTTGGTGAATCCATGTTGATAAGAATCTGCATAACCAAGTGTCAATAGTTGCTGGTGTATATAGTCTTTAATTATTCCCTCAAGTATTTTTCCCATTAAAGATGTCAGACTAATTGGTCTGAAATTCTTTGGTTTGCTTCTGGACCCTTTTCTTTTTAGGAGGGGCACTACAGTGGCTGCCCTCCAATCCAGAGGTACATATCTGGAATCCAGAGAATGCTGGAAAATATGGGTTAAGGGTTGGTATACAGTATAAATTCAGCTAGTTCTTGTAATACTTTGGGATATACATCATCTGGTCCTGGTGATTTATTAACCGCTAACCTTTTGAGTCTCTGATACACATCTGTAGTGTTAATTATAATTTGTCATGGTGTGGAAAGTAATTTATCATCAGATGGTTTAACAACATTATTATTAAACACTGTACAAACATTATTATTTTGTATGTCAGTGGTTTCTTTATTACTAGCTGGTAACCCTGAACTGTTAGTAAATGGGCCAGCTGAGTTTGAGGTTCCTCTTTATTTATGTGTGAAAAGAAGGCTTTTTTATTAAACTTTACCCTAGATGCCACATTTACTTCCATTTGTGCTTTGGCTTGTTTGATTAAGGTTTTAATGTTTTTAACTAATACCCTATATTTCGGTAATGTATGCTGATTACCACATTTTATGTTTTTAAACAATCTATTTTTTTTGTTAATTAACTTTTTGATTGCAGACTTCATCCAACTAGGGGTAACTCTGCTGGTGGAATATTTCGTAGTACTAGGTACGTTCCTAATGACCTCTCCCTTACGTTTAGAGATCAATAGATCCCATTTCTCCTGTACTGTATGACCTGTAAATTCACCTGCCCAATCCCAATTAGCCATGTTTCTCTTTATGTTGGTAAAATTAGCTTTATTAAAATTTAATCTTTCAGTAATCCCAATCCCAGTTTGTCTAAATTGCCTTAGAATCTGGAATTTAACACACATATGGTCGCTGTTGCCACTGGTGCTGAAGTGGTGATGTTGGCCATGCTATTTCCCATATTAATAAATATAACATCCAAAATTTTGTAATTTCTAGTGGCACAGAGGACTTTTTGTTCAAGCCCAATCTGAGCTAGTGTATCTAGATATGAATTATCAATTTTATTGTTACCACTGCTTGTTATCCAGTTTATATTGGGCAGATTGAAGTCACCGAGAAGAAGGATATTGTCCAAAGGGTTTAGATTACTAATATGTTTTAACAATATGGTGTCTTTTTCTACAGATATAGAAGGGGGCCTATATATTAATCCCAATTTTATAGAGGTATCAGACTGAGGGTAAATTTTAACCCAAAGAGCCTCTATATCCTCAGTACTGTCAGGAATTTCCTCGGATTTAATAATGTTGTTAACGTAAATGGCCAGCCCCCCCACCTTTCTTATATTTCCTATTTTTGTAAAACAAGTTATATCCTGGTATGTTAATATCCCATGTGTCACTATCGTTACCCCAGGTCTCTGTAATAAATACCAAATGTATACCTTGGGTATCAAGTAGAAATTTAAATTCATCTAGTTTATTAACCAGGCTTCTAGCGTTGCTTAGCACTCCATTTCTGATCTAGTGGTTATATGATGCACTGAGTTTTGTTTTTTCTTAACCAGAAGAGACACACTAAGCTGAAAACTTGTTTGCAAGTGTGGCCTGGGAGCACAAGGAAGTTCAGTGACTTGCTCAGGGTCTCACAGCAAAGTGCCAGTCTTGTTCAGTTCCAAAGCTCATGTTCTCTTGTTAATCCACAAATAAGGCTTTCTTTTTCCATGTGAACCCCCTGCACCTAGCCTGCCTTCTGTTGAACACCCCATCATCCATACCCTGTCCTTAGTACTGCCTGGGGACGCATATGAGCTTGTGGTCTCATGAAGAAAATGATCACACCTCAGATTGTAATCTTGTACCTCAGATTGTTGTGCACACCTATACTGATACGTATTATCAGCTGGCACTGTTAAAAAATGCCTCCCAAATCACCCTCCAGTCCACATTCTCAGTGTTTGACTTCTGATCCCACAGTAAACATTGAATGGATCACCACCCTTCTGTACAGTGAAGGTAGTATGTACAGTTTCCTGTTGTGTTTTCTTCTCACCTCATTAAACAACAACTAGGTCTTCCTGGAGGGCCAAGCAATTAGCATCATGACCTACCAGAAAAACTGTTGTTCATGCCCTCATAAGGGCTGCACTTACAATGGATAACACTATTATTAGCAGGAGAGGCATACTAATACCTTGAGCGAATCCACCTGACTTCCAGTGTCAGTCTACTCCTTTACCTGTGATCTGCAGAACCCCACAGGACAGTTCCCAGCAATTCTTCTCCAGTACTTTTCTGTGCTCTATTCCACAATGCGAGTTGGCTGGCTACCACTCTTCCAAATCTTGAATGAGCCATACACAACTCCCTCAATACTGTCCTAAAAAACATCAACACCACGGGGGTCACATGATGCAGAGCACCTAGAAGCAGCACTACTCTGGAGCTCCTGCCTATCGACCTCTGTTAAACTACTTTTTTGCCCTACTACTATCACAGAGTGAATTCCAGATTCTGGCTTTGTGCTACTTCAATATCCTGGACCTCAGCGATCGTTGTTGTGCCTGTTTGTAGCATCTCAATTGGCCTTGCAGCCGCGATGGAAGCTGAGATGAAGCAGGCCGGAATCAGACACACTCCACCATCCACCCCAGAGAAAACGGCTAAGAAATCCAAGCTGGGAATACTCCTAAGCCAGGCTCCTCCAGCTCCTCAGCGATTCCCCTAACTGAGGATCACTTCCTCCAAGAATTGCTGCCGTTTAAAGAAACTTTGGAGGACATCTCTGCAGAACTGAAATCTCTTCGAGGAGACCTAAGCTCTCTATCATTATGAATGGGTGACTCGGAGGCGAGAACCTCCTCTCTGGAGAAGTGGAAAGAGAAGATGGACCCTGAAATTGTCCACCTTTGGCAACAGATCAGTAAGCTCCAACTGAAAACTGAAGATTTGGAGGGGAGAAGCAGGAGGAATAACGTGCTGATATTAGGCCTACCTGAAGCGGAAGAAGGAGCTGACACTATTGTCTTCCTCCAGAAGTTTTTCACTAAGATAATCAGCCTGCCCCCGCTAAATCCACAGTACCACATAGAGCGGCCCCACCATTTCCTCAGGCCGAAACCTCCACCTGGAGCACCACCAAGGCCTATAATAGTGAAATTCTTAAGCTTTTTGGAGAAACAGCATGTGATAACCAAATCAAAAGAACTCCAAGCCATTTTGTGGGGCAACGCCAAACTCAAGATAGCCCAAGATCTTCCCTTTGAAACTCATCAGAAGCGATCTGCATTCCGCTTTACGATCAGCAAACTGATAGTTGCAGGAATTCATTTTAAGATGATTTACCCTGCCAAGTTACAGGTGGCAATCGACGGAGCATGGCTTTCCTATGAATCCCCAGAGCAGGCAGTCACAGATCTCACAATCAAGCTACCTAACCTGTTCAAGACAGGCTGAACTTTTACTCCAGTTACCTGAGGCTATTGATCTTTAATTTTGTGGGGGTTAATTGTTTACCTGTTAGGAGATATCTTTTTTCTTCCCTCTCCCTTTTGTCTCTCTCGGGCTGGTTACGCAGGGTAGGCAGGATGGTCTGAGGCCTAACAGGCCTAATCTAGTGTTGGGGGAGTACCTGTGTGCTCCAGCAGGGGGGAGGGTAGGAACCTTTGTTCAATGAGCGTTTCCATACGCCGCTAGTAGGGACGGTCGATCTGAGCCCATCAGCTTTTAGGTTCCCCTGCTATTTGCTTGCTCTCTCAGGGTTGGAAAGGTCTCGGGGATAACGAAAACGCTGAGAGTTAAGAGGGAAACTCGGGGCTTCCACCCTTCTGAAGGTCGACCTATTATGGCATCAAGGGCCCAAATTGCTCTTCCCGGAGCAACAGCCTCGTCTGAAAGCAGGTCAGCTTGCCTAGGCTTATGATAGGCCTTATTTTTAGTCTCCTAAACTCTGGGGAATTATGACCCATCTAATAGCTATTCTGAGCCTGGTTACGTTACTCAGGGCTTAGATTTGCTGTTTCCCAAAGGGGGTTGGTGGGGGGGGCTTTGGGATGGAACAAGCTCAGGGAGAGCTGCATAATGCACCAGGGAAGGGGGTGAAAGGCGCATTTCTTGGGAGGCATGGCGATCATAGCGAGCTTTGATTTTTGTTGACACACCTCCCAGAGGTAGTTTTTGGTACAACTTTTCAGATCTGGCACTTAAATGTAGTCTTAACCTCTCACGGGATTGACACCTATTGGGTTTGGTCCTTAGTACTAGATACCATCAAGTTTAAAATCATTTTCACAATCATCTGGGGACCTTTTGTATATAGTTCGAGGGGTTTATGGGGGAAGGGGGGTTTTATTGTTCAGATGTCTTTCCCGCTGATTATACCGTCTGATATTAAAGCAGGACGGTTAGTATCATGCATATCTTCAGTAATCCAGACATTTAATGAACCTCATCGGGAAGGGCTTTCTTTCTTTATTAGTACTCCTTTTCAGGGGCTGACGAGGGTAGGGGGTGGGACTGGAGTGTGCCTTCTGGGGTTTTTTTCTCAGTTAGCAGCACTTGTTTGTTCTCCTTTTAATAAGATTGTTAATGACATTAGTACCAATTAAAATTGCCACATGGAATGTCAGAGGAGTCCGAGACATGACAAAAAGGTATCAGGTTCTCAAAAACTGTGCTCTTTTAAATACTGATATTCTTTTGATGCAGGAAACCCACCTCCTGGGCACTGAAACAAATGGGTTATGCAGACAGGAATTTTCCCAAATCTTTACTGCCTGTGGGTCGTCATCGAGTAGCGGGGTGGCAATTTTGATCAAACGGCGCATATCGTTTGTGGCAGAAGAGAGTTTATCAGATCCGGAAGGTAGATTTATAATAGTTAAGGGCACACTTAACAACACCACTGTCGTATTGGGTGCAATCTTTGGCCCAGTCGAAGGAGATGTTGATTTCCTTATGCGCTTGGCTAACAAGCTGAGCAGATTTTTGCTCTCCATGCTAATTCTGGGTGGGGACTGGAATATTCCCCCGTCACAAGACCTGGACAGAACTTACAGGCTATTAAAACCCCTATCCCCTCCACAATAAGCCCTGAGGGACTTCATGGAGTTATTGGGACTATGCGATCCATGGCGCTTGCTTAACCCCTCTAGTCAGCTTTTCTCCTTCTACTCCCAGGTCCACCAGTCTTGGTCCAGATTACATTTCATTCTAACTAGTACCTCTGTCTTAGCTGGCCTTCACCAGACAGGAATTGAACCAATTGTCATATCGGACCATTCAGTCGCATGGCTTGTGATCTCCCCTGACCTGCATCTTCAAAGGGATACTACCTGGAAACTGAACACACAACTCCCAAAAGAGGAGCAAATAATTTCTCACACTAAGAAGCTAATCTCTTCCTTTATTGATATTACTAAGGGTTCCACTAAAATGGAAGACTTAATATGGTGCTCCCTGAAATGCTATATCGGGGGAATTCATTAAGCTAGCTTCCAAAAGGAAAAAGCAAAGAGAGGCAAGAGTTATCTCCTTGTCAAATCAAATAAAGGTTGTGGAAAGTACTCTATCTACATCCTCCCCTCCAGGTTCCTTGGAAACCTTACTAAAGCTTAGGAACGAGTATGCAGATCTGTTAAAAGAAAAGGTGGAATATACCATCCTAAGAACCAAGGCTTGTTATTTTGACCAAGGCGGGAAGCCAGGTAGAATGCTAGCCCTCCGTCTACAGGAATTAGAAAATTCGAGGCTAATCCCCTCTTTGCAAGCTCCAGATGGCTCCATTAAAACTTCCCCTCGAGACATTTCCCAGGTCTTTAAAACCTTTTATAAGGACTTATACAGTAAGTGTTCCTTGCAAGCTCCCCTTTCATGTATTGAACAATACCTGGACGGCCTTAATCTCCCATCCCTGCAGGCCACCATTATCCGATTCTGTCTTTCCAATTACCTTGGGGGAGGTAGAGGAGGCAATCAAGGGATTCGCACTGGACAAATCGTCAGGCCCAGATGGCTTCCCCTCCAACTTTTACAAACTCTTTTGTAAAGAATTAGCTCCCCTTCTCTTAAATCTATTTGAATATATGTTCACTTCGGATACTCTAGACCCCACCCTGCTGTAAGCTACGATAGTCCTTATCCTGAAACCCAATAAACCGCATAGTGAGCCCGCTAGTTACTGTCCAATTTCATTATTAAACTACAATATTAAAATCTTAACAAAAATCTTATCCCTCAGGATCAAAAAGGTTTGGTCTCATCTGCTGAGTCCTGAACAGGTGGGGTTTGTGCAAGGCCCATCCTCAGCCGACCATCTGCGAACCCTTTCACACATTTTTCTTGCTGCCCAAAACTCTCATATCCCCATGGCCTTAATCTCGTTAGATGCAGAAAAAGCCTTTGACAGAGTAAACTGGGATTTTCTATGGGCAACTCTTAAGAAAATGGGTTTCCCGGCTGTTTTCATTCAATGGATACAGACGGTATACAAAGCTCCCACTGTAAAAATTTATTGTAGTGGGGTTTTCTCTTTGTGGTTCTCCCTGTTTACTGGCACCAGGCAAGGCTGTTCCTTGCTCCCCTTCTTATTTAATTTATACTTGGAACTCCTTTTACTCAGCATTAAGCGCTCACCCCAGGTTATAGGTTGTTCAGTGTATCAGCAGTCTTTGACCCTTTCAGTGTATGCGGATGATATTCTCCTCCATTTGGCCTATCCGGATGTTTCGTTATCACATGCCCTACAAATTATTGAGCAGTTCGGACTTGTAACCAATTATAAATTAAACCTATCAAAAACAGTGATATTTCCTTTAAATGCCCTCACCCACCAAGTTAACTTCACTCATTTCGGTATGAAGTGGTCCCCTCACTCAATCAAATATCTAGGTATACACCTTACTAAGGACCCAGAGGCCTTTAGGAAACGTAATCTAGATGATTTATTAACAAATATTCAGCAGAATCTTCAAAGATGGGCAAAACTCCCTCTTTCGTTATGGGGTCGTATCAGCATTATAAAATCGAATGTGCTGCCCGCCCTTTTTTACCCGCTAAACTTACTGAACTTTTGGCTCCCAATGTCCTACTTTCGGTAGCTCCACTCCGTCCTTTCCAAATTTATCTGGCAGGGCAGACATCCTAGACGCTCTTTCTTGAAACTTAATCTTCCCAAAGAGCTGGGTGGACTTCGTCTCCCCAACTTTACTTTCTATTATTGGGCGAGTCACCTATCTAAAGCGGGGAGATGGTTCTCATCTACAGCCGACGAATACCTTCCTATATGGCTACAGTTGGAGAGGAGGCTTCTTGACTTGCATGATCTCAATTCCTCCAGGTTATTTTTCTCCACAATTTCTGCATTACCAACTTCAATACAAAATTCAGTTGTTGGGGTCTCTATTAAAGTTTTAGCCCAATGTTGGAATTTTTTCAACATTTCACCTAAAGGTGATATGGCTCAATCCCTTACTCGGAACCCTAATATTAAAATAGGGGGTTCACTGCTTTCCCCTGATTGGCTTCCTCAGTTACAACGTGTCCTAGTGGAAGACCTATTCTCTCAGGCTGCTCTCCTTTCTTCCCCCGAAATAATTGCTGAATTTAATATCACTCAGAAACACATTTTCACGGTTTTCCAGCTGAGACACCTCATGGTTTCCATCTTTGGAACCACATTTAAGCAGTCTCAGGTTAGGCCTTTCTTGGAACAGATGCAGGATTATGCCAAAAAACCCCATGGAATCTCAATGATCTATTCCTTCCTCCTGGGAATTAAGTTCCCTAATGCCCTTCCAGGATCCAAAATGTGGACTTCCTTTCTGCCGGATGCTACTCTGACATGGAGTCGGATCTGGAAAGATTTGCACAGATACCTCATCCAAGACAGGCACAGACTCATTCAGTATCATATCTTAAACAACATGTACTATACACCAGTCAAGTTAACCAAATTGGGTAGGCTTCCTGCGGCAATATGTACCAGGTGTGGTACATCTGAAGGGAACCTGATACATATTTTCTGGCATTGTGACAAGGTGGCACCACTCTGGAACACAATTCAATCCAATCTAGATCCTTTACTAGGACTGAGTGAATTGTTTACCATAGAGATATGTATCCTTGGGATGTTCTCTACTATTAAGGTCAAGGAACGTAGATTTCACATAGCTCTAATTTCTATTGTAGTCAAAAGATTGGTTCTCAAGCACTGGGTGGACCAACTGGTTATATCATATGCTGAATGGTTGAAGGAAGTATCACTCTGTTTCAATACTGAGAGGCTGATAGCCAGCTCCTGGAATCATATGGACTCATTTAATCATAAATGGGGTAAATTATATGCCTTATACTTGAATTGAGATATATGTAATGCATGTCTCTGCTTGTTTCTGTTTGTCTTACCTCTTTGGTACTGTAACTGTTTGGGTTATAATTTCTTATTATTCCCTGTCATGTTGAGTATATTAGGCACTCAGGGGAGGGGGGAGGGCGGGTGGTGAGATAGGGTGGGGGTGGAGGAGAGGGGTTTCATAGGTGTATTGGTATTGATATTTTAGTTTAATTTGATCCAGAGGCAGTCTGGTGTCATGTTACCACTAGTTAATATTGGATATTACTTATGTTTTGTTAATTTTCCTTATTTTTATTAGTTTTGTGTTATGACAAAATAATAAAGATGTTGAATTTAAAAAAAAAACATCACCACCACCACCACCACCACCCCCCACCCGAGGATAATCTCCCTACACTGAATTCAAGTAACAGTTTAGGTGCAGCCCTGCCACTCTGAGTATTTGTCATTGCTGGCTACTCTCATCCACAGTCAGGTAGTGATCACAATGCTGGCAACCCCACATTTCAGATCTCACAGTGGTCTGCTCAGCGTCCTCCTTCATGTCTTCAGCTAACCTGAATATAGCTGTACCCTGCTGAAATTACCTCTTCAGTCCCTCTCTGGCATTCATTCTTCTCACCTGCTCCCCACACCAAAAACCCAGTGAGTTCACTACCCTTCTGCATCATGAATGTGTTTAGTACAGTCTCCCGTGTCATATTTACATATTAATAATAAACATGATCTTCTGGTAAGCCATGCTGATAGCAGCATGGCACAAGTGGAAGAATAGTCTTTCCTACCCATATAAGACCTAGGTGTAACCCCCCTGTCACCCAGGGTTACTAGAATCCCACTTAGATCTAGTGGCAGGCAGGGAAGGTAGCTTGTGAGACACCAGTTAAAAGGGTTTCACACTGTCTCACTCTGTCTTCAGTCTCAGCTGAGCTGGAGGGATGACATCATATAGAATTCTCGCAGCAGCATAAGCCACAGTGGAATGTTGCAGCTGGGAGTTAGGTTAGAATGTTGGGGTTTTCAAGGGGTCGGGAGCAGTCTGTAGTGGAGGGAGGAAGTGCGCTGCAGTTGGCAGCCCCTCATAGCCCCAGCTCTGTTCAGAGCTACCACAGAAGAAGGTGTGTGTTCTCACCCTAGAGAAGGACACAGAAGAATACTTGCTGAAGTGGTTGAGACCGTTCCCCAGTGGGTTCCAGTGCCCATCCCTGACAGGGATGGGGGAACCAGACCAGCTCTTCAGGGGCAATCCTCTGGCCCTGTTGGAGGAAGAAAAAGCTACCTGATGAGAAGATTTGTGCTGAGGCACCAGAAGTATGTTTTTCCTGTAAGAGAAGCCCTGGGGCACCTGCAAACCATGGTGAGTCTGCTCTGCCAGAGAGCCTATGTTTTCACAGAGACTGTTGTGTAAAGTATCTGCTACTGTGGGTCAGGAAAGAACAGCCAAGTACAATACTTTAAGTTATGTGTATGACTTGAAATGCATCTAACCAGTGGGGGTCTACAGGGATGGACATAGCCACTTAGAGAACGTTGCAAGTCAGGACCCCATTTACCAAAGACAGTAGATTGTTAAATGTGATATACATTTTGAGATAGCATTCTACAAACGGAGAGTTTCAAAGGAAAGGTGTTGACTCCAAATGAATGGCTGGGTATGGATTTGGAGACAAGAGGTGGGAGACCCCCCCATCTGGAGTAACCAGATTTACCTCCACGGATTCACTTTGGGCACCTATAGCTTTCTCCCAGGCACTTGGCCAGTGTCTGCAGAAAGTACCCAGATGTGGGATTAAGAATGTGTGTTTTTCCCTTAGAGCTAAGAAGTGCTCATGGATGGTTGAGGGAGCCACCAACAGAAATGTTCATGCCATATGGAAAAGTGTGTACCAGAGCTGGCCGAGGGCCATGCCAGGGAATCCAGGATAGAGAGAATACCAGTTCGGGCTGAGAGCCGAGTGTGTTCAGAACTTGAGGGTAAAAGTTGTTGTGATGATGAAGAAGATGTGTTCTGACCTCTATAGTTCTGCATAACCAGTGAGTGTAGCCCCTTGGGGGTCCATCTTGCTTTGTATTCCTGTGTGTAAGTGAATAAAAGCCCCACTTTAGAATCCCACTCCTGGTTTGGACATTCTCAGTTCTTGCTTCCTGTTTCCAGAATTACTTGGGTGCCACTGTCCAGAAGTGCAAACCTAGCCCTGATGCCAAATTAATGTTTTCTCCCTGAACCCGGGCTAACCAGGGAATGAGTTACAAAAATGGAGGCACCGGGCGCTAAATAACAACAACACCCAACCCAACCCCTGGTTACAAATTGGAAGCACAGCTGAGCATTTGGGTTTGAATCTAGGGAGAGAAAAAAATAAATATTTGCTCGGATTAGGGCTAGCGTTTTGGCTGTCTGGCAGTAGGTAGCCTAAAAAGTGGAAGCATTTTCACCTAAATGTCCCACTGCGTGCTGCTGTTCATGTGCTGCTATGATTGTGCCACCAGTTTACCGAGGAGCAGTAAAGCCTAAGAGTGTATGTCCTTGTTCTGCATCAAAGTTGTAATCTTTGCCAGCTTTTTAAAATAATGTGTGACAAGAAAAATATGGAAAACTGTGGGAAACAAACTGAGATTTGTGCCCTAGACGTTGGAAGTGCTTGTTGTTTGGACAGAGAGAGTCGCTAAATGAAATGCTATGAAAAATGGTTGAAATGGTGCTCCCGCCGAGGAGCTACAGTTGAAAAGAAAAAAAAAAAGTATGGTTTTCAGTTTAAAATTTTGCCTGCTCGACGATCGCCATGGAGGAGAAGAGCACGAGAAGAAAGAGGCTCATTTGCATGGCGTCAAGTGATTAGACTGCAATCAGTCCTGCCCCCAAGCCAGCTCTAGAGTGACTGCACAGTGTTCGAGAGGGCGAGAGAGAGTAGTGTGAACTTATCTTGCCAGAAGGAGCATCGCAGTGACTGAAAACGTCATAAAAGTGGTAAAATTTGACTTTTCCATTTAAAATCAGGCTCAACCCACATTCTGATTCGTCTGGGAAGAGAGCAAGGTGTTCAGAGGAACAATCGGCAGGACTGCCAGCCTGCTTCATTCCAGAGGCCTCCAAGACTGGCTGTAGCCTGAATTTTTCATCGCAATAATCAGCTACTGATTAAGTGAGTACCAACCTAAAAGCAACTCAAACTGTGTGTGATTTCAACTAAAGCCAGCTAAATCTGTGTGTAGCAGTGTGATCATTTTGCAAAGAAGGACTGTGTCATAATTGTGGGTTCAGCAACAGTATAATTTTCAAAGCCATGTGAAAGACTGTGGGTTGTATGAAAGATGCAACAAGAAATACAGGCAATTCTGTGCGATGAAATACTGTGGCTTTAGGGACTTTTAAACAAGAACAGTGAGTTGCAGCAAGTAAAAAGTCCAGTAAAAATCACATAAATGTGTTAAGGGAAAAGACAGTGCAGTTTAAACAGTTTGAGTGAACTTCATCAGTAGAGTATGTAAATCAGATGCACAGTGGCTTGAGTCAGAAACAGAATGTTGATGCGCAGGAGTGCTGCCGCCATTACAGAGTGGGGTAGTAAAGTAAACACAGCAGCAGGGGAGCCATTTTGTAAAAGTTTTTCCAACAGAGTGGGACTTGTGATAACAGTGAGCTTTTGTTTTTCTCTGCAGTCATGGCTTCAGAATCAGCCCGCTACCCAGATCATGCCTGGGCTATGATAGTAGAAGAAGTTAACAGATTGAAAGATGTTACCACAGGCGACGTTTGCCTCCTCATGTGGCGATTCCTGGATATCCAGTAAGAGTGTGCATAATGTGCTTAAAGGCTGGAAGGGACATCTTCATGGTTCTTCACTGTTCTGGGTTCCTAGAGAGCCATGGCCTAACCAAAGCACCCAAGATTCGTTTGGCTCCCACATGGACAAAAATTCAAGAACCTGCAGTTGGCAGCACACAGCACCAGGTAGAGCCTGTTGGAGGATGCTCAGTAGAGTGTGGCAAGAAGCAAGAGGGTGCAGATCTACAGGCAGAACAAAGTACTGATGCATCTGAGCCCAGGTCACAGAGAGACATTGTGGAGGGAGCATCAGCAGATCCTTGGAGAGAGGGGCCTAGCCCAAGTCTCATAGAAGAAGATGAGATGAAGGAGACCCTTGAATGGGAGGTGTTGACCTCCACACCCAGTGAGGAATGGATAGTCTCAGGAGTGAGGACGACTGCTCACTCCTGGGCTCAGATCCTCAGCAAGGAAGAGGATGAGGGGGAACCTATGTGGCCTTATGAAGAAGGTGTGGATCCACCGCCTCGGGCTTTTGTCTTGGAAGAGCGAATGAAAAGAGAGATTGGTGACTCCATAGCCCTGTCCCCACAAGGAGGAGTCAAAGATCCATTTTACGTAGCATTACGTATGCGTAGCTGTCAGAACCAGGATTGGCCACCCCCAAGCCAGGCCAGAGGTCTCAAATTGGCCAAGTGTAGTAAAGAGGAAAGACTGGTTCGTAGGAAGGCGAATGAGATCTATGGGATATCCTTTCCTACCTTTCCTCATAGAGTCTGGGAGGAGATTGAAAGAAACAGGAAATCCTGGATAGTGGAAGAGGCCACAAGATTTGTCCATCCCGGTGCAAGTCGGTATGTCCGAGACAAAGTGTTACAAGAGAAATTCAGACAATGGAAATTGGGCAGAACACTATTCATAGACAATGTTCGGATCATGGATGCAGGGGGACATGAAACCTACTTCAATGTGAATTATGAGCACCCAGACGGGGTAATAATTCTTGCACCTGACCCATTGTGTTACTTCCCACAGTGCAGACAACGTCCTGCGAATGTGCCCATGCCTACCAAGTGGAAAGCAGAGCAGTGGTAGCCAGTGCTGCTATCCAGCCATTGCTGTAGCTATGTTGTTCCGCCTGTCTGGCATTCCAGGAACCAGGTGCCCCAGATTCATCAGCCTTGCAGTGTACTGGCTTTCCAGATTCCATTGACTGGCCTTCCAGATGACTTCATATCGAGATAGGACACCAGCCCAGCTGTATCCTGATTCATCACCTGAGATTTCGGATGACTTCAGACCAGCTGTTTCCTGTCCTGTTCAAAGGTTCCATCTCCTAGATTACATCATCCCAGCAGTTTCCAGATGTGCCATCCTGTCGTTTTCCAGAAGATGTCCGCCCAGCTGTATCAGAAGAATGCTGCCAGGGAGAGTCTTCGGCTGGAAATCCAGGTGTTGTATTGATTTTGTTCTTCAAGGGACTGTTAAGTCCAGACTTTTCTATTTTAATGACACTGCAGTGTACACACCCAACACCTAGCAGACTTCAGACTGTTTGAACTGTCCTCAAAGACTCTCCCCTTCGGGATTACTGTCCTACCAGAACTGTGCTTCACCAGGCTCCGGCCCAGGAGAGAATCTTTCTTGGACTTGCCTTTTGGGCACTGTTGTCACTAGATGGGACTTTCAGGGCACTCCATCCCCAATAATGTGTATTGTAAATAATGTCATTGTTTTTCTACAGTTTCTACTGTTTTTTTTTTTTTTTTTTAAATATTGTTTTGGATTCTTCAGTGTTTAGATGGTAGGGGTTAGATAGTACTGTGTTTGCAGATTAGGAGTTGTTTTGTCTTTCATCTTGCAGGTGATCCTGAAGAAGACAAGAAGAGAAGAGAAGGCACAAAGAGGAAGAGGGACTCAGCAGAGTCCTTAATGTGATTTAAAAGGAGTAGCATTTAAAGTGCAGTGTGGTTGTTTGCTGTGTTTAACTTTTCCTTCCACAGGTATGGTTGTGGGGAAGTGTGGGAGTAATACCTTGGGTATGGTATTAGCTCCTGGTGTTTTGGTTGCAGGTGTCCAGGGTTGGGGGGAGGTTCCCCTGTGTTTTTTCGGTTTATGGTCAGATAAGTTTTCCCTAGAGGGCTAAGGGGGATAGACAGGCTGTGGTCCTGACCGGCTGTAGGGGCCGCAGTACTGATCTATTAGGGCTATGCCCTGGGCAATTCTACCAGGGTCACTAGGTGACCATAGAAAGATCATAGAGTAGAGGCTGATACATCAGCTGATGGCCTCTGGGCCCTTAGTGTTGCCTGACTATGCCTAGCACATGGTAGGAGAGGGCCTGATCACCCCTCTCCGTAGGTAGCACAGAGGGTAGGATGGCCTGGGCTGCGTAAGTAATGACTGCGGACAGTCATTTTCCTGGCCAAGGGTGGATGTAACCCCCCTGTCACCAGGGGCTACTAGAATCCCACTTAGATCTAGTGGCAGACAGGGAAGGTAGCTTGTGAGACACCAGTTACATGGGTTTCACACTGTCTCACTCTGTCCTCAGTCTCAGCTGAGCTGGAGAGATGACATCATATAGAATTCTTGCAGTAGCATAAACCACAGTGGAATGTTGCAGCTGGGAGTTAGGTTAGAACGTTGGGGTTTTCAAGGGGTCTGGAGCAGTCTGTAGTGGAGGGAGGAAGTGTGCTGAGGTTGGCAGCCCCTCATAGCCCCAGCTCTGTTCAGAGCTACCACAGAAGAGGGTGTGTGTTCTCACCCTAGAGAAGGATACTTGCTGAAGTGGTTGAGACCATTCCCTAGTGGGTTCCTGTGCCCCATCCCTGACAGGGATGGAGGTAACCAGAGCAGCTCTTCAGGGGCAATCCCCTGGCCCTGTTGGAGGAAGAAAAAGCTGCCTGATGAGAAGATTTGTGCTGGGGCACCAAAAGAATGGTTTTCCTGTGAGAGAAGCCCTGGGGCACCTGCGAACCATGGTGAGTCTGCTCTGTCAGAGAGCCTGTTTTCACCGAGACTGTTGTGTAAAATATCTGCTACTGTGGGTCAGGAAAGAACAGCCAAGTGCAATACTTTAAGTTATGTGTATGACTTGAAATGCATCTAACCAGTGGGGGTCTACAGGGATGGACAGAACGTTGCAACTCAGGACACCAGTTACCAAAGAGAGTAGATTGTTAAATGTGATATATATTTTGAGATAGCATTCTACAAACAGAGAGTTTCAAAGGAAAGGTGTTGACTGCAAATGAATAGCCGGGTATGGATTTGGGGACAAGAGGTGGGAGACCCCCCCCCATCTGGAGTAACCAGATTTACCTCCACAGATTCACTTTGGGCACCTATAGCTTTCTCCCAGACACTTGGCCAGAGTCTGCAGAAAGTACCCAGACGTGGGATTAAGGATGTGTGTCTTTCCCTTAGAGCTAGGAAGTGCTCATGGGTGGTTGAGGGAGCCACCAACAGAAATGTCCGTGCCATATGGAAAAGTGTACCAGAGCTGGCCGAAGGCCACACCAGGTAATCCAGGATAGAGAGAGTACCAGTTTGGGCTGACAGCAGAGTGTGTTCTGAACCTGGGGGTAAAAGTTGTTGTGATGATGAAGAAGATGTGTTCTGACCTCTATAGTGCTGCATAACCAGTGAGTGTAGCTCCGTGGGGGTCCATCTTGCTTTGTATTCCTGTGTGTAAGTGAATAAAAGCCCCTCTTTAGAATCCCACTCCTGGTTTGGACTTTCTCAGTTCTTGCTTCCTGTGTCCGGAATTACTTCGGTGCCCTTGTCCAAAAGTGCAAACCTAGCCCTGATGCCAAGTGAATGTTTTCTCCCCAAACCCAGGCTAATCAGGTAATGGGTTACAAAAATGGAGGCACTGGGCACTAAATAACAATAACACCCAACCCAACCCCTGGTTACATAAGCCACCTATGATTAGGCACTATTATATGACGTGCATAATGATGTGCACACCCATGATTTAATAGTGCCTAATCAAAGGTAGCCTAGATCTTTTAAGGTTAGGAAAGACAATCATTCCCCTTGTTCCCTGTTGCTATGAGCCTGACTTACTGGAAATATATGTTTATATTTGATATGTCAAAATAAAATGGGGACTGTACTACTTGCATTCATGGTGCAGAAGGGTGATGAGCTCACCAGTTTTTGGTGTGAGGAGGAATAGTGAAGAATGAATACCAGAGGGGGACTGAGAAGGCCACTCTTGCAAGGTACTGCTATATTCAGGGAAGGAGGAAGACAGAAGAAGAGAAATATGAGCAGATTACTGTGAGAAATAAGATGTGGGCTGCCAGCACCTTGATAACTACCTGACCCCGTTGTCCTGGCCAAAATTCCCCTTCCCATAAAACCAGTTCATGCAATTGTCCAAGGCTGTGTGTGGATATTAATGTATGAAATGGCTGCTACTACATGTTCAGTCACTTCACTACCAGTCTAGTATTGCTTGTAAAGCACTTTGGGATATAATGTGTATGAAAACCACTATATAATGCTAATTCTTATTATTATTATTTCCCATGGAAAAAGAAGACAAGACAAGCATATATTTGAGTTTTGAGAAAGTATGAACTCTAACATTGGACTGCACAAGAACTTTGCTACAAAAAAAGTGGTGGCTGTAGGGGGTGGTGAAGGGTGTGGCTGCACCCCCCACACACATAGTAGCGTACTTGCTTGCTGCTGCTGCTGCATTTCACTTTGTTGAAGAAGTCTGATTTATTGATTGTACAAATGTTTACATTCAAACTAT
This sequence comes from Neoceratodus forsteri, assembly GCA_016271365.2. Lineage (NCBI taxonomy): Eukaryota > Metazoa > Chordata > Ceratodontiformes > Ceratodontidae > Neoceratodus > Neoceratodus forsteri. The sequence goes on along the minus strand of JADMNL010000024.1, from coordinate 119,590,794 downwards.
GGATTACATTTGTAGGTTCTGTCAAAAACATACTAGAAAAAAATAATAGAAAATATAAAGGTTTAATAAAAATGTTAAAAAGTGCACATTAAGCATGCACACCACCCCAGCACCCCAACTGTAGCATCCTGGATCCACCATAACCACTAGATCACCAGGTTATTCAAGATTTGTACTGCACTGTGGTTTGCCACAGAGAAAGCCAGTTGGATTAAAACACATTTTCAGCATGTTAAAGCAAACAAAATGAACAGAACCATACCCTACCATGTGCATTATACAAAATAATGCACATGGTTTTGACCATTTGGTTGAAGCAATTCTATACAAAGGGAAAAAAGAACTAGTTAGCACTACAAAGAGCCATATATCTCACTGACTTGGGCTCCAATGATGTCATCACATAACACATTTGGCGGCCATTCTAGGAAGCAGGTAAGACAGTTTTTTGAAATTGGAAGGCTGATTTTACAATTTTCAAATGCTCTGGAACAACATTTAGGCAAATTATGCAAATGTAGTTTTAGCATTAATGAATACAGCACCCTTTCCTTTAGTCACCTATGGAGTCAGATTTTTGAATAGTTTGTAGTCAAAACGTTGTTTAGGTATCCTTTAAAGCTTCCTCAGGGGAGAGAAGCAGAGAAGGAGAAAGGGGAGGAGACAGATGCTGGAGGCATACCTCTCAACTGTCCCGGATTTTCAGGGACGTCCCTGATTTTGCCTCAAAATTTTACTCTGTCCCTCCTAAAAATTGTGTTTCTGTGACCAAACAGTGGGGTTTATAAGCACAAAATAATGTCAAACATTAAAGTTACAAACTTGTTCTTCTTTAGAAAATGCATTTTACACTAAGCCCTTTATTCTACCAGCTTCCTGAGTGAATATCTCCAATTTTGAAGAAGTGTCCCTGATTTTGGTCCTTTGTCCCTGATTTTTTTAAGCCTTGTTCCTGATTTATGAGGCAGGAGGTTGAGAGGTATGGCTGGAGGAGGTGTTGAGATCAGGATAGGAGTTGTAAGAGGAGGGAGGGAACAAAGAGGAGAAGAGGCGCAAAAGGTGTAGTAGACATTAAATTAATTTGCCACCAAGCTAGGATCGGTAACAAGGGAGTTATTTACTTTGAGAACTGCGGGGGGGAGGGATCAGAGAGAGGAGAGAAAAGGGCATGGACCACCTTCCAAAATTTGGAAGGGGAGTTTATGTTAGTAAGGAGTGAGGACTTGAAATATTCAGACTTTGCCAATCTGGTAGCTTTTGTGCAACAGTTACGTAGTGTTCTGTATGTAGTATAGTCGCTAGGCTGCTTTGTAGATTTGTATATTTTCCAAGCCCGGTCACGCTCCCTGAAACAGGACAGCAATTCTGGGGTAATCCAGGGGAGATGAATCCCACGGACTCTGGTCCTCCTGAAGGGAGAAAATTCATTCCAGATGGAGATGAATTTGTCCTTGAAGTGGTCAAGGGCATGATCAACAGAAGTGGCAGAGGAGAGAGGGGCCCAGTCTGTAGAGGCAAGTTCAGCTATGAGTGGGGGAAGATCTAGGGATTTAAAGGAGTGAAGCTGAATGATTTGGGGAGAGGGTTTTGGGTGATGAACTTTGTGAACCATGAAAATGGGGTTATGGTCACTAACGGCACCTGGGAGGATACCTGCCTTGATGATGAGGTGCGGATGAGTAGAGAGAGCCCAGACAAGAAGGGTATGGTTTAGCGTTCTGTGATTTGGGCATGTGGGCTCTAGTATTAGTTGGGTGAGGTTTAGCGCAGTGACATCATTCTGTATCTTATTTGCCTTAGGGGACAACCAATTTAGGTTCAGGTCATCCAGAATAACGAGGGAGGGGGTGGATAGACATAGCTCAAGTGCAAGAAACAAGGCAATGGAAGTGACTTAATAAAGGTGTATCTTCTTCGACTTTGCCAATGACCTCTGTTTCCATTGGGCTAAAACAACCTCTGCAAGTTTAATCTGGAGCATTCAATTATAAACTTCCACATCCATGTGATTAAAATAGACTCCCAGTAACTTGACCGGCTCATGACAGACCAAGATGCCCACACATGTAGTGTTAGAGGATGTAATGTAATCCACCAAAGGGATGGCCTTGCTCTTTGAATAGTTGATCTTGGACCCCAGCTGCTAGGAGAAGGCAGTCACCAGAGACCCAGCCTCATCTCCTGAAGCCAAATCTCTGTGGAACACGCAAATGTTATCAGCATAAGCCAAGACCTGAGTTTCTGAGGTGCCCGGGGTGAGCTGTATACCTCTAAGAGATGTGGATGCCTGCAGTAACTGCAGAAAAGGATAGATGGAGAAAACATACAGCAATGGGCTGAGCAGGTATCTCTGCCGTATCCCAGTTGTTTGTGTCACTGGGGATCCCAGACTGGAGTTCACCAGGGGAAGTAAGCATACAAGATAATACAGTTTGTGTAACCAAGTTATAAAAAGGGGCGGGATGCCATATTGCAACAAAATGGCAAAAAGGAATGTCAAAGTCACACTATTATAATCTTGTTCTTGATCAAGGGAGAGGACGTACCCACTTGCTGCACCCCTCGAGCTTCTATAGAAAACTTCACATAGCAGAATGAGATGATCTGAAATGTGTCGGCGACAACACTGAGCACTGGAAATCAAAGTATCTGCTGCAACCGCCAGGTGTTTGGATAGGATTTTCACCAAAATCTTATAGTCTGTATTCAGGAGACATAATGGTCTCCAGTTCTTCAGTACAGTGTGGTCGCCCTTTTTAAATAAAAATATCAAAAAGGCCTCACCCATACCAGACACCTGAGTGGAGACAACCAACAACTGCATGAAAAATACCTGTGTGGTAGGAGCAAGCTAATCAATGAAAAGCTTAAAGAATCTCAGAGGGAGTCCATCAGGTTTAGGGGCAATGTGATTGGGCAGGCCCATTATGGCCTCTCAGTTTTCCTGGACTGTGTTCAGGGTGGTCAACAAATTACTAACTTAATGGGATAAACTTGACACATTCAAGGACGTGAAAGGCAGATGGGGAGCATCCAGGACAATCTGGGAACAAAACTTAACACGGACATAACTTTTCTTTTTCCCCAGCCCCCCCCCCATACTGGGCTGAGACTTTCTGCCCATACCCAGGTTTACCTCCCTAGGGGAGCCATGGGTGCGAGACACCCCCCCCAAATGGACATGGGTCGCAGCTGGAGCATCAATGAATCAGGGACGGATTTTTTTTAATATGCTGATCCCTGGGGGTGAGGACATACAATGATGTCCCATGTCTGCTCCGCCTCTCAAGTGATGATACCAGCACGATGGTACCCCCAGCCTCTGCCAGAGGTCTGTGGTGTGCCTGACACTCTACTCCCCCAGAGAAGGAGAACAGTCCCTAGGATGCTCAGTCCTTCTCCCCCTGGCGAGCCCACCAATGTCCTGAGCCTGTTCCCAAGCCCAGGTCATTGGCATCGTAGACGGACGCCCTGCCTCTGCACTGGCGGGTCGGCCTAATGCAGATATAATTCTGAACAATCGACTAAATGTCAGCAGGGTTCAAGGAAAGGGCATCCAATTCCATGGAGTGAAGAGCCCACATATGACAAAGTTGGAGTCTGGCTTCTCAAGCTTTGAAGTCATCTAGGGCTGGGTTCCGACCCTGGATGCCAAATTTAGCCTCCTGCACTAAGGATTTAGTCCTATTGTACTGGAGCATGAGCATGTGATATTTTAGATCAGAAATTGACTCCGTATAGTCCTGTCTGGTAATGTGGGCCATCAAAATTAATTTCTGCAACCTATAACGCAAGTCAAGGTAATGGAGGTGCCTACTGGAACATACCTGACATGAGTTACCGTGAACAAAGGACCTGAAAGTGTCTTTTGAGTCCATTCACCATGTCATGAAATCATCATGTACTGCCATAATGGACCAATGAGAGAAAAAAAGCATTCAGCCAACCATAGACACAAGCCTATTCACCCAGAAGATCGGTATTTAATATTCAGGGCCAAAGTCGCAGGGGAGGAATGAAATATTTTTCAAATTCAATATGTTTTATTTAATTTTTTACATTCGGCCTTAAAAGGCCGTGTTACAGCATAACATGCATACAGTAGATGAGGCCAGTTAATACAATCATATCACCCTGGATAAACAACCCCCTCCGACTCTCCCCCCCTTCCCCCCAACCACCCCAGCCATGGTATCCGAAATGCAACCCTGAGCTCAATTGTGAGAGGTAGTCTCTTGAAGTGAGTAAAAATTTTATAGGGAACACAACGTATGTAATTTGCTCCAATACCTTTCCTATTTAGGCATTTTGTTATGTATGCTAGCAATTACCTTTTCTGCAGACAGATTGAATAGAAGTTCCTGCAGCCATTCAGTGTGAGATAGTGTGTCAGTGTCCAGCCAGTGTCTTAACACTAACTTTTTGACTGACATTGCAATCATTGCTAGCTGATATTTCCTTTCAGTGACCTTTACATGGGAGTAATCACCAACCAAACATGCTCCCGGTTCTATGTGATCTGTGATGCCGAGCAGTGGTTCTGCCCTCTGTTTTATGAGGGTCCATAAAGGAGCCACTTTGGGGCACTCCCAAAAAATGTGGTATAGAGTCCCTGCGGCTTGCAGGCAACACCTGTAATTTGGAGAGAGGGACTTATTCATTTTAGCCAATTTCACTGGGGTGTAGTACATGTTGTTAAGAATCTGAAATTGCATCAGATGTAATCTGTCCTGCGAAATGAACCTGTGGGTGTCTTTCCAGACCTTTTCCCATTCAATTACTCTGTCCGGGAATTGGGAATTCCAATAATGAGAGGGCCCATCTTGGTATGAGAAAGCTCTTATCTAATAGTATCTTGTATATACCGGAGACTGCATGTGGCTGGGTGGCTAATGTTCTGAGTGACTGTAGGAAGTTACTATCCTCTGCTGTGGGCTGTGTCTTCCGAGAGGCGACCAGCATGTGTCTGAGTTGAAATACTTTGAAGCTCGAGTGGGGACATATCTGATATCTATCAACGATGTCAGTTGTTGTTCTCACTTGCCCTTCCTGCCATAAATCTTGCACTGTGGCATGTGCAAGTTGGGGAAGCCAGGAAATTTTCACCATGCTGTCACCTATCTTGAAATTTGGGTTACCCAGCAATGGCTGGCTCTGGTCTTGTATGTATTTGTATACGAGGGATGAGCATAGTTGGGCATGCACCTTAACAGAAGTGCCCACCGGGGTATCAGCCAGTGTTTGGGGAAGCAATTTGGGTGGGACGTGGTAAAAAGAAGGAGAGGAGATATCTGCTTGAGAGATAAGTTTGTTTTCCAGATCTAGCCGTATCGGTATGTACTGGTCTGATTTAGGGTCTTCATATTTTCCTGACCACCTCAAGTATTTTGCTGTATGACTCGCCCAATAGTAAAGTTTAAAATGAGGGAGTCTCAGTCCTCCTTTTATTTTGGGTACCGTGAGCTTCCCGTAGGCCTTATGAGCTTGTTTACTCCTCCATTGAAATCCAGTGATCAAGGAGTGGAGCCTGGAAACCAAGCATGAGGTAACCAGGTGTTTAACATGTTAAGGAGATAGAAAATTCTAGGTAAGATATTAATTTTGATTTAATTCACTCTTCTCCATAATGAAATTGGCAATGATCTCCATCTGTTTAGGTCTTGTTGGATTACCTGAACCAGGGCATCCAAATTATATCTTTTCAAGGATTTAGAGTCTCTGGTTAGATATATTCCCAAATATTTGAGTTTTTTAGGCTCCCATTGCAACCCCAAGCCCTTATTTTCCTTGCTAAAGGTATGGAAATTGAGAGGAAAGACAAGGGTTTTGTCCATATTCAATTTGTAATTAGCCAGCGCTCCAAATTCCTGGATTAAGTCCAAGACCCTGAGAATTGAAGTCCTAGGTTCGAATAAATGGAGGAGAATGTCATCAGCATATGCTAAAAGTTTGAGCTCCCATCCTCCCACCTTCACACCCTTGATCCCCGGGTCTGACCTGATCTTCCTCAGAAGATGCTCTAGGTAGAGATTGAACAATAGGGGGGATAAGGGGCAACCTTGCCTGATACCCGAATGGAGGGAGAAGTAAGAGGAGAAGGTTCTGTTGCAGTATATACATGCAGTAGGGTTGGTGTAGAGGGCTTTTATCCATTGCACAAAGAGGGAAGGAAACCTGAACCAGACTAAGGTCCTGAAAAGGAAGCCCCAGTCCACCCTATTGAATGCCTTTTCAGCATCTAGGGACATCAATATAGCGGAAGCAAGGTTACTTTGGGCAATACAGAAGATATGGTCTAATTTCCATATGTGGTCCACAGCTGACCTGCCTTCCATGAAGCCCACTTGTTCCACACAGATTAAAGAAGGAGTAACTCGGCCAATCTATTCGCTAGAATTTTAGCTAAGATTTTGATGTCGTAATCCAGCAGAGAGATAGGATGGTAACTCGAAACTTGTTCTGGGTCCCTTCCCTCTTTGTGCAAGACTACAGTCAGGGCCTTGAAGAGATGGGGATCACTGCTCTCTGAGGACAGAATGGATTGGTATAAATGGAGTAGCCAAGGAGTCAATTCCTCCGCTAATGATTTATAGAAATTAGCAGAGAAGCCGTCTGGTCTGGGGGCTTTATTAAGTGACAGGCTATTAATGGCCTGCTTCATTTCCGGCATCTGTGAGTGGCGAGCATAAGAAAGTTTGTTATTCCGTGGATAGTGCAGGTAAGTCAATATAGTTCAAGTATTGGTCTATATTGGCCGTTGTGGGAGTATCGGGTCTGGCTCCATATAATGCCCTGTAAAAGGTATGGAATTCAGCCACCGTCTCTCTTGGGGTAGTGAGGAGGTCGCCATCTGTCCTCAACTAGACTGCACTGACCAGCCTTAAGGATTCCTGCTGCTTGACCTTCATGGCTAGCAGTTGCCCTGCCTTTTACCCATGGTCAATGTATGTGGAGTTTGCTTTGAGGATTGCGTATTCTGCTTTAGCAGACAGTAAATCATTGTATTGTGCTCTAGTTCAGATCAGTTCCTGACAGAGTATTTCCGTGGATGTTGGGGAAGTTTTTTTCTCCATTTGTCTAATTTTGACTAATAGATCTGTAGCTTGCCCTTCCCTCTTGTGTTTTTGTACAGATGCAATCCTAATTAGTTCTCCTCTAATAAAGCATTTCAAGCCCCACCATTCCATGTCTGGGTGGCCAGTGGAGTTCAGATTACTTTGTGTGTATTGCGCTATAGAGGCCTTCAGTTTGTCTAACACCCATTTGTCCTTCAACAGACTGTTATTGATTTTCCATACAGTTTCCATCCATTGGTGTAGTGTAATAGAAATAGTGCAGGACACTGAGGAGTGTTCCGAGATAACTTAAGGTGAGATTTGACATGCCATGAGGCCTAGCAAAAGTTGTTTACTTATTAATAAATAATCAATTCGTGAAGAGGTCCCATGCACCAGAGACCGGAAAGTATATTCCCTCATGTTAGGATGAAGAACCAGCCAGGGGTCACAGAACCCTAAATTGTCTATTAAATCTCTGATAGCCCTCTGAGCTGGTGATAGGCCAGCCTTCTGTTTACCCATCCTATCTGCATTCAGGGAGAAAGGGAGATTCCAGTCTCTGCCCAGTAAAATAGGAATAGAGAGGAAGAACAACAGAAGGTTAAGGATCTCCATGAAAAAGGATGTGGTGTCTGTGTTCGGGCCATAAATGGACCCAAAAAGTATGTCAGACCTCTCCAGTGTCCCTCTCACCAATACATATCTGCCCAAGGGGTCCGCAATGCACTGATTACATTTGAAATTAAGGTTCCTGGATACCAGGATCACCACTCCCCTACTCTGAGAGCCGTACCTCTCAACTGTCACTGATTTTCAGGGACGTCCCCGATTTTGCCTCAAAATTTTACTCTGTCCCTCCTAAAAATCATGTTTCCGTGACCAAACAGTGGAGGTTGTAAGCACAAAATAATATCAAACATTAAAATTACAGACTTGTTCTTCCTTAGAAATTGCATTTTACACAAAACCCCTTATTCTACCAGCTTCCTGAGTAGATACCACCAATTTTGAAGATGTGTCCCTGATTTTAGTCCTTTTTCCCTGATTTTTTAAGACTTGTCCCTGATTTTTGAGGCAGGAGATTGAGAGGTATGCTGAGAGCTAGATCCAGCAGCAAATACTTGCCCCACATGCATCCTTCTAAATAGATTGGCTTCAGAGTCATGGAGGTGGGTCTCCTGCAAGAATGAAATTTGGCCTCTTATTATGTGTAAGTGTTTCAGTATTTTGCATCTTTTCAGCTTGTTGCGTGCCCCTTTGACATTCCAATATATCAGGTTAACATTGCCAGCTGTGTCGTCTTGTCTCTATTTAGGTTGTACTCCCCTGCTGAACCTTTAATAATGATACCATGGGTCCCTCCCTCTTCCCCCCCCCGCCCCAATATAAACATCTAGCTCCTTCTGATTTCCCCCAGCTTTCAATCCCCTTCTGAACAAACTAATACTAAAGCATAAATTAATTGAATATTCCCCTCAAAATAGTTCTGTATAAATCTTTGATTATTGGTAACAGAAACGAGAGTACTACTCCCCATTCCATATGGTACTCAATACTGCCATTTGGAGCATGACTAGCTCTTGTCAACTCCCCCTAAACATAATAATTCTTAAACTGGACTTTGAAGCCCAAATTCCAGCAATCTAGGGCCAGAAAGTTAGATCAGAAAATTAAATCACAACATATTAAAGCCGCCTTCCCACTGCGAGAGGAGAGTCCATCCAAAATAGTCCCTTATTCCATCCCCCACTTAATTAACCAAAATCAATGGCCATTATTATTATTGTAGATTTTGCATAAAACTGTCTTTTGGTAAGTGTGCATCAGATGATTGCAGTTCATTCCCCTGAAGACGTCTGGGGCGTCATTCTACGATTGGAAAGGAAAAGAAAGAAGGCAAAAAGAAAACACAAAATGAAGAGACCTCTGTCTATCAGCATCAGGCAGCATTCAGTACTTTTGTTTTCAGACTGCCATCAATTTTGAGCACGCAGGTATGGTCTGGGAATGAACGCCCATGAGGGGGCTCCATCCGCAGTGTGTATTACTGGTTGCAGCTCCGCGATTGTTCGTATCACCACAGTGATGCTTTCTGGTGGATGAGCTGTTGCAGTTAAGCAAATATGCGCAGCCTTGAGAAGGACCAAACCTGGTTTCTTCGCTATTTAGCCAGAAGAAAAGCGCACCATGCTACTGGGATTCTGATGCCCTTCAGAGCTTTCAGACACAGAAGGGGAATGATATTTAAACTAGGTCCATTAGGTTTTACTGGACCATTCATGTATGGCTATCCTGCGATTCCCCTCCTACAGAGCTGTGTGCTGTAACAGTCTCTTTCTATTATGACCAGGGTCCCTGTAAAATTGTGCAGGCGCTGATTCATATTATCAGGAGGTCAAAAAATCTCACTTACTCTGGTGACTTCCAGGGTTGCGGTTTGCCCAGATAGGGCTCTTCACTCAGAAGGTTGCTTTCACTTTTTGAACAAATCCGGTAGCAAACCCTGCAGCTCCTTCACCACTTTATCATTACTATCGAACGAGTGCTATCTCTCTTGGATTCTCACTTGGAGTTGCGCTGGGTACAGCATTCAGAATTGGATTCCAGCTGGGGTAAGTTTGGAGATCGTGGGGTGGAACAAATCCCTTTTCTGCCTTACAGATGTTGGTACATCTTTAGATATCCTGATTTTGTTTCCTTCCCCCATTAAGGTCTGAATGCCCTTTAGTTGTGACAGGATGTGCTGTTTATCCAGGTCGTTTAGTCGTTTCAGCAGGAAGGGGCGAGGGGGTGAGCCAGGGGCTGGTTTAGGCCGTAAGGATCAGTGGGCCCGTTCCACTATATATGCAGGCCTATTTGGTGAGGGGCCTGCTATTTTATCCAGCAGCTTTTGGGTAAATTTTATGGGGGAAGCTCCTTCTTCTCCCTCCGGGAGACCGATGATGACCAGATTGTTCCGGCAACTACGCCCCTCGAGGTCTTTCACCGTGAGCTCCATTTTGGCTATTTCTTTGCGAAGGGCTACAATCTCTGGCTCTGTAGTAGCCCTCCACTTTTCAAGCGAGACCACTCGTGCCTCTGTGTCCCTGGTCTGTCTCGATACGTCTTTCAGGTCCTTCTTCAGAGTGGAGATGTCTGTTTGTGTCAGCAAGGCATCCCTGAGCGGTTTCATTTCCAGAAGGAATCACTCTTCTGAGAGTGGGACAGCAACCGATTTGAGCGAAGAGGGGATGCTGGCTTCGTAGGCTGCTGCCGAGATTTTTTTGCATCCTTGTCGGGGGATGCTGGAGGTGTATGTTGCGGTAGTGTTTGCCTCATCTCTGCCTCCATTCTTCCATTTTTATTTCATTGTTCCTGATGCAGCTCAGTCTGGTTATCTTTCAGAAAGACCCCAGCAGTGGGAAAAGTTGCCTTTGGTGCGTTTTGGGTTATTTTAAGGCCAAAAAATTAGGCAGCGTAACGGGAGAGAGACAAGAGCAGTGCTTCTCCCTAGCTAGTCATCACGTGACTCCGGGAGGAATGAAATCTAACGTGCAGGTGCAAGTCAATGCTGAGTGGTTGGAGGATTCTATCGGGGTAACCGTGGACTTGATAACCCGAAAGACCTGAGATAAAAAAAAGAAATCAATCCCAGTGGCAAGGGGGCCCATTAGAAAAGTGGGTTGAGGAGGTCCTGTTGGCGAATCCTGGCTGTCATGAAGCCTGGTCACCATAATCATGAATTTTAGAAAATTGGTGTCACAGAAGAAAAAATTACTTTGCATAGTAATCTTGTTTCTTCCAAGAGAATCTTACTGTATTCTGACTAATGCAGTATGGTCCCACCATAGTATGCCCTGGAGCTGAAACGGTTAATAGAACCTAATGCAAATAGTGGAATGCTAGGCTTGAGCTCAATTTTCAAACCACTGTCCCTGGTTGTACTGTATGTCCTGCAGCTGTCAGATTCTTATGAAGCATGCATAGACAACTACTGTATACTAACTATACTAAAACTTATCTTGGCAAAAACGAATTCCCCCACATTTCACAAACAAACCCCTTCATAAACAACAGGGGCATCCCTAAGACTCAAGTCACAGATGCCCACGAAACAACAGTTATACCCACAGGTTTGCAACAATGTATGGACAGCTAGAGTGCAGTGCCTATTGGGTTCCAGCAAGAGAGAAAGGGAAGGAGCTCAGTATACAGTAAGATTCCCTTGGAAGAAACAAGATTACTATGGTAGGTAATTTTTTTCTTCAAACCCCAGGAAATCTTACTGTATTATGACTAATGCAGACTACCCAAGCAGTACCTTTGGAGGTGAGTAGAGAACCTATTTAGGGAATAGACTCTGCAATACTGCTGTGCCAAACCTGGCATCACTCCTGGCCTGGGTATCCAAGCAGTAGTGCTTGGTGAATGTGTGGGCAGTCTTCCATGTAGCTACTTTGCAGGTTTCTAGCAGGGGAATATCCCTAGCAGCTGCTATGGAGGCAGATGTTCCCTTGGCAGAGTGGGCCCTGAGGCCCGCAGGGGGTTGCTTGCCCACCTTGTTGTAGCAGAAATGAATGCAAGCCACAATCCAGCATGCAACAGACCTTTTTTGTAGCTGGGTTCCCTTTACCTACTTTTCCATAGGTCAGGAACAACTGAATACGGTCCTGCCTGTGACCCTTTGTGTGGTCTAGGTAGTAGCTGATAGCTCTTTTAACGTCCAAGCTATGCAGCCTACATTCTCCTGAAGAGGAATGGTCAGTGAAAAAGATAGGCAATGTAATGGACTGATTGAGACGGAAGTCAGAAACCACCTTGGGAAGAAACTTCCTGTTAGTCCTGAGGACAACCTTGTCCCTATGAGCTGCAATATAGTCAGGTTCTGTGGATAAGACCTGAAGCTCACTAATCCTCCTGGCAGAGGTAATTGCCACTAGGAATACTGTTTTCCAAGTTACATACTTGAGCTCCGCAGAAGACATGGGCTCAAAAGGGGGCTGCATAAGCTGGGCAATACATATATTGAGATCCCACACTGGGGTAGGGTCCCTATGTGCAGAATGCAAGTGAAACAGCCACTTGAAGAACTTTCTGAACACTGGGTTGGAGGTGAGGAGTACCCCCTTGCCTGCTGATAGGTAAGCTCAGACAGCTGCCAAGTGCACCTTCAGGGTAGATGGCCTTGGGCCAAGGGAGTGAAGGTGGGCCAGATAGTCCAGGACAACTGGCAAGCCTGTCTGACTATGGTCTATGTCTCTTCCTCTACACTATATAGAAAACCTTTTCCACTTGGAGGTATGGGTTTTCTTAGTGGAAGACTTTCTTGAAACTCTGAGTATGTCCATTACCCCTTCTGAGAGATGCAAACTGGCATACTCTAAGTCCTCAAGAGCCGGGCGTTAAGCCTGAGGGACTGGAGGTTGGGGTAAAGGATCCTACCCTGGGAGGATGGCAATATGTTGTGCTTCCTGGGGAGGTTAATTGGCTTGGCTACTGACATGGAGAGAATCAGAGAATACCATGGTTGCCTGGCCCAGTCTGGGGCAACAAGGATCATCATTGCTGGCTAGGATCTGACTCGTTCAGCACCCTTATCAGCAAGGGGAAAGGCATACAGAAATTTCCCTGCCCAATCCACCAACAGTGCATCCAGTGGGATTGTGTCCCTCACAGGAGGTCTGCAGCAAAACTGTGGCAGCTAGCGATTGTCTGGGGCTGAAAAGAGATCCACCTCTGGAATGCCCCATCTCTTGAAAATCACCTGCAAGACCTGCTTGTTGAGTGACCACTCGTGGTGATTCTGACTGATTCTGCTGAGAGCATCTGCTGGGACATCGTCCTTCCCTGGTAGGTGTACTGCTGAGAGAGAGATCTCCAGGGAGTATGCCAAACTTCAAATCTTCATGGCCTTCGTGCACAGTGGGGCCAACCTTGTGCCTCCCTGTTTGTTTATGTAGTACATGGTGGTTGTGTTGTCTGTCCTGACTTGTATCACCTATACTTGTAGCAACTTGGCAAATGACTGGATAACTAGGAAAACTGCTCTGAGTTCCGACAGGTTTATGTGTAGTAATGACTCCTTTGAGCCATGTACCATGTGCAATGTGCTCCCCCAGATGTGCTCCCCATCCCAGGAGGGATGCATCTGTAGTCAGCACCAATGAGGGGTCTTGCTGCAGGAAGGACATGCCCTGCCTTAGATTGGCTCTCTCCTGCCACCAGTGAAGTGCCTTGGAGAAGAGTTCCTGTGACTGGGACTAGCTTTGACAATGGATCCCGTTTTTGATGCCAGTGTGTTCTGAGGTGAAATTAAAAGTCCCTCATCTGAAACCTGGCCCCCGACACTGTTGCCGCTGATGCTGCCATATGCTCAGCAGCTGTAGAAACTGCCTTGCTGGCCTTGGGACGTGTAACTTGAAGGAGCAGGCTATCTGTACCAGGCTGTCCACTCTTCCCTATTGGAGGAAAGCCTTTCCCTGCAATGTGTCCAGTTCAGCTCCTATGAACCCCAAGAGCTGGACTGGTTCCATTACTGACTTTTTGTGATTGACCAGGAACCCCAAGACCTGCAGGGTATCCTGTGTGACTGCCAATGCATCCCTGACTTAATTTGGTGACTGGCCTACAATGAGCCAGTCGTCCAGGTAGAGGAAACACTGCCACCCCCTGCCTCCTTAGATGTGCCACAACCACAGCCAGACACTTTGTGAACACCCTTGGGGCAGATGTCAGTCCGAAGGGCATTGCCCTGAACTGATAATGGCCGGATGGCAATCTGAACCTGACATATTTTCTGTGAGATTGCATGATGGGGATGTGAAAGTAAGCATCCTTTAAATCAAGTGATGCCAACCAGTCTCTTTGTCTTAGTGTTGGAAGAATGGTTGCCAAAGTAACCATTTTGAACTTTGGCTTTGAAGAATGTCTGTTCAGATGTCTGAGATCCAGTATGGGTCACCACTCCCCAGTTTTCTTTATTGTGAGGAAGTATCTTGAGTACAGGCCTTTCCCCCCTTTGTGTTGGGGGAACTGGCTCTACTGCCTTTTGTGACAGGAGATTGGATATTTCCTCCTCCAGCAGAGCTGTTTCTGATGGGGTAAAAGGTCTGAAAATCCTTGCTTTTAAATTTTACATGACCTTGAAACCGAGACCAAGACCCTGGCCCAAAACTTCCAGGACCCACCTGTCTGTGGTAATAGACTGCCATTCCTGGAGGTAGTGGGCCAGCCTGTCCCCTACTGGGGCTGGGGAGGCTACCCAGACAGACACCTCAGGGTGTCTGTTTTGTCTGGGCTGCTGGCTGTGTGCTTGGACTATTGCGGCCACTGCCTCTTTTGCCCCTGCCCCTGCAGTACACCCTCTGCTGCTGGTACTGGGGAAAGGCATGGGGCTGGAAAAATGGTCTGTAGTGGACCCTACTCCTGCCACCTCTAGCCTGATGCTTCTGTGGCATGGATGCCCTTTCCTTGGCCATGGCACTCTTGTAAGCTGTTTTGTAGTCATCCATTTTTTACATGTAAGCCTCGGTTTGCTCCCCAAACAGGGACGTGGGCTTACATGGGAAGTTCGAAGCCTTGGTTTGGGTATCCTGGGTCAGGCTGGTGGTCCTGAGCCAAGCAAACCTTCTCATAGACATTGACTTAGCCATTTGCCTGGCTGCAGTGTCACTGGCATCGACCGCCATCCAATAATGTGTCTTAGAGGTCTCCATGCCCCCTCTTTGGTGCCTCCACCAGGTCAGCTGCCATGGGAGCTGGAACAGCTCTAGCAATCTCCAGGACAGTACTCCAGAGTGTTTTCTGCTGCCTGGAGAAGTAGGCCATATAAGAGGCCTGCCTAATGGCCATAGAGGACCCCAAATAAATCTTCTTTGCCATAGCGTCAATTTTTCTAGAATCCTTCTCAGGAAGATGAGATACCAATAGGATGCCAGTTTTGTCACAAGCTGCAGCCTGCACCACCCCTCATGGCTAGGGTGACCAAAGAAGAATTCTTCTCCCACCCCTAGCCACAGAATACTTTTTATTCAGTCTATTATTCACTGGAGTTACAGAAGTGGGTGTTTGTAGGGATTTTAGTAACCTGCTTCTTGAGGGATTTATGGATGGGCAGCAACAGTCTCTTTGATGCTGGAACATCCATCATTTCCATGTAGTCCTGCACTTCCTCCTTCTCAGTGGATTCCTGAGTGAGGAGGTCAAGAGTCTGAGCAACCTGTTTCATAAAGGAAAAATGGGATGTGAAATCCTCAGATCCCTTATCAGGGGACTCAGGGCAGTGAGGATCTGGGGAAATTTCAGGTTCAATAGGATCCCCATAATCTTCCTCCTCCTCCTCCTCTTCTTCATAAAATTTACTACCCTGCTCCAGAGAACTGGGAACCGGGGTGGAACCGGGTGTTTGAGCCGGTGTCTGAACCTGAGACCACCTTTCAACCAAAATTGGGGTTCCGCATTGCAAAAACTGAATAATCCTGATTGCATTCATTAATCTTCTCAGCGGTTGGAACCATGGTTTTCCTCAGTTGTGGTTCCTGCGCTGTGTGTTTCTCCTTCTTTTTTTTTCTTAACTACTGTAGCCGGTTCAGCGGCAGCATCTGTGGTTCGTTTTTTCCCTGAGGAACTTTCACCCCTTTCAGAAGGCTGTTCCTCCGGTTCTTTTTGAGGTGGAAGCGGTTTGTCCACAGCTGGGTCAGCAGCCTTCTCTGACATTTTGCCTTGCAGCCTTTTCAGTCGCCTCTCAAGAGTTGACTGCAAAAATTTCTACTGATATCACAATCTGTCTTTAAGTCATCAAACCCAAGACAGAACACACAAATTAAATGAGGGTCAGCCTTAGCAAACAGTTCCCCACACTCCGTACAATGCTGGAAACCTGTAGGGCCCATTCTTTTCTTGGTTTTCTGTGACATCTAACCAGAAAAGGAAAATTCCCTCTCACTACTTTTTTTTTTTTGGTGAAGTATAACCGCTAGAACCAAGAGTTACCCTGGTAAACAATTCACCAAATAGCAACCAATTTAAAAAAAAGTCAGACAAATTTAAAATTCAACTGAACTTTACTTCAGAAAAGAATAAAAACGTTGGTTCCCTCTCGGTCGCAAGGAACTGAAACTTACTGCCAAAAAACAGTAATTCTAAACTAAGTCTACCTGTACACCAAGGACAGTGCTTTAAAAATCAAAAGAAATACTCGGTACTTCAGAAAACCGATAAAAATCAAATTCTTCAAGCAAGTGAAGGAGAGCTCTCCAGAGACGTCTTACTGAGGCAAGTGGAGTAAAGAATCTGACGGTTGCAAGAAGCACAACCAGGGACAGTGGTTTGAAAATCAAGCTCCAGCCTAGCTTTCGACTATTTGCATAGGTTCTATTAACTGTTTCAGCTCCAGGGCAGTCCTATGTTGAGACCATACTGCATTAGTCAGAATGCAGTAAAGATTTTCTCGGGTTTGAAAACCTTTGTGGAGTGCCTGCCTCTATCCCGAAGCTCAAGGCCACAGTTAAAATCTCCACCCAGAACAATTAAGCGAGAGGTGTATAGGTTAGGTCGAAACAAACTGAAAAACTGGACTCTATCAGCTTTAGTTTGTTGGGTGTACACATTTATTAATCTGAGGGATATTGGCCCCAAAGCTAAATCCAATAGTAGAGCCCTGCCCGGAGAGAGGTCTAACAACTGGTGGAACCAGAAATCAAATATTCGAATAAGGATTCCAAGGCCATCACACTGATCCAATCCCTGACACCAGTAAGAAGGACCTTGCGTCCATACTTTCCGAGCAGTCTCCACTTCATACATTGTCTTGAGGTATGTGTCTCATAAGAAAGTTATCATGCTCACCAGGGTATGTAAAAGAGAGACAGTAACAATTCTTTTTTTGTTGGACTTAACACTGTTCACATTGAGTGACAAAAAGATAGGGGCAGCGTGAGAAGCAGGGGAGTCATGGGAGTTTGTCCTCCACAGCAGCCTTCTGGGAAAGGGTGCGGCTACGCAGACGCTTCGCTATTTGGAGACCCTGACCATCTTCACATTCAGACTGTACATTTGTCTAAGAGGATGCTATGGAAACATTAGACATCCCTGCCTCATCCTCTGTGTCACCCCAACTGGAGGGTGAGGCCAGGGCATAAAATAGGTTATGTATGGGTGTGCAGGGGAAGCAGATCTTTGCCCCTATCCTTAGTTTGTCTCCTTCGTTTTCTTGCAGGAACCTGAATAAATTCCTCCATCAGAGGTGGGGGTGGGGGTGGAGGGGGCATGGGGGAGGGAGTCACTGAAGTGGAAGGATCCTTAGCAAGGGAAACATCCATGAGATCGGCAGAACCCTCCACTGTTGGAGGTGTGGCAGCCCCCTGGCTCTCAACAGCGAGAAAGGGAGAGGCAAGATCAGGGATTATGCCATCAGAAATCAGTGACTGCCCTCTAGGAGCGTCCTGTGTTTGGCCTTGATATATGATCGCATCTTGATTGAGGCCATCAGTTCTGTTATGGAATGCCCAAGGGCAATCCCAAAAGGAGTGGCCCTGTTCATTATACAAATTACAGTGATATGGACTGGGGCAATCTTGCAGAAGATGGCCATATTCTAAGCAACCTGAGTATTGGACTGCATCACAGATACTGTAGAGCTGAGATGAGTTCGGGCTCCGCACTTGTGGCACATTTTGTGCTGCCTCAGGTAGAAGCAGATCCCTTTATCCCTACCTATGGGCCCTATGCACAATTCCAACAAGCCCGAAGAAACCGGGCACGTAGGGATCATTCACAGGAATTCTATGGAGCGGGGCCCCCAATGGCATGCACCATCGTGGCACACAACAGTTGCGTGCCCAATCCCCTGGCCATGTGGAGAGCAATATACTGGGGGTGGGCTGGGGGCGTGGCAGCACTATCAGCCATTCACAAAGGCACATAGTGCAGCCCGCAAGGGTGCGGAAGAGGGCGCAGGTTACAGCAGTGGGGACTCTGCTGTAACTCACTGTGCACCCCAAAGGACATAACCTGCCTGTCACAGTGGGATGGAGTGAAGACCTTCCATGCCACCCCAGCCCAGTAGGCAGCAGGAAAGGGCTGGGGCAGCCAATCTGGTGGGTATGGGGGATGGGATGGGCAGTTGGTGCTGGTGGGGGGTGACACTCCTACCACTGGGGGTGCAGGGGCACTGGGATCAGGGGTGTGCCTTCCATTCTGTTCCTGGTAGGGCATTTACATGGGGCTCATGGGGGGTACCCCATCAGACAGGGCACGGGGGTACCTCATCGGGAAGGGCACAGAGAACTCAGAGTGTGTGGCTACATCGACTGTGGGATGGGGGCAGAGTCCTCCTGCTGGGGGTCCTGCAGTGCACTAGGAGGGTGCTCTGTAGCAAAGGCTGAGCTAGGGGGTACACTGGATGATGGGGTCATGCCACGCGGGTCCGAGTGCCTGCAGTAGGCATTTGCACACCTGGACCCATGCCTGTTCACATAAGGGATCCATTGTAGGACCCTGGATGGGCATCCTGTTAGTTGTCCACCTGGGTCTGCAACTCCGCCCCATCCAACCTGCATGGTCCTGTGCACCGGGGGGAGGGGTCATGGACGGGTAGTCACCAGTTGTGAATACAGGCATGTGCACTCCTGTCTGTGGGTGCAAAGCTACGTAGGCGGGGTATGAGCCTTTTGCATGTACCTCTGCCCCATTCATGCATAGTGGCCTATACAAAAACTACCTGGTAGGTGTTCAATACCAGTGGCTGACTGGTGTAACTAAACGTTAAGTTTCCAGCCCCGTCCAAACCTGCTCTGAGTCAATAATTGGAATTTGGATGTCTATCACCTTGCAACGTTTCCAGACCTAATACAAAATTTCTGAGATGTTTACGCACTCATTGCGAAACAGAACAGTCACCAGTTTAACCATGGGTTTGGTCAGGGGGATTGCAGTAAATGGGAACCACAGAGTTGAGAGTTTAATCTTTTCATACTTTAACCAAAACCTGTCTAACATGATCAAGGTGCAAAAACGTATATCAAAAGTTTACTCCCCAACAATATGGATTACTGCATATAGGTCAGTGGCCAAAAATCCCAAAGAAAAAATAATTTTCTGATGACATAAGTCTGATCCGGGAGGTAGTCCAGCATTCCCTTATAGTGAAATCAGACAACATACCGGCGGAAGATGGGTTCTCTAACTGTGGAAAATAAGTCTGACATTTTCGTAATTGGGGGGACGAGGGGTGGTGGGGTCAGAAGAGGGGGGAGGTTCTCCCGTGCTCTGCAACTGTGGACCCTGTGAAGTCGTGGGTGTAGATACAGTGCTGGAATGTCCGAAAGGTGGTTGCTGGGCTGTTGTCTGGTGTGCAGTGTCCTGGGAAATCACAGGTGAAAGAGAAGTGCTGAGGCTATCCTTAACATCACTGTTGGCTGAGGCAGTAACAGTGGGTGGTCAGGGGGCCAGTTCTGGAACCCATGTGACCCCATCAGATGCCCACATCCATCCAGTCGCTAAGAGGGCAGCCTCTGCAGACCAAGCGTCTGCAGAATTGTGTGCTGTAGTATGTGGAATTCGGGACTCAGTCATAGTGGATACAGAAGGCTCCTTCCCATATTGCATAGCAGAGACAGGGTGTGGACTATCTGACAATCCATTTGTGGGTCGTCCAGCCAGAGGAGGCAACAGTTCAGGGACCGCGGTATCTTCAAGATCTCCTTATTCCCTACTGTCCCTCTCACTTGCTCCGCTCCGCTGACGAGGGATTGCTAGAGGTTCCCAGGGTCCGCTTAAAAACTTCTGGAGCTTGGACATTTTCTTATGCTGCCCCTACCCTGTGGAATTCTCTACCTCGTCGGATACGAAGCTGCCTGACCATTGAGAGTTTTAAGTTAGAATTAAAAATGTATTTATTTAAACAGGCATATGGAGAGTGATTTTATTGTGATTATATTGTTATTGCTGCTGTTTTATGTTATATGTATGTATTTTAATTGTTTTATTTGTACAGCGCTTTGGTTTTGAAAAGCGCTTAAAAATAAATTTTACTTACTTACAGGTGTGTTCAGGCTGGTCTGGAGGTTCAGAGCGCTGGAGTTTCCTCCTGATGCAATAGGAGGAAATGACTGACCAGAACATGGGAAATGTTTGGCAAAGAGAGCAGCCCCAGAATCCCGCTCATGGCGGGACGCAAGGCCCCTTATCTGTAGAAGCAGAAGAATTGGGTGTGGAATAGCCAGAAAAGGTGGTTGCAGCCCCACAGGCTGGGCATATGAGATGCTTTGCAGAGCTGAAACAAGCATCATGTCAGCGGATACCCCGTCTGCCTCAAGAGGCATTGTTATGAAGTTACAGGGAAAAGTCTCAAGTTAACTGATGTTGGCTTTCTCACTGTCCTGTACTGCCCTCACAAACTTTGGTGGGGTGAGTACTGAAGGTCTTATATGTTGCGGGCCAACCCAAGACCCAGCACCAGAGGAAGTAAGGAGGGGAGAAAAGGACATGTCTGCATCAGGAGACAAGGATTCGGCAGTTCTGCTCTGCTCGCCTGGTGCTCTAGCTACCTATCAGCCTGTTCCCAGTGCATCAGAATTAATGGGACACTCTCAGAGACCCACCCTGTCCGCTCTGGGGTCCCCCAGTGCTCCATCCTGGGTCCCCTACTTTTTAGTCTTTACCTAAACACCCTGCCCAGTGCCTGCGTCAGCAAAATTATTCTGTATGCAGATGATGCCGTTCTCTATGCCTCTCACCAAAATTCTGCCTCCCCCCAGGACTCTCTCCAACACACCTTCAACCAAGCAAAAAGCCTGCTCAAGGAGCACAGACTTGTCATTAATCTCAAAAAGACAAAGTCGATGCTCTTCTCCCACCATCAAAACAAAGCAAGCAATAACCCCCTCCTTATCCTCCCGAGCATGCAACACCTGCTTGAGCAAGTGCACACCTACAAATATCTTGGGATTACTTTCGACACTGCCCTCACTTTTCATTCCCACATTAATGCCTTCGCGTCTGCCACCAACACCTGGATTAGCCTCCTAAACTGTCATAGGGACTGCTATCCACCTGATGCTCTCTGATTGGCCATCACATCCTCAGTACTGTCCCTAGTGGATTATGGCCTACCAGTATATGGAGCCACTGATTACATGGCACTCAGTAAGCTCCGACTCACCCTGAACAAGGCCTGTAGACTACTGCCCAGTGCCCCCAGACTCACCCATACATGTCATCTCTGTTCCACTGCTAATCTCCTCAACCTGGTAGAATGTCTCCACTACCAAACCTGCCTCCTAGCCAAGAAAATTCTGCTCGGGCTCTCCCCCCTCCCCCCGTGGTATCTGCCTCCCTCCAACATACCTCCCCCACGGTGTCCACCTGCAGCTTGGACAAGGCCAATCTACTGGTACCCAGCACTAGGACCTCCCTAGCTCAGAGATCCTTTTGCTACAGGGCCCCTTCCTAGTTTAACATTCTCCCTGTAACCATCACTAACACTGTCAAAATTGCCTCCTTCAAAACAGCTCTTCGGAACCATCTGTTCAATACCGCAGCTGTTCCTGTCACTAATAGGCTGCTCGCATATCACTGAGTGCACTTCGACAAAGTCCTCCAGACCGCCTCCTCCACTCCCTCCCCCCCCACCTGGTTTCCTTCATTCTCCCCTGCCAGATATCTGTATTTATGTAACTTCTGTTTTATGGAATGTGCAAAATATATGTAACTATGTCTGTATACTACTGTGTAAAATCTGTGTAAATCTGTATGTCAACCTACTGTAATATTGTAACATTGTTGTCCTCTCTGTAATGAGGTACCTTTGTAAATGAGCCTGTGGTTCAAAGGTTGCAAATCGAATTATACAAACAAAAAAATTAAAAAGTTCGAGCAAAAGTGTCCTCGCCAGGTAAGAGGTCCTGGGCAACTAACAAATGAGATGAATTTGAGCCCTCAGTCTGGAATGGAATATCAGTGGGCTCAAGCATATTATCAGTGCCAGAAGTCTGTAAAGGAAATTGGCCTTGTGTCGGCTTACCTGCCAATCTTGTCAGTATGAAGGATGCCGCAGTCAGCCAGGTCTTCTGCAAATTCCAGAAGGGCAGATGTGTGTGAGTGTTACCTAAAACTTCTACTTGGGGAGTTGTATCATGTGACTCTTTCTAAAGCAGCACAGAGCTGGAATTGCTGAGTTTGTCAGTTCTCTGCCCCCTCCCCAATATGGGAAACAGGGAGGGATTCTGAGCAGAAGAGAAACTGGGGGTGGGGTGATGTGGGAAGAGGATGGAAAACAAACATGGAATGGAGGGATGGTATATATTATGAAATGGCTGGTCAAAATTCTCAACTTTGGCTGGCCAAAACCCCATTCAGCCAAATGATACCTCAGTATGTAATTCCATTCTGAAAGCAGGTCATGGCATCAATCAACAAAATCAAAATGGCCAGCCCGATGATGCAGAGGGCTGAGATGCTGTAAAAGCACCATACCTCTCCCACGCCATCGACCGGAGTTTGGAAACGAGCTCAGGTTGCCAAGGGTTTTGGGGGGCTGGAAGAGAACTGAGGAATTGCCTGGCTGCTCCCTTTTCCCATACTGGGGTGGTGAGTCATACCTGCTCTTGGCTGCCACCCAGTGGAGGCCTGGTGGTAGTGCCGGCACTCGGGTGGCTTACAAAAGTCAGGTGGGTGGAAGGGGTTGGTGGTTCCGAAGGGCATGTGCACCTTCATGAGCATGCATAGAAACATAGAATCTGACGGTCTACCTAGTCTGCCCATTTCCCTACCTGATGGATAAGCTGAAGATTCTAGTTAACCAAAAACTTATAGCTTACAACAGCATCCTTCGTGTTGGCTGTAGCCTTGAGGGAGAGAAACGTTGGAGGAAAATGGCAAGGAGGCTGGGCTACATGAAGCCCTGCCAGAGGTGCTGCTGCCTGCCCTGTCGCTCCACTAGAGGACTTCTGGATGAGAGCCTCTGGAGGGGGGGATGGCCCTCCTTCCCCTGGCCTCACATCAAGGGGAAATCCATGGGAGATGTAACCCTCAGACAGAGAAAGGCAGTAAGGCTGGCTGACAGCACCCAGGGACAGGGCTGAAACAGCCACCCAGTCAGCCCGAGAGGATAAAAACCTTTATAAAATGAAAATTAAATTGGCTCCATTTCATAGTCACAATAATACACTTCAAGGTGTGCAATACAATGGGATATTATCCATTCTCATGTTGTTAAAGTCACTTGGGCAGTGCCCTCATACCTCACAACGCACCTGGAGTGTGACAATATCCCATAATATCGCACACCATGTCATGTATTATTGCCTAATTAATTCTTCCCCCCTCCGATGGCTCTCTTTCTTTTATACAAGTGGTTTCTGTGCAGCCTTAGAGTGTGAGAGCCATGCCCCAAAGGAAGCTATAATATCTAGTGGATTGAGCACCAACTTGGAATGGGGACTGGGAGATTACAGGGTGAAACCCCGCTAGAGCCAAATACTCACTGCGTGACCTTGCACAAGCCACTTCACCTCCCAGTGCTTCAGTCCACCCCAGCTGATGAAATGGGTAGCAGCAGGACCCCACAGAAAATGAGATGCTCCATCTCAGCTTGGCTATCCAAGGTAAATAAATCGTTAAAAAAAATAATAATAAAAAGTCAACATTTTTGGCACCCTAAGAATTCCAGTAAGAACCCTCTTATGGCATTAAGAGTCTTGTGGGGGGGGGGGACATATAATATTTTATGGACTGTGTGTGCAGGGGCAACATTTTTAATATTTAAAACAAATACACCAAACATGTCCATTCTACAGGGAAACTGCAAGAGGCACTTTGCAGAATACAAGTGCGTCACACACTGTGTAACAGAGCACTCCAACTGGTCAGGAACGTGACCTTACTCTACAGTATAATGAGTAAAGGAGAGAAAAGCAACATGGAAATCTACTCAAGCTTGCTGAGTTCAGATCATCCTGACCAGACAAAATTGTGATCCTTTCCAATCTGACATCTGCAGTCGAACATGCTACAGTTATTGTATTATAGATGAAACCCTGATAAGTTCAAATCACCGTGACAGGACCAAGCTGAGGCCCCATGCAGTACAAGATGTTCTCCCGTCTGACTGCGTTATGCTCATTCAATTTCACTCATTTATTTGGAATGATTTTTTTTTCCACCAGGCAGCTCGACTGAGATGCAGCAGCATCTTGTTTTATGAGGAGGATGTCACAAGTAGAGGCACACATTTAACATGATGACAGGATCTGAGGACAAAGCACATAAGCAAAGCGAGCAGTGACAAACTACTGATGGTGCTTCATGTTTCTGTTAAAATGAATGCAGTTACTGACAGACCGCGCAAAGTCTCCATTAATTAATGAGGTAAACATTTCCAGTGTTTGCTGAGACAAATCTGTGAGTTATTGGTGCACAACTGTCAGTTACTGGGAATATTCTGTGAGTTAGTGGGGCACACCTGTCCATTACTGGGACAAATCTGAGAGATAGTGGTGCACATCTGTCAGTTACTGGGATTCATCTCTGACTTAGTGGTACACATCTGTCAGTTACTGGGGCACATTTTAGAGTTATTACATTTCAGTCAATTCCTGAGGCACATGTGCAAGATAGTGGTGCACATCTGTGTGCGTCTGTGTGTTACTGGGACACATATTTGAGTTACTGGTACATATCTGTCAGTTATGGATCCACATCTTTGAGCTCGTGATGCAGATCTGGAGTTATCGGGACACACATCTGGAGTTGCTGGTAAACATTTGTCAGGTATCTGCCAGCTTGTGGTACTCACCCACATCAGTTGCTCATTAGAGATGCTTGGATAATCCAGGATGCCATCAGGATTCCCAGAATAATGGCAGTTGTAGGCCTGGATATTTTTTTTTGTCAGGAGTGAATAAAGATATGATAGGAGAAATACACAAGATGGTTAACAAGGGGGAGGTATTGCTGGTAGTGGACTTCAATCTACCAGATGTGGATTGAAGCCTCCCAGCTGCAGCAACAGTTAGAAGCAGGGAAATCCTAGACACCATGCAGGGGGCATTCCTTGGGCAACTGGTTAAGGAACCCACTCAAGGAGGGGGGGTGATACTGGACCTGGTAATTCAAACGGGGACAGTATCGCTGACATCACAGTCATCTGGCTTCCAGTGATCATTGTATGGTGTGGTTCAATATAAGAACTGGGTCAGAAGCAAACCACACTAAGACAAGGGTCCTGGAAGAATTTTAAGAAAATGAGAGAGTGCCTCAGGAAAGCTGTAGCAGGGATAGGAGAAATGAGTGGGATAGAGAAAATGTGGGCAAAAATAAAAAGGCCATTGAGAAGGCAAAAAGCCTCTGTGTCAGGCAGGTCACAAAGAGGAAGAGAAGAAAGAGACCACTATGGTTCTCCAAGGAAGTGGCGGAGAAAGTAAGGGCAAAGAAGCTAGCATTCAAAATAAAGGTACAAGTTAACACAGAAGAAAGAGGATAGGGAGGGATATCAGGAGAAACAAAGGGAGACAGAGAAAGTGGTTAGGAGCACAAAGGAACAAATGGAGGAGAACACTGTTACGGCAGTAAAAAAGAGGGATAAAACATTTTATTTATTTATTTAGTTTTTGTTGACCGGGTAAGTGCACTAGACAAATCCTGCCTATTTTCAGGCACGACCCGGGGGAGAAGGATACAGATGAATTCCAACTGACCTTGAACCAGATTAAGCTGTTGGTGGTATTTTTTTTAGTGAATGAGGGAAATTTGGCCAGGACACCGGGGAAAATTCCCTACTCTTTTGGATAAGTGCCATGGGATCTTTAACATCCACCTGGACTACCACCAATCCCAGCAGATGGGACCTCGGTTTAACGTCTCATCCGAAAGACGGCACCTCAGAAGTGCAGCACCCCTCTCATGCTGCACTATAGTGTCAGTATTGGGATATTAACACAAGTGCCAGATGTGGGAACTGAACCCACAGCCCTCTGATCTCCCGGCCTCAGAGGTGAGTGTGCTACCTACTGAGCCACTGACAGTGACACATTCTTTAGGTATCTAAGCGAAAAGAGGTAAAACAAGGCAGGGATAGTAAGACTAAAAGGGGAAGGAGGGGGCTGGGTGGAAGAGGACCAGAAGAAAGCAGACATATTAAACAAGTACTTTTGCTCAGTATTTACAAAGGAAGGGGTAGATGATGGGCCATGGATATGGGAAAGTGGCATAAATGGAAGGGAACTGGACACTAGCCCTTTTACAGAGGAGAAAGTCCACAGGGAACTAGCACAACTGAAAGTGGATAAGGCAACAGGGCCAGACAGGATTCACCCCAGGATACTGAGGGAACTTAAGGAGGAGCTGACGGCACCTCTGACAGCCCTGTTCAACCTATTACTGGATACAGGGGATGTCCCAGGGGACTGGAGGAAGACAGATGAGGTTTCACTTCACAAAAGTGGGAATAGGGAGGAGGCAGGAAACTACAGATCTGTAAGCCTGACTTCAGTGGTGGGCAAAGTTATGGAATCACTACTGAAAAGAAAGTTTTGTGGAATACCTGAAGACCAGTGGATTACAGGATCCAAGGCAGCACGGGTTCACAGTGGGAAGATCGTGCCAAACAAACCTGCTCAAGTTCTTTGACTGGATGACCAGGGAAGTGGATCCGGGAGGGGGCAGTGGATGTGGCCTACCTGGATTTCAGTAAGGCCTTCAACACAATTCCACACAGAAGGCTGGTAAACAAGCTGGGCAGCCTGGGAGTGAGCCCAAAGGTAGTAAAATGGGTATGAAATTGGCTAAGTAACTGGAGTCAGAGGGTGGTGGCAAATTGGGTACACTTAGAAGGTGGCACAGTGACCAGCAGGGTGCCACAGGGGTCAGTACTAGGACTGGTCCTCTTCAGTGTCTTCATTAGTAACATCACAGAGGGGAGAAAAGGAGAGGCATGCCTGTTCATGGATGACACAAAAGTCTGCAACAGAGTGGACACACTGGGGATGGTGGAAAGAATGAGAGGCGATCTGAGAAAGCTGGAAGACTGGTCAAAAATTTGGCAGCTGGACTTCAACACCAAAAAAAAGTGCAAAATTATGCACATAGGGTACAAAAACCCAAGGGCATTGTAACAAGCAGGGGGAGCTGGTGACAACCACAGAACAAGAAAGGGACATGGGGTTATCATAACTGATGACCTGAAGGTAGCAAAGCAGTGTGATAAGGCAGTGGGAAAGGCTAGTAGAATGCTGGGGTGTATAGGAAGGGGTATCACCAACAGAAAGAGGGAGGTAATGTTACCCCTGCATAAACAGATGGAGAAACCCCACCTGGAGTACTGTGTCCAGTACTGGAGGCCCCATCTCCAGAAGGGCATAGATTGGCTGGAGGCGGTACAGAGGAGGGCAACCAGAATGGTGCATGGCCTGCATCAGATGCCCAACGAGGAAAGACTAAAGGCATTAAATATGTATTCATTAGAGGAAAGGAGGGGAAAGAAGAGACATGATAGAAACATTCAATTACCTCAAAGGTATTAATAAGGTATAGGAGGGTGGCATCTTACACAGAAAAAGATGCTTAGGAACAAGGGGTCATGATATGAGGCAGGAGGGGGAGTCTCAGAGGGAATGTGAGGAAATACTTCTTCATGGAAAGGGTGGTGGACATATAGATAGACACAAGGGGACTCTAGTAACAGGGCTGGGGGAATTAAGTCCAGAGATCAGTTAGGGTCTGCGGCGGCACAGTAGCTAGGAAATTTAGAGCAGACTGGGTGGGCCAAGCGGTTCTTTTCTGCTGACAACTTCTGTGTTTCTGTGTTCTTATCTATGACCCATTGGTCTTGTAGGTTTCTCTCTGCTTCATTACATGCTTTTTGGAAGAGACCTGCAGACTAGGTAATACTACCATGGCCCACTCTTAGATTAGTGCTCCTTTTCAGCAGCTAAACTGACACGAAGAGACAGTAATGTTCACTTAGATCTTAATTCGGTGAGACATGTGTGTGAGAGAGAAAGTAGCTATTTCTTATTGACCTTTATCATGATTTAAATCAATAATCCAGGACATGTCCCACAGATGTCTGAAAATGACAGAGCTTTCCCATAACCTAATTCACTACAGGCTGTGGAAGGAGCAGAATGGAGACAATGCAAGGTGCAGAAGGAGCAGGCCAGTGAAGGTGAGGTGTCCCTTAACATGATGCTGCAAGCAGACCTTGCTATGCCCATTAATCTACGTATTTTTCTTGTAATAAACTCTTATCATCCACACTGAAAAAAAAAACATTTATAAAATGGGGTTTAAGAAAGTGACCAATCTAAAAGCTTCACTGGTCAAAACACATCACTTGATCATTGATTAATGCTTATCGAACTAAATCTCTTTGTGACAGGAAAGTTAAAGGGCTGACCCACAGGTTCTGCATTAGCGATGGCCAGAATGGATTCTTAAAGCAGCAGTGCAACAAAAGTGGGCAAAAAGTGTGACCTTACCTTTTTTTCATTATAGAGGATCGCAGCACCTTCCACTTTTATTTGGTGGCAGAAGTTACTGGTTACACCTGGCAAGGGTTAAGATCAAGAAATGATACAAATCTCATGTTGCACAGTATAGCAGGTACCTAGAAAAATAGATTTGGCAGGTATGCTAATGTTTTGATTATCATAGCTGAAACTAGCTTTTAGGAAAAACACTTTTCGTTGCATTGCTGCTTTAAAACAAACCAAAAAGAATTTTCTAGAACTGGTTAAGTTTTGAAATTATGATCCAAACAGAACATCCTTGTAAAGAACAGTTCTAGAAGTTCTAAATGCAAATGTATAATTAGCATGTCATCACCATATGATTAATATGGAAAATGTGTAAAAGAACCTGTTCAAAGGATCTGGAATGGTTACTCCATCCGTTGACAAATGTATACCTCTTAACAAATCTAAATAAGGTCGCACTTTATTTTAAATGTCAGTTTCAGTGTACCTGCAAGGTAGGTAATCATTAACTACATGCAACAGGGGTAATTACACTGTAGTTACACATTTGTTGCATGTAACTGCATTGCAATTGCTGTGCAGTTACACTGTAACTACAATGTAGCTAAGGAAACTTAAAGAGCATCTGACACCTTCAGGAGAACTTTAACAAAACATAATATATAGACATAGTTCAGCTTGTATTTCATATTGGTTCTGTATTCTTCCTCCCCATCATTTATTACTGGTGTAATTTGCATAGAAACAGGATCTTTGCTCCTGAGGTCATAATGCACTGCTTGTGACATCACAGTTACTCCCATGGCAACATATTGTGATGTCATAACAGAGGATTATGACTTGAAGCAGAGAGTAAGCTAAAGAGGTAGATGAACTCTAAGGGATAAAGATCATGTATTCATGCAAATTTCCTCAGTAATAAATAATGGGGAGGAGAAATCTATAGAATATATAGGGAATGCAGGCTGAATTGTACCTAAATATAATATTTTTCAGTTTTCTTTGAGGCGTCAGCAGCTCTGTTACCCTAAATAATATTCTTCTTGTAAGGAATCAACAGTGTGGATTGTAAAGAACTGTTCATGAGGAAACAAGGGTGCAGTAACTAGAGGACACAGGTGGAGTTTCATGAGAGGTAGGGGATTCTGAGGGACATGAGAAAGTCCTTCTTCATGGAGCAGGTGATGGACGAATATTATACACTAACCAGAGAGGTGGCTGAAGCCAAGACTATGACAGGGTTTAAACTGGGGTTGGGGAGAACAAATATAAGGAAAAAGTGAGACCCACAGGCGCAGGGGAAGGGGGAGTCAGTCAGCCACTTGGCCTATCAGATCTCTAAAATCAGTCTGACATGAAGCAGAGCATGGATATAGGCAGGGAAATGGGCAGATTGGATGGACATCGAGCTCCTTTTCTGATGATGCAATCTACATTTCTATGATATATCCAGATGCAAATGGAGGCAGTGTGGTATAGTGCTTAGAGCATTGGTTTGGGAAATGGGAGATCACAGGTTCAAACCCCACTAATGCCAAATGCTCACTGTGTGGCCTTGGTAAGTCACTTAACCTCCCAGTGCTCCAATCTGTCCAGACACATAAATGGGTAGAAGCATGACCCCACTGGAAATGAGATGATGCATCTCAGCTGGGCTATCCTGGGAACTAGATTGTAAACAAAAAAGATGCAAATACGGTACCTAATGGGAATTTGGCTGTATTAAAGATATTTGGTAACTCTACCTATAACCATTACTTCAAAGTTGTTAACAGTCCCCAAACATAAAGCACGAGATTATGTGATTCAGTATGCTCCCAGCACGTCTGTACATTCTGAAACTAAGGAGTGTCTGAAAATGGCCCTATGTAACCCAGCCCATCTCCTGGTCAAACAACAAATAAATAAATATACTGCATTTTGGACTCCACAGCATCACAGTGACACATTTACAGTGCTGCGTCAATACAGCACCAGATTTTGGTGACTGTCATATTTGGTGACCTCTCTACAGGGGGCTGTGCCACCCATGCCCCCCCCCAACACCCCTTACTAAATATATAAACTCTGGAGGGGGCAGACCTCAGGGAGGGCACAGAAGTTTGTTGAATATGTTAAGTACATCAGGAGCGAAGGAAGACTAAGGAGGGATAGTGAGGCTTAATAAAGGGAGGGAGGGTGGGCAGAGGGTGACTGTGAAAAGGCAGAGATACTAAACAAATATTTTTGCTCAGTATTTACAAATGAAGAGAGGGAGGTACCTAAAACAAACAATAGAAACACTCTGGATACAGAAGTTGATACCAGCCCATTTACAGAAGAAAGGGTTCTGAATGAACTCTTAAAACTTAAGGTGGACAAAGCAATGAGGCCTGATGGGATTCATCCCAATTCTAAAAGAACTAAGGGTAGAACTAGTGACACCACTGACTACCCTCTTTAACAAATCATGGGAAGATGGGTGGTACCTGAGGACTGGAGGAGGCAGATGTGATTCCCTTCACAAAAGTGGGAGCAGGGCAGAAGCAGGAAACTACAGACCTGTTAGTTTAACCTCAGTGATAGGGAAAATAATGGAATCACTTCTGAAGGAAAGAATTGTCAGTACCTAGAGGCCAGAGGGCACAGGACCCAAGGCAGCATGGATTCACAGTGGGAAGGTCATGCCAGATGAATCTAATAGATTTCTTTGATTGGGTGACCAAAGTAGTAGATCAGGGAGGGGCTGTGGACATGGCCTACCTAGACTTTAGCAAGGCATTTGACTCAGTCCCGCACAAAAAATTAATATACAAGTTAGCCAGCCTGGGAGTGGGTCCCAAGATGATAGCTTGGGTAAAGAATTGGCTGGAGAATAGGACACGGAGGGTAACAGTAAATACAGTCCACTCTGAAGGAAGGGGGTTACTAGTGGGGTACCGCAGGGTTCAGTATTAGGACCGGTCCTCTTCAACATCTTTATAAGCGACATTGCAGAAGGACTGGAAGGAAAAGTATGTCTCTTTGCAGATTACACAAAGATCTGCAACAGAGTTGATGCACAAGGTGGGGTGGAAAGGATGAGAAGGGACTTGGCAAGGTTAGAGGAATGGTCAAATGTATGGTAGCTTAGAGTCAATGCTAAGAAGTGCAAGGTAATGCACCTGGGAAACAAAAACCCAGGGGAAGAGTACACAATGGAGGGTGAGATACTAACAACAACAAAAATGGAAAGGACCTGGGGGTAGTCATATCAGATGACTTAAAGGTGGGCAAGCAATGTGAGAGGGCAGTAGGAGGGTTGGGGGATACTGGGATGCTCAGGAGAGGCATCACCAGTAGAAAACAGGAAGTTGTTATCCCTCTGTACAAACAGCTGGTGAGACCCCATCTGGAGTACTATGTGCAGTTCTGGAGACCCAGTCTCCGCAAGGACATAGACAAGATGGAAGCTGTCCAGAGAAGGGCAACTAAAATGGTGCAGGGTCTGCACCAGAAGACATATGAAGAGAGACTAGAGGAGCTTAATATGTATAGTCTCAAGGAAAGGGAGGGGGACATGATAGAAACTTTCAAGTACCTCAAGGGAATCAACAAAGTTCAAGAGGATAGCATCTTTCAAAAAAAGAGGTGTGCAAGAACAAGGGGGCACAATTTGAAGATGGGGGGGGCTCAGAGGTAATGTAAGGAAGTATTTTTTCACAGAGGGTTGTGGATGCATGGAACGGCCTTCTGGAGGAGGTTGTGGAGTCAAAAGCAGTGGTTGAATTCAAGCATGCATGGGACAGTCATAAGGCAATTCTAGGTGGTGGGGCTAGAAACAAGTAGGCTGCTGGTTAACTAGGATCTGCAGCTTATCCATTAGGTAGGGAAATGGGCAGACTGGGTGGGCCAAGTGGTCCTTATCTGCCGTCAAATTCTATGTTTCTATGTCAGTCACCAAAATCTGGCGCTGTATTGACGTGGCACTGTAAACATGTCACTGTTGAGATGGTATACGCCGCCTTTTGCACTTTGAGCTTGAGCCACTCACAGGTTCTTTTATCTGATTGGCTGATCTCAGTTGGGAGGGTATACTACTAAATGCTCACATTTCACAGCACCTCAGCCTTTCTGCGCTTTAATCTTTTTCACCCTCAAAGATGTCTCCGAGGCAGGGTTAACTCCTTTTTGCCCTCAAAGTTGCCTCCGAGGCATGGTTAACTCTTTTTTGCCCTCGAAGTATCGTCTGAGGCAGAGCTGCCATGGAAGCAGGGCTTTACTATTGCACATACTCTTTACTTTAAGTAATGTGACTTAGTCCCCAGGCCCAAGAGCTGCAGTTAATTGCACTATCAGCTGGAAGTGTAGAGGAAAGATTGACAGACTGATAAACAAGTGACTATGGACCATTTTTTCAAAGTCCTTAAGTCCACCCTGTGTCCAATGATATTTTCAGAGGGGCTGTGTTAGCCCCATGTCCCTGGATGCAAGTGGGTAAGTGGCAGCAATATGTTTTACATCCAACAGGGACACCTGTGTAACCCCCGGACCCCTGCCTTTTTGCAAAAACGACAGGTGGCATGCTGTTGAAGCTGACAGCAGTACCTGGTGGGGACTGGGTTCGGGGAGGATGAGGTTACTCGGCACAGGGGACCTAGGTTTGGCTACTCTGCACAGGGGCACCCAAGTAAATCCGAACACAGGAAGCAATAACTGTAATGTCCAGAACCAGGAATGGGATTCTACAGTGTGGCTTTTATTCACATCCAAGCTGAACAAACAAAGCATAGATGGACCCCCACGGGGCTACATTCCTGGTAATGCAGATTAGAGACAACAGAACACTTCTTTACTATTTACAGCCCTCAGGCTCTGAACCCACCAGGCACACAGCCCGGACTTGCACGCAGCTTTGGGTGCACAGCCTGACTTGTACACTACTTGGGTTTTCCCCACTGGCCCGGCTCCCCCGCCAGCCACTTGATCCACGGTCCATTTTGGGAAATGAACCAGTTTTCCTATTGTGGCTCCCAAACCACCTTAGAGCCTTGACTCCTAGAGGAATTTTCCTTCCAATCCCACGTCTCAGGTACTTCCCTCATCACTGGCCAAGTGCATGAAGGCAAAGTAGAAATCCACAGAACAAATCCGTAGAGGTGGACCTGGTCACTAAAGATGGGGGGTCTCCCACGTCAAGCTCCCACAATCCATACCCGGCCATTTCTCTGGAAACTAAACAACTCTTTTCTGAAAGCTTGGCAATGTAGATTACTGGGTAGATGTATGTCACATCTCCTCTACATGTCTTGACTTCCACTATGTGCTGGATTTGAACATACTTTTACTTTTGGCTAAGCCTAGTACTCTAGGCCTCCCACTACTTCAGTAGTCCACTCTCCAGTATCACACAAGTCCCAGGGTGAAAACATGGGCCCTTTAGAAAGAGAAGAAACTCACCCTCCGGTTGCAGGTGCCCCACAGGCGATTTACAAATCTTCTTGTTTCCCCAAAACTCTGGAACAAATAAGGCAGCTTCTCCACTAGTAGAAAAACCAGGGGGTTGCCCTTGGAATATGCAGGAAACCTTTTCCTACCCCATCCCCTGAGGGATTAGGCATTGAGACCTGAATCAGTGGTCTCCACCACTTCAAACTATCTTCTGTGTCTCTCTTAAGGTGGAAACACACACCTTTTTTCTGAATGGTAGCCCTATGTCAGGGCTGAGGCTCCAAGAGCCTAACCAGAGCTGCTGTGCTGCTCTCTCAGCAAGCTCCAAACTCCAACTGACCTACAGACTACTGTTCAAACCTCCCAACATTCTATTCCAACTCCCTGCTGCAGATTCCATTGTGGCTCATGCAGCTGCGACAGTTCTATGGTGATGTCATCCCTCAGTCTCAGCTGAGACTGAGAACAGAGTGAGACAGTGTGAAATCCATTTAACTGGAGTTTCACAAGCTGCCTTCCCTGCCTACCACTAGGTCTTACTGGGATTCTAGTAACCCTGGGTAACAAGGGGGTTACACCTGCATCTAGGGACTCTGTGTGTTTAGACAATCTTTTAAATGGTCTAAGTGACATTGGAAAAAGTGGATGGCATGTCTACTGTTGGGCATATGCTGCCAGAATCTGGAGACAAGCATCACAGATAGGCTGCACCTATTGCATCACAGCAGGGTCAGAGGCAGTCTTTTGAAAATACAGCTCCAAAGGTTTGTATGTAGGGTGGAGCCCATGGTTTTGTATTATTGGTACGAGGCCAACATTTGAATCTTACCAGGGAATTCTACAATTTAAAAATAAAACTGATTTTTTTTTTTTTAGTTGGAATTTCATTTACAGTCATGATCCATGGTGACGTGGAGTCAAAATAGCAAATATTCAGAAAAGAGGACTTAAGGTCATAAAATGAAAGGTTAAAAGAAAGCTGAACAGAGACATGAACTGGTAGCAGATAAACCTGCCATATGTTAACCCAAATTGATTTAAACAGTGCAATAATGGGTTTGTAGAATTACAGTGCATATAAAGTTACACACAATGTTCTCCAAATGTGGTTGTATATCAAAGATTTTTAAAGTTAACTTAAATGTTTGCATTTGTTGAGAGATAAAGGTTATGAAGCTCAAAGTGAATGTTTGCAATTGCCTTTAGAGATAATTAACTGACGGGTTTTTACAAAAAGTATAAATATTACACTTGGTTTTGCAATTGAGGGTTAATAATAGGAAACATCACTGAGAGTAACCTGAATGACACTACACCTCATCCAGATGGACAGGATGGATAATCAGAGGTCACTGAAAGGAAATGGTCTTAAGTTATTTTTATCGTATTTCTCTTTTCTCCAACTGCAGCCTTGACCTGAGGTCATCTAGCCACTGCTCCACTTCCCCTGAATGACCCCAGAGGCACATCCACAAACTGGCTAGCATATGCTGCCATACCTTCAAAAGAGACCTCCCCTAATCCCTGCACCAGGGCAGGAACCAATACCAGCATGCGACCATGCACTACGGGCCCCGCCAGGCAAGGAAGCTGTGGCCATCAAGCTGCCAGGATTAAGGCTGCCATTTTTCCTCCTTAGATCCCCTTGGAGTGCAGACATGCAATGATGTCCGAGGCATGGCATGCTGACATCCACTGCACTCCACCCCTGATTGCACCGACTCTGACAGTGCCCCCAATCATCACCAGGGGCCACTGCAGAGCTGGTGAGAGCCCTTGACCTTCCCCAGGATAGGAAAGTAGTCCTCCGTATGTTTGATTCTATCCCTCCCCTGACAACCCGGGCTCGCATCCGAACCCGGGTTGCCAGTGTAGCGTGAGGTGTGGCATCCAGCACCTCAACCATCAGTGCCACTGGGCCGGCTATGGTCTTAGGTTATTAAAAGGAAACTGGCTTATAAGCTTGCTCAGGGTCTCAGTCTATAGCACTGAGGAAGGGGGATACACAGACATCGGGAAAAAGGTATCTCAGTGTCTCCAGAAATACCGTTTTTAACTATCAAGCAGACCTATAATGAAGGGAGATAAAACTATACACAGGCCTACCAGGAACACAAAGAGCCTTAATGACAAATAAAAAAACAGAGACTAGTTATGGCTGTGGGCGGAGCCTACAGCCATATTGCTTTAGCATGAAAAGGGGTTTCCGTGGAACATATTTTTTAGTAGTTTTCAGTGTATCCCTCCATAACACTTCAAATCCCTATGGCAATTAAAAATACTGCCTTCTGAAGGGTGTTAGACAGGTAACATGGCTGCGTCTGCCTCGGCGTAGCTCTGTTGTGTCGTTCTGATTTTGTTCTCATTTTCTCTTGTTTTAGAGATGTCTAAGAAGTCTAAAGTTAAAGAAGGAGCCGGACAGAGCTTGGAGCAGACAGATAAATATTTTTTCCAAAAAAAATGGCCTTGGGGAAGCAAACTCAACAGCGTGGTGTTTTTGTCGTTCAGCTTTTATTGGGAGAAATGGCTTCCCCAGCAGCCGTAGCCCATTCTGATACACGCGTTAAGGTGAAGGCCCCTCAAAAACCAACTCTGGCCATGCTGCAACCTTTCCTAATGGAATTCCAAGCAGAAATGAAAAATACTCTTTCTGAGATTAAGGGTTCACTTACAGATATTGTATCCTGTTGTGAGAATATTTAATTGAAGGTGATGGCAGTTGAAGAGCGGATTGCTACCTCTGAGAAAAATATTGAGCAATTAGCTGCAAGAGTTTTGACTGTTGAGGGGACTATGAACGCTGCCCTGCATGAACAGATCAGTACAATGAGAAAGCTCAAGAAAATGGAAAATACCCTACTTTTAAAGAACCTGCACTTAATTGGACTCTTGGCTGCAGTTCCCGATTTGGACCTAAAAACGGAAATAGAAAAAATACATTTGTTGTCTCTCTCTCTCTCTCTCAAGACCAACCACTTCTTTTGGAGTCAGTGTTTCGACCGAAACAATAAATGGCTGTTGCCTCAGAAACATGGGCAAGGTATCTGATATGTATGTGTCTTACAGTATCTCAAAGAAATAGACTATTACAGCTTGCAAGGGTAAAAAAAGGATTTATGTTTGAAGGGATGAGAATGTACCTGTACCCGGACGTTTGTTTAATTATTCAACATTGGAGAAAACACTTTTTGACAATAAGAAGTGAATTTATACAAGCTGGTGTGCATGCAGTAATCCAGGCTCCTGCAAAACTCAAAGTGACTTTTCAGAATAAGGATTACTTCTTCTACGATGTGAATAAAGCAAAAGAATTCTACCAGAATAACATAGCATTGCCCACAGAGCTGGAATTGGATCTGGAAGAAGATCAGGAAGATGAGGAAGGTCTTGTGGATAATACACAGCATTTGCCAATATCTGAGGGAACAAACAATAAATAAAAACTGGGTTTAAAGTTTATTAGCTGCATATTATGTTGGGAATAATTTGATGGGAAGAGGGCCCTTTACATTAAGAAATAACTAATTGTTGTCATTTTTTTCTTATAGTGGGATGTAGTAAAGCTTGGAGTTGGCTGAGGGCAGACACAGCACATTTTGTTAAAGCTTTTTATCCCCCCCCAAAAAAAAATGTAAAACAGTTTGTTTTAATGCTTCTCATTGTTTTCTTAAAATTGGGGTCTATGTTATTGAGATGTATCTATTAAGATATGATTATGAAATTATTTTTTCTTTCTCTCTGAAATAAAAATAAAGTATAAAAAAAATACTCCCTTCTTTCTTTTTAGAATGATGGACACAGAACTCCAAGCTGCTTTTCTCTGAAAGCAAACGTGCACACCTTCCAAATAAACCTAAATATCTTTAAAACTATTCAAGGTGCACAAAAAAAAAAAAAAACAGTGCGGAAGTTGTTCCGGGCAAAAAGACCTTTCACATGGGGGTAGTCACTAATCTGAATTCTTTATATTTTGTAAAATATGGTCTTCTAAACAACCTCATTTTTTTTCTCTCTGAGGGAACACAGTAGGAGTTATGCCAAACATATGTAAATATCTCGGAAAGTATACAAGTTATCAATATACAACCAAAATGAAAGCTGTTCAAGACAAAATGACCTTTCAAATGAGGGTAGTCACTAATCTGAATTCATTAGATATTTTTAAATATAGCCATCCAAAAAGTGAACATTGTGAAGAAAAATGAACATTCAGGTAATCAGATGGCCACAGTTTAAAAAATGTAATTAGTGCAGCTTAATGAATAGGCTCATTGGAAAGGTATTTTTGTCATGAATAACTTTCATACCGAAGGTTTATGTGTAACGCATATACTTTTAGAGATATTTACATTTGATTGGCATAACTCCTATAAAAAAATGAAAACTGAGGTAATCAGATGGCCATAATTTAAAAAATATAATTAGTGCAGCTTAATGAATATGCTCATCTGAGAGATCTTTTTGTCCTGAACAATCTTCATATTGTTTTTTAGAGATGTTTACATTTGTTTAGCATAACTCTTATTGTACTTCTAAACAGCCTAAGTTGTGCAAATAACTATGCCACTCAAGTGAAATTCTAAACCAGACTACCTTGTTAATCTCTTGTCATGCCTAATTTAAAGTGGACAGGAATTGATTACTTATATGCAGCTGTTTGACATGTCTCTATTTTCATAAATTACATTTATACCTCTAAAGGATCCATATTTAACTGTGCCTGAATAAAAGCTGAAGCTGTCAGTTGTGTTTATATTGCTTTCTTTGTACGGACAACATTCTGTGAAGTTTCTTTCATGGAACCAAGAATTTGGAGTTTTGCCTATGTTACTTCATGATTTCAAAACCGTAGGCACTGTAATGATAACTTTCTGCTAACATTTCTGAAACCGTGAAGCCACAGAAAAACTTATTGCCATATTGCTAGCTTTTGGCAGACAGGAATCTTGCTTTCAGAGAAAAGGGCAGCTGACTAAAAAGCTAGAACTTTTCTTACTAATAGAACACTTCTATTTCAGCAGAAGTCAATGCCTGCTGGGATTAAGTGAACATATACTTTATTAGAAATGGGGGGAGGTCTCATTTAGGGTAAAAAAAAGAAAGTCAGCTTGTTTTTCTGTGTTGGGGAAAGGGGGTTGTATCAGGGAGGAGAGAAGTTAATTGAGGGTGTGGCTTAGACAGTAGAAAACCAGGTGTCTCCAATTACAGTTCCCTACTGCTAACTTTTGGAAGACAGGACTCTTGCTTTCAGAGTAAGGAGCAGCTGACTAAAAAGCTAGACCTTTTCTTACTAACCAAACGCTTCTATCTCAGCAGGAGTCAGTGCCTGCTGGGATTAAGCAAACAGATACTTTATTAGCAGTGGGAGGTCTCATTTAGGGTGAAAAAAGAAAGAAAGTCAGTGTGTTTTTCTGTGTTGGGGAAAGGGGACTGTATCAGGGAGGAGAGACGATAATTGAGGGTGTGGCTTAGGCAGTAGAAAGAACTCTCCCAAAGTCCAGTACCACTCACCACAAACTGAGATCACATTGATCTATGTTTAACAAAGCCATTTTATTGAAGGCAAACAATAGAAATGCTCTCACCCAAATGCATTATGCAGAAGCTGGAGGGGAGGAAGGCAGAACCCCACAAAACTTTGACCAGTTTTGCTAAGGCATCAGAAGGAAGCAGGGAAGGCAGTCAGAATAGCAAAAGCCCAAACTGAGGAAAAGATAGCCAACTCAGTTAAGAAGGGGGATAACACATTTTATATGTACATTAGGGAGTGAAGAAAGATCAAGGGAAGGATACTGAGGCTTAATAAAGGGAAGGTGGGCAGAGGGTGGCAGTGAAAAAGCAGGGATACTGAATGAATACTTC
Source organism: Neoceratodus forsteri (assembly GCA_016271365.2). Taxonomy (NCBI): domain Eukaryota; kingdom Metazoa; phylum Chordata; order Ceratodontiformes; family Ceratodontidae; genus Neoceratodus; species Neoceratodus forsteri. The sequence goes on along the minus strand of JADMNL010000024.1, from coordinate 119,551,013 downwards.
TGCTCAGTATTCACAAAAGAAGGGGAGGGGGAGGTACCTAAACCAAAGAACAGAAGCGCTCTGGATGGGGGGGGTCAATACTGGCCCATTCACAGAAGAAAGGGTTCTGAAAGAACCCTTAAAACTGAAGGTAGACAAAGCAATGGGGCCTGACGGGATTCACCAAAGAATTCTAAAAGAACTAAGGGTAGAACTAGTGACACCACTGACTAACCTTTTTTAACAAATCATGGGAGGATGTTGTGGTACCTGAGGAAAAGACAGAGGCAGGAAACTACAGACCTATTAGTTTGACCTCAGTGGTAGGGGAAAATGATGGAATCACTTCCTAAGGAAATAACTGTTGAGTTCCTAGAGGCCGGTGAGGCACAGGACCCAAGGCAGCATGGATGTGCAGTGGGACGGTCACGTCAGACAAATCTAATAGATTTCTTTGACTGGGTGACCAAAGTAGTAGACCAGGGAGGGGCTGTGAACATGGCCTACCTAGACTTTAGCAAGGCATTTGACACAGTCCCACACAAAAGATTAATATGTAAGTTAGTCAGCCTTGGAGTTGGTCCCAAGGTGGTAGCCTGGGTAAAAAATTGGCCGGACAACAGGACACAGAGGGTAATAGTAAACAGAGTCCACTATGAAAAAAGTGGGGTTATTAGTGGGATACCACAGGGTTCAGTACTGGGACCGGTCCTCTTTAATGTCTTTATAAGTGACATTGCAGAGGGACTGGAAGGAAAAGTATGCCTTTTTGCAGATGACACAAAGATCTGCAACAGGGTTGATACACAAGGTGGGGTGAAAAGGATGAGAAGGGACTTGACAAGGTTGGAAGAATAGTCAAATGTATGGCAGCTTAGATTCAATGCAAAGAAGTGCAAAGTAATGCACCTGGGAAACAAAAACCAAGGGGAAGAGTACCCAATGGGAGTGAGATACTAACAACAACAAAAATGGAAAGGGACCTGGAGTAGTCAAATCAGATGACCTAAAGGTGGGCAAGCAATGTGAGAAGGCAAGAAGGACGGCTGGTGGAATACTGGGATGCATAGAGAGAGGCATCACCAGTAGAAAACAGGAAGTTGTTATTCCTCTGTACAGACAGTTGGTGAAACCCCATCTGGAGTACTGTGTGCAGTTCTGGAGACCCCATCTCTGCAAGGACATAGACAGGATGGAGGCTGTCCAGAGGAGGGCAACTAAAATGGTGCAGGGTCTGCACCAGAAGACATATGAAGAGAGATTAAAGAAGCTTAATATGTATACTGTCGAGGAAAGGAGGGAGAGGGGGGACATGATAGAAACTTTCAAGTACCTCAAGGAAATCAACAAAGTCCAAGAGGGTATCATCTTTCAGAAAAAGAGATGTGCAAGAACAAGTGGGCACAATTTGGAGATAGAGGGGGGACTTTTCTGACGTAATGTGAGGAAGTATTTTTACATGGAGAGGGTGGTGGATACATGGAACGGCCTTCCTGAAGAGGTAGTGGAGTCAAAAACAGTGGGGGAATTCAAGAATGCATGGAACAGACATAAGGCAATTCTAGTGGGGGGGTAGGAGGAAGTATGCTGTTGGTTAACTATGATCTGCAGCTTATCCATTAGATGGGAAAATGGGCAGACTAGGTCGGCCAAGCGGTCTTTATCTGCCGTCAAATTCTATGTTTCTATGTATTGGTCCTTTTAACACAAGATCCACAGAAATAGATGATTTGATACCTTTTATTGGACCAACAGAGTTGTTACAAAAGAACACAGGTGCTTTTAGCTTTTGGATTACACAGAATAATTCATCAGAAAACACTGGCAGTTGTTTTAGAAGAACATATTTTCTCAAAACCCAGATCATATAAAAAAAACAGATAAAAAGTTGTTAAGGACCCCATTGGTTAAAACTGCATTAAAAAACCAACATACCCACATAAAACAGAAACATTTTCATCAAAAGAAAGCTATCCCAAGGTCAAATGACTCTGACTTGAAAGTTCACTCCCTGAGAAAAGCTATAACCCAAATGAAGCTTTATTTTAAAACACTCTGTGTGCGTTTGTGCTAGTATAAGTAAATAACAATGATTAAAAACTACAAGGAAAATAAGCTTAAAGAGCACCTGACAATTTCAGGAGAACTTTAACAAAACATAATATTTAGATAAAGGTCAGCTTGTATTTCACATTAGTTCTTTATTCCTCCTCCCCATTATTTATTATGAACATACGCACATACGAAATTTGCCAGGAGATAAAGGCATAGAGGTCTATCAAGTCTGCTCGAATGTGCAGCTAGCACCCCTTATTCTGGAGCTGCCCCTCCCTTCCACCCTTCCCCTTCATTGACCCTCCCCCTTGTCCTGTCCCATCCCCTTTTGAAGCAGTCCACTGTTCTACTGGATACTACTTCTGCAGGTAACGCATTCCACCCAGCCAGCACCCTCTCTGTAAAAAAGTGTCTCCTCATCTCCCTCCTGAACCTTCCTCCCTCCAGTCTCATATCATGGCCCCTGGTGTCCCTCCCCTCCCTTACTTTGAACAGCCCCTCTGTGCCTGTCTTGTTTATTCCTTTCATGTACTAAAAGGTTTCAATCATGTCCCCCCATCCCTCCTCTCCTCCAGTGAGTACATGTTCAATTCCCTCAGCCTCCTCTCGTATGATAAGTCCCCCAGCCTACTGATCATCTTTGTCACCCTGTGCTGCACCCCCTCCAGTAACTTAATGTCCCTCTTCAGTTATGGGTGCCAGTACTGCACGCAGTACTCCAGGTGCGGTCTAACTAATGACCTATGCAGTGGCAGAATCACCTCCTCCCTCCTCGAGGATATACCCCTTGAAATACAACCCAGCATTTTGTTGGCCTTTGCAGCTGCCTTCCTAAATTGTGCCCAGTTGTTCACTGACCCTGTAATGAGCATCCCCAGATCCTGCTCCTCCTCTGTCTGGGCGAGCTGCACTGTCCCCAGCTGGTAACTTCTCCTTGGGTTCTTCATCCCAAAATGCAGCACCTTGCACTTTTTGGCATTAAACCCCAGTTGCCAGGTGTCTGAGCAGGTTTCAAGCTTTGCCAGATCATCCTGAAACCCCTGCCATCCCCCTAGGTCATCCACCACTGCTCCTACCTTGGTATCATCAGCAAACAGACTGATCTTGCTCTTGATGTCCCATGATATGTCTACAATGAATATCCCAAACAACACTGGTCCCAACACCGAACCCTGTGGAACACCACTCATCACTACCCTCATTTGTGAGAGCTCCCCACCCACCACCAACCTCTGTTGCCTTCCCTGAAGCCAGTTCCCTACCCATCTCACCAGCTTTGCACCTGCCCCGTGCCTACTAACTTACTTTCCAGCCTTCTATGCGGCACTGAGTCAAATGCCTTACTGAAGTCCAGCTACAGGACATCCACTGCATGGCCCCTGTCCAGTTGCCTAGTTACCCAGTCATAGAACTCCACCAGGTTGGTTTGGCAGGATCTGCCCCATATGAAGCCATGCTGTCTGCTGTCCTGTAGTCCTTTGGCCTCTAGGAGGGCCACCAGCCTTTCCTTCAGGATAGTCTCCATTAGCTTACCCACGATGGATGTGAGAATCACTGGTCTGTAGTTTCCCAGTTCATCCTTGGGGCCACTCTTGTGGAGGGGCACCACATGAGCCATCCTCCAGTCCTGAGGTACACACCCCGAATGTAGTGAGGCATTAAATAGGTCTGCCAAAGGTCCTGCAAGGACCTCTGCCAGCTTCTTCAGCACCCTGGGGTGGATGCCATCTGGGCCTGGCGCCTTATCCACCCTCAGTGCCTTCAAACCCTCCCAAACTCTGCCCTCCATAATTTCCCCATCTGTCACCCCTTCCCCCCATTTCTGCCATTTCTCCCCCCTTGGGTGTCACCCCACTCTTCTCTTTAGTAAATACTGAGCAGAGTACTCATTTTGTGCTTCTGCCCTTGCTCGCCTCTGCTTCCACCCAACCCCCTCCTTTCTAATCCTTACTATGTGGTCCTTACAGCTCCTTTTCTCCCTGATGTACCTAAAGAAGTCCTTCTCCCCTTCCTTCTTAATGCCTTGTGCCAGCCTGAGTTCCGTAGATGCCTTGGCTCCCCTTACTGCCCTTGTCACCTCCTTCGATTCCATCAAGTACTCCTCCCTGTCCTCCCCTCTCCCTGTTTTCTTGTACTTCCTAAGGGCAGCTCTTTTCCTCCTTACCTTTTCCATGACCTTCTTGCTCAACCAGCTCAGTTTCTTAGCCCTAGCCTTCTTGCTCTGAGCCTTGCAGCAGGTTTTGGTTGCCTCCACTATCCCCAGCTTTATGAGCTCCCACCTCTGGTTAGTGTCCATACTAGATTGAATTCTGGCCAGGTACCCTTTTACCACTTCACCCATCCTTCCAAAGTTGGCTCTCCTGAAGTCCAGTACTCTTGTACCAGATTCCACTCCTTCCTTGCCCATATCCAATGTGAGCCATACTGAGTGGTGGTCACTCCCTGACAGCGGTTCCTCCACTGTAAGTTCTCTCACAAAGTCCCCATTTGCCAGCACAAGGTCAAGGGTATTCCCTAACCTGGTTGGTTCACTGACCATTTGCAGCAGAAAGCTGTCCTGGAAGGCATCCAGCAGTACCTACTCCCTTCTGTTCCTGGTTGTTGGGGTAATCCAGTCCACTCCTGACATGCTGAAGTCCCCCACAATCACCACACTACCCTTCTCGCAGGTCCTCCTGATCTGTCCCGCTAGTTCCTGTCTAACTCCTCCTTCTGAGATGGCGGCCTGCACCACTCCCATTTGAAGAACCTATTCTTGGAATCCTGGATTTGCATCCAAATTGACTCTACTACCCTCCTTCCCTCCCTTACACACTTCAGTCCTTCCTTCACATATAGTGCCACACCCCCTCCTTTCCCAATCACCCTATCCCTACGAAATAACCTGTACCCTGGTACAGACAGGTCCCAGTCATTGTATTGGGTGGCCCATGTTTCTGTGATGGCTGCAATGTCCACCTCTCCCTCTGCCATGAGCACCTGTAACTCTGCAGTTTTCCTCCCAAGGCTTCTAGCATTAACAGTAATCACCTTCCACCTTCCCCCCCCCATCCTGCCCTCCTTTACTAGCATCACCAATAGTACTTACCATTTGTCCTTTGTCACTGTTATGGGGGTAAGCTCATATAGTTTCCCAACCTATGGTCTCTGCATGTCTCTTGTCCAATTGCCACCCCCTGCTCCTAGTTTAAATTCCCTACTTCCTCTATGTACTCCTCCATCCTCTGTTTCAACACTTTCTTTCCCTCCTCACTCAAGTGTAGTCTGTCCTTGGCATAGAGACTACTGTCCTCCCAGGTCCCTCCCCACCCCCCAACAGCCCATCCCCTTTAGCACAACACCAGGTTCTTAGCCATCCGTTAAATACCTCTATTCTCAGGTTTCTTGTTGTGCTTGCCTTGGGCACTGGAAGTATATCTGAAAAAGTTACTGATCTTTCTGCCCCCTCACATAATTGTCTTAGTTCCTCAAACCTCCTCTGGACTATATCTACTGTCTTGTCAGCCAGGTTGTTCGTCCCAAGATGTATAATTAAATAAGGCTTGTCCCTACCTCTTCTAGCATATTTCAGAACAGATTGTCCCACCCTTTCCACTGTCATTCCTGGTATGGCCTCCACCCAAATGTGACTATGCCTCTCCCCCTTGCTACCCCACCTGACTCTTCTTAGTATTGAGTCCCCCAGCACTAAGATTCCACCACTCTTACTCCCTGCTTGCTTCCATTCATCTCCCTCTCTCATTTCCAGCTCCTCTTCTTCCTCCTGCACATTATTTCCCCCTTTTGCCCCTGTTGCAATTCTCCCAGCAGAACTTCACCCCGCTCCAGTTTGGTCCAGGCATTTATCAATTACTCCTTTAAGTTCATCATTTCCCTCCTCCACCTTCTTCCTCTCTAGCAGTGCAAAACTATTTTCTGAAGACCCTTCACAAATGCCCGCTCCCTCTCTCTTCATAGTAACCTGTTCTCTCCTTTCCACTCCATAACTTTTGCCACTTCTTCGCCTCCCTCACAAGTCCCTATCTCCTCCTTCCATTTGTCTTTGTCTCTGACCTGGTTTCCCGCAATCGTTCTTCCTGGCCTGGGCCCCTTGTCCCTGCTTCCCTCTTCTGACCTTCTCCTCACCACTGTTTGCTTAAATCACCCTCCCTCATCTCCCCTTCTTCCTCCCTCCAGTATTGGGCTAAACCCACCCCCAGTCTGCCTTGCCTGTCTTAGTTCCTCCTGCAGACCCTCAATCTCCTTTCTGAGTTTCTCTATGTGGTTGCACACTAAACATCCTCCCACACTCCAGGCAATTTTTAGAAAGATTGGTGCACCGCAGTTGTTGTAGCCTACCACCCTACCCATTGCTGTCATTGCCCACCAGCGACCCCCACCCTTCCAGATGCGGGATACCAAACACTCCCCCAAGTCTCCCCTCTCCCTCTATCAGTGCAAAACACTATTTTCTTAATTTCCCTTACCCCCCTTTGTTGTACACATTTAGATGGATTGAGCAACTGCTTTTTATATTCCTATCCTTCCTATCCAAACTCAAAAAGAGACTGTAAGTAGCTATTGCACAACCTTCTTCAAACTCCTACTCCTCCTTTCCACAATGCAATAACAACGCAAAGAAGTAACAATGAAAGCTCCTAGATTTGCAGTTACTTCCCTTCCACTGAGATAGCAGTCACCTCTTCACTCGCTGCTGTTCCTTTCCTGATGTCTGCTTCTGCTATGACAGGCGCATATCCTTTGCCCGTTTGAGGAAGTGATGTCAGAACCCCTGGTATAAAGGAAATCATGGACCAGGGGTGAGTGGGGTGAGGGATTGGGTCCAACTCAAGTCTTCCAGAAACAATCAGGTAGTTGAGGCCCCTGGTCAGACCATTAGCACCCTTCCCCCCACTATGCACTAACCTTTGCAGCTAGTGAAGCCAGCAAAAATGAATCCCAGTTCTACTCAAAGCCCCCAAAATAGGTTTGCTACCAAAAGAAACAGGTCTCCAATTCAAACAGCTTCACCAACAACACCTCAAAATAGGCTTGAAATTAGAAGATATAGGTCTCTGAGTCAAAGAAACAGCCCCAGTTAAATCACACCAAATAGGTTTTAAATCAGAAGAGATAGGCCTCTGCAAATGCAGCCTGCTACACAGTGAAACATCAAATAAATTAGCCCACTTATAGCCACCAAAACAGTTTTCAAAATTCCAACAGCCACAAAACAATACCCTGCTAGCCCCTTAGAAGTAGTAAGAAAGAAAAGAAATAACCTTCTACCAAGTCAAATCCACAAGAAACAATGTAAAAGCAACAAGAAGCTACTGTACTGTAACAAATCTGATCCTTTCCCTTCCAGTTCCTTCTGAGAAGCCAAAGCAACTGACTTATTGCTGAGGTTAATTGCATGAAAACAGGATTTTTGCTCCTGGAGAGTTCATCTATTTCTTTTGCTGTCTCCCTACCTGAGGTCATAATGCACTGCTTGTGACATCACAGTTACTCTCATGGCAACATATTTGTGATGTCACAACACAGCATTATGACTTGAAGTAGGGAGTAAGCTATAGAGGTAGATTAACTTTAAAATAACCATAAGGGATAAAAATCATGTATTCATGCACATTTCCTCAGTAATAAATAATGGGGAGGAGAAATCTAGAATATATATGGAATACAAGCAGAACTGTACCTACTTATTATGTTTTTCAAAGTTTTCTATCAGGCATCAGTAGATGTTTCAGCAATACGTAGCAAATAATGTTAAAAGTCTTATACATATGAAAATATCTATGTGTCAGGTGAAAAACAGGTTAGAAGACAACCTGCCCTAGTGTAAATTAAGCATTCACCAGCTGTTTCACACAGTGGTGTCAATCAAATTTTACACAGTGTACTGTTCAGATACATTTTCCTTAAACTCTGTGTACAATAACTCCATATTACTCATGAATAGTCAAACTTATACTGTCTTAAACTTGATATATCTGCAATTCTGTAACAAGTGACTAGTGTGTGTGTATATTCAAAACCAAAACCTAACACAGGCCCCCTTGTAATTGAGATACTGTTATCCTAATATGTCCATATATCAACACGTGTCCCTATGTACCTAATCTGCTGCTGTATTAAATAACAGTTACGAACATATGAAGAAGCCAGCCAAAGAAGGCCATTTGGTCTATCAAGTCTGCTCATATTGCAGGGTCCACAGCTTGAGCTAATGTCCCTGCCTTCCCTCCCCACTCCTCCCATCCTCCCTACCCATGATCCTTACTTTCCCCATGCCTATCCCAGCCTCTCTTAAAGCTGCCCACTGTCTTCAATGAGATGACCTCTTCCAGCTGTGCATTCCAAGTGTCCACCACCCTCTCTGTGAAGAAGTGCTTCCTGACCTCCCTCTTAAACCTCCCACCATCCAGGTTTAGACTGTGTCCCAATCATGTCCCCTCTCTCTCTCTCTCTCTCTCTCTCATCTTCCACAGAGTACATGTTCAGTGCCCTCAGCCTCTCCTCGTATGCCTTACCCTGCTGACCCACTATCATCTTTGTAGCTCCCCTCTGGACCGTCTCCAGCAGGTTACTGTCCTTTTTGAGGTGTGGGCACCAGCACTGAACTCCATACTCTAGATGTGGCCTTACCAGTGACCTGTATAAGGGCAATATAACCTCCTCTCTCCTATTAGTGATCCCCCTAGTTATACATTCCAGCATCTTGTTAGCCTTTGCTGCTGCTTTTTTTGCACTGTGTGGAGTGCTTCAGGTCATTAGTGATCATCACTCCCAGGTCCTTCTCCTCTGACACAGATACTCAGACTATAAATTCAGTTCTATAAATCTAAAACCAAAACAAAACACAACTGATAGCTTCAGCTTTTATTCAGGCAGACTTAAATAGGTATCCTTTAGAGGTATGAATATAATTTATGAAAATAGACATTTCAAACACTTGCACATAAGTAATCAATTCCTGTCCCCTTTAACTCATTCAGACCCACTGTGTATTTAGAACATTGGAGACAGAACTCCAAAGTGCTTTTAGTTGAGAATCTTCCTAAGGCATTGTGCAGAATTCTTAGCAAATGTGAACACATTACAAACAAATCTAATATCTTTAAAAATATTTGCAGGTGCACAAAAAAAAAAAACAAGTCTGAAAGTTGTTCAGGACAAAAAGACCTTTCAAATGAGGATAGTCACTAATCTGATTTCTTATATTTTGTACATATGGTCACCTTATTACCTGTATTTCCATTTTGGTTTTTACAAAATTCACATTTCTGATGGCAATTAAAAAAAAAACTATAAATAATTTAGATTAGTGACTACTACCCTCATTTAAAAGAAGTTTTTTTGTCCTGAACACAAAAATGCAAAATAATGCACCTGGAGCACAGAAATCTGGGGGCAGAGTACAACACGGGTGGAGTGGTATTGACAACATTAAGAAAGCATATTGTTTAACAATATTATGCATCTACGGCTGCCACTCTACGTCTGATGCAAACCCATAATCACATTCCTCACTTAAAGCGAAAAGGGGTGGGAGTGGAGGACATAACTGACTCCTTGTTTTTGTGTTAAAGGAGTCATTTTTTTTCCAGCAAAAACAAGGAAAGGGGTCATTTCTAAAATGTGCAGACAAGCATGGGGACCACTTTTTTCAGAACATGCCACAACTGGCAGCTTCCACTTCAAGACTGCTACTACCCCCACCTAATACAATCAGGGGAAAACCTGAAGTAGTCTACCTGCTCTGATATCAATATGGTTAAGGCACATTTACCAGAAATTACTGCATAGAAAATAATGAGAAAGTGACTGTAATGATGAGCAAATCCCAGACCAGATCTCTAGTTTATTAATAGTCTCCTCCTGAGTCTGATATTTACGACTGTGTGGACCAAGCTCCACAGATGTTATGCTATCATCAGATTTGTATAAGAGCACTGTGGAAGCACATAACTGGACCACTGTCTAATGTTCTGCCACAGTGCTCCAGCATAGTTTTCAGTGTTTCTGTTTATGCAGCCCTTCCCCTCTGCGGGCAGCATAAACATACCCACTTCCTGACGCACTACTTTTCCTTTCCACAACTGCAGAAGTGACGGCCACTGTGTGCAACATGGTGGTGCTGACTTAAAGTGTGCATGCATGAATATCATGCATACATATGTAACCCCCATGCCACCTTTAGCTAGCTGGCACCCCCTTAAAAGAACTACTGCCAACTACATGGCATACAGTTTTCTTCTGGCAGAACTACACTCATGGTACCACCCCTAGCATTGGAGTATATACCAGGCTCATTATCTACAGGATGGGGAGGTGGGGTTACATACTAAAATGAACCTTTTTATTTACAACCAGGTCCAGTGGAGAGGATGCTAGGCATATGCTAAACCTAACTGCTGAGGGGGCCCCAATAACGTTCACACTAGAAGCAACAAATGGAATGTCTAAAGCAGTAACTGGGATTTTGCAGTATGGCTTTATTTACAGATGTTACTTAAAGCAAGAGCAGTCCCCCAATGGTTTGTCATTGCAGTACAGGCACACTCTCTTCTGCAGGACACGTTGTTAAGCAGTACTGTTTTTCACAAAAACATCTCTATCTCTCTTCCAAAGTGTATATTTGTGGAATGTGCCACAAACTTAAACATTTTCCACACATTTCCATTTCCAAAGTGTATATCTGTGGGATGTGCCACACACTTTAAAATCCTCCTGGTGCATGGTCTTTGCCCAGGGAACAGTGGTGCCCATCCACAAACCACTTAGCCCTGCCTGAAACTCCAGATGGCGTTCCTCCCACCCTTTGCCCCAAACAGCCTCTGCCATTCCTTCAGGGTTGCACCAAATGAGTCTCTAATTCCAATGAACTGCTAAAGACTCCCAACTTTAACTTTAAATTCAGCACAGTTGTGGTGAAAGGGGTCCTCACCGGTGTGATCTAGCCTTATCTAGGGCACACACACCTCAGACAACTCCCGCAAAGAACAATCTCAAATTCTGTACTCAAAGATTAATTGTTCCTTCCTCCCAGTCATGGAAAGAACAAAAGGCACCTTTCTTTCTCTGGTAGTTGTCAGATTCTACTGATTGTTCTTCCTTAAGGCAGTTGTGAACTTTAGGAACTTCAGGGGATTGCCTCTTGGATCCACAAGAATTGCTTTCCCTCTTACTCCCCCTGGAGTGAAACTAAAGAGTCATGCAGGCAAACTGAAGATTTTACCAAACTAAGGTGAGAAATACCAGGGCTCCCTTTGACAGATCCCCCAATGGCAGACCTCCTGCCAGTCTAACTGCCACACCTGAACTTACTGATGAACATTCTAAGCTCCCCAAGAGCAGCTGACTCTAAAATGGTTATGCTGCTGTGAGAGTTCTAAATGACATAATCATCCTTCTCTCAGGCTAACTGTGTAAGCAATGATGTCATTATTGTAGAAAGCCCCTAATGAGCTCCCAACCAGCTATCTTTTCCTACCTGCCCAAGATTAGTACTAATGGGATTATAGTAACCTGAAGGGACTGGGTTGTAACATGTAGTTATGTCAGCACTGCCATGTTGCACAAGGCTAACTCCGGGGTAAACTGCACATGTGCGAGTATCACGCATGTGCAGTACTGTAATTGCTGCAGTATTATAGCTGACACTGGTGCAGCGAGAGCACTGTATATTCTTTTCACCGCTGTTGCCTCTCCTAAAAGCTCTCCACAGCCATATTGGCTCTGACCAGAGTTTGTTTTAAAGAGCTAGTGCACTGCCTAAAACTAATATTAGTTTTTAAAAGCAATCAGCTATTACGTTTTATATCTAAGGTACATTTTCTATTCCCTTTGTTTAATTAGAAGATTGTTTACCTGATGTTAGTAGATGTGATGTGTGGGACAGCACTCTGTCTGGCAGCTGACGCATTTATCTCTAGTCTCCCACACTACCATAGTCAAAATTGTGACCTCACTGACTGCGACATCTCTGCTGCTCAGGAACAGTCACTCAGTGTCTGCCACATCAGTCGCCTTTGACGTCACTGTCAGTGAGATCACAGTGCTGATGATGTAGTGGGGGGGAATGGAGATAGATATGTCAGCTGCCAGGCTAAGAGCTGTTCCACACATCCAGCACAATATTATCACATAGAAGACTTTCTAAGGAGTGAAAGAAAAAAGTAAAATACTTCAGAAATAAAAAGTTACAACTGACTACTTCTTAAAATTTGCATAATGTTCCTGTCTGCCTGTTTTGGCTCCACTAGAAACATAGAATTTGATGGCAGATAAGGGCCTAGTCTGCCCATTTCCCTTTCTAATGGGTAAGCTGCAGTTCCTAATTAACCAACAACCTACTTCCTCCTACCCCTCACTAGAATTGCCTCATGTCTGTCCTATGCATTCTTGAATTCCCCCACTGTTTTTGACTCCATGACCTCCTCTGGAAGGCTGTTCCATGCATCCAAAATCCTCTCCGTGAAAAAATACTTCCTCACATTACCTCTGAGCCATCCTCCCTTTATCTTCAAATTGTGCCCCTTGTTCTTGCACATCTCTTTTTCTGACAGATGCTACCCTCTTGAACTTTGTTGATTCTCTTGAGGTATTTGAAAGTCTTTATTATGTCCCCCCTCTCCCTCCTTTCCTTGAGGGCATACGATATTAAGCTCCTTTAATCTTTCTTAGTATGTCTTCTGGTGCAGACCCTGCACCATTTTGGTTGCCCACCTCTGGACAGCCTCCACCCTGTCTATGTTTTTGTGTAGATGGGGTCTCCAGAGTTGCACACAGTACTCCAGATGGGGTCTCATCAACTGTCTGCACAAAGGGATAACAACTTCTCATTTTCTACTGGTGATGCCTCTCCCTATGCATTCCAGCATCCCCTCAGCCCTCCTTATTGCCTTCTCACATTGCTTGCTCACTTTTAGATCATCTGATATAAACTACCCCCAGGTCCCTTTTCATTTTTGTTGTTGTTGTCAGTATCTCACCCCCCATTGTGTACTCTTCTCCTGGATTTTTGTTTCCCAGGTGCATTACTTTGCACTTCTTTGCACTGAATCTAAGCTGCCATACATTTGACCATTCCTCCAACCTTGCCAAGTCCCTTCTCATCCTTTCCACCCCACCTTGTATATCAACCTTGTTGCAGATCTTTGTGTCATCTGCAAAGAGACATACTTTTCCTTCCAGTCCCTCTGCAATGTCACTTATAAATATATTAAAAAGGACCAGACCCAGTACTGAACCCTGCAGTACCCCACTAGTAACCCTCTTTCTTCACTGTGGACTCTGTTTTCTATTATCTTCTGCATCCTGTTATCTAGCTAATGTTTCACCCAGGCTACTACCCTGGGACCCACTCCAAGCCTGGCTAATTTGTTTATTAATCTTTTGTGTGGGACTATGTCACATGCCTTGCTAAAGTCTAGGTAGGCCATGTCCACAGCCCCTCCTTGGTCTACTACTTTGGTCACCCAGTCAAAGAAACCGATTAGATTCATCTGACGTGAACTTCCTGCTGTGCCTTTTAAAATGCCTGAAGTATATAGGAATGCAAAATTGCTTATAGCCAGGAATCTGATTTGCTAACAGAGGATGTATTGCAGCTAAGATGGGATTGAGTAGGGCAGTCATATGCTGCAAGACTCAATAAGAACAAGGGAGGGGTTATAATATTTGTTATATTTGGTGGCCGAAAATAAGTACCTTAAACACATCAGGGTCTTGGCAGAAAGAAAAAAACATGTACCACAGAAATTTAGGCCTTCTCGGTTTACTTCCATTCAGCACAGACATAAGGGGACAACTGTTCTCAACACACACAGGAAGATTCACAGGCTCACAGGAAGTACATTTCTTAAAGCTGTACTGTCTAACATTTCTTAACGCTGAACTACACATAACAATATTGAGACACAGAAAAAACAGTTTTTAAAGTGGATACCATATGGCAACACCTAGAAGGCAGAGCTTTAATGGTACAAGGCACACTAAACAATAAATAAGTAGTATTACTTATTTACAGGACGAATTGTGAGGGTCCCCAGTTTGTAACAGAGATAGAGAAAATTCTCCTTAGTATGACACAGCACCTGATTTTTATTTGGGGGAGGCCTTAATGTGGCAATGAACCCACGCCTCAACAACCACCTCTAGAGCCCTATCACAAATTACAAGAACCTGGGAGGGACTGTTAAAAGGTCAGAAGATGAGCCGGCCCAGTGGCATGGAGGGCTGAGGCATCACCTCCTGCCATGCTGGAGACCCATGTTCAGAAACAGATGTGGGTCACTCAGGGGCTGACCAGAGAGGGAGGCTCAACCATCCCTAGGATTGCTCTCCTCTTTTGGGGGAGGGGAAGTTACTGTGGCTCGTTGCTTGACTGCCTCCTGGATGTATCTGGTGAGAGTACAAGTGAGCAATGCATGCAAGGAAAGGGACCTCATGTTCAGAGCACTGGGGGTGTCTCCGGGGAGGCAGAGCATGCATATCATGCCCACTGCATGTCCTATAGGCCCAGAGAGCAAATTGGAGGAAAAACACCCACAGTTGCAGGATGATGACTTACCCTTCCGAGGCTCCGCACCGGCAACCAGGCCCCCCCCACAGTCCCGCAGCAGAGGATGACAGAGGAAGGTAAGCCCCGGAGAAGCCAGGACATGGGGCTGGGGGTTGCTCAGAAGGGAGGCAGTCAGAAGATGGTAGCCACATGGTAGCTCATCCACCCAAACAGTGGATTCACCTTTATATTACAATCTCCCAGAACATCTTCCTGAATCAATTATTGGATGATCTCAATAGAGATGATGCCAGGACTGAATGAGACTGAGACACTGCTGATAGCAATCTCAGACCATTCATTGGTTCAAATCACAATTGAAATAGACCCAGAATGTCAACACACTCAAAGGTGGAGAATGAAAAATAGCTTACTTCAAGATAAAAGCTTTGTGGAGAAACTGGGCAAAGAAATACAGGAGTTCCTAACAATAAACAAACCTGAAGACACAAGCAGGGCTTCAATATGGGAAACACTGGAGTGTGCTCTCTGAGGCAGGATTATGTCAGAATGCACACATCATAAGAAAACTCAAGTTGATAAAAAGAGAAAGGTCGCTGAGGAGGGTTGTACTACTTGAGAAAACACTTTTAGAAGACAATACAGGTGAGAAGTAGGAACAGTGGATGGCTGCAAAGTAAAAGCACAAAGAACCTCTGAGACAGTCAGTGGAATTCTCCCATAGGAAGACTAAGATAAACTACATCACAAACAGCCCCAAGGCCACCAAGATATTGGCACTGTGGTTCAGACAGGAACAAAACCGGCCCACCATTAAGGGAGTCAAGATGGGAAATACTCAAACAGTGACCAATAACTCATACAAAATAAATTATAAATTTTCCAATTTTTACAAAGCACTGTACTCGACGGAGAGGTCACTCTGAGGAAGATATAAAACACTTCCTGGACCAGATTCAGCTGCCAAGAACAGAGGAAGATCTCCAACAGCAGATGGAAGCTACAATATAAACAAGATCAATAACACCAGGGGAAGTGCCGGGCTCGGATAGGTATTCACAAAATGTTTATATTACCCTAAGGACAGAAATAGCCCCCATTTTCAAAGAAGTATTCCAGGAAGCACTTGAGAAAGAAAAGCTGCCACAAACAATGAGAGAGAGACTAATTACTGTACTTCTAAAGCTAGACAAACAGGAGACCTTGTGCACTACTGTAGTCACAGACTGATAACACTGCTAAATTTGGATGCCAAGATTTTGGCAACAGTTTTGACAGCCAACCTCTACAAAATACTTCCATGGCTCACTGGACTGCATCAGTCTGGTTTTATGTCAGGATGACATATTGAGAACAACATGAGGAAAGTTATACACCTTCTCATACAGGCCAAAACACTAAAGGAACACATAGCACTAGTATCACTAGATTCTGAGAAGACTTTCGAGCAGGTGGAGTAGCTGTATCTCTTACAGGTCCTGAAGAGGTGTGGTCTTCCCTTGATCTTCATCAGAATGGTCAATTTATTATACCCAGAGATGAAGGCACCAGTATGCACAAATGGCCTGATTTCCCAGCAATTTACACTGACCAGAGGAACACAACAGAGCTGTACCTGTCCCTGGCAATATTTAGCCTCACCCTGGAACCATTTACTATCCACATACAGAAATCCCCTTTAATTCAAGGTATACCAATTTCAGGCTATAGCTTATGCAGTCAATGTCCTAGTGCTTCTCAGGAATTGACTCATGTTGATCCCTCAGCTGCTCTGTCCGATTAAGACATTTGTACAAATATTGGGATATAAATTGAACAAAGACAAGAGGGAGGTGATGCCAACTAGCAGATGAGGTTATATAAAAGAGACAGAATATTTAGGCATGAAATAGGTGCCAAGGTCTATAGCCTATTTTGGGCTGAGACTTCACACCTCTCCACAGGAGGCCACAGCCACAAACTGGAAGAAATTAATGCACGATAGAAAAGCAGACACTTGATATATGGCATGCTATGACATTATCAATCGGACACTGATTAGCAACAGTTAAAGTGAATATTTTACTATGGGCTATGTTTCTATTCCACATGCTGCAATCCCCTTTAACCTAGAAACAGATTAAGGAATTGCAGAGCATGGCCAATGCCTTCATATGGATCAGGAAGAGGCCTAGATGCTCTCTTCAGAAGATAGCAAGATTAACAGAAGGTGGGGGGATGAAGGCCTCTGACTTTCACATATATTACATGGCTACTCAACTCACTAAACTGGCCCATTGGTTACCACTAAAGGAAGAGGGGACTGAACAGACCTATACGACAGAATGGTTGCAAATAGAGAAAGAGAGAGAGAGAGACATGCCAGAAAATGACATAGAACTGGCGGCCCTGCCTTTCAATAAACTTCCACATCCACTGCAAAACACCCCACTATAGATGACACACAATGACTGACAACACTACTTCATGAAACAAATATTACTCTTAGGCATAGCAAATATCAACCCATGTCAGGGAACCCACAAATCACCATAAACAAAAAGAAAGTAAACTTTCAGTCCTGCAGAGACGGCAGTATACGAAGGGCAGAGCACTTAATACAAAACAATAACATAAGTTTGAGAGTTTCCGACTGCACTAAACCTGTCAGCAATTGACTAGTACAAGGCATCACAGCTTCAACACTTATTAACATCACTGGACATTATTAGACCTAGACGCCAGCCTACAGAACAATGGGAAGAAGGTTACTCAACTCACTGAAGAACAACCCCAAGATCTCTGGGTCATACACAGCGTTAGTGGACAAGCTCCACGGCAGAGCAGGAGAGACCATAGCCTGCTAGGCAAGATAACTGTGAACGGACACAATTACAAGAGTTCAGAATCATTCGAAATCTACACTACATCCCCATCAAACTGTATAAAATGAAGAAGATAACCACCATCCCAGTGTTGCAACTGTAAAAACCCAGAAGGCACCCTGATGCATGCTTCCTGGCAATGGAAGATCTGTTTCAGCCAGAACTGTGTGTAGCCGGAAACATAAGTCAGAGGAGAACAGCGGAGAGCAAGAGGCATGCTTTCACATTGATTACAATATACAAATATAGCCAAGAAGACAATACTAAAATACTGGCTAGCAAATATTCACCTACCAGAAGGGAATGGCTAGGAGAAGTCTTAGAAACTCTATGCCTAGAGAAATTGGCACACGACTTGAGAAGGGCACCCCAGGCCTGTCCAAGGAAATATAGAACATTAAACGCTTCCATCAGCATATCACATGACTAGTAAGAAAAACTAGGCTTGTCCATAAGATCAAAACCACACTTTATAAGCCCTAGAAGCAAATGCACCCCCCCCCAATCAATGAACTTTAAAGGACCACCCCCACAGACTTATATCACTAGACCCTAATAAATACATAAACATAAAGCCAGTAGCACAAATAAGAGAGGGACACCTAGAAAGTAAGCACTTTACAGATAGAATAACTCAAAGTTAAACAAGGTTAAGAGAACTAGGGCAGTAACAACATACACATGATAGACACAAGAAGCAATTTAAAAATAACACAAAGTCAACAGGTTGTTAAATTAACATTTTATTTCATAAGCTTGTTTTACGACGACACATTGGTAATGAGCATGTTTATAACAATGAAATGTTGAGCAGTTGATTTTCATTTTTTATGTTTGCTTGCACGCATGTGCAAGAAACATAGTGCCATCATCTGAGTTTCTGGAGGTGTGGCACCCTGTCTTCCAATTCCCTCACTGTGTTTGGCCACAGTTCGCCAATGAATGCTGCAGCTGTCTATGACAGCAGTTGAAAATGCAGTGCCGTACAGTTGAAAGGGAGAGAGTCGCTTCAGTGAGCACGATCAGATAACTGAAGTGCTCTCCCCACCCCCAACAGCCTTCCAGTTGCCATGCTGGGGAGCCCACTAGCGTAGCGAAATTCTTATGGCGATGGGGTGCCCAATTCCTTGGCTCCATGGCCCCCCAACAGTTTTCAGCTGCCATGCTGGGAGCCCAGCCCAGCATGGCAAACGCCCCACGCTGTCTTCCAGAAAAAACAACCTGTAAACAAAACAGCAGTCCCTCAGCGGTCTCCCTGGCCCCCACCCACAACCCGCGCCCACCCTCTGTGTACCCTGCCTCCCACCCCCTCACCCCATACTTACCTCTGGAGTCCGGCGCGACGATCTTCAGTGGACCGGGAAGACGTCTGCACTCTTCAAAGCCGACCACGAACTGAGGAAATGCCGGTAAGCTGTATAATACAATAAATAGGGTTTTTTCAACTTTGATGCATATCTCAGGCATTTTTTGGAATTTTGGCACCAAATTTTCAACATGGGATTTTTGGAACCCCTCCTCATGAATTCTGGAACTGTCATGGCGTTAATTGGGCCAGAAGGGTGATTTTGTGGTCACTGCGTGAAATCACCTTTCAGGACTGATTAATGAAACAACAGTGCCAGTGTTCATAAGGTGGGCTCTCAAAAGTCTATGTTGCAAATTCAGTGAAAAATTCCTAAAATGACTTGTTTTATTTAGCGCATGCTAGGTAGTTCCTACACACGCCGTAGTTCGCGAATTTTTAATATTTGTTTCCATATTAACATTGCCATTTTACCACACCTCCTTATGAACAGTACAGCTGTCATTTTTCACATCTTGCCCAAAATGTGTTTCCACGCATGTAGCGCACAATGGCGCAGTCGGTGTGCGAAATCAATGTTTGGGACAGATTAAGAAAATCACAGTGACACTGTTCATGAGCAGACGTCTTAAAATGGCTATGTTGAAAATTTGGTGACAAAAGTCCATAAAATGCCTGTTACGAGCAAGCATTGCGCAGTCTCCATGCACCCTCATAAGTTCATGAAATTGTAATATTTTCAGTCCAGATTTTCACCACTAGCATTTTTCCACACTTCCTTATGAACAGTACAGCTGTCATTTTTCACAACATGGCGGAAATGTGTTTTCACACTTTCAGCGCAGAAATGCATGGTTGCTGTGGGAAATCATTGTTTGGGACAGATTAAGAAAATCACAGTGACACTGTTCATGAGCGGAGGTCCCAAAATGCCTGTGTTGACAATTTGTTGTAAAAAAATCCCCAAACTAATTACATTACAAGTGTGCGTTTCGAACTTTCTACGCAAGCTCGTGACTTCACCAGTTTTTTTACTATTTTCACTGCAGATTTTCAGCATTGCCATTTGTTACACCTCCCCATGAACAGTACAGCTGTCATTTTTCACATCCTGTTCGAAGTGTGCTTTCGCACCTGTAGTGCCAAATGCCGTAGTCACTCTGCAAAATCAGCTTTCAGCTAACGAACTGATATTGCCACTGTTCATAATGTGGGGGTCACAAAAAAGCCATGTTGAAAATTTGGAGTGAAAATACCAACAAACACCTGAGGCAATAAGGTTTGCAACCATAACGCCCCACCCTATAGAGACTGACAGGCATCGGGGTGTGACTTGGGATTGTCGCCTGTAACGCTCATACCATTCCACCCACATCCACACCCTGCAGCCAGTGAGAGGCATGGAGGTGTGCCTTGGACTCTTCGGCCCAAAAGTTCCCCCATTTTCCTATACTGCACCCATCTCACCATATTTCCTGATGGAATGGGGTGAGCATAAGGACCAAAGACCCCAAGGCACACCGTGACACTTCTCGGTGTCTGCAGAGTAGGGTGTGGTGAAATGGCGTGGCCATTAAGCCTGATGACCAAAAGGCATACCCCAATGCCTGTCAGTCTCTGCAGGGTGGTGGTGGGGTTGGCTTCAGTTCAATACATCACTGCCATTCCTATTATGCAGCTCTCTAACTCCTACACTACCAATGCCAATGCCAGCAAGCAAACATCCGGCATTGACAAATGCTTGTTTTTTTAATAGACACGTTTCATTTATTTGGTACCCTATAGACCTTCGGCCTGGGAGATTGTCCTTTGGCAAAGTCAAAGCATTAACAAAAATATATTTTAACATTTGAATACAGCTGACAAAGAGCTTCTTGGTTTTATCAGGGATCCGAACAAAGTGCACAGTTTTATATCTGATAGCATTTTCCATCATCTGTAACCTTCACCGCATGGCCACAGAGTCTCTGGTACTAAGAGAAGCAATGGCATCACACATTAGGACTTCTGGTTGCAAAGTTTCAAAGTAAGATTTTATGTCTTTCACGGTACCTTTCATGACATCAAACTTGTTCCTGTGAGCTGAAGACCTATCTTCAAGTTTAAAAGTTCAAGACAGGAGTTCCAACAGGCATCCACTGGTGCTCAAACAAACATTCTGCGGCAGCCAACTAGCCACACCGATTTCGGGTGAAGTCTGCAATCTAGCTGATTTAGCCATAGAGATACGGATTGTGGGTCTCTTTGAAGTAGAAACCATAGTTTGCAGGTTGGCATTATTAGGATATTCTGCAGCCATCTTCCTGACATCCGATTCACCTGCGCCTCAGCTCTCACAAGACATATAAATATCAGTAGGGCCAGTTTCTCCAGATAATGACCTCTCTTTCCTTTTGGCCAACTGTCACTCAAGTTTTCTTTCTTTGATGTTGGTTTCTTCAAGGGTGGTGAAATTGCTTCTGGCTCCATTTTCTTTAGAACATTGGCATCCTGTCCAGAGAGATCCCTTCACAGCACCATCTTGCCTCTTCTGCCACTCATGAGTTATGGTCCAATGTCAACTACATCACACTGGACACTGTTGCTGCTAGTCATAAGTTATGGTCATAGGTTGAATGCATCACATGATGAACATCATCTCTGCTACTTGTTAGTTATGGATTCTGGGACCAAGTGGTCCTTTTCTGCCAACAAATTCTTTGTATCTGTGTATCTATGCAACTACATCAAACTGTAATCCTATCTGCCACTTGTTAGTTATGATTCTATGTTGAGTATATCACACTGTACATCATCTCTGCCACTCATGAATTATGGTCTTAGGTTGAATACATCACAGTGGACATCGTCTCTGCCACTCAGTGAACATCACCAAGTGCCAGACATTGTCTATCCCACTTGTGAGCTATGGTTCTAGGATGAGTACATCACATAAGACATCATCTGATACTTGCGTGTTATGGTCCTAGGTTGAATACATCATTCTGGAGATCATCTTTGTCACTCCTGAATTCTGGACCAAGGTTCAGTACATCACATTGGACAACATCTCTGCCACCCTAGAAGTATGGTCCCTAGGTTAAATACATCACATTGGACATTGTCTCTGTTACTAATGATTTACTGTCCTGGGATAAGTAAATCACATTTGACACTGTGGGCCTGATTCTCAAAGCCCTGCGTCTGATGCAAGGTGCTTGCACCAAACAGATATGGTGCAAGGTGCACCTTGCGTCTAGGGCTGCCTCCACGCAATTCACAAAGGTGGCCTGTTTCAACCACAGGCTACCAGCCCCAAACAGGTCCTGCACCACCCTTGCGCCCAGTAACGGACTGCGACAAGGTGCAAGGGTGCCCTGTGCTAGAGCCACAGCCCAGAGGAGCGATTCACAGACAGCGCCCAAGGAAGAAGAAACTAAGTCCCCATAGACCTGCCTGGGATGGCGTAAGGGGACTTAGAAACTGCTGTCCTGTGTGTGCCGCTGGGTGCATAGTGGCATGGGTACCCGCACCCCAAACCCTGATATGCCCCCACAACAGCAATCACAGTGTGAACCCCCCACCAGACCCCCGCTGATGCTATCAGTGGCATACACTGCACTCCCTCATTGGTGGTCCGGTGCCTTCCAACTCCTAACATCTGCCAGTAGTGTCCCCTTCACCCCCCAGCTCCAGGCAGTGCCAGGGACTGGTGATGCCCTCTACACACCTCCACAGCCCCGAATGGACTGCATGTGCAGAAGTCTGTCCCCTGTGCAGTATGCCCGCCATGCAGTAATGGTCCCATAGGTTTGGGGCATGTCCATTCTGGCATGGGGCACACTGGATTGCAATGCCGCAAAGGGCCTGTGGCAACCTTTGTCCATGCATCATGCATTCACCGCAAGGGCAGGGTTGCCACAGGTGTGGGGACTTAGGCACCAGTACCCCTCCCATATGTGGATCAGGTGCAGGGTCTCTGATGCACAGGGCTTCAGCACAAGCTGCTGTTTGCCGTAGCTTGCGCCGGACATAGGCCCCTTTGAGAATCGGGCCCTGTGTGTCACTCACGAACTGTGGTCCAAGGTTGAGCACATCACATTGGATATCATTTTTGCCACTCATGAGTTTGGTTGTGTACATCACATTGAACAGTATTTTTGCCACTTGTGAGTTATGGTCCTAAACTGAGTACATCACATCAGACACCATCGCTGCCTCTCATGAGTTATGGTCTTAGGCTGAGTACATCACATTGGACATCATCTATCCTACTCATGAGCAATGGTTCTAGGTTAAGTATATAACATTAGACATCATGTTTGCTACTCGTGTGTTATGGTCCTAGATTGTGTACATCACATTGGAGATTATCTCTGTAATTTCTGAGTTATGGTCCGAGGTGCAGCACATCCTATTGGACATTATGTCTGCCATTCATGAGTTCTGGTCCTAGGTTGAGTACATTACATTTCATTTGACATCATCTGTCACTTGTGAGTTATGGTCTTAAGTTGAGTACATCACATTTGAAATCTTCTCTGGCACCCGTGACTTACGGTCCTAGCTTTAGTACATCACACTGGACATTGTCTCTGTCGTGAGTTATGGTCCTGGGTTCAGAATATCACATTTTTTTTTTTATTAGGGTTCAGATACTCCCAGATCTTTATTTCAGATCCTGTTCTCCCCTGTATCAGTGGAACAGTTCATGAACGCATCTGAAGAAAAACCTGTATCCTTATGACCCTTCCCTACCCTTCCCTTCTTATTCCTACCTTATTCTACCTTATTCCTATTATTCCATATTATGAGGCATATGTTTCCCAAGGGTTTACCTTCTCTTTTTACGTTCGCTTGCGCGCATGTGCTAGAACTTTTGGAGAGGCACACTTTGAGTGTGCCTCTCCCGTTAAATCCACTGCTCAGTTGAGCAGGCATGGCGAGTCCGCAACCATGGGTGCGGAGCTGTATGACAGCAGTGGTTCGCTCAAAGAAAACCACCGCTGTCATACAGAGCACCTCACGCCGCCCCCACATCACGCTGCCCCCCACAAAATCCTTGCTGCCATGCTGGGCCCACCCTGCTGCGTAAACGTCCGGCGTTGTTTGCCGACGGGTGCCCAATCCCCATCAGCTCCACAGCCCCCCAGCCATCCTTGTGCCACGCTGGGAGCCCACCCAGTGTGGCAATGTCCCCCTGTTTCACTCGACGGGGTGCTCAATCCCCATCAGCCTCGGCCCCCAGCCATCCTTGTGCCACACTGGAGCCCACCCCAGCGTGGCAAATGTCCCACGTCAATGAAAAAAACTGTAAAGTAAAACGGTCCCACGCAGTCTCCTCTCCCTCCCACAACCCGCACCACCCACTGCGCACCTGCTCTCTCACACACCCCCAACTTATACTTACTCTCCGGAGCTCACAAGCGATGATCTGTGGACCGGGAACACATCTGCACTCTTCAAAGCCGACCGCGAACTGAGGAAATGCTGGTAAGCTGTATAATGGGCTAGATAGGGGGGTTTCAACTTTATTGCATATCTCAGGCATTTTTTGGAATTTTTGCACCAAATTTTCAACATGGGGTTTTTGGGACCCCTTCTCATGAATGATATCACTGTCATGGCGTTATTCGGGCCTAAAGGGTGATTTCGCAGTCACTGCCATGACAGTGACATCATTCATCAGAAGGGGTCCCAAAAACCCCATGTTGAAAATTTGGTGCAACAATTCCAAAAAATGACTGTTTTATGAGCGTGCGTTACGCAGTTCCTACGCAGGCTCGTAAGTTCGCGAATTTTCAATATTTTCACTCCAGATTTTCAAGCATTGCCATTTTACCACACCTCCTTATGAGCCGTACAGCTGTCACTTTTCACATCCTGTCCAAAATGTGTTTCCGCCCATGTAGCGCACAATGGCGCAGTCGGTGTGCGAAATCAATGTATGGGACACATTAAGAAAATCATGGTGACACTTTGCATTAGCAGAGCTCTTAAAATGGCTATGTTGAAAATTTGGTGAAAAAATTCCTAAAAATGACTGTTTTACGAGCGTGCGTTGCGCAGTTCCTACGCACGCTCGTAGGTTTGCTAATTTTCAATATTTCCACTCCAGATTTTCAACATTGCCATTTTACCACACTTCTTATGAGTAGTACAGCTGTATTTTCACAACTCACCCAAAACGGTTTCGCTCATGTAGCGCACAATGGCGCAGTCGGTGTGCGAACTCAATGTATGGGACATATTAGGAAAATCACAGTGACACTGTTCATGAGCAGAGGTCTTAAATGGCTGTGTTGAAAATTTGGTGACAAAATTCCTAAAAATGACTGTTTTACCAGTGTTCATTGCGCGAGTTCCTTATGCACGCGCAGAAGTTTGGCGAATTTTCATTATTTTCACTCCACATTTTCAACATTGCCATTTTACCACACCTCCTTATAAGCAGTGCAGCTGTCACTTTTCACATCTTGCCCAAAACATGTTTCCACCATGTAGCATATTAGGCACAGTCGCTGTGCTAACTCAGTGTATGGGACACATTAGGAAAAATCACAGTGTCACTGTTCATGGGCAGAGATCTTAAAATGACTATGTTGAAAATTTGGTGAACAAATTCTAAAATAATCAGTGTTTGACAGCATGTTGTGCAGTTCCCACACACTGTAAGCTTAGTAAAGATTCAATATTTCACTTAGATTTTCAACAATGCTATTTTTACCACACCTCTGTATGAGCAGTACAGTTGTCATTTTTCACATCCTGCCCAAAACGTGTTCCCGCCCATGTAGTGCACAATGGCGCAGTCGGTGTGCGAAATCAATGTATGGGACACAGTAAGAAAATCACAGTGACACTGTTCATTAGCAGAGGTTTTAAAATGCCAATGTTGAAAATTTGGTGAAAAAATTCCTAACAATGACTGTTTTACGAGCATGCGTTTTACAGTTCCCACACACGCCAGAGGGTTTGCGATTTTTCAATATTTCCACCCAGATTTTCAACATTGCCATTTTACCACATTCCTTATGAGCAGTACAGCTATCATTTTTCACATCCTGCCCAAAACGTGTTTCCGCCTATGTAGCGCACAATGGGGGTAACAAAAAGGTCATGCTGAAATTTTATTGTGCAAATACCAGCAATCGCACAGGGCATTAGGGTAAAGCACCATACATGCCAAACACCACTGCAAATACCTGCAAGTGAACATTCGGCATTGACAAATGCTTGTTAACTGTCTCATCATCTTTAATTAACAGAGATTTTTGATGCATTCAAAATGTATCCTGTATGATTAATTGCTCTATTGGGACCCGTATATTGCTGTATTTATACATTTGGTCATGTGTGATATAATGGATCTTTTCCAATGCCATACAGTCCAGAAATATGTTTGCCCACTGAGTAAAGGTTGGTGGATCTTCAGTCTTCCATTCTCTGACTATACATCTCCTTACATTGATGAGAATTAGAATAATGAGTTTCTTTTAGTGTCCTTATGCATGTTTTGAGTTTTACTTTTACCCAATAGGCCAATTTATGTCTCTAATTTGATGTCTGTCTGGGGAATTTAATTTATGACTTCAAACACCATTTCCCATAAGGATGTAATGTATTTATGTGAGTAGGAGGGAGAGAGGTGATATGATCAAAACATTCAAACACCTTAAGGGCATTAACAAGGTGAAAGAGTCTAACATGTTTCAATATAAGAAAAATAGCAGGACAAGAGGACACAGCATGAGATTAGAGGGAGGTCGATTAAGGGGGAATGTAAGGAAGTTATTTTCCACAGATAGGGTGGTGGATGCAGGAAATGGCCTACCTAAGGAAGTGGTGGATATGAATACAGTACAGAGCTTCAAACAGGCATGGGATAGGCATAAGGGAGCAATACAGATGAGAATGAATAGATAGGCCATTGACAGAGCAAAGGATGATGGCACATTTATAAGGTAGAAAAGAAACGGGCACACTGGATGGGCTTTGCGGTTATCTGCCATCAACTTCTATGTTTCTATGTACCTATTTACAAGTGGCTATGATATGGGTTAAGGTACCACTTTGAGTCTCACATCTATTGCATAAGGGAAAGGGGAAAAGGGAAATTGTTTAACCAGGAAAGGCACAGTAAGCTGAAGCTTGTTTCCAGGTGCGACCTAGGAGCACAAGAAAGTTAAGTGACTTGCTCAGGGTCACACAGTATGCAAGTGGGGGCTGTGGGATTCAAACCCAGGTCTCCAGATTTGCAGCTCAGTGCTTTTAACCACTACGTCATACATCTATTGCACAAGGGGTAGTAATGAAGACTTCAACTTATTTAAGAGATGTGGTGTACAATAAAGACTGTGAAATATATTAAATTCTGTGTACTATATCAAAGTTAATCAGATTAAATTTGTTGTTGAAGGATAACTTAGTGCCCCGAATCATATTTTCCAATTTTTTGTCTGTTATTTTATAGTTGAATTCTTTTTTTCCCATTGTTTGTTAGGCTATTGATAACTGTTCTAGTTTTTGAAGTGAGTTATAGATTTTAGAGGTTATTTTGGTGTTATCTGACGTGGTGACCCAGTTTTGAGCATTAGTTTGTTGGTTTTATCAGTAATCTCTTGAACTGTTTAACATAGTATGTCTTGATTTGTGTGTACTTACAGAAATCTCCTGCCGGGGTATTGCATTTTCCTTTAGTTGTTCCATGTTCATAAAACTATCACTCTCATTTAGACTATTTCAGTTATTCTGTATTTTAGCCATAATTTAGACACTGAAGTTTTGGGTGGCAGATGATCCATATTTTATTCTACGGAGAGGTATATATTTATTCTTAAGCTCTCCATGGACTTCCTTGTGATGTATTTTCCAGCTCTGAATCATCGACTGAGTAAATAGATTTTCTATATTATTAATGTCTTTCATTATTTGCAAATGAAGTATAGAAACATAGATTGTAGATGGACATTTGTAACCCTTGCATATTTGCTGCACTGCATTGTTGCCAACTGAGTTCTGCACTTGTTTTTACCATTATTTCTCTTCTGCTGATTGCGTTTGCCTGAATGCCTAATCCTTTTCCCCCTTCCCCCCAGGTAGCACCTGGAACTGAGCCTCAGCTTGGTGTGCCTTTCCCTGTTATCAAACTTTTAACTAAAACATAGAAGCATGAAAACTTAGAAACAGAAACAGACTCTGATGGCAGGTAAGGACCGCTTGGCCCACCCAGTCTGCACATTTTTCCCTGCCTATACTTTCACCACAGACCCTACCTGATCTCTGGCTGCCTCCCTCCTCTTCCCAACTAAGATTCCCTTCCACCTCTCCCATGCATGCTTGAAGCCCATCACTGTTTTTGCCCCCACTACCTCCGCTGGAAGATTATTCCAGAAGAAGTACTTCCTCACATCCCTCCAAAAATGTCCCCCTTTTAGTTTCATTGCATGTCATCTTATTCTTGTGTACCTTCTCCTCTGAAAAATCCTTCCTGTACCTTCTTCAACCCTGTGAGGTACTTATAGGACTCTATCATATTCCCTCCCCCCCTTTTCCAGGGTGTACATATTAAGATCCCTTAGTCTCTCCTCTTTGGGTAAGAAGAGTATGATAGAGTTATTCATGTTTAACTGATTGAGCCTTGAAGAAGACCCCTCACCCATGGTGGTTCCTTTGCATAAATTTCAGTAAAATAGTTGGTATGCACTGCTTGTTGATAATTCTAGAAATTTGGAAGTTTTAGTCCAGCATAATTGTATGGTGCACGTAATTTTTTTATATTGATTCGTGGTCTTTTATTTTTCCATATGAATTTACTACTTATTTTATAGTGTATATTGAGGGTTTGTCCTGCACTGATTTCCATGCCAGCTGAAACCTTGTTGTACCACAGTTGAAAGGTTATGGAAGGCAGTTGTATCCTTATGTGTTACAACAAGGTTCCAGCTAATCACAAATCCTTGTGGCAGCTGGTGTTTTTCACAACACTGCCACATGCACAGCAATCAGTTCAAGTTCTGAGTTGCAACCGTCTGCCTGCCATGGGAGCACTGTGAAAACACTTTTGTTTTATCTTTAAATAAAAACTAAAAAAAAAAAAAAATATACACTATAAAAATACTGGTTGGCAACCACATGCCCAACCAGCCTGACCTCAGGCTTCTGACTGTATCAGACCTCTTGAGCTTTGCTGTCAAGGTCAGATGTAATCAGAACCCCTCTGTGGCAGCACAAGCTGGTTGTGCATGGTTGCCCATCCAGTATTCTCTGTATCCAATATTTTAACCAGTCACTCAGAATCTCTAGAGGTACTGATTGGATTTGGTCAAAGTTCTAGGTAATACGTTCATTTTGATTACTTGCACCCTGCCAGTCAGTGGGAGGTCCCTCCACTTATCAATGTCTATGTCAATAGAATTTAGTATAGGGTTTACATTTTCCTTTACAAGTGCTTTCTTGGCAAAGGTCACATGTATGCCTAAATACTGCTTGTCTTTGACAAGTCTAAAGGGAGCTATTTTTCTTGCTTTGGTATGTTTTTAAAGTTTACTTGGAGTGCTTCAGATTTGTACCAATTTAGTTCCTGTCTGGAGATTTTGCAAAACATGTCTATTAGGTTTATAATAGTATTTATTGCTTTGCATGAATTTTGAAATTTATAATAGAACATCATCTGCATATAAATATAATTTAACTGGTTATTAGATATTTGTATCCCTTATATATAGTTATTTGCCCAGATAACATTTACTAGGGGTTCAATGGCTAGAACAAATTATTTATTGATTTATTTCAAAGGTTTCTCCAGGAAATACACACTGAGCTGACAACAGCTTGTTTCCAGATGTGTCATGGGGGAAGGGGGTAAGGGAGGGCATACAAGGCAACAATTACATAGTCAAACAGGTAACATACACAAGCAACATATTAAAAACAGAAAGAATAAAAATGTGTGGAAATAAGGCCAGAGCAGGTACTCTAGCAGATTATCAAGAAGCATTGTTTGTGATACAAAGTGCAGTTACACAGGATGAAAGGTAGGGGGTTTTAATTCAGTGAGAGTCAAATGAATATACAGTAGATTAGAGGGAAAGGGTAGCAGTGGAGTGAAGGTGTATGGTAAGCTAGAGCAGGAGGCACAGAATTGGAGGGGAGAGACAGCGAGAGAGAGGAGTGGGTGGTAGAAAGTAGGGTTGAGGAGCAGAGTAAGGTATGGTATCAGGTGCAATTTCAGGAGTGCAGGGTGAAGTTGTGGAGAAGAAAGGATAGAGAGCGTTGAGAAGTGGCAGAGCAGATAGAAAGGGGAAGGGAATTCCATAGTTTGGGGAAATGGTAGGAGAAAGCAGCCTGACCAGCTGAAGATTTCCTGGAAGGGACAGCAAGGGAGCAATGGCCAGAGTTACAAAGGGAGTAAGTGAAGGGGGGGCAGAAGAGAGGTAAAGTATGAGGAAAGTAAGAAAAGCCAGTATCTGGAGATAAAGGAGGCACAATGAGTGAGGTATCTGGCTTCAAGAGAGGGTAGGGAGAGGAAAGTATAGAGGGAACAATAGTGTGTTCAGAGCAGACAGCCCAGTGCAAAGCAACAGAAGGAGTGAAAGAGGGAATCCAATCTGGCTAGGGTGGTCTTAGGAACAGCATTGTAGACAATGTCACCAAAGTCAGAGATGGGAAGGATGATCTTCTGGACAATTGCACGGTGAGCAGGAAGGGGAATGCAACCTCTATTCCTGTATAATGTTCTTAGTTTGGGGTGCAGTTTGTTGTGTATTGCATCCACATGCTCAGAAAATTCAAGGTGCCAGTCAAGCCAGACTCCGAGGTACTTACATAAAGTAACATCACTGATGGTTGCCCCTTCTAGGGTGTGGAAGGAGGGGAGGACAGTAAGCCTAGTGAGCTTCTACCTAACACCAAAGGTCATTGAAACCATTGTCTTGGCATTGAGGGATAACTGATTTGAAAAAAAACAGTGCTGAACGATGTTGAAGTCCAGCTGAAGCCTGGCCATGAGATCAGAGGGAAGGACCCAGAGGCAAACAGAACAGTGTCATCCGTGGATGGACGGAGAGGAGCAGGCAGTGGGGAGGTTGTTTCAGGAAGATTGAAAAGAGTACTGGGCCAAGGACAGAGCCGTGTGGGACACCAGAGTTAATAGGAAGTGGCGGGGATATGGAATCACCAATTTGCACAGATTGAGTCCTACCCATGAGACAGGCATGGATCCAATTGGTAGAGGAGTCAGGGAGGCCCACTGCCTTCAGTTTGGCAAGGAGAAGGGGGGGGAATAGAGTGTTGAAGACTTTGGCCAAGTCGACTAAGATGGAAGAGGTGATAAGGCCCTGATTCATACCTGAGAGAATGGAATCAGTAAGCCAGAGGAGGAGGAGGAGGTGGAGTGGAATTTTTGGAAGCCAGATTGGAAGGCGGTGAAGAAAGTGGAAGAGTCAAGGAAAGTGACGAGCTGGGACAGC
Organism: Neoceratodus forsteri; assembly: GCA_016271365.2. NCBI lineage: Eukaryota > Metazoa > Chordata > Ceratodontiformes > Ceratodontidae > Neoceratodus > Neoceratodus forsteri. Next base: position 119,519,849 of record JADMNL010000024.1, on the reverse strand, counting down.
ACAAGGTGCTCTTGCAGTTTGGCTAGAGTGGGTAGCTGGGAGATGGGGTGGTAGTTGCTCGATGAGGAGGAGTTACCTCTCTTGGGAAGGGGTATGATGGTAGCATGTTTTCAGGAGTCAGGAATGGAGGCAAAGCAGAAAGAGAGGTTGAAAAGAGAGGTAAGAGGTAGAACAATGGCAGGAGTGGAGAGATGGAGGAGTCTGGGGTGAGGCCCATCAAGGCTCCTGCCCTTAAGGGGATTAAGGGCCAAGAGAGCCTTGAGGAAGGCAGCAAGAGCATTAAGAGAGAAGGAGAAGGGAGGGAGGGTGGTAGGATGGGGAGAAACGATGGGGAGGGGATGGAGGAGAGAAGGAGGAGGCACAGAAGGTACAGAATGAGTTGAACTCCAGAAGCAACAGAGAGGGGGTCAGAAATGGGGATGTCACCCACCTTGAGGGCCGGGGGGAGGACTGGGTGGGGGGGAAGAGGACATGGATGACCTTCCAGAACTTTGAGGGGTGGTTAAGGTTGTTTTGGAAGGTGAAGGCAAAATATTCAGCCTTACCAAGCTTTGTGGTTCTGGTACAGGCATTATGGAGGGTTCGGTGCCTGGTTAAGTCAGCAGGGGATCCAGAGGACTTGCGAGTCTTCCGGGCAAGGTCTTGTGCCCATAGGTAGGCCAGTAGTTCAGTCAAGATCCAAGGGAGGTGGAAACCATGGACTCTGGTTTGCCTGGGGGGTATGCTGATTCCAGATAGACATGAATTTAGTATTAAAATACTGGAGGGCAGAATTGATGTTGTTGGCAGATGAAATGTTAGACCGGTCGGTATCCACTACATCAGCACCTGGGAAGGATAGGTCCAAAGACCAGAAAGTCCAGATCTGGAAGAGTTTGGGGGGCCTTGGGACAGTGAATTTTGTGCACACAGCAGACCATGTGGTGGTCACTGAAGGCATCAGGGAGGGTACCGGCAGCAGAGATACGGTGGGGTGGGAGGTAAGTACCCTGTCCAGGAAGGATTGATTGGAAGATTTATAATTGTGTTGGGTTGGGTCAGATATCATTCAAATAAGTTGAAGGGACCTAATGTTCTGACAGAATTTAGTTTGAGAGGGGGAGAGCTAATTTATATTAAAGTTCCCAAGAATAAGCAATTCCACAGACGAGGCAAAAATGGAAATATTGGTAAGGAGTTCAGCAACAGATGAGGGGGAGAGACCAGGGTAGCAATAAACTTCAGCCATGAAAACAGGGACTGAGAAAGGGAGAGAAAGCTGGAGCTGGAGGAGGAGTTCATAAGTGGAGGGAGAAGCAACTGAGAGAACAGAAGTGAATTGGATAGTAGAGGAGAGGTAGAGAACAATACCACCAGCCCTCCTAGTGCAATCCTGTGTATTACAAATAACAGTGGGGAGCGGGGACAGCCCTGTCTTGTACCCTTTGACAAGATAAATCTATTTGAGGTTTCTTGGTTAGTTTGAACCACTGCCCTTGGATTGTTACACAGATGTTTGGTCCATATTATAAAATTTCCTCCCCAAGTTAGCTCTTCATCACTTGGAGCAGGTAGTTCCACTCCACCTTGTCCAAGACCTTTTCTGCATCTACAGAGACTATGAAAATATCTTTAAAGGTTGTTTGTGTGGCGATATTTAGTATGTTTCTGATATTAAAAATTGTTCTTCCTTTAATAAACTGTCTTTGATCTTGATGCATTACTGTTGGGAGAATTGTTTCTAACTGAGATGCTGTTAATTCTGCAAAGATTTTATACTCTGTTTTTAACAGTGAGATTGGTTGGTAGAATATGCTTTTTTTGGGGTCCTTCTCTTCTTTTGGTAACACCAGTACTTGCGCATCTTTAAACGAATCCAGTACTGATTTTGTTGTGATGAATGAATTAATTATAAGTGGTATTAATTTAGTTTTAAGTATCATATACAGTTATACAGGTAAGCTATATGGGCCTGGGGATTTCCCTTTCTTCATTTTATTTAAAACCTGTTCAATTTCTTGTTCTGTAATTGGATTATTTCTTATTTCTTTATTTGTGGCTTCTATTTCAGGTATTCTGAAGTTCTCCATTCCTATATCTACACTGGATATTTTTTCTGATTCATATAATGTCTCATAGTATTTGCTAAATTCTTTATTTATTCCAGTTGGCTCAGTTATAATCATTCGTTCTGTTTCTATCTCAGTAATTAACCTTCTTCTTTCTCTTTGTGGCTGGTAGGCCAATATTTTCCCAGATTTGTTTGCCTCTCCATAGTAATTTTGTACGTGTGTGAACAGAATTAGTCTATCCATTCTTTCATTTAGAAAGCTATTACATTCCTGTTTTAAGATTAAGTGGTTTAGATTAGTTTCTTTGCCTAGTATGCATTTGTCTTACTTCTGCTTTTCTATTTAGTTCTTAAGATTTTTTTTTAATTTTTCTATTCTTTTCTTTTTCTTTTTTGCTGTATAAGCTGTAATTTCCCCCTTTATTACTGCCTTCATAGCATCCCAGATATTATTCCGAGATGTTTCATCATTCATGTTCAGTTCTTTATACAGTATGTTCCTAGTTTCTTTTCTATTTCTGTTTGAAAATGTGGAGCTTTAATTGGTAGTGGTTCCATTGACCATTTGTTATTTGTGATTCATTGATTTAAGTTTAGGTGTATGAAAATAGGGGAATGATCTGAACTCAATATCTCTTTGTATGAAATGTTATTGCAGTTGTTTATTATTCTAATTGAACTCTGTATCTAGTCTGCACATGAATATAATTAAAGTCTAGTTGAATAAAATGAGTATTTGTGTGATGTTCTTTTCTGATATAATCACAAATCTATCAGACCAAATGCTTCCATATTTCCTTTAACTATTACTGCTGACTTTGACAGGGTGGAGTGGGGCCCTGTTTTGTCCATGTTGGTGTCTAAGTCTGTGTTAAAGTCTCCTCCAAATTATGAGAAGTCTGAATAAAAGTATGGATTATCTTTATTGTGTCCATACGTGCTAGCTACCAAACATTTTTGCTTTCTATATTGTATAAAGCAGATTACATATCTCCCTCCTACATCGTTCTATATATTTTCTATCTTAAAAGTAACCTGCAATTGTAGCTGCAACCCGCTCCTCTTCCCATATACCTTGCCATGCCACTGCGGGAGTCAAAAGTTGTTATAACCAAAATTTTATGAGATATTTTTATATTTTAAATCAATGCTGAACTATACCGCCAAACCCAGAAGCCCTGCATGGGACCCGATTGAGCACACACAAGATCTCATGGGTATTCCATCCCACTTAGTGATGTAGATACCACCACTGCTGTGAATGTAACAGCAGTGGCTGGAGGGTATTATACTAATGCTGTTGCTATCAGGGGGGGGGTGTTAATGCCTAAAATAATACTGACAGCAATGTTCTGTCCATGTGTTGCTGTAAGCATTATTTTAGGCATCAACACCCCCGTAGATGCAATACAATAAGTAAAATAAGCTCCAGTCACTGCTGTTACATGCACAGCAGTGGTGGTGTCTACATCATTAAATGGGTTGGGATGCCTATGAGGCTTTGCATGCGCTAGATATGGACACTGCACGGCACTGCCAGGTTCAGCTGCATAGTTCACCATTGATTTACAGTACAGATATAGCTTGGAAAGTTTTGGTTACAACAGCCTTTGACTCCTGCACTGGTATGACAAGGTATATGGAAACAAGAGCGAGCTGCAGCTACAAATTACAAGTCACCTTTAACTTCACTACTTTTGAAAACTATGATTACTGCAGCAGCAGTCCTGTTTTCCAAAAGAGTGTGTCACATTTGACATCATCCCTGCCACTCATGAGTTATGGTCCTAGCTTGAGCGTATCACATTTGATGTTGTCACTGTCACTCATGATTTATGGCCCAGTGTTGCATCTATTACACTGGACATCACGTATGCCACTTGTGAGTTATGGATTTAGGCTGAGTACGTCATATTGGACATCATCTCTGCCACTCATGAGTTATAATCTTAGGTTGAGTACATCATATTGGACATCATCTCCGCCACTTGTGAGTTAAGATCCTAGGTGGAGTACATCACACTGGATATTACCTCTGCCACTCATGAGTTAGGGTTCTACTGCAGTCTTGAGTATATCACAATGGGCACTGTTTCTGCCACTCGTGACATACTTTCTATTAATCTATCTATGCCTGTCATCATAGAAACCTAGCCCCTGCACAGGGTCAGTGATTCTTTTTTTTATTATTACAATTTTGACCAGGAAAGACTCAGTAAGCCAAGGCTTGTTTCCAGGTGTGTCCTCTAAGTACAGGGAAGTTAAATGACTTGCTCATGGTCACACAGTATGCAAGTGGTGGCTGTGGGATTCAGACCCAGTTCTCCAGGTTTGCAGCTCAGTGTTCTTAACCACTATGGTTTACTGCTTCCGCCGATTCTGACATTGGTATTTATGGCTACTCCATTTTTGGCAGAACCAGTCTAAATGGGGCAGTGGGGTTGCCATCTTTGTTGATGACCCCCTCCAGTTCCAAATTGTGGACCAAAACTCTTCACCCTCCTCTCACGAATGTCTGGTTGGCAAACCCTCCCTCCCTCTCTTTTTATCTTTCTATATATATTTCTGGTACTTATATATGTCCTGTGTCTAAATCTGATGCACTCATTGGCCTACCCACCTCTCTCCTCACTATGGTTTCTAAAGGAGAATTCCTTATCTTGGACAATTTTAATCACAACTGGAGCTCTGTCTCTACTGAAAGACTCACCCAACAAATCAAATTGTTCCACCTCACAGCATATTTCAGAGCCCACTGATTTCAAACCCTCCTCCACCAACCATTACCTTCTCAACTGGATTTTCTCCTCCCACTCTCACCAGATTATATGTGCAGGCACTCTCCCTGATGCTCTCAGTGACCACTGTGTAGGTTAATGAATGCAGAAGGTCTACCTCCTAAAGCACTCCCCCTCCAAGTCATTCAGCTCTGGTCGGTCAAGACACTTAACCTATCTGCCCTCCAAGCTGACCTCTTTGACACCAACTGGTCTTTCATCTCCTCATGCCATCATGTCATGAAGTGGACAGTGCTCTAACCAAATTTAACTCCTGTTTCTCCTTCAGTGTGGGATAAACACACCCACTTCGCAAATCTCAGGTCAAGGGTTCCCATCTCCCCTCAGTTCCTCTGAACATATCTCCTGCCTACAAGCCATTGACTCTTCCTGGCACTTATTTAGAGCCTTGGGCTCACAAGCCAATTGCCTAAGATATATAAGACTCCAAAATGCCTGAACCTATGTCACCATACAAGCCATAGCCAGCAACCTCACCTCAAATTTCCAAACAAATTAAAACACCCCTTCTAAACTTTGGAAAGTTGTCCACTCCCTCTTTACCCCTTCCCCCCACCATCTCCCATCCCCTCCATTATCTTTGATGGCTCTGTCATCTCCTCTACCCTGGAGGTAGCCTCTACCCGCAACTGTTTTTTTCTACCTGTGCCCGTTTCCTCCTCCTCCTCCCCTGCACCAGCTTTCTGTGTCCATCCTACCTCCGTCTGTGCTATCCTCTCCATTGTTCCCCTTAAACCCTTTAAAGAGACACAGCCCTGACAGCTTGATCCCAAACTCCTCTATCAGCTCCCACTATTGCCTTACCCCAACTAACCTCTTCAATTTCTCCAGCTACTTTACCACAGCTCCTACAGCATGGAAGGTTGTTAGTCATCCACCAAACAAAGGGAGTGACCCTCCCTTCCCTTGGAACTACTGCCCTATCTTCCTCCTATCTTCCCCTTCCTAAGCTTCCAGAATGTCTTGTTCTTTCACAGTTCTCTCCTCACCTTGACCCCTCTACCTTCCTTAGCCTCTACCAGTCTGGCTTTCACAAATTCCACTCCCTACCACTTCCCTCTTTCACCTCACTGACTCATTCCTTACAAGGATGCGCTAAGGCCACATCACTGATGTCATTTTTATTGACCTGGTGAAGGTGTTTGACATAGTCTCCCAACCTCTTCTGCTGTCCAAACTTGCCTCTGTGGGCCCAGCTGCCCCAGTGGTCAGCTGGTTAATTCTTACTGGGTTGTGAAGTTGTAGTCAGTCTGACGGTGGCATCCTCTCCCCTCTCCTCCCCATCGTCGCAGTCAGTCTGACGGTGGCATCCTCTCCCCTCTCCTCCCCATCGTCGCAGTCAGTCTGACGGTGGCATCCTCTCCCCTCTCCTCCCCATCGTCGCAGTCAGTCTCTGGTGGTGGCATCCTCTCCCCTCTCCTCCCCATCGTCGCAGTCAGTCTGACGGTGGCATCCTCTCCCCTCTCCTCCCCATCGTCGCAGTCAGTCTGACGGTGGCATCCTCTCCCCTCTCCTCCCCATCGTCGCAGTCAGTCTGACGGTGGCATCCTCTCCCCTCTCCTCCCCATCGTCGCAGTCAGTCTGGACGGTGGCATCCCTCCTCTCCTCCCCATCGTGCGCAGTCAGTCTGACGGTGGCATCCTCTCCTCTCCTCCCCATCGTCGCAGTCAGTCTGACGGTGGCATCCTCTCCCCTCTCCTCCCCATCGTCGCAGTCAGTCTCTGGTGGTGGCATCCTCTCCCCTCCTCATTGAGTCTGGAGTACCTCAGGGCTCAGTCTTTGGCCCCCTCCTTTTCTCAATAGGTTTGAATAACCTCCCCAAGGCTTGTATATCATCTAACATTCAACTGTATGCTGATGATACAATCTTATTTGTCTTTGACTCTTCAGCCCCTGAATTGTTGCCCAGCTCGATTTCTTAAGAGTCCAGGCCCAGTTCCATGAAAACCAGCTGACCCTTAACTCAAAAAAGACAGACTCTATGACTTTTGGCTCCTGGCAGTGTCTTGCCACCATCAGCTACCCCACTGTCTTCTTGACTCTTGACAGTGCCAAGACTGAGGTTGTCCCTTCTGGTAAGTACCTTGGAGTTCAGCTTGACAGCCACCTTGATTTCACAAGCCATGTTGATGCAATCCACTCCAAGCTGCTTCCTAAGTTGGGAGCACTCTACAGCAATAAAGCCTGTATCTCCAAACAGTCACAAGATAGTCTCCAAAATGTTCTTTTCTGCCTTTGATTTTGGTGATGTGGTTTACAGTGCTGCCCCCAAATCCGCCCTGGCCAGACTGGATCCCCTATTTCTTATTCCACCCTTCTGTCATTTTGCTCTGGACTGCCCTCCCTGAACTCATCACTGTTCTGTGTATACCTCCCCCTGCTTCCCTTCCTGTGAACTTCCCCGCATCTCTCATTCTCAGGTTCTAGTTTGGCTCGCTCCCCTGTTACTTTTCTTCCCTCCTTTCCTGCCCCCCCACCCCATCCACCCTTCTACTCCTTCCACTCCACTGAAGCCTGCTCAGTCTCCATTTCCCATGCCATGACTACTGCTTGGTAGTCTGCTTTGTTTTCCAGACTTTTCTGGTCCTCCTTCCCATTGACCGCATGTGCTGCCTCTACTCCGGCTGTAGGCTATTTTATTTTTTATCCTGCTTTTTGCCCCCACCATCACCACCCATGCCTACTTGGCAATGGGGGGGTCATGGATTTCTGGTTTTCTCCCCCGCTATCCAGGGCTCTAGATCACATACAGACCCCCATCTCAGGGGGAGGAAATGGGCAAGGAAATGATAGAAGGCATCCTTAGGATGGCAGAAAAAGGGGATATATTGTTGATGGGGGACCTGAATATGCTAGATGTTAAATGGAGCACCTTTACTACAGCCACATCCAAGAGCAATGTCATTCTCGATGCCCTACAGGGGGCATGCCTCAGACAACTAGTGTTGGAACCCACTCAGGAGGGAGCAATCTTAGACCCGTTATGCTCAAACGGGGATGGACAGAGGATTTCAGATCTAGAAGTGGGTAGCCATCTGGAAACAAGTGACCACCAAACAGTGTGGTTCATGATAAACACAGCCGCAGAGTCAAGCTATACAAAAGTGAGGGTACTAGACTTTAGTAGGGCTGACTTTGTCAAAATGGGAGAGTGCCTCAGAAAAGCACTAACAAACAGGCAAGAAGGAGGAGTGAAGGAACAATGGGGAAACATCAAAACTGCCATCACAGAGGCAACAAGCCTGTGTGTAAAGCAAATAAACAAATCAAAATGAAAGAAAAAATACTGAGGTTCTCAAAAGAGGTGGTGGGGAAGCTTAGGGAGAAAAAGACAGCATTCAAGAAGTATAAGGAAACACAGAAGGAGCAGGACAGAGAACTGTACCAGTTAAAGCAGAAGAAAGCGGGGAAGGCAATCAGAATAGCAAAGACCCAAACCGAGGAAAAGATAGCCAACGTGGTTAAGAAGGGGGATAAAACCTTTTATAGGTACATCAGGGAGTGAAGAAAGACAAAGGGAGGGAGAATGAGGCTTAATAAAGGGGCGGGTAGGTGGGCAGAGAGGGACAGTGAAAAAGCAGGGATACTGAATGAATACTTCTGCTCAGCATTCACAAAAGAAGAGGAGGGGGAGGTACCTAATCCAATCAATAGAAGCACTCTAGATAGGGGGGTCGATACCAGTCCTTTCACAGAAGAAAGGGTTCTGAAAGAACTCCTAAAACTGAAGGTGGACAAAGCAGTGGGACCTGATGGGATTCACCCCAGAATTCTAAAAGAACTAAGGGGAGAACTACTGACACCACTGACTATTCCTTTTAACAAATCATGGGAGGTTGGTGTGGTACCTAAGGACTGGAGGAGGGCAGATGCGAGTCCCCTTCACAAAAGTGGGAGCAAAGCAGAGGCAGGAAACTATAGATCTGTTAGCTTGACCTCTGTGGTAGGGAAAATGATGGAATTACTTCTGAAAGAAAGAACTGTTGAGTATCCAGAGGCCTGCAGGGCACAGGACCCAAGGCAGCATGGATTCACAGCAGGAAGGTCATGTCAGTCGGATCTAATAGGTTTCTTTGACTGGGTGACCAAAGTAGTAGACCAGGGAGGGGCTATGGACATGGCCTACCTAGATTTTAGCAAGGCATTTGACACAGTCCCACACAAAAGATTAATAAACAAATTAGCCAGCCTGAGAGTAGGTCCCAGGGTAGTAGCCTGGGTAAAAAATTGGCTGGACAACAGGACATGGAGGGTAATAGTAAATGGAGTCCACTCCGAAGAAAAGGGGAGTTACTAGTGGGGTACCGCAGGGTTCAGTACTGGGTCCAGTCCTTTTTAATGTCTTTATAAGTGACACCTGCAGTGGGACTGGAAGGAAAAGTATCCCTCTTTGCAGATGACACAAAGATCTGCAACAGGTTTGATAAACAAGGCGGGGGGTGGAAAGGATGAGAAGGGACTTGGCAAGGCTGGAGGAATGGTCAAAAGTATGGCAGCTCAGATTCAATATAAAAAAGTGCAAAGTAATGCACCTGGGAAACAAAAATCCAGGGGAAGAGTACACAATATGGGGGGAGGTATTAACAACAACAAAAATGCCAGCCCGGTGGCGCCGAGTGTTGAGGTGCTGGATGCCACACCTTGCGCCATGCTGGCGACCCAGGTTTGGGAACAAGCCTGGGCCACCAGGGGTCAGCAGGGGGAGAGAGAGGATAGAGCTTCCAGAGGATTGCTCTCCTATCTAGGACAGGGATCCAGGATAGCCCGGCATCACAGCAGCCCCCAGTGGAGTATGGAGGCACTGCAATGCTCAGAGCCAAAGTAGTGGTACGCAAAGCCACGACAGATGTTCCTGGCATCATTGCACACTCAGGCTCTAAGGGGAGGAAAAGAAGGGAGGGCATAACAAGGAAATGCCCATCTCCTCTGATAGGCGATGGCTCCCTACAGGGCTGGCTGCCACACACCCAATACTGGGTCCTCTCTCCACCCCTTCAGCCTCTTGTCATACCAGCCAGGTGGTCTGGATTATAGATCGAGTGCAGAGAGTGGATGGCAGCCCTGCCCCAAGGGGCTCAGAGCCAGGAGGCTTATCTGGTGTGGGTCCGATGAGAGACAGTAATATATATCAGGAAGAAAGGACCACAGTGGGTGGTAGAGCGGTCCAGTGAGCTAGGGCAGCCCGTTAGAGTTCAGGGGAGTAGAAGACAAAAATAGAGTTTGAAAAAAAAAACAACAACAAAAATGGAAAGGGACCTGGGGTAGTCATATCAGATGACCTAAAGGTAAGCAAGCAATGTGAGAAGGCAGTAAGGAGGGTTGGGGGGATACTGGGATGTATAGGGAGAGGCATCACCAGTAGAAAACAGGAAGTTGTTATCCCTCTGTACAGACAGTTGGTGAGACCCCATCTGGAGTACTGTGTGCAGTTCTGGAGACCCCATCTCCACAAGGACATGGACAAGGATGGAGGCAGTCCAGAGAAGGGCAACTAAAATGGTGCAGGGTCTGCAACAGAAGCCATATGAAGAGAGACTAAAGGAGCTTAATATGTATATCCTTGAATAAAGGAGGGAGAGGGGGGACATGATAGAAACTTTCAAGTACCTCAAGGGAATCAACAAAGTCCAAGAGTGTAGCATCTTTCAGAAAAAGAGATGTACAAGAACAAGGGGACACAATTTGAAAATAGAGGGGGGAATGGCTCAGGGGCAATGTGAGTAAGTATTTTTTCACAGAAGAGGGTGGTGGATGTATGGAATGGCTTTCTTGAGGAGGCCATGGGGTCAAAAAGAGTGGGGGACTTCAAGAATGCATGGGACAGACATAAGGCAATTCTGGTAGGGGGTAGGAAGAAACAGGCTGTTGGTTAACTAGGATCTGCAGCTTATCCAATAGGTAAGGAAATGGGTGGACTAGGTGGGCCAAGCAGTCCTTCTCTGCCATCAAAGTCCACGTTTTGATTTTTCTAGACATGCGCGTGGAAGAGCGCATGCGCTCTGAGACTCCGGTGATGGTCCCTTCCCCCCACCCAGCCTAGTGCCAGGTCCCCCCTGTGGCTTGGCAGTGCCATCTAGCCTCCACTTGGTGGCAGCCAAGAGCCAGGGAAACCTTATGTCTGACCCGGGAGAGGAGAGCTGCCTTGCAGCAGCTCAATTCAGCACCTCACCCCCACCCCGGCCAACCCCTGGCAGCCTGAGCTTGCTCCTAAACTTGGGTAACCAGCGTATCATGTGTCCCACTCAGCAGGTCAGCCCTCTACTCCCAAAGTGCCAACCTCTGAGCATAGAATTGTGAACAGTTAACAGAACAAGGTAACCCTCTTGTCTGTTTTGTGGGTACGAGTCACCTTTGTCCCAAGTTCTGGAGGGATTCTAACTGATAACCTCTTGTTAGCGTACCCAATTATCAGGCTCAGATAATTCTGTCTACGGGGGGGCCAGATATCTTTGCCTATGGGCACCTAACCAGGTATTACAAAATGAACTCTTAGAACTCTATGCAAGACTTAGAGAACTCTTATCTGTTTCCCAGTTTGGTACCGCAATAAGCTCATCCACAGTGTTGTCTATAACCATCTAAGCTTCACTTATAAAAAAAAAAGAAGTTTCAAGGCACACCAGGCAGTTTCTGTTTTTAAAATATATGTTTACTTTAAAATAGGTAAAAAATAGGAAAACAGTAAATACAGAACAAGATATCCCAACACATACAGTCTTAAAAACAAAATAGGCTTAAAAGTGCAAATTCCTAAAACCCATACGCTCAGACTGGTCTTATCTCATGTATCCTTACTTTCTTAATCTTTCAGTGCTTCGACGTTCCTCTTTTCTCAGTCAGAAAAAAATGTCCCAGTGTAAGGTCTGCTCAGTATACTTAAAAGCAGTCTTGAGCCGGCCTTCTCTCTGAGGTCACCTAACTCCACCTTGGTGTATTAAAATTTATATTTTATAATACAGGATGTCCTAATAAGATATTAAACAAAAATAGGTGACATCTGAATCTCCTGTCTTCATGTGACTTCCCCCAACCCAGTCTGTGATCTGCTTCACACAGACATCAACGTCTCTTTGATGTAATTCACTGGATACCCCAAGCACATGCATATTGGACTTCCCACTTTAGTTTTGGACCTGCTTCACACAGACGTCAAAGTCTCTTTGATGTAATTAGCTGGCTTCCTAGGAAGACACCCCAACACATGCATATGCCCCTTTCCTCATGACACCTAGTGCAAATCAAAGGATTTCCCTGAGGGCATTATAAAATGGATATATTGGTCCTTGGCTTCAAAACAAATTGACAAGGTAATTGCACCTCAGATATCTGTAGTTTAACCTACGTCCTGTCCTTTGAACTTACACCTGGGGGTGGTTGATGTGTCAGTTTCAGCAAGACAGTAGTTTCTCCTGACAGACATTCCCCTACATATTTTATATTGCAGAAAAAATATATTGTAATCAGAACCAGTTGTCCATGTGCCACAGTCCTCCCCACCTAGACTGAATTTGGGGGCTCTATCCCCTGCATAGGATGAGCTTCCCAAATCAGTTTACTCCTGGTAGACACGAGACAGCCCATCTGAGTTCTGATTGGTTGCTCCAGCCCTATGTAGAATGATCATGTCATATCCTTGCAAAGCAAGACTCCATCTTAGCAATCTACCATTGTTCTTCCCCATCTGGATCAGCCAAACCAGGGGGTTATGGTCAGTCTGCACCACAAAATGCTGCCCATACAAGTATGGCTCCAATTTCTTTAGGGCCCACACTATGGCAAGACACTCCTTTTCCACCGTGGAGTACGCCTGCTCCCTGGGAAGTAACCTTTTACTCAGGGAGGCTATTGGGTGATCCCTTCCTTGGCTGGATGTCTGACTCAGTACTGCCCCAATACCCACATTTGAGGCATCAGTCTGAACTATAAAAGGTTTGCTATAGTCAGGACTTGTCAAAACAGGAGCACTGCACAGTGCCTCCTTTAGTTTGGAAAAGGCTTCCTCAAAGGCTGGGCACCAGGTAATTTTCTTGGGCATCCTTTTCTTTGTCAGGTCAGGCAGGGGAGCAGCCAGGGCACTGTAATTGGGTACAAATTTTTTATAGTACCCTGCTGTCCCAAGAAAGCTCCTGACCTGCTTCTGAGTTTCTGGTCTGAGCCATGCCTGGATTACCTCTATTTTTATTTGGTTAGGATGGAGCTGTCCCTGGCCTACCACATGCCTGAGGTATGCCACCTCTCCCATGGCCACTTGGCACTTCTCGGCTTTGGCAGTGAGCCCAGCCCTCTGTATCCTGCCAAGCACTTCCCTAAGGTGGGATAGGTGTTCCTCCCAGCTGGTACTAAAGATGGCAATGTTATCCAGGTATGCCACAGCGTACTCCTCAGCACCATTTAACACCTGGTTCACCAACCTTTGGAAAGTGGCCGGGGTGTTGTTCATTCTGAAAGAGATTACTTTAAACTCAAATAAGCCTATCGGAGTGATGAAGGTCGACCTCTCCCTAGTTCAACTCCACCTGCCAATACCCCTTTGTCAGGTCAATGGTTGTAAGGTAGGTCACCCTTCCCAACTTGTCCAGGAGTTTGTCCGTCTGGAGCGTCGGGTGGGCGTCTGACTTCATGACTGCATTCAGTCCATGATAGCCTACACAGAAATGAGTCAAGCCATCTGGCTTGGGTACAAGGACTACAGGTGAGGCCCAGGGACTGTGGGATCTCTGGATTACCCTAAATCCAGCATCTCCTCCACTTCCCTCCTAATGTCCTTTTGGACAGCCTCTGACACCCGATATGCTGTCCGCCGTATGGCCGTTTGTGTCCCTGTCTCCACATCGTGTGTTGCTAAGGGGGTTAATCCAGGCTTGGTGCTAAACAAGGGGCCAAAGTCTACTAAAACCTCACTTACTTCCTGGATCTGGCCCAGGGTCAGCTGAGGAGGCAATTTTACTGCCTCCACAGAGGACTCCCATTTACTCTCTTCCAGCAAGTCCAGAAGGGAGTCTCCTTCGTCCATCCCCTCCCCATGACTACACACTGCAAACACCATGTCAGCCCTATTTGCATATGGTTTCATCATGTTGACATGGTACATCCTTTCTGTCTGTCTTTGGTCAGGTAACTCCACAATGTAGTTCATGTCATTTACCTTCCTAACCACTTTGTATAGTCCTGCCCACTCAGCCTGCAGCTTGTCTTTCCAGACTGGAATAAGGACCATGACTTCCTGATTCACCATGTACGAGCGAGCTCTGGCTCTGCGGTCGCACCACACTTTTTGTTTCTGTTGGGCAGCTGCCAGGTTGCTCTGGGCTGTCCCCATAAGCTCCTTCAGCCTTTCCCTAAACCTAAGGACGTAATTCACAATGGGAGTTCCCTGGGTGGCGTGTTTGCCTTCCCAGTCCTCCTGGATCAAGTCTAGGGGTCCATGTACCTGGCGTCCATATAAGAGTTCAAAGGGGGAAAATCCTGTCGACTCTTGGGGCACCTCCCTGTATGTAAACAACAGGTGGGGAAGGTATTTCTCCCAGTCCCTCCCATGCTGTTCAGCAAATGCCTGGAACATTGACTTTAGGGTACCATTGAATCATTCCACAAGCCCACTGGCTTGTGGGTGATGCAGTGTTGTGCATCTCTGCACCACCCCACACTTCTCCCATAAACATTTCATCAGGTCCAACATGAAGGAACCCCCTTGATCGGTGATTACCTCCTGTGGAAACCCAACACGGTAGAAAATCCCAAGTAAGGCATCTGCCACTTTGTCTGTCCTCAGAGAGGATAGGGCAACTGCCTCTGGGTACCGGGTGGCATAATCCACCACAGTCAGGATGAATTTCTTCCCTGAGGAGCTGGGGGTATTTAAAGGCCCCACAGCATCCATTCCCATCCTCTGGAATGGCTCCTCCACTATGGGCAATGGAATCAGGGTGGCTTGGGTTTTCTTGCCCGCCTTCCCTATTTCTTGGCACCAGTGACAAGACCTGCAATACTCCTTCACCTGCGGGGTGAAGTTAGGCCAGTAAAAATTCTGGGCTAACCGCTGCGTATTACGCGCAATTCCCAGATGACCAGACAAGGGAATATCATGTGCAATTTTGAGCAACTGCTCACGATACCCCTGGGGAATGACAAGCTGCCTGTCTAGCATCCCTCCCTCTGTCTGTACTGCCTGAATATACATAAGTCCATTTTCCCAATAAACCTTATGTCTGCTGTCACCTCCCTGTGTGCCATCCGAGTCTGCCCAAGCCCTCAGCTTCTCTAAACTAGGGTCACTTCTCTGAGCAGCTGCAAACCCCTCACACAGTCCCAAGCCATGGGACAGGTCCCCTTCAGTTGCTTCACTAGGGTCCCTAGCACTACTGTCAGGGCCCTCAGGATCACTGTCAATCCAAACCCTCTGACAAGGGGTCACCCTTCCCTCTTTGGAGTAACCCTCGTAGCTGTGTGGTTACTTGTTACTGGGGAATTTTACCCCCCCTTTTTATCAGTCTCCCCATCTGGAGACACAGGCTGGGGAACCAGCCTCTCAGTGGTTTCCACACTGGTTTCTGTGGGGTTCAGGGAACTACAGTTTTCCCTTGCCACTTGGCTATGGGTAACTGCACATACCATCCCCTGCTGGAGACTGTTAGCCAGGATCACAGCCACTGCTAATGTTTTGGCTACAGCCACCTGTTGCACAGTTCCCCCTGTTTCACCCCAGTCCAGAACACTAGCGAGTGGCAATGTTTTCTCTGCACCAGCAAAGTCCTGTACAGTGACATATTTATTGAGTATAAGCTGAACAGGCTGTACCAGATCCCCTTTCACCAATATCAGGGATGCCCCTGTGTCCCTTAACCCCTGCATCTGTATACCATTCACCATGACTGGGTGCATGTGTTCCCTCATGTTCACTGGCATGCTTCCAGGGACACACAAACAACCCACTTCTTTTGTAGCACCCGGTTGTGTATTATTGCTCGCCTTTTTGGGACACTGTCTGGCAATATGCCCAGTTTCTTTACACAACCAATGTGCATTTCTTACTTCAGAGAAATCTTTTCTCTGAAACCTGGGGCTAACTGGTTTCGGTGGAGGCAGTAAGGGTTTTAGCTGCCCTGAAGGTGCGCTTTTCCCTTTTTGCGCTGACACACCCGCTCCATTCGCTCTCAGAGCAGGTCTGCTCTTGGCATAGCGGTCCGAGAGTTCAGCAGCCTCTTGCATTGTTTTGGGATCTCGGTCCTCTAGCCAGGTTTTTAGTTCAGCTGGGCAATGCCCAATAAAACTGTTCTAATAAAATCACATTTTCAATTTTATCAACAGAGTTTGCCTCAATTCCTTCCCACCAACATTTTAAAAACTGACATTTCGTGGCTAGCTCCTCATAGCTCATATCAGGGCTTCTCCTGAGCTTACAGAATTTAGCTCTGTATGATTCAGCAGTTAATTCAAACTTTTTTAACAGTGCAGCTTTAAGTTTGCTGTAATCATCACTGTCCTCATTGTCCATTTGACCGAATGCATCCCGAGCTTTCCCGGTAAGTAGCAGGGATAGCTGGAAGCTCCAGGACTCTCTAGGAATTTTAGCCTGAATACAAACTTTTTCAAAAGAATTTAAAAAGGCATCCATGTCCTCCCCCTCTTTAAATTTGGCTATTAATTTGGAATTCAATGTGTAACCCAGTCCTGTAGTCCCAGTTAAACCCAAGCCATTTACCTGCTCTGGTGCCGCTGGTTGGAGTAGTATCTTCTCCAGTTCATGTTGCCCCCGGCGCTCCTCTCTCTCTTCTCCTCTGCAGCTAG
Organism: Neoceratodus forsteri; assembly: GCA_016271365.2. Classification (NCBI taxonomy): domain Eukaryota; kingdom Metazoa; phylum Chordata; order Ceratodontiformes; family Ceratodontidae; genus Neoceratodus; species Neoceratodus forsteri. The sequence continues at coordinate 119,503,214 of JADMNL010000024.1, read as the reverse complement.
CTGGTGCTCATGCTCCTCACGGTCTGCCTCCCTCTGTTGTCGCTCTGCCTCTCACTGTTCCCTCTCTGCCTCTTGGCGTTCCTGCTCTGCCTCTCAGTTCTCTCGCTCCCTCTTCTTCTCTGCCTCTCTTTGTTCATGGTCCCTCTCTCTCTCTGGAACTCCAGCTCCATCCTGCACAACTCGATTTGCAGCCTGAGTATCTCTGGATTCATGATACTGGTGACTTTCCCCTGCTGCTGTGGCCCTTCACTGACAGTGGCCCTGCTGTCCTCCTCACCGGACCTGGATACAGCACAGGCTGCTAGCCCTGCCACACTCGAGGTTTGGTCTTATCGCTGCTCTGGGTATCTGCTACCATCAGGGCATCTATGAGGTTCTGCTTTTTGTCTGTCACCTCGAACAGGACTCCTCTGTCCCCTCACAACTGCTTTAAGTATTCTACAGCGTGCCTGCTGTAGTCGGAGGCCATCTTCTTCCCTGACTACTGCAACTCTGACTGGCACTTTAGAAAAAATTAAAATGGGTAGGAACTTGACTGTAAGCCAAGGGATATAGTTCTGTTTCCTTTTGAAATAAAACACTGCCTTTCTTTTTCCAAGTTAGCTGAACAGTCTCAAGCTGACACACAGAACAATAAAGCTTATACCACCAAACTTTATATGCCACCGCTGCCAACCAATCTGTCAAAACCCCACTCAGCAGGTCAGCCCTCTACTTCCAAAGTGCCAGCCTCTGAGTGTAGAACTGTGAACAGTTAACAGAACAAGGTAACCCTCTTGTCTGTTCTGTGGGTACGAGTCACCTTTGTCCCAAGTTCTGGAGGGATTCAAACTGATAACCTCTTGTTAGCATACCCAATTATCAGTCTCAGATAATTCTGTCTTCGGGGGCCAGATATCTTTGCCTACGGGCACCTAACCAGGTATTACAAAATGAACCCTTAGAACTCTATGCAAGACCTAGAGAACCCCAACCCGTTTCCCAGTTTGGTACCACAATAAGCTCATACAGAGTGTCAACTGTAACCATCTAAGCTTCACTTATAAAAAAAGAAGTTTCAAGGCACACCAGGCAGCTTCTGTTTTTAAAATATATCTTTATTTTAAAATAGGTAAAAAATAGGAAAACAGTAAATACATAACTAGATATCCCAACACATACAGTCTTAAAAACAAAATAGGCTTAAAAGTGCAAATTCCTAAAACCCATACACTCAGACTGGTCTTGTCTCATGTATCCTTACTTTCTTAATCTTTCAGTGCTTCGATGTTCCTCTTTTCTCAGTCAGAAAAATTTCCCCGTGTAAGGTCTGCTCAGTATACTTAAAAGCAGTCTTGAGCCAGCCTTCTCTCTGAGGTCACCTAACTCCACCTTGGTGTATTAAAATTTATATTTTATAACACAGGATGTCCTAATAAGATATTAAACAAAAATAGGTGACATCTGAATCTCCTCTCTTCATGTGACTTCCCCCAACCCAGTCTGTGATCTGCTTCACACAGACATCAAAGTCTCTTTGATGTAATTCACTGGATACCCCAAACACATGCATATTGGACTTCCCACTTTAGTCTGGGACCTGCTTCAGACAGACATCAAAGTCTCTTTGATGTAATTAGCTGGCTTCCTTGGAAGACACCCCAACACATGCATATGGCTCTTTCCTCATGACACCTAGTGCAAATCAAAGGATTTCCCTGAGGGCGTTATAAAATGGATATATTGGTCCTTGGCTTCAAAACAAATTGACAAGTTAATTGCATCTCAGATATTTGTAGTTTAACCTACGTCCTGTCCTTTGAATTTATACCTGGGGGGGGGTTTGATGTGTCAGTTTCAGCAAGACAGTAGTTTCTCCTGACAGACACCCCCTACATATTTTATATTGCAGAACAAATATATTGTAATCAGAACCAGCTGTCCATGTGCCACAGCATGAAGTGTGGTATTCAGTGCCTCAACCCTCAGTGCCACCGGGCCAGCCTGATCTGTTGGCTCTTGACCCCACACACACACACACATACACACACACACACACACACATCACACACACACATGCACACACACACACCACTCACAGCTGGACCTGCCCTTAATTCTTCCTTTTGCCCTCTGACCTACCAAGTATATTTTAAATTATGCATATTTTGCTTGTTGTTTTGGTTAAAGGGACACTGTCATCCCCCTTAGGCCTTAAATTGTCTCTAGTTAAAAAAAAAACATTTTATGATTGCTCATATTCTGTAGAGATTGCTGATGCGGCTGGCAGCTTGATTTTGGATTTTTTTTTTTTTAAAGTGAAAAAAAGACGCCACACTAAACTGGTGTTACTACACAACAATGTTCAGGTACAGTCCATGATTAAACTCCCACTACATCTTTTCTGGACTTGGGAACACTCTCAACACAGTCTAGTTACTCAAGAAGCACTGGGAGGAGAGGAGACTATTGCATCATGGGTGGCTGCACTGCTTGAGGCTGTTCCTAATGTTCAGGAAGCATGCAATAAGAGTAGATCCAGGATTTGAAACACAACAAGATTAGGCATAATTATACCATTAGCATACATTTCAATTCTACTGAGAAAGGAAGCAGATGAAACAACCAGCAATGTCAATGAACTTTAGAGAAAGTAAGCATTTATAAAATGAGGATTTTCAACTAGAAATAATATAATGCAAAAGGGCTGACAGTGTCTCTTTAATATGCACCTCAGTTGCTCCTGCCTACAGTATAGCCTAGAGGTTAGAGTAATGAGCTTTGAATGAGCTTGGTAGGAGAGGTATATCCAGCAGACCAGGGTTTGAGTCCCAGAACCTCCACTTGCATACTGTGTGACTCTGAGCAAGTCACTTAACCTCTCCAGGACTCCCATATCACCACTGAAAACAGGCATCTGTGCTTAGTGGGCTTTACCCAGTTACCAATAAAATGACAAAAATCTCCAAAATCCCCTTATTTAGAGCTAGCTGCACTGAATTCTGTAACTCTGTGTTGACTGTAACTTATATTTGACACAGAAATATTTTATTTCTGTTTCATGCCTGCTCCTACTACCAGGAGTGACACTGTCATTGTACTGATGCTGCTGTACTGTTTTCACCCTGTTCCCCTTCCCCCAGGACACCTCTGGAAACTTGCCATTTTTGGCTCAGTAGGCTTTTCCTGGTAAAACTCTTAATGAATACAATAAATAAATAAACTACAGAGTTATGGCAGTGCCCTGCCATCTCCTGCATGTTTTAATTAACCCTTATAGTAGCACTGTAAGAACTGCATGGGCCATGTGCCTACATTCTGCCAATCACAGTACATATTGTTTCTTACTCATTTTGTGAAAAGATCTTGTTCCCTACCTCAGTCCACAGGATGCAAGTAACTATGCAAACAAACCCAAACCACCTGAAACAAGCCAAACAAAAGTAGTAGCATATTTTACTACCTGCAGTATTTACCTAGGATAGCCCTGCTAAGAGGCAACATTTCATTTTCGGTGGGGTCTTGCTTCAACCATTTCAACTTTTGGGTAGACCAGAGCACAAGGAGGATAAAGGGCAGTCTACATGGCAACGTTTGCACTGCAGCAACCCGAGCGCTCAGATTTCTGTGGTGCAAATGTTGCCATGTGGACACTTAACTGATCATGGTAAGTCAGTCTGTGCTCCTGTCCAGGAGTAGCAGCAGAACTGGGGGCACGTTCAGGAAGCGAGCGGTTTAAGCTGTCGTGTATGCAGGCTGACAGGCTGCACTGCTCATTTCAAAGGGAGATGGATGCTCCCAGCATCCTGCTATGCCCTCCAGTGATGCTGTCCCCCAAAACTCAGAAGCTAGCACCCAAAGAAAATCATGAGTACCATAGCTGGATTGCCTTTTCTTCATACTGTTGCAGTTTATATGCAAGACAGGTGCGTCATTCTTGCAGTCACGTAAAAAGGTTACCCAAACCAGGATAGAAGTGTTTCAGAGTCCACTGTGGTCAGTAGCAGATAAAAAAAGATATTCAGAATGCAGTTCTAAAGATAATGAGGACTGGTATGGGGACACTCTGCATTGACATCTCTTGACCCTAGAATGTATGGCTCGCGATCATCCCTCTTTATGAGATAATGCAATTAGAAACATCAGGGAGCTGCAACAGGAACTATGTGGTGATTTGGGGACCAGGGAAACTGTCAGCAGGAAGGGGAAAGAGGGTAGCCTGTGCTGGTGTCCATGGTGCATTACTGTGACTTCACCAAGCAACTTACTAACCCAGACTCATGGCCTCTCTTCAGAGCAGCTTGAATTAGTGCTGAGAGAGACCATGTAGATCTGAGATTAGATTGGTGCAGGAGGTTGGGGCAGCTCCAGAGAGGACTGCAACTTGAATCAGAGCGGCCATGTAAGCACACCTTAAATGCTCAAGGCCACACAGTGAGTATTTGACTCTAATGGGGTTTGAACCTGTGACCTTCTGTTTACCATACTGGTGCTCTAACCCCTAGAGCACACTGCCTTCTAATACCCAACTGAATCATTTACAACTACAGCAATCTATAGAGATTCATAGAATGGTACTAAATTAAAACTATGGCTGGCAAAGGTACCAAGATATGGGAAAAAGAGTTGTTTTTGTCAATTTTATCTATGTCTTTTCAATGTTATCTTAGAACCATAGGTGACTATGGATAGCCATGGATAGATATTTTGTCCTTTACAAAAACCATAAAAGAATTAATAACGTGTTTATAAGGTGAGAGTCTGTATACATGCTGCTTCTTTTTGTAATCAGTTTAAGGTCTGCACTTTAACAAATGAGTTTTATTACTACTACTATGAAAAATAGAAAAATTAAGAAAATGAATAAAAAAACTACAAAATGAGTGACTAGTCTCTAACCATTACACCGTCCATGAAAAGGGTCCTCATAATAGAACAAGAAAACTTTTTTGTCCCTGGTGTATTCATTCCTGCTTTTATGTCGGGGAGGCATGTAAAGATCAATGGCAAACATAATAACATTTTCTTTTTTCTTTTCTTACAGGCCTTTTAATAAAACCTAACTTGTTTTAAATAATCAAACTGTCTACTGTGGTCATATTTTAGCCTAATCTTAAATTTATGCCTCTAAACTTTTCCCCTTTTTAAAAAGCACTCTTGATATTTTTTCTCCGAGTCAGCACCGACTGAGACAGCCTGTGACGTCAAACATGGAGTGATGTCATTAGAGAAGGCTAGTGATAGTCTCGAGAATGTATAGCACTGAATGCATGCTCGCGATGCCAGGCTTTTTCTGTGATTTTATGATTGACTGACTTTTGATAGTAAACCACTGTGGATCAGCGCATTTCTTTTCTCTTTCAATAAAACCAACAGAAACCCCTTCCTTCCCCCCTTGCTCCTGTTTTCCCCTACCTGACTGCCCCCCTTACTTTTGTCTCCTATCCCGGTGTAGTTGTGGCTGAATATGCTGGATTTTTGCTGCTTGTTCTTATTGTACTGATTCCTGTTTTAGCATGTGCTCTACTCCACATTACTGTAACTGTGAACTGTGTCAGTGCTATGTAATTGCATTTAACTGTGTGCTGTGTCCATGCTATGTGTTTGCCTCCCCTGTTCCCTTCCCCCGGGTCGCACCTGGAAATGAGCCTTAACTAAGTGGCCCAGATATTCAAACTGTGCCACAAATAGTGCAATAGCAGGAGCAGGCGCAAATTCAGTGCGCCTATGCGCAACACGCGCAATATTCAAACACTGCTCAGGCCAAGATGCACTTGCGCCACACAACTGAATATCACACCAAATGTGCCATGGTGCAACCAGAGATGTGCAGTGGCAAAGGTCTGATGCACAATAGCACAACCAGGGATGCGCAGTGGAGCAGGGTAGCAGTGCACAGCACAACCAGGGATGTGCAGAGACAGGATGCAGGGGTCCACCACCCATGGAAGATATGGGCAGAGGAGCACGCAGCAGAACAGACATCGCACCCCACACCCCATGAACTGCACAACCTGAGAAGAGCTGGAAGAACCACCGGCCCATGGACTCCAGCAACAATCCCACAGCTGGGGCATGGTGCCCCAGCACACGCCCTGGCAAGCTATGACCGTCACACAAGGAGGTCCGGCCACTGCATGCTACACCATCCCACCAATGCAGAGCACACCCTGCACAGGAATCCCCAGACACCCTGCCCAGGAGCAGCACCCAACAGTGCAGGACACCCCATGCATGCCACCATCCCCACAGTGACAATGCAACCCTGTGCACCATGGAGCTATGCAAGGCAGCCCCACCATGAGCACCCTGCAGCGGGTGGCAGCAGCCACCGATGCAACAACTGCAGACACAGTGCCGCTCTGTACGGCCCCACCCCCCGAGGTACAGCTGAGAGACTGACCATGCATCGGCACACGAGGTTCCCCGCATGTGACAGGGCCTGCCCCAGACCTCACCACCAGCGATACAGCACCCTGCACACCCTCCCAAGGACACACCCCGTCCCAGCACTGGCCACAACAGCCAGCACAGATGCCCACAGTGGTGCATGGAAGCATGCGCCACACAGGATGCAACACAGTGCACGGACAAACACCCACCATACCCAAGGGCACACCAACACAGGGACACAGTAGTGGGTCAACAAACCCGCTGGCGTGTGGCCACAGCAGCCGTGTACCCATGGCTAGAACCCCTCCATGGTACAGGTGTACCAGCCACCCTGCGCATGCACCATGAAGCCGTACGCCACCAGCATGCGGCCGGAGCACAAGTGACAGACAGTGGAGCACATCCCCTGCAACAGACACAAGTGACAGCATGGCGGGGGGACAACAACAGCGAAAGCCACAGTGCCACCCGAGGCAGACATGCACCATACCAGTGACAGGAGGCAATCTGGCATTGTGCCTGGTACAGGGGTTGTCCAGCATGGACAGCCACCACTGACATGCCAGCAGACCATGCATAACATAGACATGCAAGGGTGTCAGCTGCACAGGCCATGGACAGTTTGACAGGGGCGCCATGGACACAATGCATGCATTGAGGACCACTGCACACAGGTATCCAGTGCACAGAGAACAACACACAAACCACAGACAGTGACTGATTCCCCTGCCCACACCTTAGGCGGTTCCCTGCCAGACACACACACACACACGCCCATGCCTGCACCACCCCTGACACCATGCACACCACTGCAGCTGAGCACCTGTAGCCCGCTGCAAATCAGACACCACCACAGTTGTCATAACAAAACAAATGTATTCAAAAAAGGTTACAAACAACTATGTACAAATATTTACAATGGGGGGGAAGGGCCACATGCCAGGTTGGGGCGGGTATGGGGCAGGGTTGAACAAATGGGAGAGGGAAGAATGGGTGTGAGAGTGGGTCCAGGGGGGCAACGTGGGTGTGGGGGCATGGAGCACCTATTGTCTGCCCTGCTCTCCACTCCTGTGGTGCCTATGTGTTCTTCTCCGTCTGACCCCATGCTGCTCCAGTCGCTGAAGAATCTCTAGGGACGCCCTTGCCAGCTGCAGCAGCTCCTGCATGCCTCTTTCTATGACCATCAATCACTGTCCACCTAGGACAAGACAGCAGAGTCAATACGTGTGACTGTCCATCCCCCTGCAGCCCATCCATTGTGCATGGCATACAGCCGTTGGCCATGCCCCTGTGATGGTGTGCGACCACCCACAGTGATCGTGTCCACAAGACCTGCCTACCCAGGCGCACACAGCCATGTGGACCACTGCACATACCAACCGCCCAAGTCCCGCACAGCACCACCATGGCTGTACAGTGACATGGCTATGCGGTGCGAAGGCAGTGGCACAGCCATGTAGCTGGAGCACGCATGGACCACCAGCGATACATGCCCACACATGTAGTGCCACAGGACAGTGCTGAGTGTACCTTGTGGCGTGCACATCAGTGGTGTCAAGGGCTGGTGGCCATGCCCCGCCGCCTACCCCTCAACACAGCACGCACAGAAGTTCCTGGAAGAAAGGCATTCACCTGCATCTGCAACAGCCAGGTGCTGCTGCAGTTTGGGCCCTCCAGCTCGTCCTTCTTGCCGGGCAGCTTCATGCTCACACTGTACCCGTGCCTCATGGGCATGGCACCTCTCCTCAGAGCCTAGGGTGCAAACATGGAGAGGGCAACATCAGTACAAACCAGTAGCAAAGGCCCCCCCGGTGTGTGTGATCCCGCACAGCCCAGCCATGCCGCAACCCCACCACCACCACCACCACCCACACTGGACGGCCCCCACTCTCCTGCATGGTGGACACATGCCCACCACGATACCCGGACAGATGGACGCTACCAGTGTATGGATGGAGCACCTACCTGGACGCGGCACTGTGCCTCACCTGGTGCATGCCCATAGATGGGCAAGCCTGTCTGGGTCCCTCTGCCAGAGGTCCCCATAGCGGTGGCGGCACTGCTCTGCACTGCAGGCGATCCTGGTGGCCTCCTCCAGTGCCTCTGCCACCTCCTCCCACACAGCACTTCTGGCCCTTTCTAAGGGGTCATCCCCAAACAGGGCCCCAGCATGGGGCTCAACAATGGCCACCAGATTGGCCAGTTCAGGCGGGCTCCACAATGCTGCTCTCCTCCGTGCCATCTCTCGTGCAGCCAGGATCACAAAATGGCACTCTGTAGTGCACGTCCCACACGTGCAGATGCTGCGCGGTACAGCGCTACCATTCCCATCACTCTGTCACTGAACAGCATGATAGGGGTACACCCATGTGGATGCATGGCACCTAGGGGCCAAAGGTCGACTGCAGGGTCAAGGGTCTGTCGTGCACAGACCACCACAGCATGATTGGGACTCCCTGCATGTAGCGCGGTAGGGTGCCTGCGTGTGACACCCTGCACTGGCCTACTGCGATGTGGCACCATGGTGCCTACAGTGTTCCAGGGCACGAGCGCCACAAGTGTGAACAGCGCACTAGCACCACTGGCACAGTGGCAGCCATGCTCTGCACTGCCTCCCATGCTCAGCATGTCATCAGCGCAGCAGGAGTCGGTGTCAGCACCTCGGGCGTGCACCGTGTGGTGGCTACTGGGCACATCACAGAGCTGCGCCTTTGCCTGAGCATGCTCAACACAATTGCGAAAGGCACAACAGTGTGATATTCAGCCAGCATATGCAAATCAGCTCATCAGCAATTCCATGGCACAGCCACTGCATTAGCATCCACTTAAAGTTGCGCCTCGCCTCATTTGCATGCCTTGCACTATATAAATGCGACATGGGGCTGCAGAGGACATTGTTTGGTATTGCAGTCTATTGTGGTGGGTTGCATGCTGTTTGGAAGTGTGGATTGTGGTGTGTGGGAGATGCAGGGAACTTCACATTCAGAGGTAACACCTGTCATTCCCACAGGCTCTATAATGACCGAACGTGAGGAAGAGGAGGAGGAGGAACAGAGACGTGGGAGATGGAGGAGGCCCAACTTCACCCAGGCAGAATCAGATGCCCTGTTCAAGGCCTGCCCCAACAGGGAACTGCTGCTCAGTGGACAGCGGGGAACACCACAGGCCCATGCTGCGGCATGGGATGAGGTAGCACGTGCCGTCAACCAACATGGCAGCCACCAGCAGTCCGTGCAGGAGTGCAAAAAGAAGGTCGGCACAGACAAGAGGAGGATTAAAGATAAGGTGACTGCCATTAGGGCAGCATGTGCTGCAACCGGTGGTGGACAGCCGGATGTGCCATGCCTGATGCCACAGGAGGAGCGGGTGGCTGGCAGCATGCAGTGTTGTGCCCTAGAGGGCGTTCCAGGTGGTGGCTTCCAGACGGGTGGCAGCCCGTCACTGCATGGTAGGTCCTGTGCTGTCACTGTGTGGGGGGTGGGGGAATGCCACAGGGAGGGCGGAGATATTAACGCTACTGTGTTCCGTTACAGCTCCTGAGCATCTACATGGGTCAGCGGTGGTGGGTGTGTCCACTGAGGGTGATACCCTGGACATGGAGGAGCGCCCATTCACCTCCACAGGTGTCCGATGGTCAAGACCACAGCATACCCGCCAGTCTGTCTGGACTGAAGATGGTGGTGCTGCTGCATTGGAGGCCCTGCCTGTGTCCCAGCGTGACAGTGGCCATGGATGCCAGCATGCTCTGATACGGACTAGTGCCAGATCCGGCACCAATGATGATGGATCACACATCCTGGACAGTGATACGTTTGGGCCACAGGATGGCCCCACAGCAAGTAACAGCACGGGCGGAGGTCTGCATGACATCACAGTCCCAACCTGTGCCTGTATGCACCAGTGGGGCAGCACTGGTGTGCGTCCAGGCCGGTGGGGCTGTTGCGGCCACTGCAGCGGCACTGGTGAGCCCTGGTGAGCAGCGGTCGGAGGGGCAGTGTCAGCAGTCGGCCAATGGCGACGGGGGGACAGTGTCAGGGGGCAGCGTCAGTGCACCATGTGTGGACATGCCCCGTCATGGCTCTGGTGTGCAGTACCCATCGTCAAGAGGTGATGTCCAGCATGGTCAGGAACACCATGAGGGACAGCATGCCGATCCAGTGGATGACCTCTTTGATGAGCACAGCCTCCTACTCCAGGCTTCCGTGGATCAGCAGTTGTGGCCTGTTAGGGCAGTGGATGCACTCAGTGCAGTTCTGCACCAGGTAGAGGAGTGGCACAGCAGAGACCAAGGTCTGCTCCTGGCAGAGATGGCCTGGCAGCAGAAGGATGTGACAGCTGCCACTGACAGGCAGACACGTGCATTCACAGCTGTCATGGCCACATTGGGCACCCAGTTTGTTGCCCATGCGCCACAGACACCATACAGTGTCACGTCCACCCCCCATTCCCGGCGTCATGCGACCCCTTCCATGTCAACACTGGGTTCGGCTGTGGGCATACCGAGCACACCTGGCGCGGGCATGTTCAGTGAGCTGCAGACCCCTGCTCGAACATGGTCGCATTCCCACAGCATCACCCCTGGGGGACTGTCAGTGCCACCCCATGAGGCCAATGGTCAGCCTGGCATGACTGGCAGGTCTCGGCAGGGCCGCCCATGCATCTGTGGTGACCGTGGCACTGTGCCACGTGACTGACCTGTCTCACACCATGGCTACTGTCTGACTCTGCCCTGTGTGCAGTGTGTTGTGCAACGTGCGACACATGGGTGGGGTACCCAGCCCTGTACACACACACACACTGTCCATGTGCACACCATCCCAGCTGCTGGCCACTGTGGCGTGTGCATGATGATGCCTGCATTGCGCTGTCTGCCAGTGTGCAATGGTTCCCAGCATCTGAGACACGCACAGTGACAGGCACTGGGCGTAGTCGTGTGTGGACCTGTGTGTGACTAGAGGCTGCAGTCGGGGTTGACGTGCCTTCTAACCCTTGTGCATGTCTTGTGTGTGTGTGTGTGTGTGTGTGTGTGTGTGTGTGTGTGTGTGCGCGGCGACCGCATGTCTTGTTAGGCCTTGCCCATCCCTGACGGTGTGTGCGGTTCCACGCTCAGCCCATTCCCTTGGCGCCATCCACCCCTGGGGTTCGTCCATGCCTGTCTGTGGGTTGTGCCCTTGCCATTGGTGGTTTCACATGGCCCCATGACCTACCTGTGTTGGCGGAAGTGCTCCTCTGTGATGGTGTCCCGGTGCAGCTGACACATCCGAATAAGCCGGGGGTCCCTTCGCCCAAGGGGTGGCTGCCCATCACCATCTGGACCGGCGTCCTCATCGTCCCCATTGCTGTCCCCCTCTTCGACCTCTATGGCTATCCCACACAGTCATTGGCCATGTTGTGCAGGATGCAACAGACCAGGAATAGCCCACAGGCCTTCGAGGGGCTGTACTGTAGGGCACCGCCAGACGTGTCCAGGCACCAGAAATGTGCCTTCAGCATCCCGAACACCTGCTTGATGACATTACGTGTGGTGGAGTGTGCATCATTGCACCGCTGCTGCGATGGGGTCGCGGGGCGCCAGTATGGTGTGAGCAGCCGGGGACGGAGTGGCTAGCCACTGTCACCTGTATGTAGAGGGTGGACATTAGTATGGTGGTCTGCATCGCTCTGCCATGGGCCATCAAGGCCGGTACCCATGGCACCTCTGACTATGCACCCCCCCACAGCTGCCCATGTCATCCTGCGTGATGTGCATACTCACCCACTATGTGGCCAGTGGGGATGTCCCCACTCTTGAACCTGTGGCACAGTGCAGACTGGTGCCAAATGAAGGCATCATGTGCTCCCCCAGGGTGCGTTGCACAGACAGTGTTAGTTGTTTAACCAGGACTAGCACACTAAGCTGAAAGCTTTTTTACAGGTGCGACCTGGGAGCATGGGGAAGTTAAGTGACTTGCTCAGGGTCACACAGTCTGCAAGTGAAAGCCGTGGGATTCAAACCCAGGTCTGGTCTGCTGGATGTCACCAGATTTGCAGCTCAGAGTCTTAAACCACTGCGCTAAACTGCCTCCATTGGTTATGCGCTTCCTGGCATCGCACACCATCTGGCAGTTGATGCTGGCAAAACCCTTACGGTTGATGTATGATACACCATCCAGGCCAGGTGGCGTGCGGATGGCCACATGTGTGCAGTCAATGGCCCCGGGCACGCCAGGCATACGTGCTACCCTGTGGAACTCTTGTATGTGTGCTGTGCGCTCCACCTGTGTGCTGGGGAAACGGATGTACTCTGCAGCATATGGCAGCAATGCGCTGAGGAATTGTGTGAGTAGGCGTGACGCGGCCAACTGGGTTATGCCTGTTGTGTCCCCTGTTGGTCTCTAGAAGGTGCCTGTGACGAGCAGGCACATGACAGCTGTCACCTTTGTCTCCACTGACAGAGCATGGCTCCATTGTGTGGGTGCCTGCATCTCATCACTGCACAGCTCACAGAGCCGCCTTAGAATCGCCCGGTTCAGGCAGTACCGGCCCCAAATCTCTGTGTCAGTGTAGTGCTCAAAGGTGGTGCGGGCTCGGTACCACCTGTTGGGGGCATACCACCGACGGGCCCTTCCACGGCCATGCCCCCCTGCTGCCTGCCTTTTCACACCCCTCATTACCACCTCCATCTGGAAGGTAGTACTGTCCATGTCCCTGGCTGGTGTTCCCCCCCCCTCCGGCAGCTGTTATCCCATTTCCCCCGCTGTCCTTTGTGATGCTCCCCCTGCACCAGGTACACCTCCGGCCTTTGGCTGTGCTGCCTACTGCCACTGACCTCAGTCCACTGTGGCACTTCCCTGTCTCTCCTGCACAGTAGCACAGGCTCCCCACTCCTGTCCTGTTCCTGCTTCTGCCCAGTTCCACTCACTGCTACCCTCTTTCTAGTTACTGTCACCTCTCTCCCACCTCTGGCTTCCCTGTAGCATTCTTGCACCTCTCTCTTGTTCCTTTTTATTTTGGATCATTTCGCTATCGTGCAGCTTCCACTTGCTCTATTCACGCCTTAGCGCACATGCTGTTGAATATCGCCTCGCCATTTTATTCAAGGTTCCTCCCTCTCTGTTGATTTGCTGGCATTCATTTCCATTCTGGCTCTTAGCATTTGCAGCTTGCGGCTGCTCCTCCTGCTGAATATCGCAGAATGGCGCATTTTCGTACTTGCGCTGGTGCATCTCTGTTGCACATGGCACATCCCTTTTGAATATCTGGGCCAGTGTGTCTTTCCCAGTTATCAATTTTCAAATAAATAAATTTACATATAAGTTAGACATGGGACCATTACCTGGCACATTTGACAATCAGCTGATCAGACAGATACAAGTCCAGCTGATGTACTGATCGAGTCCCCTGTTTTCTATGAACTTCTGTATACTATTTTCTTTTTTTTTTTTTTTTTTAATTAGAGCCTAAGCCGGCCCAGTGGTGCTGAGGGCTGAGGTGCTCGATGCCTTTCCTCACGCTATGCCGACGACCTGTATTTGGGAACGAGCACGGGCCACTGGGGGTTGGCTGGGGAGGAGAAGGATTGAGCACCCGACAGACTGCTCTCCTTCTCTGGGAAGGGGGGTCCTCAGTTGTCGGTCCCATTCGCCCCCTGGCAGAGGCTTGGGGACAGGGCATCATGCTGCAGTATGGGGAGGAATTGGGGCAGACACTTGGAGGGAGCACGTGTGGACGCGTGCGCATTCCCCTCCATCGGCAACATTGCATGCACCCAGCTCCAGGGAGAACACCAGAGAAAAGGAGTTGCCATGGCACAATTTTATTTTATTTTTTTTTAGTTTAGTTTAGTCTTTGGTAACTGGGTAAGGCCCACTAGGCACAAGTGCCTGTTTTCAGGAGTGACCTGGGAGCACAGGGCAGTTAAGTGACTTGCTTTAGAGTCACAGTATGCAAGTGGAGGTTGTGAGAATCAAACTCAGGTCTGGTCTGCTAGATGTATCAAGCTCGTTCACACCTCGTTCCTCTAACCTCTAGGCTATACTGCCAGCCCTGAACTCTATCTATTAGGCATTTTCTCAGAGCACTGTGGTTGATTTATTTACTTATTTTGAAAGTTGGGTTTACAACCTTTGAGTCAGGAACTCATTTACAAAGGCACCTCATCACAGGGAGGGTAGACATGGTTACAGTGTGAGATACGACAGTGGTAACATACAGGTGCAATACAGATAACAAAAAAACACAATATAATAGTGGTTTACGGGATAAAGTTACATGCAGTAAATGGCAATCGTATAAAAAAAAGGGGGGGGGGCAGTCCAACGGACATTGTCAAGGCTATCCACAGGAATCTATTTAGTTTTGTCTTGCTTCTCTTACAATTAAAAAGAATGTTACTAAGGAACTGGAAAACCTCTAAGGTACCCCACACAGGAGATTGGTATGAAAACATGGCGCTTTTAGCCAACAATGAGCACATTAGCTATAGTATCAATGATAAACTGGATTTGTTCTATAGTATATGGGCACCTTTCCTTAACGCAGCTCCATGAGTATTGACAGAATTCTGCTTTAAAAGCTTATCTAATCTGAAGGTCCAAAACATGCTTGACTGTGAATGTCTTTTAAATTTATACTAATTGGTGCATGACTTTAAGTGCTTAGATAATTTATGTCATTATTTTTAAACTGCTGTATTCATAATAAGTGACAAGTTCAGAAATTATAAATATGTATGTCTGTTGATGGATGAATTTTGAAAATCAATAAAAGATTTATGATGGTAAAAAAAAAAAAAAAAAAGATCGACTTTTCGGGTGACTTTTCTCTACATGTTAGGCTTTGTTTTTAAAATCTTAAATCTGTAACCTGACTCCCGATTCCCCTGAAAAAAAAAAAAAAGAGTCCAGCAACCAGTCTGGGAGCTTTCTGATGTCTTACAGTTCAAAAAAAAAAAAAAGTAAACAAATACCAGCGATGGCACCTTTTCAATACCAGATGGCTCTCCACAGCTTACCTCACTGAACTGTGAGCTCCATTTAGACTCGGTCACACTAAAATCACCAATCACTCAGCACTCTGTGCCCTCTGGCCCTCTCCAGTGTTCCAAGGCAGAGAGCACAGAAAAATGTCTTTATAAATAAAACTTTTTTTTTTTTTTTAAATATCAATTTTTATTAGAGAAGACAATACAGTAATATACATCCAATGACATCATTTGACAGCCAGTCCATTTTTCATGTTTTTTCTTTCTTTTTTAAATAACAGAGGTAGAGAGGGTAGAGTATTTCATTCATCAAGCATAGTTATCAAATCATTGACAGGCAATCACTTTTATCTAAATATTTTTCCTATGCTGACAGTTTCAGCCCACATGGTCTTCTGTCTTAGCTCACATTTCAATTGTTGTTCCTGTTTTAATTACCAAATCCTCTGGTCGGCAAACTCACTCCATTCAATCACCTATTATCACCCCAGCTCAATTATAACTGCTGTTAAGCTACTGGATCCAACCTGGGGAGCAAGGTCCCAATATCATGGATTGAGCAGTCCAGCCAAGACGGTAATCTCTCAGGGAACAAAGTGGGGATCCTTAGTCATGACAAAAATAACCCATCTCCTCCATTTCATGGAGGAGAGTTCTGCTTGATTATTTAGGTTATGCATCAGTTTTTCGGATTTATATATACTATGTACAATCTCCCTCCATCCTGCGAGAGTAGGTGGTTCAATCATGAGCCAGAGCTTAGTAATGGCTTTCTTTGCTGCTAAGAGAAGTATATTCAGGAGGTAGCGGGTATGGGGGTCTCGCAGATCTGGTGGAAAACAGTGAAGAACAAAAAGGTCACCCTCATAGGGAGGTCTAAACCCCAGGAGATCTTCTAGTTCGCCAAACAGGGCCAACAAAAAGGGCTGCAGTTTTGGGCACGACCAAAAAACGTGGGCATGATGAGCCGCTGTCTTGCCACATTAGCGCCAACATGCAGCAGAGTGAGTGGACCCATAATGTGCGGTTATTACCAGAGTTCGGAAATATCTTATTAATACTTGCCATGCAAAAAGTCTCCAAGCACAAGAACTTGTAATTTTTGATACCATCCGACAGAGACCCTCCCACTGCTGAGGTGTGATTTGAGAGCCAAGTTCCTCATTCCATCTTTCTCTGATACCAGATGTGTCCCCCCCTGTTGTTTCCGGCAGAGGCCTATGTAATACCGAAACCATATGTGGTATTCCCTGAGATATAAGTATCTGCTGGACCACTCGAATCACCTGGGGGTGCGCCTCAGGAGTACAGACTGTAAGGAGCAGGGACTCAAAGTAGTGCCGTATTTGCAAATATCGAAAAAAGTCAGACTGTCTCAGATGGAATTCCCAGCTAATGGTCTGGAAGTCTTTGAAATTGGGGCCCATCTGCAATTACGGGAGCCGCGTGAGACGAGTGTGTCTCCAATTCCGGAAAGTCTGGTCCAAAAGAGACAGAGAGAAATCCTCCAGGAGGTCTATCGGACAGAGCATAACCAGGAAAGGGATGATCCTCATGGTTCTCCGCATCACCCACCAGACCTGAGTCTGGTACGTCAACCAGGGACCCCAGGAAGATCGAGTCACCGGGGGTGGTATTTTATATAGAATCAACCTCTGATATTCCCGGTCGGGGAGCAAACCCTCCTCAATTTCCTTCCACCGGGCCGGGGTCACACCAATCAAGCGGTGCAGTATAAAGAAGAGATGGGTCGCCCAATAATAGAACTTCAGATTGGGAAGGACCAAGCCTCCTTTCTCCCTAGGGAGGAAAAGAATCCCCTGTCTAATTCTTGGTCGCCTACCCGCCCACACAAACCTCATCAGAGCCTTATTCCAGACTCTGAAGAGGTTATTCGAGAGACTGAGGCACATTTTGAAAGAGGTACAGCGCTCTCGGTAAGGTCACCATTCATACTACTTCAACTCGTTGAAGTATATTCAATGGGAGAATGCTCCATCTCTCAAAATCTCGCTTCATCTGAGTTGTGAAAGTGTGGTAATTGTTATTCGATGCCTCCTGTGCCTGATGAGAAAGATAGATTCCCAGATATTTAATCTTAGTGAGGTCCCAGCGGAAAGGGTATCTCATTCTGATTGTTTCAGAGGGGGTAAAATGGAAAGTGAGGGCATCTGTTTTGTTGGTATTCAATTTGTACCCTGAGAGAGCCAAATTCTTCTAGAAGACGAAAAACTGAGGGATTGAGTGCTCGGGTTTAGTGAGGAAAAGCAGGACGTCGTCCCGCATTATAAAAGCTATCGTTGATCTGATCCATCCATTCTCCTCCACCGAAATTTCAGGGATCCCCTAATTGCCTGGGCTAGGGGCTCTATAAAGATGGCTAAAGCCTGGGGATAGGGGCAACCTTGTCGCACTCTCTGTAGAGAGGGAAAAGTCTGAGCCGTGTCCTGATGTTTTTACACTGCCTTGGGGAGGCATATATCTTCTTCAGAATGGTTATGAAGGGCTCCGGAAATCCCATGGCTGCCATTGTGGCAAACAAAAAAGACCATGAGACCTGGTCGAAGGCCTTCTCAGCATCTAGGCTGAGAAGGACCGCCGAGTCCCGTCTGGATTGCATCACGTGGACTAGATGCATTGCTCTCTGGATGTTATCTGATGCGGTCCTAGAGCTTATAAATCCAGTTTGGTTGAGTCCAATCAAAGTCGGCAATATGGGGTCCAGGCGAGAGGCGAGGTTGGACATAAAAAATTTGTAGTCTGAATTAAGAACCGATATCGGTCTGTATGAACTACAAAGTAGGGGATCCTTCCCTGGTTTGAGAATAACAGAGATTGTAGCATACTCCCAACTGGGTGGGGGTGACTCACCTGAGAGAATCTCATTATACATTGGCAACAATATATTACTCAGCAGGTGCGTCGAGCTTTTATAGAACTCAGCCCCGTAGCCATCTGGGCCAGGGGCCTTCTGAGTCTTAGACTTCAAAATGACCTGCTTCAGTTCTTCTAACGAAATAGGTCTCATCAAATGGTTTTGTCGCTCTGGAGCGAGGGCAGGCAACTTCAGAGCCTCAAAAAAAGACTTAGTCGACTCCGTGTCCTCTATGTAATCCGGAGTATACAGAGTTTTGTAATATTTACAGAAGGCTTGTGATATGTTTTTAAACTTAGTGTGACATTCTCTCATCACCGGGTCTCTTATCATTGTGACTGTAGATAATT
This sequence comes from Neoceratodus forsteri, assembly GCA_016271365.2. Taxonomy (NCBI): domain Eukaryota; kingdom Metazoa; phylum Chordata; order Ceratodontiformes; family Ceratodontidae; genus Neoceratodus; species Neoceratodus forsteri. Next base: position 119,484,655 of record JADMNL010000024.1, on the reverse strand, counting down.
TATGGTGCAGGCGGAGGCAGTAGGCCAACAGGTGGGAGGCCCGTGGTCCGACCTCGCCGTATCTCTGCCGGAGGTATGCAAGTGCTACCTCTGTTTGTTGCAGACACAGGGAGTCCAGACTATTCTTAGTCTGTTTTATCTGAGGGAGAACCGACTCATCCCCTTGCTGATGGGCTGTTTGAAGGAACCGAAGTGTTTGTTCGAGCTGTAATTGCTTTTCCCTCCAAGCCTGCGCCAACCCGGCCAAGTACTTTATTAAGTGGCCTCTCAGTACCACCTTCAAAGCATCCCATAAAATGGTTAGTGAGGTCTTCGGGTTGGAGTTGTCCCTAATAATTTCCGCTATTTTATCAGAGAGGAACTCCTTAAACTGTTCACTTTTTAAATGCAACGGGTTAAAGCGCCATCCTGTGTTGCGCCTCTCCAAGCCTAGATCCCACAAGGTGATAAGCGGGGCATGATCTGAGTGGGCTATTGGGCCAATTGAAACCTCAACTAATGAATCGACCTGCTCCTTTTGAGTGTAACAGTGGTCAATTCTGGTATATGTTGCAAGGGCTGTGGAATAGTACGTATAACCCCTATCCCTAGGGTGTAAGGTTCACTAGATGTCTATCCACCCAACCCCTTCTACGAACCGCTTGAAAAATTTATGCGAGGATTGCTGTGTTGTAGCTCGGGGTTTGGAGGTGTCCATAACCGGGTTTGGGGCAATATTAAAGTCGCCCACCAAGATCAGGGTCCCCCTAGTCATCTTGATTATTTTATCCAGCAAAAACCAGATAGTTGGGGAATTCGAAGCTGGGGGGAGGTAGATGTTGGCTAGGGTCAATTCCTGTTCAAAGAGGCTTCCTTGGACAATCACTAATCTACCGCAGGATCACTCCACTCTTATTTTTCCAGAACGGTAGCGAAGAGACCAATATGGCTACACCTCTCTTCCTTTTCTCCGGCATAGCTGAGGAAAAGATCTGGGAGTAGCCCCTTCCTCCAAGCCTTCCATGTTCCACAGCAGATAAATGAGTTTCCTGCCAGTAGACTATATCCGCTTTTGCCTTCCTAGCTAGCGTTATCATTCTGGACCTCTTAACTGGACTGCTCAGACCATTTACATTCAGTGAGAAAACTTTTAAATGTTTATGAGCCATTTATTACTCTGTTGGAGTGTTTCTACCTCTGAACATAGCCTTACAGATTTCTGATACAGTATTTTTGTTACTAATATAATTAGCATGGGGTCTGGATTGTAATTTTTCTTTTGTGTATTGTTCTTCTCTATTATGTCAAAAAAAATTTGTTTAACATAACAAACGCCCACATAACTACCTTGTGGGTTAAACTGTTTTGTTTTAACTAAACCTACTACAAATGTGGCTAACCAATTATCAGCCAAACTACCCCGTGGGTTTCTCCGAATCCCGGTACCATCCCGGGGCCCCGTGAACCTTAAACACAGCTTAAACCACCTAGGTTCACTGAGCATCCCCGGACTCCGGGAGAGCCCCAGAGGGGTACACCACCCGTCTTGGATCTCTTTAAACAGTGAAACAAGGGGTAGTGTAGGAGTTAATAATGTTCTCTGTGAACCTTCTGGTGTAACTATAACTATATAAAAAAACCCTGCACAATGCCAGGGTATACCAGTACGATACGGGGAGGAGCATCCGGATCATGTTAGCAGGGCGCTCCTCTCCGCTGGCAATCAATTCTGAATGAGTCGCGCTGCTGACGGTGAAGGGTCAGTAGTGAGGCTACCGCCTAAACGCAGAGCATAGAGTCTCCAGCTAATTAAGTTGGGGAGTTCCCCACCTAGGAACTATCCCTGCAAAGAGCTTGCCTCTGAGTCAGCAGGGCTAAACTCGCCATCTGCCCCGAGATCCCCAGCCAAGTCAGCCTAGGTATCACTTAAGGTGAGGTCGCCAGTTCAAGCATCCCATGGGTTGTAATGCCGGAGAAAGAAGATCCACCTGGGCCGATCCAATTAAATCATGAGGGGGGGGAAATCCTCCTGAGGGGGGGGCAACCTGGCCCAGGAGACCCGGGATCACGAAGAAATAGAGTCTCCGGGGAGAGCTGCAAGCCCCCAGCAAATAGGTCATTCCTGACCCCAGGCCGACCCATCGCCCACCCCAGTATGAAAGTAAAATTCACCATGGCAGCCCTCCCCGCCACCTGAACCTCCAATGAATACCCCAGTCCAGGGAGGAGGTGGGATTCTATCGATTTATTCATAGCGTAAAGGTCAGTCCCTTTATAGGCTGGGGGCGGGGAGGGTCCAAGCCCACCCAGCCAGCGGCAGGAATCCACCCAGTAGGTTGCGATAGGCACCATAGTAGCACCGGTGTGTGGCACCACAGCCTTGCTGGACCCATCCCCACTCCCGCCTCCCCCCGTGCCACCCATCCCCCATCTGGAGGGACAGTGCTGAGATTATGCACTTCCTAATCTTTATTTCAGCCAACAAGTTCCACATCGGGTTAGACTGGTGTGTGTCCAGGTACAATAAGGTGGAGAGGAACTCACATATCCTCACCTGTGCCAGAAGTATTAATGTGGTCAGGCCCCACGGAGGGGTCCCTCGCATGCCTCCAACCAGCATCAACTGCCACCACCCCTCCATCCCAGCCCCACCACCCACAGTGCGAGACCCCCGCAACCCCCCCCACGCCTCCAGACACAATACTCACTGTGTGGACTAGCAGAGACCCGTAGTAGAAATTGCTGTTAGTATACTATTTCTTTATCCAGCAATCTGAGAATCAGTCCAAAGTTCTTACACTGTCCAAGGCGGGGGGGGGGGGAGAGACCATCCCGGGAGGGGAAGGGGAGACGGGAAACAAGGAGGGAGGGAGCGGGGGCGGCTCCGTTTGAAAGATCATCAAAGGATCTCAGCCCAACTCCGCTGCAGTTTCATGGAGTTGTCAAGTCTTCTCGTCCGATCGGCTGAGCAGTTTCTTGAGACACCATCTGTAACAAATAAAACTTTTCAATAAAATAAATACCAGTAATCGTCCACTCAAGCTCTGTTTAGTCCCTCTGACCTCGGCGATCGCTAGGCACCCTCTGACCTCAGACCTTCTCCAGTGTTCTGGGAGCTGAGGCAGTGGGCAGACAAAAGAAAAAACACTGGCTAGAAACATTCCCCGACCCAGGTACTGAACCCCAGCAATATTTCCCAGGTTCCCCCTGTGAGGTACAGTAATTCAGATAACACAGCTCCACCCTGTAGCTCCATTTACAATACCAAATGGCAGCATCTTCCCAGCAACACAAAACTGTTTTTTTTTCTGGTGGAGCAATAAATTCTGCATAAATAATTTAACATACAAAAAGCTTTTTTTTCTGCCACCAAAAATACGGAGCGCATTGTATAATTGCAATAAACCACTCCAGGGTGTGGGTTATGATGGGATTTATTCACTTCTGGTGTGGATCCGGTCACTCGGACAAACCACACCAGGCATGGGTAAATCCCAGCATAACCCACACCCTGTCATGGTTTATTGCTTAATTATCCCACACCCTGTCATGGTTTATTGCTTAATTATTCTATCAATGTGTCTCTTTGTTGGTGGTTGTAGCCAGTGGCTGCACTGGTAGTGGTGGTGATATGTGTGTGTGTGTGTGTGTGTGTGTGTGTGTGTGTGGGGTGGGGTGGGGGTGGAATCCGAGTTTTGGTACAAGCGTAATAACCAGCTGGTGTATTAAAATAAGTGAAGGGGGTTATGTATGGAGGTCCAGTCAATATTCTATTGCTATCCAATCCTTTATACACATGGATTGGAGTGCTCTTCAAATATTTAGTGACATTAAGGCATTTTCAATATGTTTATCCCTGCGATGGCAAGGTTCAAACCTGGGTCAGCTGGATTAGTTACAGTAACAATTTTCTTGTGATGCTGGTCTTGTTATTACAGTAGGTGTAACACAATAAATAATTAGGTCTCTCCCTTTCAAAAATTATATGAGTCACAGCTTGCAAACCTTTGATGTCATACACCGATAATATTCAGTGGATTTTTTTTTTCTCAGTAATATTATCTGAACAATTAAACATGCACCTCACTGCTGTGGTGCCCTGTAGAATGAAAGTTTTCAGAACTGCAACTCATTAACTAAAAAAAATAAACAGAGTAACAGATGGACATCTATCTGTTACAGTGCTGTAAATCCATTGAGGGATTCCTGTGATGTCATAAACCTCGAGAGTGCAGTTTGAGAGGTTTATGCAATCACAGGAATCCTGAGATGAATTTACCAGCAGCCATAACAGATGGATAACCATCTGTTATTTTTTGTAATTTAAGAGTGCCAATTTTTTCCGCAGTCAGTTTAAAACTAAGTACTTAAAAAGCTTTCCTTTCATCGCTGCAGACACTCAGGAAATGGAACTTGCTTGCAATTTGTCACCTCCTCTCTCTCCCTCCACCCAGACAGACTGACAAGTGACTAGCAAGTAAGGTTGTTCAAATGAAATTAATTTTTGACAAGACTCCCACCATGTCAGCTGTCAGGCACCGGTCCTGTTACTTTCGAGATGAAGTTTGAAAGTCTTGACAGGAGTGCCGCTGACAACAGTTGAGTGTGAGCTGCTTCAAAGTTCCATTCTGTAATATCATCGTATTGATGTCAGGTCACTAGTATTATGGATTCCTGATGTCAGAACGATGGTGTTACAACTCTCATTAATGCTCACTCTCCCATTTTAAAAAAGGCACCCATATATTACAGCATACTAAGTGTTTTGTTGACTGTGGGCTGCCATGTGAATGGGAGGTGGATTAAGATTGGAGAGGTTAGTGTGGGCATGATCTGTAACTGTTCTTTGAATTAAGGAATGCCATTTTTTCCTTTTTATGCAGGATCTGAACTGCATATAAAGAGAGAAGTCTTAGAACATCCTGTATTAAAAAAACAGTTTTGATAAACAACTGTCCTTCTATAACGGTTTGCTATCATTTTGTTTTGCAGTCCTCTAATACATTGCCTTGATTTGCTGGACTCCAGGCTGCCAGCATGATTTCATTCATTGTACATCTGCCATGGTATGCATATCAAACACGTGCGCGCACACACACACACACACACACACACACACACACACACACACACACAGTGCTACCATCACCAACTACTATAATTCAACAAAATCCAGGCACCCTGGGGCCGGCCCGTCGGCGCAGCGGTGGGATTTCCGCTTGTGATGCCGGCGACCCGGGTTCGGGAACGGATCCGGGTTGTCGGAGGGCCGGCCGGGGGGAGTAGGATCGAGCGTCCGATAGGCAGCTCTCCTACTCCGGGAGGGTGGTAGCACTGCGCGCTGGGGACCCCTGGGGAGACCGAGTTCCACGCAGCCGACGCCGACATGGGGAGGCGGGCGACGCTGGCGCTATTGCACGTCCCCGCCTCCTCAGGGGAGAAAAGGGAGAAAAGCCCACGCCCAGCGTCTATATGATGCTCTGCTCCAGGAATGCCCTGATTGGCCACCGGAGCTGTTCCCCCGACTAGTTACTAGTTCCGCGGTCCGATAAGCCCGGGGATCGGAGCCGCGGCCCCGCTCTCTAGGGGGCAAGCCAGGGATGACCGTGGGGAGTCGGCGACATCCGGTGGCCGGGGATCCTGGAGTCCATGACCAGAGCAGATGGCGGATGCAGGGCATGAATGAAAGAAAAAAAAAAATCCAGGCACCCTGTTCTAAACCATTTTTATTTTAATTTTTTTAAACACACATGTTAAGATGAAAGTGCTCCGATCTATGGACCATGGCGCCTATCACTGAAACTAGAAGACACTCACCAAATACAACTGAAAACTCCTAGGTCATGGAACTTAATACTTTCTTTTTTAAGAAAAAACAAGCATACAGTAGGTTACAATGTCAATGGAGGGACAAGGAGGAGAGTATTAAATAAGTGTGTTCCCTGATCTATCACACAGCACTCCTATTACCAAACTTGAAGTTACTCACCAGAGCAACCAAAAGCTCCATATTTATGTAGCTCATTAATTATTTTTTAATTATAAAATGGAATTGGAAAATCCACAAACATGATTCGCTGAAGCATATCATGTGATTGTGCATTAAATCTCTAATAATACACACCCTGCCATGGCTTATTACTTACATAAAGTATTCAGATGGCTATAGTGGTGGTGGTGGGTGTGAGTAGTTGAAGGGGAGGTCAGTGAGATACAGTGTGGTGTGTATGTGTGTGTGTGTGGGGTTTATTATGCATACCGCAGAAGATACACAGTGAATGAATGCATGCTGGTAGCTTGTAGTCCAGCAAATCAGTGCAATGTATTAGAGTACTGCAAAACAAAATGACAAGAAACCATTACAGAAGGATAGTTACTTTTAACAAACTCTAGTCAGAGCCAATATGGCTGCAATAATGTATATTAGATACAGTCCCTAGATGTATGAGAGCCTTTGCCCCGTGTAAGAGAACCATCAGACCTGGAGCATTGTGGGAACTGTAGTAGTGGCATATATCAGCCCCAGTCCCAAATAAGACGGCCACTGGAAGTGACACAACGCAGAACACTTCCAGTGGCTAGGAGCCAGTATAATGCTCACCTGGAGTGGGAGGGTCTGGAAGACCTCATGAACATGGAATGGTATGCCCCTGTCTAGGGAGCATGTCACCACAGTGAATAGCCCATTAAGAGTGGCAGTAAGCTTCTTGGGGCTGCTCTTAAGTGTGTCCCATTTAGCTCGGTACTATTGACAGCCAGTCTGCCATGCATAAGATTGCCGCCTATACCTAGTTGCACATGCGTGAGTGACTGTGCATTTGTGAACACTGTGCCATGCATAAGACAGACACCTATGCCTAGCTGCACATTCGCGAGTGACTACGCATGCACAATTGCCGTTCCTTCAGACGCCTGGTCCAACATGCAATGTGCACTCTATGGGGGAATTATATATTTGTGAATGGATTAAATTAGTAGCCCAGAAGCTAGTGTAACCTCTAGGTTGCACTATCCCAAGGGCTACTACCCCTGCCTGCTTGGCTACTGACAGGTTGAGGGGCCTAGGTTCTATGACAGGTGCCTCCACCCAGAGGTCAGGGTTAGTAGTGGTTAAACTAATGTGGACACAGCCCTCTGGGCCACTGTGACCCACTTTTGTTCCCAGTAGTGGCCCACACAGTTCACGGGAGTTACCTTCCCAATACCCCACATATGAACATGGTCTACACATATAGATACCACTTTACCTTCGAGGCGGATTCTGCAGCACGTCTCTGAGAACCCCATGTAAAACAAAGGTTAAGCAACATATACAAACACAGATTGCAATGCTGGTTCTATATGTACTGACACCTCAGACAGTATAAAGTTCAACAATAATAAATCTGGTTTATTCAGGGGACTAGAACATGGGAGGGGGAAATCAGGTTGATTGGCAATACTCAAATCACAGTACTGTGACAGACATAAAGGTCCAAAATTCACACCTGGCACCCAGATGGTAGATAGCTAGGTTCTGGCCAGCTGGTTCAGCTGGATGGGGCCCTGTAGAAAGAAAATATATGCACAAAAAAATTGTAATCTGGAGCCGGATGGCTCAGTCTATAAACAAAAGCACACAAAACAATCAGTTGACACACTTTGATTGAATGAAGGTGAGGGAAGGTACCCCTATTTGTACTCACAAACCCCAAACTGAGAGCTGAATTGAGGAGGTGGCTCTGGATGGCCAGGATGAGCAGGGCATGGAGATGAGACCCCTGTGACAGGGCCCAACTGATCTGGAAAGCAGGCGGATTCAGTCCGATTAGCTTTGGGTCCAGCTTCCAGCTTCAGCTCACAACTCACAGAACAAGGGGAAAAGGAATCGCGATCCCCTACAAATACTAGGCACATTTATATGTAAAGGAAATTAGTATACCAGGCAGCTGCTTCTCGATCCTGATCGCAAATACTGCAAGACCTAAGAACACACGCAGCAATAGAGTCCCTGACAGGCCAATCATACTTCTGCAAATCTTCGGTCTTCTACGGGCAAGCCTGGTTCTGCGCACTTCCTCCTTCTCTTTCCACAACTCAGATTCAGTCTGATTGAGCACTCGCTAATGGCTACAGGCCAACCTCAGGACCTTGCACGCACTTCCCATGCAAACTGCAAGCCACAGCAGAACAGAGCTCCTACTCCCTTCACAGTCAACTCGCATCTGGCCCTCTAGGAACAGTTCAGGTCATTTCCCTTAGGCTCCACACAGGTTCGGTTGGTGAATTCAACTGTCAATCACTGCAGGGCTCCCTCTGTCGGTGCAAAAAGGTGCCAAGGTCCAAACTATAGCTCCCAGAAGCACCTGTCATACATTCCCCCTTTAAGCAGGCTCCAGGTGAGAGTCCAAGTTCTGGTTGGCTCATGCAGTCTCAATTTTAGGGCTCCCCTAACCCAATTGGCCCAGATTAGCAGTTCAGGTCCAAAATGGAGAGGCAACACACACAGAGTTCCAGCTGCAATAAAGGAAGGTTAGACAAACTGCAATTTTGCAAATGCTCTAAATGATTTCAGGAAAACAGTTACATCTTTCAGATGGACTCCCTCTGCACTCTTAGTGACTGCAGAAACGGAGCGATCAGATGGCAGTTCAGGGCGGGATTCAAGCATTAACTACACAGTCACCCCATTCAAGCTAATTTAGCCTGCGAGCAGGCAGCTCTTAAAGAGACAGTACCAGAGGTTCTAAAAGCACTCACAGATAAACGGCGTAAACGCTGAACACCATTCAGGCTGGGAGCACTTAGCCAGCTCCTAGAAGACTTTTGGGAACCCCCATTTGCAGGGGAGGTTACACTAGTGACAAGGAGCAATCATGGGAAGAAGAAGGGGAGAGATAGGTGTAGTGATGGGATCACCATTTTGTACCATCGTTTCAGAAAATAGTGTAGCGGTGGGGGGGCTCTGATTCAGTGCTGAATCGCAAAGATTGGAGCTGGAAGTGAACCAGAAATGAGTGCAGCAGCAAAAACATAGTGCAGCAGATGGGAGAGGGAAAACACAAAGGAGCAGCACTGTGCTGAATGGAGAGGACCACATGTGCTTCGATTTCACTGTGGAAGGACACAGTCTAGGCATCTGATCACATGCTTCCACAGTGTGTCTCTCTCTCTCTCTCTCTCTCTCTCTCTCTCTAACAGCAAGATGTCTACATAGTTCCACTATGCAGCTGTAAAAATGCAGTTTGGCTTGCCAACGGTTGTGACTTGGCATTAATTTTCACATGTAGTAAAACAGAGTTTGTGTTTATTGATGGGAGGGCAAGACTGTGTCATATATGACAGCAGCATAAAATCTGCACTTAAAGTCTAGTGTATGGATACAGACTGTATCCATACACTAGACTTGAAGCGCAGATTTTATGCAGTATCTTGTAACAGGCAGAAAAAACAGTTACTCAAGGCCGATCACACATGCAACATTTCATTACTGCGGGGAAGCTAATCAGTGGACTCAGTGTCGCACATATTTAAAAGCTCAATATCAGCAGGTAAAGAGTGGGTAGAACAAATAGCATTGCAAGTATTCTAAAAAGAGCAAAGAAGGGTTCTGAAAGAACTCTTAAAACTGAAGGTGGACAAAGCAATGGAGCCTGATGGGATTCATCCCAGAATTCTAAAAGAACTAAGGGTAGAACTAGTGACATCACTGACTACCCTCTTTAACAAATCATGGGAGGATGGGCTGGTACCTGAGGACTGGAGGATGGCAGATGTGATTCCCATTCACAAAAGTGGGAGCAGGGCAGAAGCAGGAAACTACAGACCTGTTAGTTTAACCTCAGTGATAGGGAAAATGATGGAATCACTTCTGAAGGGAAGAATTGTCGAGTACCTAGAGGCCAGAGGAGCACAGGACCCTAGGCAGCATGGATTCACAGTGGGAAGGTCATGCCAGATGAATCTAATAGATTTCTTTGACTGGGTGACCAAAGTAGTAGATCAGGGAGGGGTTGTGGACATGGCCTACCTAGACGTTAGCTAGGCATTTGACACAGTCCCACACAAAAGATTAATATACAAGTTAGCCAGCCTGGGAGTGGGTCCCAAGATGATAGCCTGGGTAAAGAATTGGCTAGAGAATAGGACACAGAGGGTAATAGTAAATGGAGTCCACTCTGAAGAAAGGGGGGTTACTAGTGGGGTACCGAGGGTTCAGATAGATCAGTCCTCTTCAATGTCTTTATAAGCAACATTGCAGAGGGACTGGAAGGAAAGTATGTCTCTTTGCAGATGACACAAAGATCTGCAACAGAGTTGATGCACAAGGTGGGGTGGAAAGGATGAGAAAGGACTTGGCAAGGTTAGAGGAATGGTCAAATGTATGGCAGCTTAGATTCAATCCTAAGAAGTGCAAGGTAATGCACCTGGGAAACAAAAACTCAGGGGAAGAGTACACAATGGGGGGAGAGATACTAACAACAACAAAAATGGAAAGGGACCTGGGGGTAGTCATATCAGATGACTTAAAGGTGGGCAAGCAATGTGAGAGGGCAGTAAGGAGGGCTGGGGGGATACTGGGATGCATAGGGAGAGGCATCACCAGTAGAAAACAGGAAGTTGTTATCCCTCTGTACAGACAGCTGGTGAGACCCCATCTAGAGTAATGTGTGCAGTTCTGGAGACCCAATCTCTGCAAGACATAGACAGGATGGAAGCTGTCCAGAGGAGGGCAACTAAAATGGTGCAGGGTCTGTACTGGAAGACATATGAAGAGAGACTAAAGGAGCTTAATGTGTACAGCCTCGAGGAAAGGAGGGAGAGGGGGGACATGATAGAAACTTTCAAGCACCTCAAGGGAATCAACAAAGTCCAAGAGGGTAGCATCTTTCAAAAAAAGAGGCATGCAAGAACAAAGGAGCACAATTTGAAGATGGGGGGGCAGCTCACAGGTAAGGTAAGGAAGTATTTTTTTCACAGAGAGGGTTGTGGATGCATGGAACGGCCTTCCAGAGGAGGCTGTGGAGTCAAAAACAGTAGTTGAATTCAAGCATGCATGGGACAGTCACAAGGCAATTCTAGGGGGTGGGGGTAGAAAGAAGTAGGCTGCTGGTTAACTAGGATGTGCAGCTTATCCATTAGGTAGGGAAATGGATAGACTGGGTGGGCCAAGCGGTCCTTATCTGCTGTCAAATTCTATGTTTCTATGTTTCTATATATGTGCTGTGCAAAGCAATATCACAAAGTGCTATGCAATAGGAAGGACAATGTGTATATTAGAATGGGTAAATATAACAGCTTGACTGTGATAGCAGCTGGGTAGCGTCAGACCGTATCATTCAGTCAAATTAATGCCTCAGATATGTTTGCAATAACAACCATATCATGATGTTATGAGCTGAACAGAAAAGGGTGGCTATTGCAGGATGTGAAAATATCAGGTTTAAGAAGCACTGAAAAACTGGAGCCGAAAACAGGTCAGAGGTCAATACAGAATCTTGAAAAAGTTTTACGCTGCACTTAGAAGCTGAAACCTAACACTATCAGAGTAATGTGCCCATGTATAGAATGATATCTTTGCTACAAGAAAGAGTTTGAAAAGCTTACTCGCACTTGTATCAGAGGGCTTCAGTTTGAAAGTGCCAAAGTGAAAGTGTGTGTAAGGCACTTATGGGTGGTGGTGGTGGTGGAACTATACCTAACTGTGTCAGGATGTACTCAACCAGTAAAAAACACGTGTCATTCAAAATGTCTTTTAGTTCAATATAAAGTGCCAGTTCAGCCAGTGAGGCAGATAATCCAAAAAGATATCCAACAAGTGAAAATGGGGAATACCAAAATAAAGCTCCCCTGTATCGGTAATACAGAAACACTGTATAGAGACGTGAGTGAGGGAAGTGTGTGGTGACATTATGGGTGTAACCCTTTGCAACAAGTTGTGTCCAGTTTTCTAGTCCCTGTGACTTAGACAGCTGGTTGGGTGTTTTGCTGTAATCTTTTGGAAAGAAACAGAGACATTGCACATAAAAGAGCTACCACTGAATCACAAGTATACTGTGCTTTGTGACCTGCCTGCACTGTCTGTAGTGTTAAGTTGCATGTGCAGCAAGATTTTGTTTTTTGCACATCCCAACACAGAGAGGTATACCCTCCAAGCTCACATAAGTGCTCCATACATGCTTCAGCGGTGTTTGGCACTTTCAAACTGAAGCCCTCTGATAAAAGTGCACATGAGCTTTTCAAACACTTTCTAGTACCAAAGCTATTATTCTATAAGTGGGCACCTTACTCTGACAGTGCTTCAGTTCAGCTTCCAAGTGTGGCGTAAAACCTATTCAAGATATTGACTTCTGATCTTTGTTCAGCTCAAATTTTTTCAGTGCTTCTTAAATCTAATATTTTCAGAGTCTGAAATAGCTCTCCCCACCCCAGCTGTCAACTCCCAACTTCATGATATGGTTGTTATTGCAAACATATTTGAGGCATTTGTAAGCCCCCTGTAAATGCGGGGCTCATATTCCCACTGTTAGGCATCCCTTTCCCCCTCCTGACCCTCCCCCCGAGCTAGGAAATGGGTTTAGTGCTCTGGGGGATATTGCTCTGGACACCTCAAGGTGGCAGCAAAAAGTGGTAAAAAGGGTATATAAAGATGCTGACAGGAAGTAGCGGGGCTTTCCAGCCCGGGCATTAGGCCTGGGGTGGGGGGGGGAGGCTGGAAGAGTAGCATCAGGACCAGAATAGGTGGGCAAAGTGAGGGAGCTTAGCAGTCCATGAGGGCCAGTGGGGAAACCCCCCAAAAGAGTGCAGTCAGGATGGTTTTATGCACCATGGCCAATGAGGAGAGTGGGTATGGAGCTCTGCTGGGGACACAGGTAGCCAGGTCCTGCGTCATTGGGGGCTAGAGCATTAGGAGGCTTTAGCAAGGCCTATAGAAAGAGAGGTAGGAGCTCTTAGGAAGACCGTTGGTGTATGTCCAGGTCACCAGGGCTAGGAAGGCTGTGACAGGGCCCTCCCAGGAGGGGAACTGGTGGCAGAGGTCCCCCTCATACCCGGTGTGGCGGGGCAGCCTAGGGGATCGAGGGAGGAAGGAAGCCTTTCACCCAAAACAGGGGGCCTGTTTGGAGGGAGAGGTCCTGGGGTGCCAGTCCATTTAAAGTCCAGGCAGGTTGCAGGCCAAAGAAATGGCAAACCTTGGAGGGTGGTCCCCATGCTGGAGGTTAATTTGAGCCCAGAAATAGAAGCAGGGATGTGGGCCTAGCAGGGATTCCCAGTAGGAAGTAGGTACCAGCAGAACCCCTGGAGTGAATTGTGGGTCATTGAGTGCTGAGGCAGAGCTGAGTGATCGTGGCAGGAGTGGCCTCAGCCCTGTGTATAGTGCCAGCCACTTGAAGGTGGGTTGGAGCCTTGGTTGTCAGGGAAATTCTGGATGCACTTGTGGCTTGGGCCAGCATCCAGGGGTCCAGGTGGGGAAGGCTACTCACTTTCCCATGCCAGTGTAAGGGGGGACGACCAGAGCCAAAGTAAAAGGGACCTGTGAGGAATGAAAAGGAAGGTTGGTTTACCAGATCCATTATATGCCAGGAGATTTCAGGGATTTGTGTTCCAGTGAGTCTTGGGTAGAGTACCCAAGAGAGGGAGGTGGTAGAAAAGGAGAATCCTTCTGTGTCTGCTATGTCCATGGTCTCTGCTGTTTATCATGTCCAGTCCAAGTTGTAAAAAAGTTAAAGCCCCATGTAGCTGCTTATTTATTTATTAGAAAAGAGTGGTGACTCCTGTATCACTGGAATCTTTTGCCATGCAGGTAAAAATAAAAGCCAGTTGGGAGAAATAGTGGTTTGTGCCTTATTCAACTGTGGAGGGGGGGGCCTAATGAAATGAAATACTTTTTTTCCTCTCATATTTGCAGTCTAATAAAGTTTCCTTCAGTTGCATTCCAGGGGCAGAATCCAGCCTGGTTGGGGCTGCAGGAGCTTCCCGAGACCTCTGAAGATGAAAAGGGAGGTCTCAGTCCAGTGGTCGACTCGGGCAGATGATCACATGCTGAGCTGGAAGAGGTAAAGCGCACAGCTATGAAGACGTCAAGCAAGTAGGAGACAACTGTTTTCCCCTGCTATTTTAGTGTGCAAAAGGTCTCAGATGTTAGCACTTTGAGTGCTCCCTTCTTTCTGCCTGGAAGACTTGCAATGTAAAAAGTATGCCCCTAGACAGGGCAGGAAGGAGGGGTTACATATTAATTTAACTAAATGACACAGTCCTATCAGATGCTACCCAGCTGCTATCACAGTCAAGCTGTTATAGTCACTCATTCTGATAAACACCTTCAGTACTGACCATTGCATTTGCACATTTTGATATTGCTTTGCACAACACTTTGCACTTTTTGGAATCCTTGCAGTACTATTTATTCTACCAATCTGTGCCATCATTTCAGAAAATAGTATAGTGGGAAGGGGGCTCTGATTCAGTGCGGAACTGCAAAGACTGGAGCAGGAAGTGAATGTAAAATGAGCACGAGAGCAAAAAAATAGTGCAGCGGAAGGGGGGAGACATAAAGGAACAGCACTGTGCTGAATGGAGAGGACGGCATGTACTCCGATTCCACTGTGGAAGGACACAGTCTAAGTATCCGGTCACATGCTTCCACAGCCCCCTTCTCTCTGTGTAACAGCAAAATGTCTGCATAGCTCCACTATGCAGCTGAAAAATGGGGGGGGATTGTTTTAATATAAAATAGTATGCCCATTACTAGAACACTATTGAATTTACTGTAAAATAGTTTTTTTTTATTTTTTTTTTTATTTTAGTCTTTGGTAACTGGATAAGACCCACTAGGCACAAGTGCCTGTTTTCAGGGGTGACCTGGGAACACTGGGTGGTTAAGTAACTTGCTCAGAGTCACACAGTATGCAAGTGGAGGTTGTGAGAATCAAACTCTGGTCTGCTGGATGTATCAAGCTCATTCACACCTCATTCCTCTAACCTCTAGACTATACTGCCAGCCCTTTGACAACAGACCTCCCCCCAATCAGGACAGAATAGAGGGCAACTAGTGGGGGGTGGAAGTGGGAAAGAAGGGCTGGGAAGGGGAAGGAGGGCAAGACAGGGGTAAAGGAGGGCCTCAGTTGTGGTGGAGGCTGGTGTATCTGAATGCCAGAAGCCTGGAAAACAAAATAGCTGAGTGGCAGGTGCTGATGGCAAACAGAGAGGTGGACACTGCAGCCACCACAGAGACATGGGCCACACCAAACCATGACTGGGACCTCACTGTCTCTGGGTATAAAATGTGTAGGAGGGATAGGGAGACGGGAAGAGGTAGGGGAATGGCTCTGCATGTGAAGGAGGGGAGAACCTGTACCAGAGAGGAAGGGGAAGATGGAAAGGCTGGAGTATTGTAGTTGTAGGTACAATCCACTAGTGAATGGAAGCCTAGGACAGGGGTGGTATATACACCACCATCACAGGATGAGGAGCTGGACAAGGTACTGGGGTCCCAAATCATAGGGAGGTAGCAATAATGGGGGACTTCAACCTGACTGGGGTGGATTGGAAAATCCCAGCTGCCTCCATCACCAGGGAGCAAATTCTGCTGGATGCATTTCAGAGTGGATTCTTGACACAGTGTGTCATGCAGCCCACTAGGGAGAGGGCTGTACTGGACCCGGTCCTGCCAACTGTGCACACATTCAGGAAATAAAGATGGAAGCACTACTTGCAGGAAGTGACTACCACACGGTGTAGTTCCACCTGAACATGGGCAGAGGGATGGTCAGCACCAAGATGAGGGTTTTGGACTGAATGAAGGTTGACTTTAATAGGATGGGAAAAATTCTGGTAGAACACCTTGCTGGAATCAGAAAGGAGATGGAGGTGGAATAGAAATGGGCCATAATAAAGTAGGATTTGACGGAAGCTACTAATGAGTGTGCCAAAATCAAAAGCAGGAAATGTAAGGCCAAAATGCCCAGCTGGTTCAGAAGTGAAGTGGAAACTGCAATAAGGAAAAAGAGGGCAGCCTTCTGGAAAGTACAAACATACTCAGAATGAGGAGGATAAGGAGGTTTCTGGAGAAAAATCTAGGGTGGTGAGCAGAATGGTTAGTGTGGCAGAAGCAACAACGGCAGCAAAACTAGCAGAGAGAGTAAAACAGCGTGAAAAGGTATTTTTCAAATATATAAGGGAAAGAGGAATATTAAAGATGAGTGTCAAATTAAAAAAGGAAAGGGATTTGGCAGAAGGAAGTGAGGAAAAAGCGGAGGTGCTCAACAAATACTGCTCTGTCTTCACTAGAGAGAAGGATGGACCACTGAAGCAAGGGAGCAGAGGGGTAGGGGAAGGGAGAGTCACAGACAGTGTAATACAGGTGGACAGAGTGTCTAAGGGCCTAAGAGCCCTGAAGGCAGACAAGTCCCCAGGGCCAGATGGCGTGTACCCAATGGTCTTAAGGGAACCAGCAGAGGTGATGGCAGGCCCCTTAGCAGCCCTCTTTAAAACCTCTCTGGAGTCCAGGTATGTGCCATAGGACTGTAGAACTGCACATGTGGTGTCTCTCCTTAAAAGTGGCCCAAGGGATGAACCAGGGAATTACAGGCCAGTCAGCCTGACCTCAATAATGGTAAAACTGATGGAGACTATCCTGAAGGAAAGACAGGTGAGCTTTCTCAAGGAAAATGGACTACAGGATGAGAAGCAGCATGGGTTTATGTCAGGGAGGTCCCACTAGACTAATCTGATTGACTTTTTCGACTGGCTGACCGGGAGTGGAAAAGGGCCAAGCGGTTGATGTATCTAGACTTCAACAAGGCGTTTGATTCTGTGCCTCATAGGAGATGGCCAGGAAGCTGGAAGACCTGGGAGTGGGGACCAAGCTTGCTAGATGGGTCAGAAACTGTCTGATAGACAGAAGCCAAAAGGTGGTGTTCTGGGGGGAATTTTTGGAAGCTAGACTAGTGACCAGAGGGGTCCCACAGAGCTCAGTGCTTGGTCCAATGATTTTTAACATCTTCATCAGTGACACAGCGGATGAGATCAATGGTAAAATATGCCTGTTTGCAGACAACATAAAGCTCTGTGGGAGGGTGGACATGGAGGAGGGGAGCAGGAAAACCTGGAACACCTGGCTTGGTTAGGGAATTGGCCTGACATTTGGTAACTGGGGTTCAGTGCTAAAAAGTGTGAAGTTATGCACTTGGGCTGAAGAACCCAGAGACCAAATACTGGTTAGATGGTGTGCAGGTAACCAAGTCAGAGGAAGAAAAGGACATGGAAGTAATCATCATGAGTGACCTGAAGCACTTAGCGTAGTGCAGAAGATCAAAAGCAAAAGCAAATCGGATACTGGGCTGCATAGCCATGGGGATTGCCAGCAGGAAAACGGAGATTATACTGTCACTGTTCAGGTCACTGGTGAGACTGCACCTGGAGTACAGTGTGCAGTTTTGCTGCCCCTATCTTAAGAAGGATGTTAACTTGCTGGAGGCAGTCCAGAAATTGGCAATCAAGATGATCCATTGTCAAGAGGGCAACACCTACAAGAAGAGGCTTGAGGGGCTCAGAGTGCACTCTCTTGAGGATAGAAAGGAAAAGGGGGATGTGATCAAGACCTTCAAGTACCTGAAAGGCATTAACAGGGTGAATACTGAGCACCTCTTGTGCCTTTGTGGTAACAAGTCCACTAGGGGGCATAGCCTAAAGTTAGTAGGGGAAGATTCAGGAGAGAGATGAGAAAGCACTTTTTCACCGAGAGGGTGGTGGCCAGGTGGAATTAGTTGCCAGAGGAGGTGGTCTCCCTGAAAATGGTGGATAGCTTCAAGAGAGGGTGGGACAGAGTGAAGGGGAAATTTGCTGGTGGTGAAGGGGGGATGGGGGATTAGAAAAGATTTAGGAAGGGGCACAGATCTCTCTGTAGACACGGGGGAACTGCATACTCAAGCAGACTAGATAGACCGTAAAGCCTTTGCTGGCATATTCTTATGTTCGTATGTATAGGGTACATGTGTTTTGTTTTGCATTTTGCTGGTAAAGTTAGATTATTACACACACACACACACACACACACACACACACACACACACACCACTGTATGTCACTGATCTCCTCTTCAAGTACTCCATCCAACACCACTGCCATTATATAGAAACATAGATTTTGACAGCAGATAAGGACCACTTGGCCCACCCAGTCTACCCATTTCCCTACCTAATGGATAAGCTGCAGATCCTAGTTAACCAGCAGCCTACTTCTTCCTACCCCAACCCCCTAGAATTGCCTTATGACTATCCCATGCATGCTTGAATTCCACCAGTGTTTGACTCCACAACCTCCTCTGGAAGGCCATTCCATGCATCCACAACCTTCTCTGTGAAAAATACTTCCTTGTTACCTCTGAGCCGCCCTCTATCTTCAAATTGTGCCCCTTGTTCTTGCACACTCTTTTTGAAAGATGCTACCCTCTTGGACTTTGTTGATTCCCTTGAGGTACTTGAAAGTTTCTATCATGTCCCCCCTCTCCCTCCTTTCCTCGAGGCTATACATATTTAGCTCCTTAAGTCTCTCTTCATATGTCTTCCGGTGCAGACCCTGCACCATTTTAGTTGCCCTCCTCTGGACAGCTTCCATCCTGTCTATGTCTTTGTGGAGATTGGGTCTCCAGAACTGCATGCAGTACTCCAGATGGGGTCTCACCAACTGTCTGTAGCCATCCAAATAGTGTATTTATAATAAATATAATCCATAATTGTAAAAATTATTTATAATCCATCAACCACTCTAAGTCCCACTTGTTCCCATCCCAGAGGCTTCAGTTTATCGGGGCAATCCCGGACATGACCTCGGGCATGGCCTTCCTGCCATCGGACAGGGCAGCCACACTCCAGACCCAGGTCAGCCTGTTGTCCAGTCGCAGGCGGGTCAATGCCAGGTCATTCCTTCACCTCCTTGGGCTCATGGTGGCTGTGATTCCAACAGTCCCTTGCGCTCAGCTCCACATGAGAATTTCTCAGTGGACGCTTCAGTCTCAGTGGAATGAGTTGGTGGATGACCTAGATCAACACATTCTGGTCTCCACTCCTATGGCTCAGGACTTGCAGTGGTGGATGGTTCAGGAGAACCTTTGCCAGTGAGTTCCCTTCTGTCTCTCTCCCCCCTCCCAGATGCTGACTACAGATGCCTCGGGCGAGGGTTGGGGAGCCCATCTCGGGCCTCACAGGACCCACGGCTCCTGGTCCAAGTTCGAGAAGTCTCCACACATCAATGTGCTTGAGCTTCGGGCAGTGCTGTATGCTCTTCAGGCTCTGCATCTGCTTTCATCACTTGGCGGTACAGACAAACAATATGTGTGTGGTCTAGTACATCAACAAACAGGGAGGAACTCGTTCCTACCCTCTTTGCAGGGTGGCAGTGTGAGTTTGGGATTGGGCAGTGCAGCACAACTTTCACCTCATGGCCATTCACGTCCCGGGGGTCGAGAACATCTTGGCAGACAAACTCAGTCTGTTGTCTGCTCAAGCTCACGAGTGGGAACTGGATCAGGGGGTCAAGATTATATCTTCCTACGTTGGGGAACACAGCAGGTAGACCTGTTCACATCCCCTCACAACACAAAACGTCCAGACTTCTGCTCGCTTGTTCCAGGGCATGGAATTTTTTGGAGAGACGCTCTGTCTCCAGACTGGAAGGGCAGATTCATCTATGCTTTTCCCCCTGATCCCATTTATTCCAAGGGTCTTACAGAAACTCAGTTCAGAAGGAGCTCGAATGATTCTGATCGCTCCTTTCTGGCCCAGGCAAGTTTGGTTCTCTCCTCTGCAACAGTACTCAGAGGAACCTCCTCTTCCTCTTCCTCTCTCACAACTTTGGCTGACCCAGGATCAGGGGACCTTGGTCCATCCAGGCCTCAGGTCCCTTCAGTTGCACGCATGGCTCCTGCAGATGTAGCTCAAGCCCGATTAGGGCCCCCGAGTAGCTGAGATTCTGGTGGAGGCTAGGAAACCCTCCACCAGATCTACTCATGCCATGAAATGGAAACGGTTCACTATTTGGGCTGCCTCCAAAGATTTCGAGCCCTTCCTGTGCTCTGTTGGATGGCTTCTGGATTACCCGCTACACCTCTTCGATCTGGGTCTCAGCCACTCCTCCTTAAAGGTTCACATGGCAGCCATCTTGGCCTACCATGTCCCCTTTGCAGACAGGACGTTTGCTCAACTAGAGGTCTCTAAGACCTTTCTTAGAGAGGTCCTCCACTTGCGACCCCTATCCGGGTTCCTGCCCCTCCTTGGGATCTGAATTTTATTTTGGAGAAGCTTACTCTGCCCACTTTCGAGCCAGCAGCCTCAGCAGACCTAAAGTTCCTTTCTTGGAAGACTCTCTTCCTAGTGGCCATTATTTCTGCTCGAAGGATTTCCGAGCTCCAGGCCCTGATGTACAAAATCCCGTATTTGATTTTTCACAAGGAACGTGTGACTCTGCGTACTAACCCTAAGTTTCTCCCTAAGGTGGTAGCAGAATCTATGCTGAATCAGTCCATAGAGATGCCTGCCTTCTTTACGCAGCACTGTAATCATGGAGAGTACCTCCTGCATACTTTGGATGCTCACCGAATTCTGAGATACTACACCAACAGGATGAAGGATCTCAGAAAGACTGATCAACTGTTCATCTCTTTTGCTCACAAAAGAGAAGGCAATGCTGTTTCTAAGCAATGCCTATTGAAATGGTTGGCTCATTGTATTACTTTCTGTTGTGACAAGTACAACAAGACCCTGCCAGGTCAAGTTAGGGGGATGGAGGGCGGGAAGGTATTACCTACTGCAAGAGCCTCTCTCGAAGATTTACTGTTATGGTAAGTTCTTATGTAACTGTACCATCTTACTTTGAGAGGGCTCTTGCAGTAGGTAATTACATATAGGACTGAGTCCCAAGCAGTCTGGAATAAGGAGAAGCAACGGGAGGAGGAAAGCTACTCAGAAGTAGACCCTCAGGCTGTAAAGGCCTTAGGAAAGGAGACCTTGCAGAACAGCCAACCCGAAGCCTGCTCTACGGCAAGGGGCAATGTCCAAACTGTAATGTTTCATAAAGGCATGGACAGAAGTCCAAGTGGCGGCTGCGCAAATGACAATTATTATTGATGGATTAAAATTAATTAGCAGCTTTCAGGTGCTTCAGTGAGTGACTTTCAGTTTGGCAATAGGTGTGCTGGGAAGGATCAGGCAACACACTTGTTTAATACTCTTCTCCTCATCCCCCCACTGACACTGGAACCTGCCATATGTTTTTTTTTTCCTTGAAAAAGAAAGTATTTAGTTCCATGAACCAGGTGCTTTTAGTTGTATTTGGCTGAGTGTCTTCTGGGTTTGGCAATAGGAGCCACACTCCCATAGGTCGGAGCACTTTTATCTTACCATGTGTGTTAAAAAAAAAAGATTTAGAACATGGTGCCTGGATTTTGCTGAATTATAGTAGGTGGTGGTGGCAGCTGGGTGCATGTGGGGGTGGGGGTTGCTATGCATATTACGGAAGTTACACAATGAATGAAATCATGCTCGCATCTTGGAGTCCAGCAAATCGGTGCAATGTATTAGAGGACTGCAAAACAAAATGACAGCTAACTGTTACAGAAGGATAGTTATTTATAAAAACTTTTTTTTATATATATATATATAGGGTGCTCGAAAATCTGTCTCTTTATATGCAGTTCGGACAGTATCTCATCTCTGAAAGCTCCTGTGATTGCTTGAACTAACCCATGTCACCATGGAGCACTCTCCCTCACCTCACCCCAAACCTGATCTTAGTGATATCCTTGACAAGGCCTTGGCTGCTGCCACCTCCTTACTTTGCCCTCTCCCATGTGCCTTCCTTTCTACTCTTCTCCCCCTCTACTATCCCATATTCCTCCTTCATCCCTGACAAATCCCTGTCAACTACCACCTAGATCCCTTGTTTCCCATACCCTCTACCCCTCATATCTTGATATCTCCTCACCCGTGCTGATGTAAAACTGAAGTATCTTACTGTATTATATTATGTTTCATTGTATATTTGAATCTCTATTGTTTAGTTCCCTCTTGTTTGTTTGTAACCCCTCTTATTGACATGGAACCTTTGTAAATGAGCTGCGTCTGCGCTCAAAGGTACTTGTAATCTGAGATTGAAGAAATCAATGAATAAAAAAGGCGCCATTCCCTATTTCAAAGGACAGTTACGCATCATGCCCAAATGAACCTCTCAAACCTTAACCCCCCCCCAATTCACATTGCGGCTCAGTAGAGAAACAGACAAAAAAACACATAGCATGCTGTATTTAGCCGGCCTGGTGGCACTGAGAGTTGAGGCGCTGGACGCTACACCTTGCACCACACCGGTGACTGGAGTTCGGGACCACACTCCTCTCCTGGGGTGGGATATTGGGGACACCTTGCTCTGTAGCAGCTCCTTGTGGAGACCAGGGGCACTACAAGAAGTTGGGCTGCTGAGGGGGTGAGGTGACGGGAGACATCAGTGGAGGGGGTGGGATCATACCCTCTGCGAAGACGCCATTGCACGTATGTGCCTTGGAGCGTAACTAAGGAGGAAAACCCCAGCTGCCAGTGAGGCAATGATGAGACTCAAGGGGCCAAACCCACACGCCCAATGCTGGCCATGACCCCGACTTGACTATCCGTAGTCCCCATCTCCTCACCCGGTGGGAGGGGGGGATCCTGCACCCCATTCCTCAGTCGTTGAAGGGGTTCATGCAGAGTAATAGAGGTGAGGTCGAGTGAGTCTACACCCAAGATATGCCCCGGTAAGCCAGTGACCAGGAGTGAAATAAAGTCCACAAAAAAGCATGCTGTATTTATTCATTTTAGTTAATGAGTTGTGGTTCTGAAATCTTTCACTCTCTAGGGAGCCACAGCAGTGGGGTGCATGTTTACTTGTCCAGATAATATTATTGAGAAAAGCAATAACTAAATATTATCAGTGTATGTCAAATCAAATCAAATCAAATCAAATTTTATTTAACCAGGCATCAACACCATTGAGCAAGCTCATTTTCAAAGTGGTCCGGGACATAGAACAATACTGTACGTAGACATAGCAATACGAAGATTGTTAACATCAGCAAAATACGGTACAAGGTCGGATACAAAATACTTGAGTCTGTCATGGGTACTGCCAATTAGACATTTCCAAAAAATAACAAATAGAGTAAAGGGGTAAGGTAAGGTGAAAAACTATATACAGGCTAGGGCCCACAAGGGGATATGTGCAGGTAGAGAGAGGGAATGAGAGCCATGGAGCGGAGGAGGGACTGAGTGTACTGGAAAACCCGAAGGGATGACAAAAGGTGACATTCTAATGGTTGTTAGAGCGGAGACATCAATAACTGAAAAAACAGATTACCTATAACAGCTCAGGGTTCCCGCAAGTACTCGAATAGCAGGGCTTTGAAAGAGAGAAGACTCTGCAGTGATGTAAGCTTAAGTGTGCTTTGCATAGTGTTCCAGAGTGAGGGCAGTGCGAAGTAAATTGTGGACAATCCAAGGTTATTTTTTGTTCTGGGCACTTGAAAGCAGAGAGTTGCATATTGTCTGAGGCCATAGGAGCCATTAGCACGTTTGAAAAGGCTAGAAATATATGCAGGAAGCTTGTCTGTGAGAGCTCTATAGAACCAAAGGAGCTCATTTATTTTTCTCCTTGTTGAAAGTGGGGGCCTCGCCGCCATTTGGTACAGAAGACAGTGATGGGTGCGAAAAAGCAGGTTAAAGATAAATCTTAGGGCTCGGTGGTAAAGGGTGTAAAGTTTATTTAGCGCTGTAAGAGGGCAATGATTGTAGAGGAAATCGACATAATCAAGTACGGGTAGGAAGGTGGTTTGTACTAATCTCTTTCTAGCTTCTGTGGTAAGCAGATGTTTAATATAATAGAATAGGCCAAGTCGCTGTCTTAGCTTTTTCAAGACTCCATTTAGATGGCATAGAAAATTAAGTTTGTTGTCCAGCCAAAACCCTAGGTATTTAAAAGTATCTACTGAATCCAGGGGTTCACCCAAGAGCGTTAGTAACCATGGGATGTGTGTGGAACCAGAGGCTGCTTTTGGAGAAAGAATCATAGATTTAGTCTTTAGCATTGAGAAGGAGTTTATGCTTGATAAGACTATGTTGTAGGGAGGTAAAGTCTCGTTGTAGGTCTTCGTAGGCCATGAGAAGCGAGGAGTTTGAGGCATAGAGTACTGTGTCATCAGCAAATAGATGCACATTTGCTACTTGCAGGTGAGAGTCCAAGTTATTGATATAAATAGCAAATAGAATAGGGCCCAGAATGAAGTCTTGGAGGACTCCTCACAATAGGAATTTCTGTGGAGACAGGTCGCCTGCTGATTTAACTTGTTGCACTCTATTGGAAAGGTAACTAATGAACCAATTGATGGCAGAGTTGTCAAGGCCGATATT
Source organism: Neoceratodus forsteri (assembly GCA_016271365.2). Lineage (NCBI taxonomy): Eukaryota > Metazoa > Chordata > Ceratodontiformes > Ceratodontidae > Neoceratodus > Neoceratodus forsteri. The sequence continues at coordinate 119,460,269 of JADMNL010000024.1, read as the reverse complement.
TCTCAGTGATGTACTGTAAGTATGTTGTTATGATCCACGGTGTCGAAGGCCTTGCTGCGGTTGAGAAATAGAGCAACTACGTGTTTTTTAGAGGCTAGGGTGATTTGCCATCCGGTAGTTACTTTTACAAGAGCAGAAGTGGTACTGTGTTTGGCCCGGAACCCAGACTGGGCAGGGTTTAGGAGATTGTGCTGGTCCAAGTGTTCTCTGATTTGAGTATTGACAATCTTTTCCAGGATTTTTGAGAGGGTGGAAAGTATAGAAATAGGCCGGTAATTGTTCAGGTCACAAGGTTCCCCTGACTTGAAAAGAGGTAGAATATAGGCAGTCTTCCACATCACAGGTAGTTCACCCTGACTCAATGTCAAAGGTTTGCAAGCTGACTCATATAATTATTGAAAGGGGGAGACTGTATAATTTATTGCGTTAAACCTACTGTAATGACAAGACTAGCATCAAAAGAAAAATGCTACTGTAACTAATCCTGCCGACACAGATTCTAACCTTGTCATTGCAGGGATAAACAAATTGAAGATGCCATAATGTCACTAAATATTTTAAGAGACAAGGCAAGGCAATTTTATTTATAAGGTACCCAATCCCACAGGCTGTGGGCGCTGAACATAAATAAGGACATACAGCGGTAAATTAAAACATAATAAAACTTTATTTAAAACCACAAAAAATTAAAATTAAATAAAATAGAGGTTTACAGAAGTCAATCTTCAGGGGACTGGCCAAAACTAAAACAGGTGTCACACACACAGCCCAAGCAAGCATCAGGGAAGCATCGCTGGACCACGGGGTGCCTTAAAGGTAACTGCAGGCTCTCCCCTGCTGCACATAGTTGCTGAGGGGTGTTAGCCTGTCGACGTTGTGCATTGACTGCCCCACCTGCCCCAGCCACCCTTCCACCCAGGGATGTTCCTGCTGCTGAAGTCCCCACTTCTCCATTAGCAGCTTATACTGAACTAACACTAGATGGAGCTGTTACCTTGACCTACTTCTCCTCTTCCTGCCTCTCTGTCTACCTGCCTCTCATCAGCACGGGGTCAAAAATGTCACATGGCAGAACGCCATGCGACTTAATCGCATTGCGCAATTCTTTTGTGTTCTTTTGTACTGTGGGTGGCTCCGCCCCCCCACACCCCCCAGGCATCTCAAGCATCCCACCCTGGTATTCAAACCCTGTACCATCTGCACCAAAGTCTGCAGCCCTACCACTGTACTATCATGGCTGCCTCACTTCTGGTAGGTATTCCCTCAGCCCTATACCTGTCACAAGAGAAACACTCACTACCAACCATGATCACCCCCATTTGTCTGCTCAGGCTGGCCCCGCTGTTGCTATTGTCAATCCTTATTCCACACGTATGCCCACCAGCACTACTCATTTTCAGCACATCCACTGAACCCCTTTCCCCTGTCCCACTCACCCCTACCCTGGCTACCCCCTGCCCCCCTATCCCCTGCTTACCTGCCCCTGGCACTGTTTCCCCTCAGCCCCCTTAACGCTTGCTCTACTTTGCCATCCCAGCCCTTCGTGCTTTGCCCATCCCATGCTCTCTACCCACAAAGTCCACATACTGTCCATACTCTGCAAACTCTAGACACTTCACTGCTCACTTCAGGATGGTCTCTTTACTTCTCCTGCTGTCTGGTAACATCCATCTCAACTCGGGCCCGACTATCACCAGTCAGCCGTGGATCACCCCTGCGTTAGGGATACGTATCACCTCCATGAACATATGTAGCCTCCTGAAGAAATTTGCAGCCCTCCAGTGCTGGTTAGTGCAGCACAAACCAGACATTCTGGCTCTTGTGGAAACCTGGCTATCTAAATCGACACCAGGCTCTTTCGTCACCCTCCCAGATACTCCTTTTTAGGGAGGATAGAGTGGTGGCGAGGCTTTTCTACATGTGCAACACCTTGCTGAGCCATGCCCTCCCTACCCCTAAACTGGACCATGGCGCCCATGCCATCTCTTTTAAAATTACCCCAGACCCATCCAGGGCCCCACTTATCACAGTGGCCTATATCCCTCCACGGAACCAAACCCCAGCAATCTCTCACTCTCCAAATACCTCTCCAAACTCCCACATAAGGTTCAGCAGGTACTGGTGGGTGATCTCAACGTTAACTGGCCTGCCAGCTCGGCAGCTCATGCCAAGGACACCTTTGCAGCCCTTGACCTAACTCAATTGGTCACCCAGCCACCAGGTCTAACCCATCTAATGGCACTCGCACTGTACTGGACATAATCCTCACCAACCGCCCACACAGAGTAGCGGACATTGTGGTTCATCCTAATTCCCTGAGTGACCACTCTCCGACACTCTTCACCTGGTCCTGCCAGCTACCAAAACCAGTAACCAGCACGATTTTCCAACCGCTGCCTGCACTCTGGTTGTCTCACTAACCTCAAACATTACCTGGCCCATTGGGATTGGTCCCCTATAAACTTGGCCCCAAATGTTGATGCAGCACTCTACTACTTCTCCTGCTCCTTTAATAAGGCCTGTGACACTATTGTCCCATATGTCAAAATCCATATCAAGAAAAGTAATGCCCCCCGGATCACTCCCTCACTACTTCAAACAACTATTGCTAAGAGATTACCTCTGGCACAGAGCCACTGCTTCTGGCAAGCTGGCAGATAGACAAGCCTATAATGCTGAGCGAAACTGATGTACCTGGGCCATTCAAAACGTTAAGGCTGAATACTACAGATCCACCTTGGCCTCCTCCTGGGGCACCACCTGTAAGCTCTAGGACAATATAAAAGAACTAAATGGGAAATCTCATTCCACATCCCCGTCCCAGCTCAACATTAATGGCATCATCGCCTCTGACCCCCAAAGCATCACAGACTGCCTCAACACTGCCTTTTCTGACCTCAGTGCAGTCCTCCCTGGCAACTTCTTTGACCTAGTTCCACCCTCACAGTCACCGATTCACCATCACACTCCATTCTACCTGCGTGCCATCACCCTGCAGGAAGCTAGGTCTTACCTGGCTAAAGCCCTCAGCGGTACCAGCACCAGTAACGACCACCTAGACATGAGGCTTCTCCGACTAGTCCTAGATGATGTGCTCGCCCCGCTCACAGACCTACTCAACCGCTGTGTCTTGGACAGTTTCCACTCACCTGGAAAATGGTGATCATCACCCCCACACTTAAAGGTGGGAATGGTTCCTCTCCGAATAACTACAGACCCATCTCCATCCTCCCCCTGCTTTCCAAAGTCTTGGAAAAAATAGTGGCAGACCAAATCACTGAATACCTGACTACCCATGACCTACTTTGCTGGGAGCAGCATGGCTTCCAAGTGGGCCATAGCATGACCATAGCTCTCATGGAATTCTCCAACTTCCTCCACTCAGCCCTAGACAAGGGCCACCTAGCTGGAGCCATCTTCATCAACCTCTCCAAGGCCTTTGACATGGTCTGTCACTCCCTCCTACTTGATACGCTCCTACAGCTTGCTTTCTCCTAAGGTCCCATTTCCTGGTTTTCCAGCTACCTCTCTTGAAGGTCCCAATGTGTTAAAATACCCAGCACTCTCTCAGGCATCCATCCAGCCTGCTCCGGGTTCCCCCAGGGCTCCATCTTGGGCCAGTTTCTCTTCAGTCTTTATCTAAACACCCTGTCCAGCTCCTGTTCAGGCAAGGTTCTGCTCTACACAGATTATGCTGTCCTTTTCACCTCCTACCCAAACCCCTCTTCACTTCAGACCTCCCTCCAGCACTCCTTCTACCAGATTGAGAGCTGGTTCATGGACCGCAGACTGATCATTAATATTAAAAAAAACAAAGCTATGCTCTTTGCTTAGCATCAAAGCAAGGCCAGAGACTTCCCCCTCCAGATACTCTCCAGCTCACTTCACCCACTGGATCAAGTCCTCTCATATAAATACCTGGGCATCACATCTGACCCTGCCCGCTCCTTTCACTCACACATCAACATGCTCACATCAGCCACCAATGCTCGAATCGCCTCCTATACCTACATAAGGACTGCCTGGCACCTGAAGCCCTCCATCTGGCTGTCACCTCCTCTGTCCTGTCCTTAGTTGATTATGGTCTCCCTGTTTACACAGCTGCAAATGCCACTGCTCTCAACAAAATCCACATGTCCATCAACAAGGCCTGTCGACTCCTCTCCAGTGCCGCTAAGCGGACCCACATGTGTACACTATACTCTTTAGCCAACATACTCACTTTTGAGGAGAGACTACAATATCAATCCTGCCTTCTGGCAAAAAAACATACTCCTTGGTCCCCCCCGGAGTGACCATGTCCCTTCTCGCTGCTACCCCCTCGGTCTCCACACACAGTGCCTCCAAGGCTGCGCTCCAGGTCCCTATGGTTAGGACCTCACTTGCCCAAAGGTCCTTCTGTTACAGGGCCCCCTCCTGGTACAACGCCCTCCCCACCACATTCAGCACCCTCCCTAAAATAGGCTTTTTCAAGAATGCACTCAGGAATCACATTCTCTCCACCCGCAGATGTACAAGTGCTAACTTAGCGTGATCATAGGCCCCATGGTGCCTCCACTCCCCTAGAGCCTAAAACTAACTCTCTCCTGTTGACAATGTCTCGAGTGAGGCAGCATCTACTTGGAACACACCTGAATTCTGACCTTCACAATGTTATACTGTCTAGCTACTGCCTGTATAGGACTGCAGTATCTACTGTGTATGCCAGTGCCTTCTTGCTGTAACCAAAGTTTGTAACCAAATCTCTGTTCATGTACTGTTTTTTATTTGTATATACTGTGTACCCATTTGTAAACTCTGTTAATCAATGTTGAGCCTTTGGAAACGAGTCCTTGACTCAAAGGGTTGTAATTCCAATGTGAATATAAATAAATAAACAGTCAAAGGCCAGGCTGAAGAAGTGGGCCTTTAGCCTCCCCTTAAATACCTTAATCAAGGGAGCTTCCCAGACTGTAGATGGAAGCGAGTTCCACAGGGTCGGCCCAAAGGCACTAAAAGCCCGGTCTCCCGAAGACTTGAGCCAAACCCTGGGAACGTCCAGGAGGCCCCTCGAGGAGGAGCGGAGGGAGAGAGCAGAGGACACCGGTGTCAGGAGCTCAGACAAGTAACCAGGACCCAGGCCATATAGGGCCTTAAAGGTGAGAAAACCCACCACCTGACTGGCAGCCAGTGCACAGCACGCAGGACCGGAGTCACATGACTGAACCTCAAAAGGACCATCAGCAACTGGGCCTCTGCATTAGCAGCAGCCAGCAGAGGATCCCTCCTGTGACCTCAAAGTACAGAATGTTGCAGTAGTCAAGCATATAGAAGTCACAAAGGTATGTACTAGTGTCGGCAGGTCCTCAGGCAGAGTGAGGGGCTTAATCCAGGCAATGTTCCGCAAGTGATAGAAACCACTGCTGACTACAGCTGACATCTGATCTTCAAAGGTCAATCTGCAATCAAGGATCACACCCAGATTTCACACCCTCAGAGAAACCACCAACGGAGCAGACCCCAGAACAAGTCCAGAGTCAGCCTCTGGTGGCATCCCATCACGCCCACAACCAGGCTCAATCACCAGCACCTTGGTCTTAGCCGGGTTGAGTCTCAGCCAGCTAGAAGCCATCCAGTCATTGATTTTAGCCAGACAGCTGTTAAGCACGTCAACCACTCATGATGTTCTGGGTGCAAAGACAACTATAGCTGGATATCATCTGCATAGCAGTGAAACTCCATACCGCATTGTCGAATGATCTCACTCAGGGGCAGCATGTACTGTACACTATGAACAACATCAGTGACAAGATTGAGCCCTGAGGTATTCTGCAAGACAGAGGCATTGAGGAGGAGGAGAAATTCCCCATCACCACCCGCTGCACTCTGTCCGAGAGATAGGACTCAAACCATTTGATGATGGTGCCAGTGAGTCCACAAAACTCACAGAGCCAATCAAGAAGCACGACGTGATCCACAGTGTCAAAAGTTGAAGTGAGATCAAGGAGCACAAGAACTGACCTGTCTCCTCTATCTCCAGTCCTGAGCAGATCATTATGCACTTTCACTAGAGCAGTTTCAGTGCTATGTCTGGCCCAAAAACCCAACTGGAAAGGCTCATAGATATCTGAGGACACCAGGTGATCCTCAAGCTGATGTGCCACCAGTTTCTCAACAACCTTGCTCAAAACCGGCAGGTTGGAGATCGGACGGTAATTCGCCAGGAAATCTGGGCCGAGGGAAGATTTCTTTAGGAGGGGCTTCACCAGTGCTTCTTTCAAAACAACTGGGAAGACCCCCTCCACCATTGAGCACCTGGCAATCCTGGTGAACACTGGGCCAATGGCATCGACACATCCCATTAAGAAAAGTGTTGGTGCTGGGTACAGTTCGCAAAAGGCGTGCTTCTGCTCCAAGATCACCTTAATCACTTCAGACACCTCTACTGGCCTAAACTACTCCCAGGCAGACAGAGTGCCTCTGAAACTCCCAACTCGATCACTGCGAGGCAAAAGCCTCCCTGGCAGAATCCACAATCGGATGGCTGACACTCTTTCAGAGAAAAACAGAGCAAACTCTTCACATAAAGTGGTTGAAAAAGCTTTTCTCGGCCAGAAACAGGCAGGATGTAAAAGCCTATCTATGGTCCAAAACAGCTGAGAAGGTCTGTTTCTCACCATAGCAATTTTCCTGGGCAGAAATTCTGCCTTCTTACAGGAAATCACCCCCTGGTACTCAGCATAGTGAGAACGTAGGGCCAACCTGTCGGCCTCCAGCTGAGTCTTCTGCCAGCAACGCTCCAACTTCCAACCCCTGATCTTCATCACCTTGAGATCTCCATCAAACCAAAGGTATCTCAAATGAGAGGATATGGGTCATATACAGACTGGTGCAATGGCATCTACAGCTTCAGTAACCACCCTATTATAGGTGGCCACAGCCTCTCCAGTGCCAATCGCACATGCTGCATCAACCCTAGATAGGTCAGGTCATGCCAATAGTCCCTCTGGGTTGACACCCCTTAACTTGCGATAGCTGACCATCTCCACAGGGGAGGGACTTTCAAGGGGGCCCCAAAGCTGAACTCCACAGTGCAATGGTCAGATCAAATGACCTGACCAATCTTGAGGTTGTCAATCTCAAGACCCAGCTGGAACACCAGATCAAGTGTGTGGCTGTGTTGATGGGTAGCAGCAGCAACCGCTTGTGACAGGCCCAGTGATTGCATCAACTGGAGGAGGTCATAACCAAAATGCGAGGATTCGTCATCGACCCAGGCATTGAAGTCCCCCAGGATTAAACACCTGGGGGACTCCAACATGTGGTCAATGACAAGCCCGCTATCTCCTGTAGGAATTCCCCTCCCACCCCAGAAGGACAATAAACGAGGAGAATCCTGCAACCTGCACCTGCACCCCCATGCATGACGACACACTCAGAGGATTGGGTGCTACCAACTAGGTGCACCGAGAAGCCCAAACTGGATCAAAAAACGATGACCACTCCCCAACCCCTGTGATCCTTCCTCAGACAGTGCACCACAGTATACCCAGCGGGAACGGCAGCCTCAAAAACAGGGCCTGCACCATCACCCAGCCAGGTCTCCGTGATGCAAGCCAGGTCGACAGAAGAAAGCAAGTCCGCAAAAATGTCGGTCTTGTTCCTCATCAACCTGGCATTGCAAAGCACTGCCCAAAGAGGATTAGAGGACACAGCCAGTCCTGTAGCTACCTGCCCACTCAATCCGGTGGGAACCCTGGGTACGGAGACCAAACACGTTGGGCCTCTCCCTAGGCTCTATTTACACCCAGGGCATCTCCTACACCAGATAATGCTGCTCACTGTCCCCTCCTCAGCTGCCCTCGGCACTCAACAAACCAAACGCCTTCTAGTAATACTGACCTCCCTACAGCGCCTCGCTGCAATACCAGAAACTGGGAGGTCGGTAAAGGGCAAAGGTCGTGGAGCCAAGAGGCAGTATAGGTGATACGGGGAAGGCCACGGCACCAACACATCTCCTACCTGGCAAAACCAGTCCCAAGACAGCACTACATGACAGTACAAGGGTGCAGTGACAAAAGGAAACACTCAAATTAACAATCACACTCACCACACACACCACTACATACCCAACTACCACACAAATAAACACAAAGAGTTAAAATACTAACCCACCAACCCAATCACGTACAGTACCCTACTTACTCCATCCCACCCTCCTACAAAAACTAATTCACACCTCCCTACAAATAATACTACCCATCCAAAACAATCCCCAAACCAAGAAATATCCCCCCAAAAGACTTAATATTTAGTGCATAGGAGAAGAGAAAAACAGGAGTGCCGATATGACTATTATGCTGCCCAGAGGGCAGCAGTCCACAGTTTTAAAAGCAATATATGCAGAATACAATTTGGACGTTTATAATCCAAGTAAATTCAAAAAGGTGAGAATTAAGCCTTCTTTCGCAGGGCCCAAAGTCCAAATCACAAGGGAAGACTTTTACCCCCGTCCAAACCTGAGTTAGAGTAAAAGGAAAATGTCCAAGAAGCCTCTCACACTTCATGGGCCCAATAGCTGGTCACTCCAATAAAACAGCAATCCCATAGAGGAGAGATAAGCCAGCACAGGACCCAACTGAGGCCAAAAGTCCAGACAAACACTCCGCGCCGAAAGCAGAACGCCATTGATAAAGTCAAAAAATCCACTCACCGGGTCGCATTGAAGGAAACAGTCACCCCACTCACAGACGCGTGCACCTCCAACTTGAAAGCGAACAGATGGTACTCAGTGTTCCTCCCCGAGAAGCACTGCCAGCACTCAGATCCATGTGTATAAAGGACTGGATAGCAATAGAATATTAACTGGACCTCCATTCATAACCCCCTTCACTTATTTTAATATATCTGCCGGTTATTACACTCATATCTACACTCGGGGCCCACCTCCACACACACGCACGCTCACACATACATACACACACACACTCACACCACCACCACTACCAGTGCAGTCACTGGCTGCAACCCACCAACAAAGAGACATATTAATAGAATAATTCATTATATTTGTTTACAACTATCCCATTTTATGTTTGTTGCTGTTTACAGTCCCTGGATCAAGCAAACAGGAACAAAAGAAAAAAGCTGTCATGTCAGTTTGAATCTGGGCTGCTGACCTGCTGTGAAACTATTGCAATAGACAAAAAAATCATACACAGTATCAGATGGTGAGCTGTGGTGGTTAGATTAACATATACAGGCTCCAGTTTCTCAAAAAAGAAAACAGTATATGGTGGTTCATAGTAAACAGGGGAATCGAACAGTAGATCAGCTGGACTCATAACTGTCTGGTCAGCTGATTGTCAAATGTGCCAGGTAATGGTCCCATGTCTAACTTATACGTAAATTTATTTAGTTACTTAATTTGAAATTTGGTGACTCGGAAAGGCACACTGAGTCAAGGCTCATTTCCAGGTGCAATCCCGGGGAGAGGGAACAAGGGAGGCAAACACATAGTGCAAATACAGTACACAGTTAAATGCAATTACACAGCACTGACACAGTTCACAGTTACAGTAACGTGGAGTAGAGTACATGATTAAAACAGAAGTACAGTAAGAGCAAGCAGCAAAAATCTGGCAATTCACACCAGGATAGGAGGCAAATGGGAGCAGTTGCAGTTTATGCTGCATATGTCATGGCAGACAGGAAACAGTATGGCTGACGGGAATACCATCACGGACGGGAACACCATCAGTGCCATAACTGTATGTCTGTCTGTCTGTCTGTCTATCAGTAACGTTTACAAACAAGTCAAAGAATTTTTTTAGCAAGGGGCTGTGGCCTCTGCACTCCCTGTAAATAAATATAATCAACTCCAAGGTTGCACAATATTGAAGAAAAAAAATATTTCAAACCATTATTTAGTGTTCGACCTCGGAGTTCATATTGTTTCTAGTGATTTCTCTATTACTAGCATGAATCGCATTTGTGGTCTGTCAGAATCAAACCCCTGTCACTTACCTACCCCCTACCTCCCTAACCACTATGTCAAATGAACAGTGCTGTCAGCACACTTTTGCCTCACAGCTTTATAGTTTTCCACGCCGAGTGGCACACGAGTAGTCCCGAGTACTACTCTCGACCAGCATGAGACTCTTGTCCGTCACACCACTTCCGCAACAAGGTGTCCGCCATGACGAAAATCAAACCACAGCTCCAGCTGTTCAGAGTGTGCACAAAATAGCAAGACAATGGCAAAAATAAAAAATATCAGCACCACTCCAAGTTCTGCACATAACACATGGAAAATTTATTGAAAAGGACACCAACAGCAACATCAGACCCTATCCCTCTACCGGTTTCGCACTGGCACATGCATCATCAGGAGGTGCCATGACACATGCAGCATAAACTACAAGTGAACCAGCAAATGTAATGGGGGCGGTCAGGTAGGGGAAAAACAGGAATGGGGGGGGAGGAAGGAGTTTCAACTGGTTTCATTGAAAGAGAGAGAAATATACAGTGGTTTACTATCTAAAATCAGTCAACCATAAAATCACAAAAAAAGCTAGCATCTTGAGCTGACATTCAGTGCTGTACATTCTCGAGACTACCATGAGCCCTCTGACTATGTCACTCCATATCTGACGTCACAAGTTGTCTCAGTCAGCACTGAGTCAGAGAAAATTTCAAGAGTGCCGATTGAAAATGGGAGAAGTATAGATGCATAAATCTGAGACTAGGCTAAAAATAATCACAGTAGACAGTTTGATTATTTAAAACAAAATCAGGTTTTATTAAACAGCTTGTAAGAAAACAAAAAAAGAGAAAATACTGTTTGCCACTGATCTTTACGAGTCAATTTTGACCTTAAATTACTATGCTTCTTGCTTGAGACACTCTAAGCACAATGCCCTATCTCGTGAGTAGCTTCTCTCATGCTAGAAATAGAAACCAGGACAAAATGATATTGACTGTTCTTAGATATTTGCCCATCTCAGAAACAGTGAAGCGGAGCTTACCGCAATCCAGATCCAAACAGATCTTTTTCAAAAAGCATTGATGCCACTCCAAACATGACAGTTGAACAGCAACCCAAATCCAAGGGAAAACTCGTTAGCTATAATTAATGCTCAGTCCCAATGAAATCCGAAATATACTACAAAACCCAGTGTTGTTTACCTTAATTAGTAGTAGTCAGTCTCCCCAAAAATCTTAATTCCTTGCAAAACCTGTTCACCTTAATTAATAATTGGTCCCAAAGAAATCCAAATTCACCACAAAATCAGTTAAGTGTAATTAATAATTATCCCCCCAAAAATCTGAATTCACCACACAGTCTGCTAACCTCAATAAATAATCAATCCCAAACAAGTCTAGATACACCCCAAAACCAAGGGAAAGAAGCTGAGTAGTGACTTGTAGAGTGGCAGAATGACATCCCTGCTTCTGGAGGAGATCCCCCTCGTTATGCAATCCAGCATCCTGTTGGCCTTCACTGCCACCCTCCTGCACTGCTCTGAATTGTTCATATTCACTGTTATCACCACCCCTAGATCATTTTCCTCTTCAGTGGTACATAACTGCACTCCCGCAGTTGGTAACCCTTTCTAGGATTCCTTGCACCAAGGTGTAATACTTTGCATTTTTTCACATTAAACCCCAAATGCCATACTTCTGACCACTCTGCCAGCTTAGTCAGATCATCCTGCGACCCTCTGCCAACCTCTATATCATCCACCACTGCCCCCAACTTGGTGTCATCAGCAAACAGACTGATCTTATTCTTGACACCATGCAAGATATCCGCAATGAAAATCTCAAATAACACTGGCTCCAACACCAATCCCTGCAGCACCCCACTCGTCACAGTTCTCGGAGATGAGAGTTCTCCCCTCACTAATACTCTCTGCTGTCTGTCTTGCAGCCAATTCACAGTCAAATTAACTATTTTAGTGCCCACCCCAAATGACTTAGCTTATCCATCCAATCCCCATGTGGAACTGAATCAAAGGCCTTGCTGAAGTCCAAATAAATGACATCCACAGCATGACCCTTGTCCAGCTCCCTTGTAACCCAGTCATAATACTCAACACGGTTAGTCAGACAGGATCTTCCAGGGATAAACCCATGCTAATGAGCATCTTGGTGCCCATTGACAGCCAAGAAGGAACTCAGCCTCTCCTTAAGCATTGTCTCCATCAGCTTTCCCACAAAAGATGTTAGACTTACCGGTCTGTAATTACCCGGCTTATCCTTTGGACCACTTTTATAGAGAGGCACCACATGGGCCATCCTCCAGCCTTGTGGCACACACCGTTTTCATGAAAGTATTGCATAGATCCATCATTGGTCCAGCCAATACATCCACCATTTCTTTAAGCACCCGCGGATGCATGCCATCTGGACCTGGTGCTTTATCCAGCCTCAGAGCCCTTAGACGGTCCAATATCATGAACTCAGTAATCACACCATCTGTTAATGCCTCACCCCCCGCTCACCATCTTCACTCCCCTTGAAGTAGCCCGCTCTTTTCCTTCATGAACACAGAACAGAAGTACTCATTTAGAGCCTCCGCTTGTTCCACCCCACGTTCAGCCCACCCCTTCCTCCCAATCCAGTCCTTGCAGCTCCTGTTCTTCCATATGCATCTGAAGAAGTCTTTTTCTCCTTCTTTAATACCCTGCACCTGCCTCAGTTCCTTGGAAGCTTTAGCAACCCTGACTCCCCTGGTGACTACCCTGGACTTCTTCACATACTCATCCCAATCCTCCTTATTTCCTGATTTCCTGTATCTCCTGAATGCTGCTTTTTTAGCCCTCACCATTTCGAAAACCTCCTTGCTCAAACTACTTGGTCTCTTATCAGTGGCCTCCACCAGCTCCAGTTTGATTTCTTTCCCATTTCTGGTTTGCATCCCATTGAGGATGAATTCCTTTCAGGTGACCCTCTACTATTTCCTTCATCATGCCAAAAATCAGCATGTCTGAAGTCAGTCACCCTGATCCCTGTACCCACTACCTCTCTTCTCATGCTAACTGAGAACCACACTGAGTGGTGGTCACTTCCAGTCAGTGGTTCCTCTACCCTCACCTCTTTAACAGTCTTCCCATTGGTCAATACTAGATCTAGTATATTCCCCAACCTAGTCAGTTCAGTGACCAACTGTGCCAGGAAACAGTCCTGGAATGCATCCAGGAGAATCTGCTCCTGAGCACTCGAGGTGGCTGTCATACTCCAATCCACCCCTGGAAGATTGAAGTCCCCCACTATCACAGTGTTATCTCTTCCACACATTTTCTTGATTTGCCCTGCTAGCTCCCTGTCAAAACCTTCCCCTTGAGATGGTGGTCTATGTAATACTCCCGACCCGAGAATTCTATTCCTTGTGTCTTGGAATTGCATCCACAGGGCCTCTGTCCTACACTCCTGCCCTTCTTCCCTCTCATTATATTTGTTTACAACTATCCCATTTTTATGTTGATTGCGCGCATGCGCAAGAAACATATTGCAGCAGGTTTCCAGAAGCAAGTTGTGGAGGCACAGCACTGTTGTGGCCAATGCCCCCACAGCCTTTAAAGGCTTGGCCCACTTTCCCCAATGGTGTGGCACGCTGCTGCTGACACTAGTTCAATTAGCATGCCACAACCTTGAGAAGTTTTAGCTGCTGCAATCAGGGGCCACCTCGTCATTGCAGTGTCATCCGCTGCAATGAAGGAGCGACCCCTCATTGCAAGGCTCCCTTGCATTCCCTGCTTGTTTGCCGAGGGGGTGCCCAATCCCCCTCAGCATCGTGTCCCCTCCTCTGGTTTTTTTTCTGATGGGGGTGCCCAGTCCCCATCGGCATGTCTCCCCCCAAGTTGTTGTGTGACGAGGGGGTGCCCAATCCCCCTCGGCTCATGAGATCCCCACATACCAGTATGTGCCGACGGGGGTGCCCAATCCCCATCAACATAATGTCACCCCCCCTTTTGTTGTGTGCCAATGGGGGTGCCCAATCCCTCATCAGCTACAGCTGGCCCCCCCAAAAAGAAGAGTCTGTTGGCATGCTGGGAGCCCACCCCAGCGTGCCACATCCCATGAAAAAACAGTCCTGCAATGTTTTATTTTTTTCCCTGTGAAAAAGGAAAGGTCCTCGATGGTCTCCCTGGTCCCCTCCCACAACCGCACCCACCTGCAAGCCCTGCCTCCCCTTACCCCCACCCCATGCCTCCGGAGTCTGGCACGACGATCTCTGCTAGACCAGGACACGTCTGCACTCTTCAAAGGCGACCGTGAACTGAGGAAATGCCTGTAAGCTGTATAATGGAATAAACAGGGTTTTTTCAACTTTGATGCATATCTCATTCATTTTTTGGAATTTTGGCACCAAATTTTTAACATGGGGTGCTTGGGACCCCTCCTCATGAATTCTGTCACCATCATGGCATTACTTGGCCCCAAAAGGTGATTTCGTGGTCACTGCACAGAATTACCTTTTGGAACTGATTAACAAAACGACAGTGCCAGTGTTCATGAGGTAGGCTCTCAAAAAGTCTATGTTGCAAATTTGGTGGAAAAAATCCAAAAAAATTACTGTTTTATGAGCGTGCATTGAGCAGCTGCTATGCGCGCTCGTAACTTTGCAAATGTGCAATATTTTCATGCCAGATTTTCAACACTGGCATTTTTCCATACCTCCTTGTGAACAGTACAGCTGTCATTTTTCACATGCTGATCAAAATGTGTTTTCGCACACCCGGCGCAGAATAGCATGGTCGCTGTGGGAAATCAGTGTTCAGGACAGATTATGAAAATTACAGTGACACTGTTCATGAGCAGAGGTCCTAGAATGTCTATGTTGAAAAATTGGTGCCGATACTCCATACAATGACTGTGTTACGAGCGTGCATTGCGCAGTTTGCATGCACGCTCATAACTTCACAAATGTATAATATTTTCACTCCAGATTTTCAACATTGCCATTGTTCTGCACCTCCTTATGAAAAGTACAGCTGTCTTTTTTCATATCCTGGCCGAAATGTGTTTTCGCACTTCCGGTGCAGAATAGCACGGTCACTGTGGGAAATCTGTGTTCGGGACACATTATGAAAATGACAGCGACACTGTTCATTAGAGAGGTCCTAAATTGCCTATGCTGAAAATTTAGTGATGAAAGTCCATAAAAGGAGTGTGCTACGAGCATTTGTTGTGCAGTTTCCACGCACACTCATACCTTCACAACTTTGCAATATTTTCACCCCAGATTTCCAACATTGCCATTTTTCCACACATTCTTATGAACAGTGCAGCTGTCATTTTTCACATCCTGGCTGAAATGTGTTTTTGCTCTTCCAGCGCTCAATAACACGGTTCCTGTGGGAAATCAGTGCTCGGGACAAATTAAGAAAATCACATTGACACTGTTCGTGAGTGGAGGTACTAAAATGCCTATGCTGAAAATTTTGTGATGAAACTCCATAAAATGACTGTTACGAGTGTGAGTTTTGCAGTTTCCATGCACCCTTGTAACTTCACAAATCAGTAATATTTTCACGCCACATTTTCAACACTGGCATTTTTCCATACTTCCTTCTGAACAGTACAGCTGTCATTTTTCACATCCAGGCCAAAATGTGTTTTCGCGCTTCAGGCGCAGAATAATGCAGTTGCTGTCAGAAATCAGTGTTTGGGACAGATTAGGATCGAACGAGTGAGGTGGGGGGAGTGACCGAGCTCAACTGAGCTCTGTTGGGACTGCTATGGATTTCTTTGTGGGCAGGAAAAGGTGCCAACGCAGGCAGGAGCCCAGTACAAAAGGGCAGCCTGCAGCACCGGGAGACACAGAACAAGCGAGTGAGGGAGGGGGAGTGAGTGAGCTCAGCGGAGCTCTGTTGGGACTGCTGTGCTGTGGCGCTGAGGTTTGAGGCACTGGATGCCACACCTCACACCATGCCGGTAACCCAGGTTCAGGAACAGACTCAGGGCGCCAGGGGCTGGCAGGGGAGAGGAATGATTGAGCGTCCCACGACCACTCTTCTTCCTCTGGGGTGGGTACAGGGTATGTAGCGTGCTGCAGTGGCGCCTAGCGGAGGCTAGGTGCACTGTCAGTGGTGTGCATTCTGAGGGGAGGGAGCACGGCAGACATCTGCATGTAGATGCATCAGACGTCATTGCATGTCTGACTCCCTGGGGCAGTAATGGTGGAAAATTGTGGTGCGACTGCGCCGGCTCATGGCCGAGCCCCGAGCCCCTGGACACGAGAGGCGTGGCCACCTGATTCCTGGTCACAGGCCCCGGGGGTGGTCCCGTTAATTCCATCGGGGTCTGTGTGAGTCAGGCGCTTGCATCATATGCTACACCTAGTCCAGGGGTTTGGGTGCCGGTGGTCTTTGTGGCCCGCTCTGCAACGTAGGAGTAAAAAGTGTTAAATGATAAAAAAGAAACTATTGCAATAGACAAAAAATCATGTAAGGTATCAGATGTTGAGCTATGGTGGTTAGATTAACATATACAGGTCTAATTTCTTAAAAAAAAAGAACAGTATATGGAAGTTCATAGTAAACAGCAGAATCCATCAGTAGATCAGCTGGACTCATAACTGTCTGGTCAGCTTACTGTCAAATGTGCCGGGTAATAATCCCACATCTAACATATATGTAAGTGTATTTATTTGAAATTTGATGACTGGGAAAGGCACACTGAGCCAAGGCTCATTTCCAGGTGCGACCTAGGGGAGGGAACAGGGAGGTAAACACATAGCATGGACACAGTACACAGTTAAATGCAATTACACAGCACTGGCACAGTTCACAGTTACAATAACGTGGAGTAGCATACATGATTAATGCAGATGTACAGTAAGAGCAAGCAGCAAAAATCCAGCAATTCACACCAGGATAGGAGGCAAATGTAATGGGGACAGTCAGGCAGGGGAAAAAATAGCAGCATGGGGGGAGGAAGGAGTTTCAGCTGGTTTCATTGAAAGAGAGAGAAATACACCGATCCACAGTGGTTTACTGTCTAAAATCAGTCAACCATAAGATCACAGAAAAAGCTAGCATGTTGAGCTGAGATTCAGTGCTGTACATACTCGAGACTACCATGAGCCCTCTGACTACGTCACTCCATATCTGACGTCACAATTTGTCTTGGTCAGCGTTGAGTCAGAGAAAAAAATGTCAAGTATAGATGCATAAATCTGAGATTAGGCAAAAAATAATCACAGTAGACAGTTTGACTATTTAAAACAAATCAGGTTTTATTAAACAGCCTGTAAGAAAACAAGAAAAGAGAAAATATTGTTTGCCACTGATCTTTACAAGTCAATTCTGGCCTTAAATTACTATGCTTCTCTTGCTTGAGACACTCTAAGCACAATGCCCCACCTCATGAGTAGCTTCTCTCATGCTAGAAATAGAAACCAGGACAAAATGATATTGACTGTTTTTAGATATTTACCCATCTCAGAAACAGTGAAGCAGAGCTTACCGCAATCCAGATCCAAACAGATCTTTTTCAAAAAGCACTGACGTCACTCCAAACATGACAGTTGAACAGCAACCCAAATCCATGGGAAAACTCGTTAGCTATAATTAATGCTCAGTCCCAATGAAATCCAAAATATACTACAAAACCCAGTGTTGTTTATCTTAATTAATAGTACTCAGTCCCTCCCAAAAAAATCTTAGTTCCTTGCAAAACCAGTTAAGCGTAATTAATAATTGGTCCCAAAGAAATCTGAATTCACGTCACAGTCTGTTAACCTCAATAAATAATCAGTCCCAAAGAAGTCCAGATATACCCCAAACCCATTAGCCTTAAAGGGAAGGAAGCTGTTACTGGGACCCTCAAAGTCTGAATGGCCATGAAAAGATAATTGAAACAAGGTTTTTAGCTTACAGGGGTCATGGAAACGTGCAATCCACAAAGCTGGGCTAACTGAGAAAGGATGTCACACATTTAGCAAAGCGTTGGAGAAGCTAAAAACCTTTTATTTAAAAATAAATAAAATGGCAGTGGCATCTCCTGCCACCAACAACATTTTGCACCAAAATCAAGTGCTTTTTCAAGGCATAATTCATTGCAGGAATGAACCCACTTTTTTTTTGTGTGTGTATTATATTTTTATTAAGCTTTTTTGTAAGAAAACCAGCTCACAAAAGCTATAATGTGTAGGTGCATTCATATAACAGATATAACCACATACATATTAAATCACATTCCAATACAAATTCAGGAAACATCCCCAAAATACTCCACGTTGGGAGAAGTACCCAATACAAGCATTTGTCAATGCCAAATGTTTGCTTGCTGGCATTGGCATTGGTAGTGTAGGAGTTAGAGAGCTGCATAATAGGAATGGCAGTGAAGTATTGAACCCGAAGCCAACCCCGCCACCACCCTGCAGAGACTGATAGGTATTGGGGTGTGCTTTTGGGTCATCAGGCATAACAACCACGCCATTTCACCACACCCTACCCTGCAGACACCAAGTGTCACAGTGTGCCTTGGGGTCTTTGGCCCTTATGCGCACCGCATTCCATCAGGAAATACGGTGAGATGGGTGCAGTATAGGAGAATGGGGTGAACTTTGGGACCAAAGAGTCCAAGGCACATCTCAATGCCTCTCACTGGCTGCAGGGTGTGGAATGGTATGAGCATTACAGGTGAGAATCCCAAGTCACACCCCTGATGCCTGTCATTCTCTACAGAGTGGGGTGTTATGGTCGGAAACCCTAACGCCTCAGGTATTCGTTGGTATTTTCACCCAAATTTTCAAAGTGTTTTTTTTTTGTGACCCCCACCTCATGAACAGTGGCAATATCAATTTGTTAGCCAAAAGCCGCTTTTGCACAGTGACTACAGCATTTAGCACCACAGGTGCAAAAACACATTCCGAAACGGGATGTGAAAAATGACAGCTGTACTGTTCATGGGGAGGTGTAAAAAACGGCAATGTTGAAAATCTGCAATGAAAATATTAAAAAAACTGGTGAAGTCACGAGCGTGCATAGAAATTGTGCAACACACACCCATAATGTAATTAGTTTGGGAATTTTTTACAGCAGATTGTCAACACAGGCATTTTGGGACCTCCAATCATGAACAGTGTCACTGTGATTTTCTTTATCTGTCCCGAACAATGATTTCCCACAGCGACCACGCATTTCTGCGCTGAAAGTGTGAAAACACATTTTGCCATGTTGTGAAAATTGACAGCTGTACTGTTCATAAGGAAGTGTGGAAAAATGCCACTGGTGAAAATCTGGACTGAAAATATCACAAATTCATGAACTTACGAGGGTGCGTGGAAACTGCGCAATGCTCACTCATAACACAATCATTTTATGGACTTTTGTCACCAAATTTTCAACATAGCCATTTTAAGACCTCTGCTCATGAACAGTGTCACTGTAATTTTCTTAATCTGTCCCAAACATTGCTTTTGCACACCGACTGCACCATTGTGCGCTACATGCAGGGAAACATTTTGGACGAGATGTGAAAAATGACAGCTGTACTGCCCATAAGGAGGTGTGGTAAAATGGCAATGTTGAAAATCTGGAGTACAAATATTAAAAATTTGCGAACTTACAAGCGTGCGTAGGAACTGCATAGCACCTGTAAAAACAGTCATTTTAGAATTTTCACTGAATTTGCAACATAGGCTTTTAACAGCCCACCTTATGAATATTGCACTCGTCATTTCGTTAATCAGTCCTGAATGGTGATTTCGGGCAGTGACTGCGAAATCACCCTTCGGGCCTGATTAACGCCATGACAGTGAGAGAATTCATGAGGAGGGGTCCCAAAAACCCCATGTTGAAAACTTGGTGCAAAAATTCCAACAAATGCTTGAGATATGCATTAAGGTTGGAAAACCCTTTTTTATTGCATTGTACAGCTTACCGACATTTCCTCAGTTTGCGGTTGGCTTTGAAGAGCGCGGATGTGTTCCCGGTCCACCGAAGATCGTTGCACCGAGCTCCGGAGGAAAGTATGGGGTGAGGTGGGGGTGTGGGGAGGTAGGGTGCGCAGTGGGTGGGCACGAGTGGGCAGGGTGACCGCCAAGGTTTTTCTTTACATTTTTTTTTTTTTTTATTGAAAGACGCTGGACGCTGCATGTGGGTGGGCTCTCGCATGGCAGCTGGAAGGCTGTTTGGGGGGGCCTGGAGCTGAAGGTGGATTAGTCACCCCCATCAGCCATAACCATTTTTGCCATGCTGGGGTGGGCCCCCAGCGTGGCACCTGGAAAGCTGATGACGCGAGACGTTTGCCACGCTGGGGTGGGCTCCCAGCATGGCAACTGGAAGGCTGTTTGGGGGGGGCCTGGAGCCGATGGGGGATTGGGCACCCCCGTCAGCCATACAGTGTGTGCGTTGGGGAAGCGCATGAGCACAAGTGTGTGTGTGTGTGTGTGTGTGTGTGTGTGTGTGTAGGGGAAGCGCTGCTCACTGAAGCGGAGCTCTCCCTTTCAACTGTACGGCACTGCATTTTCAACTGCTGTCATAGACAACTGCAGCATTGATTGGAGAACTGTGACCACGCCTGCAAACACACTGACTGACCAAGTTTTCAACATGGGGTTTTTGGGACCCCTCCTCATGAATTCTCTCATTGTCATGGCATCATGGAAGACGGCTGCCACACCTCCGAAAACTCAGATGATGGCACCATGTTTCTTGCACATGCATGCAAGCAAACATAACAAGCATTTGTCAATGCAGAATGTTTGTTTGCTGGCATTGGCAGTGGTAGTGTAGAAGTTACAGAGCTGCGTAATAGGAATGGCAGTGAAGTATTGAACTGAAGCCAACCCCACCACCACCCTGCAGAGAGTGACAGGCATTGGGGTGTGCGTTTGGGTCGTCAGGAATAACGGCCACGCCATTTCACCACACCTCACTCTGCAGAGACTGACAAGTGTCACATGTTCCTTGGGGTCTTTGGCCCTTATGCGCACCCCATTTCATTAGGAAATACGGTGAGATGGGTGCGATATAGGAGAATGGGGTGAAGTTTGGGGCAAGAGCCCAAGGCATACCTCGATGCCTCTCAGTGACTGCAGGGTGTGGAATGGTATGAGCATCACAGGCAAGAATCCCAAGTCACACCCCTGATTCCTGTCATTCTCTATAGGGTTGGGCGATTTAGTTGAAAAGCCTAATACTTCAGGCATTCGTTGGTATGTTAACTCCAAATTTTCAACATGTTTGTTTTGTGACCCCACCTCATGAACAGGGGGAATATCAGTTTGGTAGCCAAAAGCTGCTTATGCACAGTGACTACGGCATTTAGCACCACAGGTGCAAAATATTCGAACAGGATGTAAAAATGACAGCTGTACTTTTCATGGGGAGGTGTAAAATGGCTATGTTGCAAATATGTAGTAAAAATATGTAAAAATGGTGAAGTCACGAAGGACATAGAAACTGTGCAACGCACAATCGCTATGTAATTAGGTTGGGGATTTTTATAGCAGATTGTCAACTCAGGCATTTTGGTGCCTCCGATCATGAACAGTGTCACTGTGATTTTCTTTATCTGTGCCGAACAATGATTTCCCACAGCGACTACAAGATCTCTGCACTGAAAGTGTGAAAACACACTTCGCCATGTTGTGAAAAATGGCAGCTGTACTGTTCATAAGGAAGTGTTGAAAATGCCACTAGTGAAAATCTGACTGAAAATATTACAAAGTCATGAACTAACGAGGATGCGTGGAAACTGCACAATGCTCACTCGTAACACAGTCATTTTATGGACTTTTGTCACCAAATTTCAACATAGCCATTTTAAGACCTCTGCTCATGAACAGTGTAACTGTGATTTTCTTAATCTGTCCTTAACATTGCTTTCAGACACCAACAGCACCATTGTGCGCTACATGGAGGAAACACGCTTTGGGCAGGATGTGAAAAATGACAGCTGTACTGCTCATACGAAAGGTGTGAAAAATGGCAATGTTGGAAATCTGGAGGAAATATTGAAAATGAGCAAAAACCACGGAAAGCGTATGGGGAACTGTGCAACACACACCAGAAACAGTCATTTTTAGGAATTCTGTCACCAAATTTTAAACATTGCCATTTTAAGATCTCTGCTCATGAACAATGACACTGTGATTTTCTTAATGCGTCCCATACATTGAGTTCGGGACAATGACTGCGCCATTGTGCGCTACATGGGCGGAAACACATTTTGGGTGAGATGTGAAAAATGAAAGCTGTACTACCTCATAAGAAGGTGGAAAATGGCAATGTTGAAAATCTGGAGTGGAAATATTGAACATTCAAGAAACCTATGAGCGCGTGCGAACTGCGAACGCACGTCAGAAACAGTCATTTTTTAGGATTTTTTCACCAAATTTTCAACATAGCCATTTCAAGACCTCTGCTCATGAACAGTGTCACTGTGATTTTCTTTAATTTGTCCGCATATTGATTTCGCAAGACACTGACTGCGCCATTCTGCGCTACATGGGCGAAACACATTTTGAGTGAGATGTGAAAATGACAGCTATACTACTCATAAGAAGGTGTGGTGAAATGGCAATGTTGAAAATCTGGAGTGAAAATATTGAAATTTCGCGAACTTACGAGCCTGAGGAACTGCGCAACGACGCTAGTTAAACAGTTTCATTTTTTAATGAGACACTAACATAGCCGGTCTCTTCATGATAAACAGCCGTCATGAGTGTTATTCAGGTACCGGCAGTGATTTCGCAGTCACCGCACAGTCACTGCAAGAAATCACCCTTTGGGCCTGAATAACGCCATGACAGTGACATCATTCATGAGAAGGTCCCAAAACCCCATGTTGAAAATTTGGTACAAAATTCCCAAAATGGCTGAGATATGCAATAGTTGAACCCCCCATCTAGCCCATTATACAGCTTCACGGCATTTCCTCAGTTCACGGTCGGCTTTGAAGAGTGCAGACGGTTCCAGGTCCACCAAGATAGTCGCGTCCGGAGTCCGGAGGTAAGTATGGGGTGGCGGGGGTGGGGAGGCTAAAGCGAGTGGTGGGTGCGGGTTGGGGGAGGGGGTCGGGAGACGACCGCTGGGACCGCTTTTTTTCTTTACAGGAAAAAAAGACGCTGTGATGATGTTTGCCATGCTGGGGTGGCCCCAGCATGGCACAGGGACTTTTGGGGCGTTCCAGCCGACGGGGGATTGGGCACCCTTGGCCGGCAAAAATTTTAAAAAATCACGGGATCATTTGCCACGCTTGGGTGGGCTCCAGCGGCACAAGGACTTTGGGAGGGGCTTATCAGCCGACGGAGGATTGGGCACCCCGTCAGCAACATGACTGATTGCCACGCTGGGGTGCATCAACTACTGGGAGGGAGGAGACAGATGCAGCTCAGCCGACGGGATTGGGCACCCGTCGGTTATACACCGCGCGTAGGGGGCACGCACGCCTGCGGCGAGCTGAACATGAGCAGCTCTATCGCTGCTCACCTGCCGTGAAGCCCCTCTTTCAATCAGAATCCACTGCATTTTGAGCGTGGCCAGACAGCTCCAAAATGCATTGGCTTACAGGCCGCCCTGCCAGCTCGCTGCCTGAATTGGAGGAGGAGGTGAAACACCTCCGAAATCTCAGATGATGGCACTATGTTTCTTGCACATGCGTGCAAGCAAACATAAAAAACTGCTAAAATGTAACAGAAGCGTGCAGCCCTAGCAGCGTCCCAAGAGGAGACCCTAACTGGCCAGCCATGCAAATTTGAGCCAGCCAGCATGTAGGTCAAATGACCCACATCCCCCTGTGGACTTTAACCCCGTAATATATATCAGCCCAAAACTTCAACATTGCACTATAAGCTATGTGTAAGAACAGTTACCCTGATCCATATCTCTTACTCTGTAACATGACAACAGCTTATAAGAAAAGATAAACATTAGATATATATAGGCTTATGCCCCCCCTTAAACGTATACTAGGCTAAGCAGAAAGACAAACTGAGCATAGTGGCCCAAAAATACAGTATCTACTGTACCTGAAGCATTACTAGGGAAACTATTCAAAAATGGGAAGATAAAGGCAGAAGTTTTGCCCTGCCCAGTGTCCAAAAAGTCCATAGTTTACAAGTCCCCAGTAAATAGCCCCTTCGATCCTCAGCCCCACATACTACAGAATGGGGAAACCCCACATAACAAAGATAGACAGTTAGTGTAAAGTCCCCTTGTCCTTATCCATAACCTACAAGAAAAGAAATAATCTCAAAAAGAATAATACGGGAATAAAAGTACGTTACAGCTCCTTTCAGAGGCCATAGTCCATTCAGTCCCCATCACCCTGCATTTAGTTAACCTGCTGCTCGATCATTGGGAGAATCTCCCCCCCCCCCTCCAGAGACCTAAACAAGTAGGCTTTACCCTGCCACATCATCCTGAGGCGGGCTTGAAATAACAGCTGATGTGGGCCTTCAGCTGACAAAGCTGGCACCGCACCCCATCAAAAGCTTTGCACCTCTGCCAGGTTCCATAGGACAAATCCAGGAACACAAAAGCTCAGTGTCCCTGTATTGTAGGCATTGTTGCCTCCTCGTCGCTGCCAGCACTCGATTCCTATCTCCAACTCCGGAGCATACCACCACCATGGTGCAAGGTGTTGACTGTGCTGATAATCCTCTGCATGGGGAAAGCCTGTAGGCCCTCTCAAAGGACAATGGTGGATCCTCCTCTCTAAACCCCAGCAGGCCAGGCAAGAAAGTTTGCACAAAATCATAGAAACACAGAAACATAGAATCTGTCGGTAGACAAGAACCATACAGCCCACCTAATCTGCCAATTTTCCTACCTGGTTTGGCAATCCATACTCTCATCTGGACTGCCTTTCCCCTGTTCTGCTGTACAGCAGGGTGCCTTTACGCTTATTCCATGCACTTTTGAATCCCTGTACTGTTTTCACTTCCACCACCTCTGCTGGTAGGCTGTTCCATGGATCTACCACCCTCTCTGTGAAAAATACTTCCTAGCATTCCCCCTAAGCCTCCCTCCCACCAGCCTCATGTTATGTCCCCTTGTCCTTGTTCACTTTCTTCTCTGAAATATGCTCCCCTCCTGTACCCTGTTTATTCCTCTAAGGTATTTGAAAGTCTCTATCATATCCCCTCTCTCCCTTCTCTCTTCCAGTGAATAGATGTTTAGTTCCTTACTTCTTTCCTCATAAGGCTTGTGGTGCAGTCCATGCATCATTTTTGTTGCTCTTCTCTGGGCTGCTTCCATTCTGTTTATTTCCTTCCTAAGATGCAGTCTCCAGAACTGGACACAGTATTTCAGATGAGGCCTCACCAGTGATCTATACAATGGCATCACCACTTCACTCATCCTACTGGTTATGCCCCTTCCTATGCACCCCAGCATTCTGTTTGCCTTCCTCACTGCTTTTTCGCATTGTTTAGCTGACTTCAGGTCATTGGATATGATAACCCCCAGGTTTCTCTCCTGACTTGTTGTGGCTAGAACCTGCTCTCTCTCCCCCGCTCTTCCCTCCATCCTGTATTCCTCTCTTGGGTTTCTGTGTCCCAGGTGCATTATCTTGCACTGCTTGGCATTGAAACCCAACTGCCAAACCCTTGACCATTCCTCAAGTAGTCTTAGGTCGTTTCTCATTTTATCTAGCCCCTCCTGTGTGTCAACTCTGTTACAGATCTTGGTGTCATCTACGAACAGGCATACTTTTCCCTCCAGTCCCTCTGCAATGTAGCTTATGAAGACATTGAATAGAAATGCACCCAGCACCGATCCCTGTGGAACTCTGTTGGTCACCTCCCCCTTCTGATTTTATGCCATTTACTACCACCTTCTGGGTCTTGCCTTTTAGTCAGGTTCCAACCCATTTTACCACTTACTTC
This sequence comes from Neoceratodus forsteri, assembly GCA_016271365.2. Taxonomy (NCBI): domain Eukaryota; kingdom Metazoa; phylum Chordata; order Ceratodontiformes; family Ceratodontidae; genus Neoceratodus; species Neoceratodus forsteri. The sequence goes on along the minus strand of JADMNL010000024.1, from coordinate 119,434,441 downwards.
CAGTCTTGTGCAGGTGGACCACCTCTGCCCTCCTCCAGTCCCCAGATATCTCCCCCATCTCTAGTGATTGGTCGAAGAGGGTTGTCAGCAGACCTGCTAGGACTTCCCTGAGTTCCTTAAACACTCTACGGTGAATCCCATCTGGCCCCATTGCCTTGTCTGTCTTTACTTTTCTTAGTTCCTCCAAGACTATATACATCGTAAAAGGGGTGGTGTCCACCTCTCCCCCCTGTACATCTTTCCTCGTGAGTCTTGGCCCTTCCCCTGCCTCTTCCTTGGCAAATACTGAGCAAATATATTTGTTCAGTATCTCAGCTTTCAAGGTCATCCTCCACCCACCCACCCACCTCTCCCTTCTTTAGCCTAACAATACCATTTCTGGTCTTCCTCCTCTCGCTAATATAATGGAAGAAGATCTTGTCCCCCTTCTTAACAGCCAGTGCTATTCCTTCCTCCTTTCTTGCCTTAGCCCCTCTGACAGCTTTCCCAGCTTCTCTCTGCTTCTTCAGATATTTCAGTCTGTCTTCTTCTTTCTATGTCTCTTTTTATTTCCTGAATGCCTTACTTTTTTCTTGCAATTTCTCGGCTACTGACTTAGAGAACCACAGTGGCGGCCTCTTTCTTTTGCTAAGCAATTGGACACATTGACTTGTCACTCCTGTTATGGATCTCTTGATTCTCCATCATCTCCAGCCTCTGCTGCAGCCATGTGGTGTCTTTAATTAATTTGGTAGAGACATCCATAGTTTTATTCAAGTTCAAGTTAGTATCTGAACTCACTTTTAAATCTCTCCCTTTAAGTGACATACCACATTTCTGATTAAAGATAATGACCACCCTTACCCAACCCCCCTTTCAACAAATACATTCTCAAAGAAGGATAGAAGGAACCGGGGTGGGGGAGATTGTTTCATTAGTTATTGCTTTATTGACTGTTTTGTATATGATGTATATTTGCAATTGTATATATTGTACATATGTAAATTTCATTGCTCTCCTTTATAGTGGTATTTCCCTATCCCCCCCACCCCACTTCTTTCTATCCTTCTTTAACAATGTATTTGTTGAAATGGGGGTTGGGCAAGGGTGCTCATTTTCTATAACCAATCAGAAATGTGGTCTGTCTTTTTAAGAGAGGGCTTTAAAAATTAGGTTCATCATGCAATGAGTTATGCCCTGAAAAAGCACAAAATGTTGATGGCGGTAGGAGGTGCCACTGCCGTTTTATTTATTTAAAAAAAAAAGTTTTGCTGGACCCCTGAGCGTCAGCCAAAGGCATAGCACTCTCCCCTTCCTGGGCCACCACAGACTGTCCCAAACACAGACTGTCCAGGATCACCGAGGAGGGGGGTACCCCAGCTGAAGGGACAGAAATGTCCATGGTTCCGGGCTGCGCAGCAGCAACCACCTGGACCACCACAGGCTGGTCAGTCCCACTGACCCCAGAACCAACAGAACCTGCCTGGATAAAAGATGGAGGCTGATTGGGAGCCGCAGTACTGGACACAGATGGACCAGAGGACTAAGATGAATCCAGGAGCCAGTCCAGATCAGACCCCGATTCCTCCGAGGAGGAGGAGGACTGAGAGGCCCGAAGCCAGACCACTCCGTGATCCCTCCCAGTCTCAGGACTGTGAGCCATGCCACCTCCAGCTCCAGCACCGCAAAAGGCACCAGAGCCCAGAGAGGCACCATGACTAGCACTGACCCCCTCCCCAACACCGCGAACAGCACTGGAGTCGAAGGCAGCACCAGCCACGGCACCCCCCGGCACCACAGATGGCACTGAAGTAGAAAGTGGCACTGACCACAGCACTGCCCCCCCGGCACCGTGAATAGCACCACAGATGGCAGCAGCGCCAACCCCTGCCCTGGTGCTACGAATGGTGCCAAAGCCAGAGGTGCCCTGAGAGCAGGTCCTACACCACCCACTGCACCATTTCCATCCCCGGCACCGCGAACAGTGCCAGAGTCAGAAGCGGTGCCGAGGGATGGTCCGGCACCATCTGTGGTGCTGCCCAGGCCCCCGGTGCCGCAAGCGACACTGGAGCCATGGGTGGTACCAAAAGACAGTGTTGAAAATGGTGCCGGCCTGGGCCCACAGGCCCCAGAGCTCAACACTGGGGGAGCCTTCACTTTTGACAGAACGGTGCCTCCCACCTGGCCCAGAGAGGGCCAGACTGGGCCTCCTGTACCAGGGAATGAGCCCCCACCACGGCAAGGCCAAAACTGGCAGAGGCCCCTTCTCCGTGGGCCATATAGGACCAGGAGGGGATGTGAAGGAAGGGTCGAGAGTCCGTGCCTTGGCCTGCCGACTGCAAACCCACCCTCCAAAAGTCAGCGGAGCATTTCCGACTTTGAATGCATGCATTTCTAAAACCCGGCGGTCCATAGAAAAGCAGGCATTGCAGTTATCCATATCGTGGCCTGGGCCGAGGCAGGAAAGGCACCGGTCATGCTCGTCCTTAATGGAGTAAAGGCGGCCGCAGGGACACCGACACATAGGAGGCCGCCCCACCTTCGACTTCTTTTTGTCCCTGTGACGAGACATGACCACACAAAAATAAACCAAAACAAGTACTCGGCGTCACTTAAGAAAAAAGAACAATCTTACTGGGATCTGATGAAGCGGCACCGAGCAGGGCAAACAGAAACTGAGACAATTCAACATGGAATCAATGAACTAGGCTGCAAGTAGGCCGCAAATGCACATACTATCAAAGATTCTTCCATGAGGTCCTCACTCAATGGCGGGAGAAGAAGAACTGGGACCAAGGTGGAGTCGATGGCAATTAACAGCCAACCCGCGAGCGTCACGTAATACATCAGCCTTGAGGGCGGCACAGCCACTGCGTCGACTCTGCCTCCGGCCAGATATCCACTAGTGATGAATGGTGAAGATTGACACAGATAAGATCATCTGCTGTAGCTGTGCTGGCTGAGAATACGAATCTCTTCAGGTTTGGAGATTCCATAGCAGTGGCTGAGGGGTGGGACGTAGTCCCTGACATTTTGAAAATCTAGCCTCTGTCAACTGAGAAAGGTTCACTAGCCTACCATGTTTGCCCAACACCTAACTAATGTTGAATGTAGAGCTCTAGAGGCACTTCACTCCTCCTTCCCCCTTCCCTTTAATTTACCAAGCCCTTGTATCTGTTCCTCTCTCATTTCAATTCCCCCCCACTGATTTCACACAGACCAGCTCCTCTGCAGCATATTCCACCCCTCCATCAAACTCCCTGTGAAAATGCTTCCTGGCACCTTGATTTTAATATGGTTTGACTTTTGCAGGTCATAGTGCAAACTGCCCCGAACTACTGCTGCTAACAGTCCACCTGTCTGTATTGACTAGCACAGGTCCTCTGTGGCTGCCATTGAAGTTACTGTCGTGATCGTGTACCCCGAGGCTAGGTAGTGACTGCTCACTTGACACAGCACTGTCACTTACAGCAGTGTAGCTCTGTTTGTTTGCAGTGTGGGGGGCTCAGTGTGTCTTTCTCTGCCTGAATTTGTTTGTTGCCCTGTAGGTGGGTGCAAGAGTGTGGTGAGGCACACAGTACTGACAGAGCTACATCTCCTACTGGGTGCGTGGCAGGCCCAAGGTTGCTTGCTTGTATAGTTAATTACCACTATCTTATTCATGTGGGAGGCATAGAACAAGGTAGAGAGGTGGGCACAGTACAGATAAACCTGGGTGAATGTTGTGAATGTTGGTGCCTGCATGGCATGTCTTGTTTTGCTGTGTTCAGGGCAGCGGGGGCATAACAGGAGCAGCATCAACGTACAGTAATCATAGAATATTAATGTGCATTTTTTGTGCAGTATACACATTATAACTATAGACTAGTGTAATCATCATCAGGCTAGTGCAATTTTGAGCCAACCTGTCTCATTGGACAGTGGAAAACAAAGGTTAAGGCCAACCCCTGGGCTTACCAGTATGGGCAGCAGTACTGCGATACTGTATAAATATGTAAATCATATATACATTAAATCAAGGAAGCATCCATTTCATGGAATCTTGAGTCAATAAGTCATGCCACTAATGGGGACGCTGTACTTCACTTTCTGCCACTGATGGGGTGGCTTAACTGTGCGAGGAAATCAACAATATTTACAGGAAGCCCACCCTGCTATGCAAGGATTCAAGTGCAGTGCAGTCATTCATTCCAAATACCCAGCACTAACAGGTATCCAGTCAACTTAGCATAGGAACAATCATGCCACAAAAACTGCACCATTAAAATAGCCTCAGAAGGGCTGGCCTGATGGTGCTGAGGGTTGAGGCGCTGGACGCCACACCTCACGCCATGCTGGTGACCCTGGTTCTGGAACGAGCCCAGGCCATCGGGGGTTGGCAGGGGAGAGACAGGATTGAGCATCCGACAGACTGCTCTCCTCTCTCGGGAATCTAGAGCTTGCCCGGCACCACAGCGGCCCCCGGTGGAGACCGGAGGCACTCCAATGCTTCAAGGCACCAGTAGTGGGATGCAGAGCTGCGACAGATGTCCCTGGCGTCACTGCATGTTAAAGCTCTGCCTGGGGGAAGGGGGGTGCAGCAAAGCTAGAAAAACCCTCTGCCTCCCAATAGGCGATGGAGGGTATGGGGTGCCAGCCAACCACACCCAAGGTAGGGCTCCTCCTCTTGTTTCCCCTGTCCTCTCCTTCGTACTTCAGCTGCCCATCTAGATAAAGCACCAGGAGGAGTGATCTGGTGGTCCCACCTCGGGGGACTCAGAGCCGGGGTGCTGGGTGGCCAGGGGTGTATAGATGGAGAGAACAAGAGGGGAGCTTCAGGTGGGTGGGATCATGGTTGACATCGAGTGACCTCTTCTGAGAGAGTTCGGGGGACAGAGAGATAAATAAAATTAAAAAAAAATTAAAAATAGCCTCAGGAAAAAGCCACAAACGGGACAGAAGAGCGTCGGGATGTTATCACGCACCTCACTTCAACTGTTAACCTCTCCCAGGGTTAACAAAGGTGTCTCCCCGACCCTCCCCCAGAGTTTGTAGTAGTAAATCCTCCCCACTGACTTTCTTCCCCCAACTTCCATCCCCCCTCCCGGATGCGCACTCATCCATTCATGCTGTTTTGCTGATGTGTGGTTTTTGCTCCCGGTGTTTTGTCTATGTGACAACTGATCATGTGCTTTTGTTCCCATTGTGTTAACCTAGACCCACGCTAACAAATCAGAAGGACTATACCTTATTGCATACGGTGTTTCTTGTAAGCCAGAGGCCTGGGGGGTAGGGCACCAGCTTACTATAATGTACTGCAGGTGCAAAACGAGTTATACCAGGGAGATGAAAAACCCACTCATTTCACCATATCCTGGGCTGTATGACCAATGGCCTGCAGGTAAATGAAGAGCGTCAGTCTCCAGGGCTGTCAGTCCCTAACCTATCACTAGCTCAAAATCCATCACAGTGTGGGGACACCTGCATACTGTACCAGCGTAGCTCAGGTGGTAGCACATTCAACTTTGGTCCAGAAGGTTGGGGGTTCTAGTGCTGCAGGACTTGGGCTCATATCCAAAACACTGGCACAGTGGTGCAGTAGTAGGGGGGTGTTTTACTGCCAGGGTGGGCTTTCCTTCAGCTGAGACATTAAACCAAGGTCCCTTCTGCCCATCTCGGGTGCTGTCATGGTGGGTGTCCAGGTGGAAGTAAAAGAACCCATGACACCTTTCGGAAGAGAAGGGGACTTTCCTTGGTGTCCTGGCCAACACTCCCCTTCCCATAAAACTGGTTCATGCGACTGTCCAAGGCTGTGTGTGGGTGATGATGTACAAGACCTCCTGGTGCAATGCACTCCAGGGCATGCCCTCCGGTCAGTGGAAGCAGACCTCCTCTCTGTGCACAGATCCCGGGTTAAAATCCTTGGGAGACAGAGCGTTCAGTGTGATGTTCCCGATCCTTCAGAATCCCATCCCCCGAGAAGAGAGAGGTGCTCCTTCACTGGCCATTGTTAAAAGATCTTTAAAAACTCACTTTTTTAATCTATATTTTGGCCTGGATTCTTGATTGTAAATGTTTTTTCAGCTTTTATTTTAACTATTGTTTTATTCACTTTTATTATAAGGTGCTCAAAGCCTCAGGGAATGGGTGTCATATAAATTAAATTGCCCTTGTCAAATGGCTGCCACTACACATTTATAATTCTTTCGAGAGCAGTCTCGCACTGCTTTGTAAAGCATTTCAGGATGCAATATGTATAAATAGTGCTATATAAATGCAAACTCTTCTTTGTCATCTCTACCTGAAAAAAAAACAGCACACAGCTCCAAGCTTGATTTACAGGTTTAATTCCCAAGTTAGATAAACAAAAGTCAACACTGAATTCCCAGCCCTGTGGCACCGACTGATGGAGCACTGCTCCATTATGTGGGAGGCCTGGGTTTGATTCTCGGACCCAGCCTCCCTTGGCGAGGCTGGTGGGGTCTGGAACACAGTGCAGAGGCATTGCACTTGCTAAACGTCCTGCTCTATGAGCACACATACCCCCCCCCTGCAGGTAAAGGTAGGAAACAGGGGCTGCCTTGATACTGTGGGTGACCCACCTACAAGTTAGTGCTATGAACACTCATTGGCTATCTGCTTGGGGGATGGGACAGCCTACCAAGAAAAATCCTCGTAGTAACATGATAGCCAGAGCATCTGGACCTGGGGGGAGGGGATGGGGCTTTAACCAGCCAGAACACAGACCTAACTCTCCACTTAACTTCCTGTCCTCCTCTCCGTCTCCTATTCTCTACTCAGCAAAATAAGGGGGTGGGGTGGGGGACCTTGTAGGGAGGGAGGGGGGCTAATAATGATGCCCTGGGAAGGCACTGATAATCGAGCAGACTCGATAGATCATAGGGCCTATTCTGCTGGCTTCTTAGTATGTTAATATGTTAAGTTACTACCTCAGATTTCATGTTGATCAATTGTTTTCTTAATTTCTTTTTTTATCATGTAATATTTACTTGTAACATAATTGTATGTGAGGACAACTTTTGTATATTGTATATTACTGTATTCATAAGTCTTGTAAATCCCTTTGTTGTATTTTGTACCCCTTGCCCCCGGGGTCACACCTGGAAACGAGCTTCGGCTCAGTGTGCCTTTCCAGGTTGCCAAATTTTAAATAAATAAATATCCTTGACAGACGTGGCAGGGAAGAAAAAGCAGTACAGAAAAAAAAATAGGAAGTATGACCAGCATAGAGGCAGTATAGTGGAGTGGTTTAAGGCTCTGAGCTGCAAATCTGGTGACATCCAGCAGACCAGACCTGGGTTTGAATCCCACAGCTTCCACTTACATACTGTGTGACCTTGAGCAAGTCACTTAACTTCCCTGTGCTCCCAGGTCGTGCCTGTAAAAAAGCTGTCATCTTAGTGTACTAATCCTGGTTAAACACAACTAAAGTTTCACACTGTGGAAAAGAAAACCATTAGTGACGGAAACTTCTGAGAACCTGAGGTCATGTGATCCACCTGTTCCTCCTAGGAATGCTATTTCTACTATGACCAGCTGAAGCTGACTTTACTAGCCGGGGTCGGGCTAGCTACAGCATTTGCCTACTGAGTAAAGAGTGGCCCCAAGCTAGAGTGGGTGTATGTGGGTTAGGGGGTTATGTTTTAATGCCTTTGCTCTGCTCTGTGTTGTTCATGACAGTTAGTGCCAGTAAGGTAGGAGGTATGAGGAAAAAATGGAACTATTGAGATGTACTTTAGTAGGCCGAGTATACAGTATAAGCTACTCCACACTGTCACCTAGTGGATTCCCAGCAATGGTAGATTTGACAATAGAAGGAAAGACTGCAATTTTACAGAACAGAATTTAGTTTTATAAGTATCTCAAAACCCTTTACAACAAGACTGAGAATCTGGAATTGATGAACCTGTAAGTCTTCAAACACAGTAGGGACTATTTTCCACATCCATAGACAATTGTATAACAACTTGATTTACTGAGAGGGGGAGTGTGAGCCTGGACCTCAGGGTAATCCTTGAACTTTTTTGAAAACTGCCATGGGATTTTCAGCTTCCATCTAGACAAACCATCAGAGAAAGGCAAAATGGACTTCTCAATCTAACATCTTTTTTTCCAGGCAAGGCAAGTTATCCTCCTTTTGCTGATGTACCACCATCTGACCAGCCACCTCCAGCCCTGTCAGCAGTCTTCCCAATATACTCACCCCAGCCTCTGATATCCCATGGGTTGCCTCCCCCACAGAGAGGCTAACAAGGTTCCCTGCTGCCTGGTCAGTGGTGTAGGAAGGGGTGGAGGTGCTGGTCATCATCCTATGAGACAGCATTTTCTCCATGCTCCCCAGTGCCTGGTACAGCTTGGCACTGGCATCGCCCAATGCACTGGGAGGCGTGCACCTGTCACCTCGTGCAAGGGAGTAGGCTCCTGGGCCCAACACAAGCAGGCACTGATGCCACCCCCTCCCTGGGCTAGCTTGTGATGCCAGCAAACACTCTCCAGCAATGGTTGCTCAGATTTCAGCTCCCTAAGCTCACTTCTGAACTCAGGTCTTGCCACGGAAGGACAACGCGCCTCCACCGGGCCATCAAGGCCCCCCTCCAGTTTCACATCTTGTTCAAAGACCAACATATGGTAACTGACATGCAAGCATTGGGTGACCCCTAGTGAGCCCTGCTGTGTCAGCTTTTGGATAGGAGCCCATGTTCCAGCTGTGGGACTTGAACCCTTGACCTTGTCAATCAGAGCCAGTGGGAGTGCTATTGTCACTACCAGTACTTTGCATACGTTGCATCTGTAAGCACTTTACAGTCTATGAGTTTGACACTGGTAGCAAAGGGATAGTGTGCAGGCAAATGGTGCAGCCATTTAATGCCTCCACCATCCCACATGCAGTTACAGGTCACAAATACGGGCCTGCGGGATTAGATTCTGACATCCAATAGGACACTTTCTTTATCTGGAAAGATAGGGAGAGCAGTGACTACCTGCTGACTGATCTATGTTTTACACAGTATTTATTGTTTGTGTACATATATATGGTTATTCTGTCGCTGTGTCTTTGCTACAAGTTTTTTTTTTTTTTATTCTGTGCCCCCTTAACACTGGTCCACGGCTTCCCTCTGTGACTGGACAGACCCCACCTTACTTCAGACTCTGGTTAGAAACATAGAAACATAGAAATTAGAAATTGATGCCAAATAAGGACCGCTAGGCCCACCCAGTCTGCCCATTTTCCCTTCCTACTGAAAAAAAAAACACAGACCCTACTTGATCTCAGGCTTTGTTCTCTTTCCTATCGTTAGGGTTCCTCTATGCCTATCCCAAGCATTTTTGAAGTCCCCTACCAAATTTGCACCCACCACCTCCACAGGAAAGCTGTTCCATGCATCCACCACCTTTTCTGTGACAAAATACTTCCTCACGTTACCCCTCAGTCCACCACTCTAGCCTCATGTCATGACCCCTTTCTCTTTTTCTTAAAGATGCCACCCTCATGTACCTTATTTATGGCCTTAAGATCTCTGAAGGTCTCAATCATATCCCCCCTCCCTCCTCTCCTCCAGGGTATACATATTGAGGTCCTCCCGTCTCTCCTCATATGACTTTTGGTGCAGGCCCTGCACCATTTTGGTTACATACGAACATACAAATTTGCCAGCAGATAAAGGCCTTATGGTTTATCAAGTCTGCTTGAGTGTGCAGCTAGCAACCTTTATACTGCAGCTGCCCCTCCCTCCCTCCCTTTTCTCCCTGACCCTCCCTCTTACCCTATCCCATCCCCTTTTGAAGCAGTCCACTGTTCTACAGGATACCACTTCCACAGGCAATGTGTTCCACCCAGACACCACTCTCTCTGTAACAAACTGTCTTCTCATTTCCCACCTGAACCTTCCCCCTCCAATCTGAGATCCTGACCGTGAGTGTCCCTGTGACAGGGTCTTGGACGCTACCTTCAGGAGACTTCTCCCTTTTTGTTTATTTTCCTTTTCCTTTACCAAGTCTGTTGCAACAGTGTTTTATTTGTGCTTTCTCTTGTCTGTCCTCCTTAAATCTAAGCCATATCTCGTTCCCCATTAGGTACGAAGGCCACCTACCTATTGTTCTCCCTGTCCCTGATCTTTGTTTTTATAATCTCTTGTTTATAGCTCCGATTCCGTTCCATACTCTGCGAACGTGTGCACGATGTCTGCTCAAATGTGCGCACGTCGCGGTAGCGAGTCAGCATTTCTAAAAGTAAAAACCCCCTTTATTCGGTTTGTGGTTGTAAAGGGGATGCTGCTGACAAAACAAAAGTAAAAACAGATTCGCTGTTATCATGCAGAGCCCCTTAGTTATGTTTTGTGCAAGTTGAAGCCTGAAACTGGCGATAGGGACAGAGGAAGGTAAGGAAACACTTAGCAACACAGTTTCCTCGGTGTTTAGTGGCTAGAACTACACATTTAAAAGCTCGCTCGAGACTCAGCCTTCCTGCTGAGTGTGAGTTCAACTTAGAGCAAAGCTCAAGCGTTAGTTCTGAGGAGTAGTCTGTTGTCTGGGTCTTTCAAAGTACAAAGCTTTAGTAATGCAGATCTGAGTGAGCCCAAACACTGTGGGTTCTATGTAACCAACACCCCCTTTTCTTTGCATGTCTCATTTTAGTATGTCTGAACTGTAATAATGACTATTTGGGTTGTGATAATGATTGAACTTAAACATTTACCTTATTGGGATATTTCTAGAAGAGCATAGTGCTGTAGCCTTACAATCCCAGGGCTCCACTCCCTTCAGCTTATTCTCTGTTCACCTAAGAGCCGGCCAGCCAAACACTGCATATATTTATACAGAGAATCTGTGGGAGGAGCCTGGAGATCACAGGTGCAGCCCATTTTTGTGCTAATATTTGTTAAAAACAGTTAAACACTTCAACCCCTCCAATATGTTAAATATCTAGAATATTGATGTCTGAATGTATCAAAATGATATTAAGATAATATATAATGCTGTTTAGTGTTAGTTATGTAAGAAGGGGAGGGGCCTTCTTGATCACATGTTACCTTTGTATTATATAAGCAGCAAAGGGCTGTTCTTAGTCAGTCTAGTCCAGGGCTCAGCAAGGAGCTGACCCTATCCTTAGTATATTCTAAGGGATGTAATTTGCTTTGTTTATCTCTTGGACTTTGTAACATCTGGATTGTCTATTGTTTTGGAAGAAGTATTCCTCTTTTATTTTGTTAATCATACAGTTCGTTTTGTTTTTGTTTCCTGTTTTGAATAAAACCTGTCCGCTACGTTTCATCTACGCTGGTGTCTGAGTCTGAATCCCACAACACTTCTACAGTCCCTACCCAACCTTCACTTGAATAGTCCCTCCGTGCCTGTCTTGTTTATTCCCTTCATGTACTTGAAAGTTTCAATCATATCCCCCCCCCCCGTCTCTCCTCTTCTCCAGTGAGTACACGTTCAACTCCCTCTGCCTGCTCATGTAGGGTATGTCCCCTAGTCCCTGGATCATCTTTGTTGCCCTACACTGGGTTCCAGTACTGCATGCAGTACTCCAGGTATGGCCTAACCAGTGATCTATACAATGGCAGGCTCTCCTTGACGATATATCCCTGGCAATACAACCCAGCATTTTGTTGGCCTTTGCAGCTGCCTTCTTGCATTGTGCTGAGTTGTTCATTGAGCCCATTATAATCACCCCAGATCCTTCTCCTCCTTCTCTGTCATGGTTAGCTGACCCCCCCCCAAGCTGGTAGCTCCTTCTTGGGTTTTTTTTGCCTCAAAATGTAGCACCGTGCACTTTTTGGCATTGAACCCCAACTGCCAGGTATATTGCCAGGTCTCCAATTTTGACAGATCATCCTGCAACCCAAGCCACCCTCCTAGGTTATCCACTACTGCTCCCATCTTGGTGTCATCTGCAAACAAACTGATCTTGCTCTTGATGCCCATTGAGATGTCTGATATGAACAACCCAAACACCACCAGTCCCAGCACTAAGCCCTACGGTACTCCACTTGTCACTGCCCTCAGGGATGAAAGCTCCCCTTCCACCACCACCCTCTATGGCCTTCCCTGTAACTAGTTTACACCCATCCCACCATTTTCACCCCTGCACCTGTACTTGCCAGTTTACTACTCAGCCTCCCATGCAGCACCAAGTCAAATGCCTTACTGAAGTCCAGAAGTAGGACATCTACTGCATGGCGCTTGTCCAGCTGTCTAGTTACCCAGTCATAGTAATCCACCAGGTTGGTTTGACAAGATCTGCCCATGACAAACCCATGCTGCCTAACATCCTGCAGTCCATTGGTCTCCAGAAGGGACACCAGCCTCGCCTTCAGGATTGCCTCCATCAGTTTTCTCATGATAGATGTGAGGCTTACCAGCCTGTAGTTTCCCGGTTCATCTTTGGGACCGCTCTTATGGTTGTCCTTCTCTGAACTGCCTATACCCTGCCTATGTCCTTACAGAGATGGGGCTTCCAGAACTGGACACAGTACACCAGATGAGGTCTCACTAATGAGTTGTACAGAGGCATCACATTAACACCTCCTTTCTTCTGCTGGTGATACCTCTCCCTATGCACTTCAGTATCCCACTGGCTCTCCTCATAGCCTTAGCACATTGTTTGGCCATCTTTTGTGGTTGTGCCTTCACAGAGCCTTGATTTTCCCCCAGGCAGAGTACGGAGTGGGGGGATATACCGCCATCGAGCCATGTGTTAGGTGGTGGATCGGAAAGGCAGAGCTGGCCCGGGTGTACAGGGTCTCACGGGAAGCCAAGACTGATGTCATTTTCCTGTTTTTACTCCCCAGATCACTGATGTCAGCACACTTTAGGGACCAATGCACATTCAGGCATGCACAGCATGGGTCCCCAGCCCATGGTAGCCCCTCCCAAACTACCTCCTCTGCTGCAATGCTACCTGTGGTCACCAAGGTGGCAGCAAAGCAATGGGGAATGCTTCCCTCACTCCCCAGAGCAGGACAGCATCCTCTGTGACACTCAAGCCTCCTCTCCCCAAATGGTCCACTAAGGGTCATTCCTGAACCTCAGTCACCGGCATCATGAGTGGTAGCGCTACTGTTGCGCCGATGGGCCAGTGCCTGCTACACGCAATTTTACTGTCATGAGCTCAGATTGGACTTCCACAGGGTGCAGATAAATACCATTGATGAATGAACACAGCAGTGACTGTGGATCTGAGGAGTGCTTACAGGCAGAGTGGGTGGGTCCCTAAGAGCTGCATGTCACACACTCTAGTGCTCACACCAGAGCACTCCCCCCTCCCACAGCAGTAAGGGAGGAATGCACGGAAAAGATGCCCCATGCTCCCTATATTGTTCGAGGCCATGCCGCCTTTTTCACAGTTGGTACTTATGGCAAAAAAAATCACTGGGGGAACCCTCCAACACATATAATCAATACACCTGGCAGGTCAGGGACATGTTTCCTCATTATATGTTGCACTGTTACACTTTAGATAGTCAGCTGTACACCTTGGGGGGGTGCACTTTACACAGCAGTCCTTACCCATTTTGCAATCACACAAACTGCCCAGTGCCATAGTTGATGTGAGCCCAATAGAACGACTAGCTCACAAAACAACAAAGGGTTGCACTCAAGTACCTCTATGCCAAAAAAATACTAGCTATAGATGTAAATAAAGGTCCAGAGCAGGCTGGAGTACTGGGAACTGGCTGCCCTTTATGTTAAGCACTGCACCCTTTATACCACAGTCATGGTTCTCTTCTGGAACTGCTGGAGTACTGGGAAGTGTGTGCGGGGTTGTTCCCTATATGTTAATCAGTTTGCACTTACCTTTGCACTTTAGTAATAAAATATTCACTGTATATCTGCATTGGTTTCAGAGGTTCTTTAGCATAGCCCTTCTCTATTTCTCTCTCTTTCTGATTTGCTCCTGTAACTCAAGTGAGACTCCTCATTTCACTCCTGAATCGAAGTTTCTCCGGGTTCTCCATATTTCCACCCCGCCCCTCACCTAATCTCAGTCTCAACCAGAAGTCCTAGGATTAGCCCAAACTCACCACACTGGAGCATAGTTTGTATAATTAAGGGACTAGCAAGCGCAACCCTGGTTAATTCGCTGTGATTTCATTAATTTGCTTCTATATTTTTCTTGAATTTTGTAGCAGTGCTGCTGGCGTACGGCCAACATCAGAATCAAACAGTACCAGTGTGCCTCCCCCCCCCAAAAAAAAAAACAGCTTACTAATTATTACAAGTTAGAATGAAGACAGAAAGTGAGAAAATGAACTATCATTTTAAAGGGAATTATTGGTCCCATCATTCAGCCGAAGTACAATTAGCCTGACTACTGATGGAAAGGTAACCCCCACCCCCATAGGTCAGGTCTCGGCTCTTTCAATTTTAACATGCCAACATGTGTTGTGGTCCCACTGCTTTTTCTATTTGTCTGGTGTGGAAGTCGGCATAGCCTTTGAGAAGGAGCTCCCTGTGGTTACTGCCTACGCAGTTAGTTTGTGACTGAATGAAACAGTTTTCTAGGTATAGACTTGTTCCTCCCATTTTGCCAGAGCAAACTAATTTGTTATGGTGGGCCAAGCAGCATCTGGGTGAGCCTCCATTCACGCTTTGTTTCAGCTGCTTCACTTGTTTTTACTGATAGTTTCTTAATGCCCTGGTTGTCACTGCTACCCAGCTCTGCAGGCAAACTCTCAGACCCATCAGTGTCCCTCCTCTCGTTCTTATCTGGTCCCATGGAGCCCACTGAGTGGGTTTCCTCCTAGGGTGGAGATTCTTTACCATTTGTGGTGGGTTCTTTTAAGAGGACTGAAAGAAAAAATTACTCACCTGTAGTAATCCTGCTTCTTCCCAGGGATCCACTAATATTATTACTCTTTTCAGTGCTCCCTTAAGTCAGCACTGCCCCAGAGCCAAATAGAATGCTATGCTAATTATGGAATGTTTAGCTCATGTATTCATTTTCAAACTACCCTATTCTAACTGCCTGCATTCTACCTCAGATTTCTGTGAAGCTTGCAAAGAGGACATAAAATGTAGAACATTTAACAATTAGAATGCTAAATGCCCAACAGGGCTATATTAAAAGACATAATAGGCCAATAAAGGGACAACAAAAACACAGTAATAGAATGCAACCAGCTAAGCGTTACCGAAATGTGCCAGCAGGTGACATACCCATTGTACTGAGACGCATCTCAGCTATATAGAGTATTTTTCTGTGATTCTAAGGGGAGGACCAGGGGTGGGGAGTAATAATATTAGTGGATCCCTGGGAAGAAACAAGACTACTACAGGTGAGTATTTTTTTCTTCTAACCCCAGGAATCCACTAATACTATTACTCTTTGCAGACTATGTAGCAGTACCACTAAGAGGTGGGCAGAATCTATTTAGGAAAAAGACTCTGCAAAACAGCTTTTCCAAAACTGGCATTACTTCTAGCCTGAGTATCCAGGCTGTAGTGTTAAGTAAAGGTGTGGACTGACCTCCAGGTAGCTGCTTTACAAATCTCCAACAGGGGAATCTCTCTGGCAGCTGCAATGGTGGCTGATGTGCCCCTTGTGGAATGGGCCCAAAGACCTGAAGGAAGGACCTTGCCCACCTTTGAATAGCAGAACTGAATACACTAGACATTTTGAAGCAGGAGATCCCTTACCTACTTCCCCATAGGTAAGGAACAGTTGCTGTCTTTCCTGCCTATGATCCTTGATATTGGCTATATAATAGCTCAATGCTCTCTTCACATCCAAACTACACAGCCTTCTCTCACCAGAGCTAGAGTGTACAGTAAAGAATGCTGGCAAGGTAATGGACTGGGTTCAGATGAAAGTCAGAAACTACTTTGGGAAGGAACTTTCTAGTAGTTCTCAACACTACCTTATCACTGTGGAAAGAAATATAGTCCTTTTCCAAGCATTGGGCTTGTAACTCACTTATTCTCCTAGCAGAGGTAAATGCCTCTAGGAAAACTACCTTCCAGGTAAGAAATCTGAGCTCTGCAGAAGCTAAGGTTTCAAATGGCGGAAGCATAAGCTGGGCAATACAAATGCTGAGGTCCCAAGCTGGCACTGGTTCTCTATGAGGGGGAAACAGATGTAAAAGGCCCTTAAAGAATCTTCTAAATATGGGGTTCGAGGCTAGAGATACCTCTTTCCCTACAGAGAGATAAGCTAAGGGTGAACCCAGATGAGCCTTCAGAGTTGAGTGCTGCAATCCCAAGGAATGCAGATAAGACAAATAATCTAGGAGGGTTGGAATGCCAGCCTGTGCTGGGATTATGCCCTTGTCTGTACACCAAATAGAAAATATTTCCCATTTTGAAGCATAAGTTTTCTTAGTATAGGGTTTTCTGTAACTCTTAAGGACTTCTAAAACTGCTTGTGAGTATTGGGAATCTGAATACTCTAAGTCCTCAAGAGCCAAGCTTTGAGTCTGAGAGACCTGAGATTGGGATATACCACCCTGCCTTGAAAGGAAGTCAGTAGACTGTACCTCTGAGGAAGGTAGATTGGTTTCCTCACTGACATTGATAACAACAGGGAGTACCATGGCTGTCTGGGCCAGTCTGGGGCTATCAGAATCATTAAGGCTGGTTGTGACCTGAGCTTGATGAGTACTCTGAGAATCAGAGGAAAAGGAGGGAAGGCATAAAGGTATTTGCCTGTCCAATCGAGAATCAGGGCATCCACGGGAACAGTCCCTTTTACTGGAGCCCTGCAGCAATAGAGGGGTAAGTGGTGATCCTGGTGGGAAGCAAAGAGATCCATTTCCGGGGTTCCCCATCATCTGAATAGGACCTGCACCACTTGGCTGTTCAGTGCCCATTTGTGATGAACCTGGTTTATCCTGCTCAGAGCATCTGCCAGTGTATTGTCCTTCCCCGGCAGATGAATTGCTAGTATGGAGGCATTTAGACAATAAATCAGGCTCCATATTTTCATTGCTTATGTGCACAGTGGAGTGGATCTTGTCCCTCCTTGTTTATTGATATAGTACAGTGTGGTGGTATTGTCTGTTCTGATCTGAACCACTTTTCCCTTTGTAAGATAAGTAAAGGCCTGTAGAGCCAGGTAAACTGCTCTTAGCTCCAAGAGATTTATGTGCAGAAGGGAGTCTTCACTGTTCCAGGAGCCATGAACTGTGTGGTCTCCTAGGTGGGCACCCCATCCTAAAAGAGAGGCATCTATTGTGAGCACTAAGGAAGGGGACTCCTGCTGGAACGGCACCCCTTCCCTTAGGTTGTCTGGATCCCTCCACCACTGGAGGGCCTGTAGAAGAGTTCTTGTTACAGGGACTAGTTTTGAAAGTGGATCTCACTTCTGGAACCAATGGGCCCTGAGGTGAAAGTGAATGTCCCTCATGTGGAATCTGGCACCCATAACTGTACTTGTTGCTGAAGCCATGTGGCCTAAAAGCTGTAGAAATGGAGTTGCTGGTTTTGGCTTGCCCAGGACGAATGAGCTTGCCAGAAGATGGATAGCCTGTTCCCTTTCCAAGGGCAGAAACACCTTTCCCAGAATTGTATTGAGTTCTGCTCCTATGAACTGCAATACTTGGACTGGGGTGAGAACTGATTTCTTTAGATTTAGAAGAAATCCCAGGGAGGAGAGAACACACTGAGCTAGCAGTAAGTGTTCTGACACTTGTTGGGATTTCCCTACAATCAGCCAGTCGTCCAGATATGGGAAAACTGTGGCACCCAGCTTTCTGAGATGTGCCCCTACTACTGCTATGCATTTGGTGAACACCCTTGGTGCAGAGGTAAGGCCGAAAGGAAGTGTTGAGAACTGGTAGTGGCCTGAGGGGAGAGTGAACCTGAGATACCTTCTGTGTGATTCTCTGACAGGGATGTGAAAATATGTGTCTTTAAAATCCAAAGAGGCTAGCCAGTCCCCTTTTTGTAGTGTTGGTGAGATTATTGCCATTTTAACCATTTTGAACTTGGGTTTCACCAAGTATCTGTTTAGATGTCTGAGGTCTAGTATAGGCCACCACTCTCCAGTCTTTTTTGTTGTTAGGAAATACCTGGAGTAGAATCCTTGCCTTCTTTGATTATATGGGACAGGTTCGGTTGCTTTTGCCAGTAATAAATTATTTACTTCCTGCTCCAGCAGTTTTGTTTGTGAGGGAGGAACTGATGCAAAATGTTTTACCCTTGGAGGAGGAAGGGACTTGAAACAAAGGGGGAGAGACCCTGACCCACTATTCCCAGGACCCACCTGTCTGATGTGATTTTTGACCAGTCCTGGAAATAGTGGGAAAGTCTGCCCCCTACTGGATTTGGAGAGGCAGCCAGAAGGGAAGAGTCAGGGGTTCTGCTTTTGTTGTTGTTGAGGTGGGGTAGAATGAGACCCTCTGCATGAGCCTCTTCTGCCCCTGGCCCAATAAAAATAACATCTGCTGGGGTTGGTACTGTATCTGAGGAGCAGCTTGCACCTGAAAGAAAGGTCTCCTAAAAGTAGACCTGCCCCTGCCTCCCCTAGAATAAGAAGTGGAAGGAGAAGATTTGTCCCTGGTGGAATTACTTCTGAAAGTAGCCTTGCATTCATCTACTTTCTTCAAGTAGGCTTCAGTTTGTGCACCAAAAAGGGAATGGCCCTCAACTGGGAAATCCACTACTTTGTTTTGGGTGTCCTGGGTGAGGCTGGTAGCCCTCAGCCAGGTGAACCTTCTCATAACTGAAGTACCAGCCATCCATCTGGGAGCAGTGTCATTCGTGTCAGCTGCCATCTGGAATTGGTATTTTGAAGCCTCCAAACCCAATTTGGCTGTCTCTAGTACTTCTGAAACAGTGAGGGAGGGATTTGTCTATGCATTATCCACCACAAACTGCCATAAAGCCTTTTGGTAAAGGGCAGCATACGCCTGGTAAGTGGCTTGCCTGATAGCAAGAGATGCTGAGAGGTACCCCCTCTTAGCCATACTGTCTACGTTTCTGGAGTCTTTTTCAGGTGGATGAGAAGACATGGGGGGGGGGGTTGCCTTCTCACAGGCTGCCTGTTGTACAATGCCCTGATGATCTGGGTAAAAACTTAGCACCAGATCTCTCCAATTGGTACTTTTTGTCACTAGGTGTAACAGTTTGAGGAGTTTTTAAAATTTCCAGAATGTCTTTTCTGAAAAATTTGTAAAGAGGAAGGAGAAGTCATTTTGAGGGTGTTAGCCCCATTAGTTCCATATACAGTATTGAACCTCTTCTTCATCATGCACTTCCTCAGTTGTTTGGAGGTCCAGTGTTTCCACCATTTTCCTAATGAAAGAAAAATGGAAAAATCCTCTGAAGGCCTGGGGGGGGGGAGCCAAAGTCTTGCTCCGTGACACCTCAGGCTCTATTCCTTCCTCCTCTCCTCCTCCTCCCTCCTCCTCCTCCTCCTCCTCATCACCACCACCACCACCACCACCCCCACCCATTGTGGGAACAGGCACAAGAGGGGTAGCAGCAGCAGCTGTTTTATCAGCTGGAACAGTTACAGGCTGCTGGGGTTGGGGGGAGCAGGCCCTGCAGCACTTGTAACAAAGCCAGAGCTTGTGTAATATCAGCAGGAGAGGTAGTATGTGTGGGCATCTGAGGGACTCCTTGAGGTGTTTCAGCCAGGGTGTCAGTGTGCTTACTTTTTCTTAGTTTTTTGGCAGGCACCGAAGTGTCAACCAGCTGATTGCCTCTCTTACTAGATCCCTCACCCATATCAGGGGGTGGATTTGGAGGCTCTAGAAGGAATTGCCACATTTTTAGAGGAGATGGACTGGTCAGAGCCCAGGGACCCCTCTTCAAGTCTTCTCTTAAGCCTCTCCCTGTGCTTCTCCACAGTTTTTTCAGGGAAAGACTTGCAAATCTCACAATCCTCATTGAAATGTTTCACACCAAGACAGGGAAGACAAAGGTCATGTTTGTCAGCCCTAGCAAATACCTCAGCACATTTAATACAATTCATAAAACCTGTGGGTCCTGTGTTCTTTTTAGGTTTATCTGCCATTATAGAAAACAGGACTCAAAAAATGCTAAATAGAACAAGATTTCAAAACATGTGGTCGGTTTTAATAATAAAGCGGTCGGTTCAGAAACCGGTAAATTTGAACATAACCGTGGTCCCGAACGGTTCCGGAACCGGGAAACCGCTAGGAGAACCGGAACAACCTTGGTTCAAAGGCAGTTGAACCAAGTAATTTTAAAGCAAAAACTATTGGAAATCTATGAAAAGGTTTCCTATGAAATTCACAAAGAAGTCAGTTACCTCTCGGTTCAAAGGAACCGCAAGGAACAGATAAAAAAACTAAAGAATTTAAACTATGAGGTAAAAACACTAACAATAAGAATAAGGCAGTAATGAAAAAATAAGACAAAATACTTAAGTTTTTTGTAGTCTTATGCACAATTTAGATGATCCTGATAGACAGAGATCTCCAGGGCATCTGAACTTTGCAGCAGAGACAAGAAATCTGAGGTAGAATGCAGGCAGCTAGAAATAGGGCAGTTTGAAAATGAATGAATGAGCTAAACATTCCAAAATTAGCATTGCATTCTATTTGGCTCCAGGGCAGTGCTGGCTTAAGGGAGCACTGCAAAGAGTAGTAATATTAGTGGATTCCTGGGGTTAGAAACTTAGTCTCCCTCTGGCCTGTCAAGTGTGGGAACTGGTGGGCAGTCGGGGGCAGTAGGGCTTGGGAATGCCAGTGCAATTCTGCTGCACAGTGGGAGGGGGTCCCACTTTCTGTTCCACCCCATGGACACTGACAGCTAGGGCTCTCAGGTGCATATATAACCATACGTGCGTGACTGCACATGGGAGTCTGACTGCGTCCCCCCTTCCCACATCACTCTTTGTTTGCACTAGTACCTGTGGTCATCCAGTTGGCAATGTAGTTGAGTGCAGTGCTCCTACCTGCAGCACAGCTTCCACTGGACAGCTCATCCTCTCCCCTGCTCACTCCTGATTTCCCAGGCTTGTCTCCAAACCCAGGCCGTCAGTGTCATCAGTGGTTACGCTACCTCTGCACCAAAGGGCCAGCCCCGCTGCCTCACTTCTGACTGTGAGCAAGCACCTGCCTTACAGAGGTGCTTGCTTGCAGTGCAGGCTGATCAGGAGGTGTCATCAATTGTAAGTCGTAATGTCCCACTTCACACCTGCAAACCGGAAAGGTCCTACAGGGAAAGCACCAAACATTAGCTTCTACATCCTTCAGGGTCAGCAGGAAAAGACTTACAGGAAGAAGTTCAAAGAGCTCAACATGTACATGCTGGAGGCAAGAAAGAAAGAGGTTATCATAGAGACATACAAATAACTCCACAGGATAAATAGATAGCAAAGAGTTGTTCACACTGAGTGGGGACATTAAATGAAGCTGATAAGTGGGAGATTTAAGAAGGGTGTCAAAAAGCATTTCTTTACCGACAAAGTGGTAGAGAGATGGAACAGACTATTAAAGAAGGTAGTCTGTGTGAAAATAGTTGTGAGGTTCAAAGAGGGGTGGGGCAGATGCATGGAGCTGGTAAGCATGGTGAAAAAATATGCAGGGGTAAGGAGGAGTAAAGGCCACTAGCGCCCTCACAATCAACATTAGATAGGCAGGGCTGAGCAGACATGATGGGTTATGGGGCCTTTTTCTGCTGACAGCTTCTAGGTTTCCTGTTGTACATTCACCTGCACCCAGAAGGGCTCACCAGCAAGCAATAATAATCTGCCAGTTAGTGAACCCATCAGTCACATTTCTTAATGTTCACAGTTAGCCATTTCGCAGGCATGTGTGACAGTGAGAGCAGAGAGGGGGTGTGGCTAAAAAGCAAGGGGTGGGGCTCAGCTCACTCAGTTTTGGTTTACATCAAATGTGGCAATCGTAGAGCTCCCACAGATGGTAGAACTGTAACCAGGGATGGGAGTGGATGTTTGTGTAGGCTGGGTCTAAGGAGGTTCCAAACACCCCCAGAAATACCACAGGCACAAACAGAGAGTTAAAATAAGCAGTTATGGGGTTATTACAGAGTCTACTGTTAATTGAATGGAGTTGAAAAAGCAAACATTATTCAAAAATTAAACCAAGTATTGATCGCTTGTTTTTTTAATTTTTGAATAATTTGACAATTTGCATGTTCTTTGTTTTTTGTCACCTTGGTTGCTGTCTCTTTAAATTGTTGTTGAACTTGTGCTGATCACATCACTTTGCTGGTGTATTTAAGGGCTGTGACAGCAGGGGTCACCCACCCTTGATAAACCTCATTTTTTAGTGACATGTTGTACACCGCCAGAGTATGCTGTTTTTCTATGTTTCTGGAGGAAGAAATAAATACTTTGCAACTTAAAAGCTGGATTCAGTTTGATTTATGGTGGTGAGTACTGTGCAGCTTTTGCTTCCACCAGCACCATCTCGCCAGAGTGACTTGCTTTTGTCTGTTTCTGTTAATTGACAGGCATGTTTGTACAGTACACATGTGCTCACTCCCCCATCATTCAGACTGTGGCCGGCCAAGGTGGTATGTGGAGGGTCTGTGCTGGTCACCATCTGAAGATCTGATGGCAGACCACAGATGCAGCTTTATTTTATTTTTTTTGAACTTTTTTGGGGGGGGTAACCAGGTAAGGCCCACTGAGCCACAAGGCCCATTTACAGGGGTGACCCAAGAGCACTGGGGCAGTTAAGTGACTTGGCCTGATTCACACAGTATGCAAGCAGAGGCTGTGGGAATCAACCCCAGGTCTGCTGGATGTCGCAAGCTCATTCACAACTTGTAACTCTAAGCTCTAGGCTATACTTTCAGCTTTATGGGTGAGTTGGGGGGGCAGATGGGGTGGTGGGTGTTGAGTGTATAGGCCAGGGAGGGAGGGAGTTACGATTGGTATAATGGGGGTTGTGTGGGAGGGGGGATACCACTGGACTACCAGGGTCATTGCTATGCAACTGGGGGTCAAGGGGTGGCAATGGATTACTGGGTTTTGAGGTGTACTCAGGGATCAGGAGAACTACTAGACTACAAGGGTTCTTTTCTGATATCTGTTTGGAGATCAGGGGGCACCACTAGACTACTACTCAGGGATCAGGGGACCACTAGACTGCCAGAGTTCTCTCTGGACACTTGCTCAGGGATAGAGGGGACCACTAGATTACCAGGGTTCTTTTTTGGCATCTACTTAGAGATCGGGGGACCACTAGACTGCCAGGGAGTTTGACAGTTCTCAGTATTGGGAGGCGGGATGGCTAAGGCTCTGTACAATGATCCAAGCAAAGAAATTATGCAGCGCTATTAAGGGACACATGGTGACATGCCTCTTAGCGCCTTGCATGCCACATATGGTTATTAGCATGCTGGTGACTCGATATGGCTCCCACAAGTAAACACTCTATTTCGTTTGGGATGTGCTCTCTTCCTTTGCTCCTAAGAGCCTGCTGCCAGCAGGGGGCAGCGTTAAAGCTGTGCATATTCACTTTGCGCAGTGCTAACGTGGCCCTATAGTCATTCAGCAGAATGCATGACACAGGGCACACTACTTGTATGAATAAGGTACCCAAAAACTGTGCACTCATGCTCAAAGACTGCTATTGTTTGTGCAGCGCTAACAGCCATCTTTGAATATCAGGCCTTGTGCCTGCTGCTGCTGAATCACTTTCTCCCCTTGTTCCCTGTCAACTGATGCCTGAATCTCGATAGTCTGACACTCCCCATCAGCTGTGGTTTCAGTTTTAGCCATAAAGGGCAGGTAAACAGTCAGTTTGAAAAAAAAAGCATAAAATCCCTGACTGGATCAAGACAGCGACAATGACAATGACCCACAAGGCAGTCAGAACCAGCATAAGCAACACACACAGATGACTGACTGAGCACAGCAGATCATTAGGCTAGGGATCAGATACATCACGTAGTGATGAACTGTTTTGTCTATGTACCAAAATGGAGACCCACGGCAGGCTGACTCTAAGGACATGCTATGGCTGCCTTACTCGGAGAAGACATTGCCATGTGTTTGGTGCTGTAAGCCATGTGGGGCTATGATCATCATCAGTGCACAGTCGGCGGCATGAGACTGACTGCTGTTTTAGCTGGCTCAGAGCATGGAGGGGGGCCACATACATGCACTAGCTGTACATTAGGCTTCCCACTCCCAATCCATGACCGTCAGGAGACGAGACAGGAGGGGGTTTGGCTGGTGGACACGAGTGAGTAAGCAGGTGCTGCTGAGTGAGAATGGAGAGCCATGCTTGGGCTAACTGAGAGCATGCAGTGTGTGTGTGATTGGGGAGAGTTGACACGGGGGATGAAAGAGATGCCATTGGAAAGTGAAAGTCTGGACCATCTGTCTGAGTTGCTCACCATCACAAATGTCCACACACACATACACACATACACACACACACACACACACACACACACACACACACACACACGAGGAGTCATGTGCTGATAAGCTGAATGCTCACACTAGCATCAAGGGTCACCAACACTTCACTGAGGTTGCAAAAAATTCATAGCAGAACCCAGATGACCCCTATATAACTTCTGCTCTGATCACATGACTGTGGTATATCCCATGATATATCTATAGTTCAGAACTACTTTCTATTTTCGTGTTTACTGTATTTAAATTTTTTCCTCAACACAAGCCCATTTTATAATAACAACAATACACACCAGGGATAAGGTATAGAAGGGGTATACAGCACTTGGCTTTACCTTGTGCCTTAGTAACACCCTCTAGGCATGCGTATACCCTCTCTTATAAAATGGAAAGCAGAAATCATGTATGGTGGCAGATGGAAGCCAGTCACAGAACTGTGTGATTATTAAAGGAATAATGCCTGACAGGGTGGGTGTTATGCTGGCATAACATCCCACCTCGGGTGGGTGGGCCCAAGACCACCAGCCGAGGGCGTCCAACACATGAGAAGGGATGTTATCCCAGCATAACACCCACCCTGGAGGGCATTATTCCTATTATACAATGGCTTGTTGTTTTATACAGAATAAAAAAAAAAATTTTAAAGAATGTTTTTGTTAGTGTGGAAAAATATTTGTTTCTTAAAAGAAGAAGCAACAAATCAGCCAACAAATGCAACAAACAATCAGCAGGGATGATATGCCAGGATAACATCCCTGCTGTGATGGCCAACTGACCAATCAGAAGCCAGGATTCTTTCTTGCCATTGTATAATATAGTATAACCACACAAGTCAGTTAAAAAATGTCTTTTACACTTTTGGAGCATTTGTTCACAATTTACTTATCTCATAGTTAAACAGTTAGATAGTGATTTACAGCAGATAAAGGTCTCATAAACAAACGAGTCTGCCAAATTATATCTAATTTGTGAACTGTACCCTATTCACACAATCCCCATGTTCAAACCCCCAAAACTCATTTTCACAATACCCATATGCCTGTCCCCTCTGTGCTTAAATTAATTTGCAGCATTAGAACACACTACTTCCTGCAGAAGCCTGTTCCGGTTTTCCACCACCCTTTCAGTGAAATAATCCCAACATCATTCTTGAACTTTCCTCCCACAATCTTCATAGTAGGTTTGTCAGAACCTGCTGAAGTTCTGGGTTCTGATTCTAGTCTAGAACTTCTGAAAAAGGGTTCCAATCTTTTATAGAACTCCATCTGCCTATATAGTGTGGATCACGCGTGTCTCATAACCAATCAGCCTAAATGCCCATCTGCAGCTTATCTTTGCTGGCCACTAGAGGCCAATCTTGGTCAACTCTCACCTAACTTAACCCAAACCCCAAGCTCTAATTCTGATCTGTACTACCTGTTCCCCTTGTACTGCTCTCTAAAAACCTCTTCACATCCCTCAGCCTTTTGCACCATGGCTCTTTGCCACATCACAGTCCTTTTCCTCTGCTGACCCTTGGTGTCCCTACCCCCCTCCATCTATCCAGCCGCACCGGACTGTCCTCAACTAACACACCCCATGTCTTCGCCCCCACCAAACTCCACCACCTCCTCCCACCTCCTGCCTCCCATCTCCCTCCCTACTTCCTGGACACCTGGCCCCTCCTTACTACCCCCTTGCTTTCACACTGGCCTGATTGCACTGAAAGTTCCCCCATAGACTACCTCAACGCTTCCTTTCAACTCTCCTTCCACTGCCAGGGGTCACAGTTTAGCCCTGTCAAAGTTCCTGGTAATCAAGCTGCTGCTTATGGCAGGGGACATCAAACCGAATCCAGGTCCAGTCCCCCCCCCCGCAGCTCCCCCGTGGCCTCAGGTTTGCCCATTTAAACATCTGCAGCCTCCTCCCAAAAATCGCACTGCTCCAGCCAATTGTCCTATCCCTAAAACCGGACATACTCATCGTAACTGAGAGCTAGCTAAAACCTCCCACTAAGGATGCCTGTATCTCAGTCCCTGGTTACACAGTAATTCATCATGACCATCTTAGTGGCAAAAGGGGTTGCGGCATAGCATTATATATCAGCTCCACCTTCCAAGCGACCACCATGTTGCTACCTCACCCAACATCACACGCTATAGAATCCCTGATGGTAAAAATCTCCCTTCCCGACACTATCCCCATCTTCATAGCTGGCTCCTACTGCCACCTGATTCCCCCGCATCCTCTATCAAGTAACATCTAATGACTCTCAAATTCCACGCCCCAGGGTGGGGAACTGTACATCTTGGGTGATTTCAATATAAATTGGCTCACGCCATCCTGCTCTAAAATACAAAATGAGGTCGCCACACTAAACCTGGCCCAGCTGATCACAGAACCACTCTCTGCTTTACTGGTCCCTCACCTCACACCCTCATCGGATAATTTCCGCTGGCCTCCTGCCCGACTCTCTGAGTGACCACCACCTAATATTCTCAGTTAGGAAGGTCTTCAGACCAAAGGACCCCCCCCCCAAAGAACCCTGCTGGTTAGATCCTACAAATCCCTGGACCTTGCATCCTTTCTAAATGACCTAGCCAATAGTGACTGGTCTGCCATCTCTCTTGCCTCCTCTTTAGAAATTGCGCTGGACTTCTTCAAGACAAAGTTCCTCTCGGTTTGGGACTCCAACACCCCTCTCAGATGTACCTGCATATAGGGGGCCCACTTGCCATGGCTCTCTGCTGACTTGATGACCAGCCTCAGAGCCAGGAATCAGGCGTGGAAGGACCTTAAAGCTACAGGCACCTACTAAGCTTACCAGTATTACCATACACTTCAGAACACGTGCACTAGACAAATCCGTCAGGCTAAAGCAAAATATTTATGTGACACTTTCCTTTCAAATATAAACAACCAAACCAAATTTTGGAAAATGATTCAAACTCTTTCTCCCTCCCTCCCTCCCAACCCCTACCCCTGTCATTAAGTTGGATGACTCCACACTAGAAGACCCACTAGCGGTAGCAAATGAGTTCAACTCGTTCTTCACAAGTTGTACGGCATCTCTACTGTTCTCTCTCCCCCCATCCACACCTGCCCAACCCATCCCCCTACAATCTGCCCAAGCTGCATCCCGTGCTTTTGCTTTCCAACAGGCCACTCTGGCAGATGTATACAATGCCCTGCTTACACCGAACCCTTCCAAAGGGAATGCCCCTCAGGGTTGGACGCTAAAATGCTTATCCTATCAGCCCCTGCCATTGCCTCCTCACTGGCCTCTCTTTTCAAAATATCCTTCTCTCTAGCTTCTATACTAACTGACTGGAAGCACACCGCAGTCATTCCTCTTCCAAAGGGTGGTGACCCCTCCTCCGCTGGTAACTATCGCCCTATCTCCCTACTCCCCACTCTAGCTAAACTGCAGGAACACCTCATCCTCCCTCAGCTCTCCTCTTTCCTTGACTCTACCTCATTCTTCACTTCGTACCAGTCTAGTTTTAGGAAGTCCTAGTCCACTACCACCTCCTTCTAAGGCTCACCGATGCCATCCTCACCAGCATGGATAAATCCCACATTACCTCAGTCATTTTTGTTGACCTTGCAAAGGCCTTTGACACTGTTTCCCATCCTCACCTCCTAAACAAGCTCTCCCTAACTGGGCTCCCAGGCATTGCAACCAGTTGGTTCCACTCCTACCTGGTAGGCCAGACTCAATCCATAAGGATTGGTAATGCCATCTCTTCCTCACTCCCTATTTCTTCTGGGATCCCCCAAGGCTCAGTCCTAGGGCCACTGCTGTTCTCCATTTTCCTAAATGACCTGCCCTCTGCCTGCCCACACACATCCATTCAAATGTATGCAAACGACACAGTCCTGTATACATCAGGTCCCTCGACCGCTGGCATTGCACCCAGACTGCAGCTTGACTTTAATGAAGTCCAGTGCTGGTTTCGCTCAAATCAGCTGTTCCTAAATGTCAAGAAAACAGCCTCCATGACCTTTGGCACAAGGCAGAGACTATCTTGGCTCCCCTTCCCACCCACCTTCCACACCCTGGATGGGACACAGCTAGAAGCTTGCTCCTCCTTTAGATACCTCAGGGTATGGCCCAACCAACACCTCGAGTTTTCTGTACACATTGATGCGCTCCACAA
Organism: Neoceratodus forsteri; assembly: GCA_016271365.2. Classification (NCBI taxonomy): domain Eukaryota; kingdom Metazoa; phylum Chordata; order Ceratodontiformes; family Ceratodontidae; genus Neoceratodus; species Neoceratodus forsteri. The sequence goes on along the minus strand of JADMNL010000024.1, from coordinate 119,406,013 downwards.
GAAGCTGCACCCCAGCTCGGGGCCCTGTACTGGAATCGCGATTGTATCCCAGTACCGTCCCGAAGGGAGACTGTACAGAAAATGATCCTCCCTATCTTGGACTACAGAGATGTAGTCTATCGTGCCACTCCCAAGACTACCTTAACAAGACTGAACACACCCTTCCATTCCTTATGTCGTTTCATCCTTGACTGTCCCCATAGCACACACCACTGTTCCCTCTATCAGAACTTACTTCTCCTCTCTCTGCAAGATAGGAGACTGTCTCACTGTGCCAGGCTCACAGCCAAGTTCTGGACCCAGTCCCTCCCCTCCGACCTCTCTGGTGTCCTGTCCACTCCTCCCCCATCTTCGTACCCCCTTAGAAATACTGATTCCGGCTCCTTGTGAATCCCATGTATGGTCATCACTTCAGGACAGGCAGCATTCTCACATTGCATGCCTAAACTGTGGAACTCTCTCCCACTTACTATTCAGCAGACCCGTTCTTCCAACAAACTGAACTCCCTCCTCAAAGCCCACTTCTGCTCCTCATCCACATGTACCTAGACTACTTACTCTAAACCGTGGCTAGTCAGTGACCCTAGTCAGGATCGGTAGCCACCACTGTCAGTATCTAGCTTGCTCCAGTTACATACAGCAAATCTGGCAGTCACACTCCTCCTGGCTAATCCTAACTGCCCATGTGTAGGTTATGGTATGGATCCACTTACTGTTTATCACTGTGCATATGTGCTGTACCTTAATTTGTGTTGTTGTGTTGATATACTGTTGTCCTTTCTCGGTGTATCTCCAATTATCCATTTTGACACCGTATATGCTGTTTGTATCAAATTTCACCTGCATTTCTGTATAGAATATGTTCTGTACTCACACATTGTTGATTGTACCTCTGTAATATTGATGTATTTAAACTCTGTTGTCTCCCTTGCTCCCCACCCCCCAGGTGGCATCTGGAATCGAGCAGTAGTCCACTCAGTACACTCACCTGGTAAAACTTTTAAACAAATAAGAACTCGAACTCTATTTTGTTGATTGTGTTGCAAATAGAGAAGACAATAGTAAAAAACATGTCATGAAACTGTGGGCAAAAACAAATAAATCTGTTCATTATAATGGGAGAGAGAGAGATGATCTCGTGTGATTTTGACATGACTCTAGCTAGGGTTATCTGTAGTTTCTTCTCCTTTGCTAGTAGTAAAAGACAGCCACTTATGGGTGCTTACAGGACCACTGACCCACCTATCCATATGAGATACCATGCACTTAGTGCCGGTTGGCACACGGTCACACACTAGGTACAGTGCAGTCCAATGAAGCACAACAGCACAGATGGCAAGCATGCCATGCAGGAGTCACAGATATTTTTAAATGAATAAAGGATTTTTCTCTCCTCTCTGGTCACCTAAAGTATTTCTAGGATTTATTTATTTGCTAAATACCACACACTTAGTGCTGAGCAACACACACACACACACTCTGGCTAGAGTCAGTGCAGTCCCAGAGGGCACAACAAATATGGTAAGAAGTATACCATACAGAAGTCAGAGATATTTTTAAATAAAGGATTTTTCTCACCCTGCCCCTGTACAGTATGATCATCATTTGATTCCACAGTCTGCTGTCACCCTACTTGCCCTAGTTCTCACATCCCTGCCTTCTATGTGCCCCAATTCTCACATTTCTGCCCCTCAAGCCTCATCTCTCACATATCTGCCCCATCCCTGCCCCAGTTTTCACATACTGTATCTGTTCACTCCCTATCCCACTGTTTACATTTTTGCCCCCTCTCTGCCCCAGATTTCACATCAACCCCTTTTCTAATTTTCCCATTTATCCATTCATTTCTGCCTTAGTTAATAGAGTTCTGCCTCCTCCCTGACCCAGTTTATACATCATCATCTACCCCTTTCCCAGGCCTGGTCCTCCTCACAACAGATTGCATCCTTCCTGCCCCGCCCCCTTCATGTTCCAGTATGGGTTTCCAACTCTTCACTGCACATAGGTTGTTTTGTTCCACCAGTTCCCACATCCACCCATCGATTTCCTCATTTAAAATGAACCCTTGTATCTTCTGAATATACTAGTCTGACTGACTTAAGAGTTGCTGCAACCGACTGCTTGCCTGCTCCCTCAGCCGTTGACTACTCCCGAGCCATTGGCACAATGCCATGCCACTGCTGACTGTTTGCCTTCTCCCTTGGCCATCTGACCACTATTACTGTTCTAAGCTCAGCATACACATGCTGCGCAAACATCTTTCCTGCTCTCTGTCTGCCAGTTGCACACTACTGATGCGATTTGCTCGCTTCCCTGGCTGCTGCTGCACTCTGCTGAGAGTGATTCAAGCATGCACAAAAACAGCAGAAGCAGAAGCAAGTGGCAAGAATGCATAGCAAACACAGTTAGCTCACAGTGAAATTGAAATGGCATTGTCCAGCCTGAGAATGGTGCTGTGTTTTAAATAAAAATTTAGCACAACATTGTCCCCAGACGGTCCTGTAGGAAGAAATGCAAAGTGGATGGGGGGGGGGCAAGTACTCTTTAAACTTTATCAGTTAATCAAAACTTTATTTATTAGATGTCCCTTTTCAGAGGCTCGGAGCTCTGTACAATATACACTTAATATATATAAAATCAGTCATAAAACATATTTCAGAGTATGAACATATAGCAATATAAATTATAATTTTCTAAAATTAATAACAGTCACTAACTTTAAAGATCTCAGATTGTATCAAACTGAATGCTTGCTCAAATGGGAGTGTCTTGAGTCCCCTTTTAAAGGTTTCCACCAAGGGGGCCTCTCTAAGATAGACCGGAAATGAATTCCACAGGACAGATGTGGCTACGGAGAAAGCCCGATCTCCTGATAGCCACAGCCTCATCCTGGGAACTGTCAGGAGGTCACCCTTGGAGGAACAAAGAGCACGAGCATGACCGTGAGGAATCAGAAGGTCTTGCAGGTAGTCAGGCCCCCCCCCCGACCATGAAGGGCTTTATAGGTCAGCAATCCGACCTTGGCAGCAACCCTCCACCTTATCAGCAGCCAGTGCAGTCCACGGAGAACCGGCATAATATGTTTGAATCTGGGCACACCCATCAATAGTCTGGCCACCATGTTCTACACCAGCTGCAGACAGTGGAGGTTGCCTCCCAAAAGCCCTGAGTATAGTGCATTGCAGTAGTCTAACCTCAACATGACAAAGGCATGTATAGGGTAGTCAGGTCATCAGGCAGTATCAGGGAACAGATCCAGGCAATGTTTCTCAGATGATAAAAAACACTTTGGACGACGCCCGACACCTGAGCAGCAAGTGTCAGGCTATCATCAAGAACAACACCCAGATCCCAACCCGAGTGGAGGGGATCAGGAAACAGCCACGCAGTCTCAAACCCAGGTCACTACCCTGTACCCCTCCACTTTGCTGATGACCCAGTTCTTTAACCTAAAGAGGCCATCTGGAAAGGAAGGGAATTTGGTTTCATGCCCTGCCTTTTTAGGGCTGCAGTGGGCAGAGCCCTGCAGACCTCCTGTGATCAAAAAAGGAGATTTTTCCAACCGAACAACAGTTAGGAGTTGCCTCACTGTTGCCTCCATGTCCGTGAAGCACTCCACACTGTCAATGCACTCTTCCCACAGCACTATTTTTATGCAAATCAATGCAACACATTATAGATCATTACATGCAAAACACATTGAACTCCCAAACTGTGTACCTATTTCAAATGTTGCACACCTACTGCATTTCCCTTGCAACAATTAACCCAACCTCTCCGTCCCCAAATTCTCATACAGTAACACACCCCATACACTAGTGGCAGATCCCTGACAGCACAGCACACCCATCTGTAAAGTACCCAGCACCCCCAACATGAGAGCCTCTTCTTGCCCCCTTTCTTTTTCGGAGATTGGCTGTCCTGCACGCCCGTTGCACTTGTAGTGCAGGCTTTTCCTCCCTTCTTGTTTTCATAGCTAACCTCTTCTCGCTCCCAGCTGCTTCCTTCCTCTGATTTTGTAAAACCTGCACTCCTCTTTTGCTGGATTCCTTTAACTCACTCCCCACCAGAAAACTCACTTCCCTCTCGCAGGACCAGTATACTGTAGCTGCATACACATGCTTAATTGTTTTTTTCTTTTGTATAATCTTTTTATTAAACATTTTCAGATACATAGACAACATTTAACAACACAAAGCAACACAATTAATAAACTTACTACCACAAATTCATCAACATGTGCACGCGGACTAGTTCATTCTTATAACATCCAATCTTCATAGACTATTTAAGTGTCACTTCAGTACAGTCTAAACAGACTATGCATTAAGCAGTATAGGGCAGGGCACTCCTGAAGGCATTCCCTTAATTTATGGGTTCATTCTAGACCATCCAGCATGGGTTCTATCCTTATTGGGATATTTATTTAATCTCCCAAACCTTCATGCATGACCTGGGCTTCCTCTGGAGACAGTGATACCAGAAAGTGCTCCCAGACCCAGAAAAAGTGTTCCCCCCCTACCCTTAACTGTAACTGTGAGCTTCTCCAGTGCTAAAGTCTGAATGGCTGGGCTATGCCACTGGTTTACCATTGGTGCTATTTTCAACACCTATGTATTCTGACTACAGTGATGGGCCAGGATGAGAGGAACCCTGGACCACCTTGGAAGAAGAGTCCAATCCTCCCCACCCAGGTCCTCAATGCCAAACAGGCACAGAAGTGGGAACAACCAGGAGCTGCCATCCCATCAACTTCCCTAACTCCAGCAGTACAGCCTTCCAGAAGACCTGGATGGATGGGCAGGACCAGAAACAATAATAGTATGAACCTACTTCCACCTCACATCTCCCACAGACAGGGGACACCGCAGGATTACATTTATTTATAAAATGGGTAAAATAAATCCTTCACCCTGATTGGTCAAAAGGCGTGTCCTTACCTGTCAACAAACTGAAAGGTGGCACTACTTTCCTAAAACCTTAACCTCCATAGGTGAAAGGGCAGCAATATCACTGAGCAACTGATATCTTCCATCATCCCCTCTGCAACCAGAACTGATCTTCCATCACAAACATGGCTGCTACCTTTACACTGTAAAAACCTTCAACTGGGCCCTAAAAATGAAACTACCTTAAATAAAAAATAAAACAAATTGAGTAAATGTTGTTTCCCTGATCATCACACTCTCCTTACACACATAAACAAATTAGAAACATTAAGTATTGTTTACAGTTTTCATTACAACTGTTTCTTTACTAACAGTGAAAAATCCCCCTTCTGTCTTTACCTGCTCATCAGGGAAATCTCTTCTGGCTTGCCTTGACAGTGAGATAATTGAGTCACTGGCTCTAAAACAGGCCTTGTTGTCTGTGTGTACAGTATGTTGGGAGAGTAACATTCTATCAGCGGAACTGAGCAGAATTTTGAATCCCTGTATTCCATGGTAAACATTCTGTGTCTTGAATGAGGGAAAAAATAGAAAAAAAAAACAGGATGAAGAAAGAAGGCAATACAGTAATACTTTATAAACAAAAAGAAAAGGTGGGAAAACACAGTTACAGAGGCAGACCCAAACTGCTCAAATAATATATTGTTGTCCCTCCAACTCACTGGTTTAGCATTTTTCAGTGACTTGCTGTTCAATCAGTTTTACCACTCCTCTGCCCAAGTCTATGGACTATTTTTCACTGTATTTAAATAAAGTAACATACTATTATTAAATCTTTAATAATGCATCCTGAGTTTTGTTTGATTGTTATAGAAATAGTTGTTACCCATTTTATAAGAGCAATAAGACACTTCAGGGTGTGGGTTGTTGATTGATAAGAGCACTACCCAGCTGCTGTAGTCACTCGGCGCAAGCACCTTGTGCCTAACAATGCACCTGGGGGTATGCTCTTATCAATCAACAACCCACACCCCGTTGTGTCTTATTGCTTTCGTATGACCTGGAGTGGGCAGTACATTTGATGGACAAATTTGAAATAGGATTCTTTAAATTAATTACAGACTAAGATCCCCATGTGTAGTGTCAGCAATACCCTCCAATTGTCTTCCCCAATCTGCAGGCCCAAGTCCCGTTCCCACACTAACCTGGTATTTTGCGTAAGGTCTTGAAAATATTGCTTCCCAACATGGGCCACTTTACAAATGTGACCCCTTGCATCTCTTCTGGCACTATATATTATTTCTCCACCCTTAATTGTTTTTAAAATGACTCTGGTTTACACTCAAGCAGGAGATAACTGCAGAAGGCACAGTTTGGGTAAACAACTGTTCATAAATAACAACTACCTGTCCTTGGTTATGGAGCAGCAGAGAGCATACATCCTCTTATTTAAATTATTGTGGGTTCAAGGCAAGACATTTAAAATGCATAATCCATCCAGGCTACTTGTGAGCTTCCCGGGGGAGACCAAATCCTACAATACAGTGGAAGAAACAATCACAGATTTCCCAGAAAAGAGGCATGCAGGTGGACTTGGAAGCCTCCCCAGCAGCCTCTACAGCTTTCCCACAGTGACTGGTGTTCCGAGCCTAGAATCAAGCCAGAAATGCCAAATTCAGAAAACAACATTCTAAACATGCTCTGACTGAACTGATCTCCTGACCTAGAAGTGACCAGGACATATCGGCTGTGGGACATGTTTAAGAAATGACCACATTAACACTTATATTTTTATCTATTTATTATTAGGATTAACACCTTTGAACCAGAGGTTCTTTTACAAAGGTTCTGCATCATCACAGGCAAGGCCCCTACTTTTCTGCGGCACACTGGGACCAAGTTCTGCAGCAAGATTACCATTTGCTGCAGAACTTCTGCTGCGGTGGTTTGTAATTTCTGCAGAACTAATGAACTACCACATCGCAGTGTCAGCTTGTCATCCTGACTTCATGTCCATGGTAATGGTTATAGCAGTCAGGATGGGGGAAAGCACAGTAGCACTAGTTCAAAAAATAACAAACTTATAGAAACAATTTTATGCTTAAAAAGCAAAAAGAAATATATATCCCTTAAAGTCCTAGCCTATTGCATAAACAAAATACGTAGAGGGGACCTTATGTGATAAATAAGGTACTTCTATGCTCATGCTGCCTACACCACTCATGAGGTCCCCACTGTGCATCACTTATATATTTATATGCACTCTGTAATGTACATACAAATATATATGTGTGTTAAAATATGTACATACATATATACATACATATATACATATATATATATATATATATATATATATATACCTTACTACAAATATAGATACACTGGTCTAATAGCACAAGAGTAACACCGTAGATTTTTGTTTTTTAAAACTTATTTGTTTTATTTGTCTTATGTTTTATCGTAATTTTACCTCACTGGTTAGTCCCTTTTTTGCTAGAGGTTTTTTTTTGGAAGTTCTTTTGGGAACTTAGCGGTATAAGTTACCTCTGGTGCACTCTCTGAGTGGAGTCGTTCCGTGGAGTCGGTCAGAGTTTTGTTTAGCGCCGCTTATTGCTGGCACTGTGGATTTATGGTGCCAGTGGTTTTGTCAACTTTTCCTCTACCCTCAACTGCAGTCTGTCCTGCCTGCTAGTGTCCCCCAAGGTTGTGCCTGAGTTTGGAGAGCTGGTGTGTTCTTCTGTTTAACACTCAGAAAAGGAGATCTTTTGTTGTGAGGAACAGCTGAACTTAAGTAGCCTGTCGGAACATCAAGGCTGGTTTTGCGCTAGTTGGATTGTCGGTTGGACTCTACTGGAGTGAACACTCTATTGGGGAGTATTGTTTAAAACCAGATTTCTATCCTGGAAGCGTGGACGTGTGAGGAGTTTTCCTTTTTGGAAAAATTGTGAAATTCTGCCACTCAGAGGACAGTGAGGAGGTTTCTGGATCCCTAAGTACAAGAACTGCTTTTCTTGATACTCCGGAGATGGTGAGCTTGTTATGTGCTGGATTTGATTGAAATAAGAAGTTTTACTTGTGACTTTTAAACTGACTGTTGCTGTGTGATTCAGTAGGGACGGGGTTTCTAGCTGGGGAGCGTTGGCCCGAGCTGAGCCCTCTGGGGGTGAGGGGTTGAGCAGGAGTTCACCGGAGGGTGTTACTCCTTTGTTCATCCCGAGGAGTCCTCGGCACAGGGTGTTTATGGGACCGCTCTGTCTTGGGGCTCTGACTCGTGGGGGGGTTTGGTTTTGGCTAGCCGCAAACCAACTGTTACCCTTTGGTCCTGCCCGGCTGTTTGTTGGAAAATTATCCTTCAAGGAATTATTATATTATCCTGCACGAGTGGGAAGTAACCTACTGTTTGATTGAGACATTGCCTTTAGCAGCTGTTCATCTTTATCCTTGGTTTGTATGCCAGGTTTTTGGCTAAAGTGCTTTTGGGGATGTTTTGGCTCCCTTCTTTGGAGTAGAAGGAGACTATTTTCTCAAGATTAATGTGCTGAATCCCTTTGATGATTTATGAGATTGTTGATTTTTGACTGTTGAACTGGTGATGCAGTGAGAGGACATTTGGACTTTTATTTTTACTTTTCCGTTTATTGCTGTGGTGAGAGAACAGCAACTGGACATTTTATTTTTAAGTGGGGGTGAGAGCCCCACCGTCTCCTATTCTGGCTTTTTACAAAAACTTTTATATAAGCACACTTAATATTTCATTGTCTGGCAGTGAGAGTGCCAATTTATTATTATTATTATTTTTAATTGTCTTGCTAATATTGTGTACGCCCCTCCTTTATCTTTATTGTGAGGGCTTTTTTAGAGGGAATTTGTTTATTTGAGTATATCTTAGTTAATTTTCCTCCCACTCTCAATACGGTGAGAGAGTCTTGGGGGGGGGGTTAATTTGGGTTTGGTTTAGTATTAATTGATGTAGTTATTTTATTTAGTAGCTTAGTTACTGTAGTTAGTTAGTTAGTCTGTTTTAATTGTATAAGGAATTGATTTTAACTACTTTCCTGTTTTGTCTTTTTGAGGATTTGTTCTGTTTGAGATGTGTTTTCCTGTTGCCCCACCCCAAGTCGTGCGCTGCTCAGCCTCTGCTCTCCACTCCCTCCACCTCTTCTATACCCCACTCTGTTTTTTTCCATTTACCAACGCTGTCGGGCTTTAGGTATTGCCCGCAGGAAGAGGGCCGGGGGGTGAACAGTGGAGGCGAGTTGATCGGAGCGCTCCCATTAGGATAATTAAGCCCAGGAGACGCCCTGGGGTGAAGTGGAGCCTAGAGCGTGGGCCTTCTTGTTTGGTCCCCATACCCAAGGGCACCATCCTTAGTGATGGGCAGGTGGTCGGGGCAGTCCAGGAGTTCTGTCCAACCCGGGCGATGTTGTGCAATGCCAGGTCTGTCCGGAACAAGACTGCTATCATTTCAGATCTTGTTGCCTCGACAGACCTGGCTTGCATCACTGAGACCTAGCTGGATAATAATGTGGGACTGGTATTGGAGGCCACAATTCCAGCCGATTATACGGTGATACATCGCCCAAGGTTGGACTGTGGGGGGGGGGGGTTGCGGTCTGTTTTAAGACTGAATTGGCTCTCACTAGTGTTCCAGCTGAGGAGACCTTTTCCTTTGAATGTACCGTTGTAGCAGGTGTGGGCTATCAAATTGCTCTCATCTACCATCCACCAGGAGATGAGAAGCAGTTCCTTAAGGAAGTAGCAGACTTCATTATCGAACTGGCATTCGAGTCGCCCAGGCTGATGGTCCTGGGCGACTTTAATGCATGGATCGATGATGGAGTCTCGCAATTTGGACAACACTTCCTCCAGTTAATGGATTCACTAGGCCTAACACAGGTGGTTACCATTGCTACACATAAAGCTGGCCATTCTCTTGACTTGGTCTTCCTCCTGGGGATCGAGGCCTCTGATGTGGGGGTGGAACCAGTCAGTCGGTCAGATCACTACACTGTGAGATTCAATTTATTTGACCCTCCTGTAGGCCGACCCCTGTGGAGATGATCAAGTACCGCCCCTTGCGGAATGTTTCCTCTAATGGCCTTGCGGCAGTTCTTGACCTATCAGAACTTCCTGTGCATTGCAATGATCCAGAGATGCTGGTTGTGGCTTATAACACCGCCATTACTTCTGCCCTGGATCTTATTGCTCCAGTTCATATGCGTCCTCTCTCCCTCTGACCTCGGACCCCATGGTTTGATGGGGCCTTGAGGGAGTTACGGCGACTTGGACACAGGTTAGAACGTTGTTGGCGGAGGTCTGGCCTGGATGCCGACCAGCTTAGACTGCCAGAACATTATTAATTCTATCAGTCAGAAATCTCCAGTAAGATGGCAGAGTTCCAATCCGGGGAAATTTCTGCCACTCAGAACTGACCTGCTCAGCTATTCAGAACTGTGGACAGATTGTGCAACCCAACCTGTCTACAGCTCCGTAGAGCATTGTCACAATTACAGTGTGATGAGATTGCTTGGTTTTTTGCTGATAAGGTGGCTGACATTAGGTCAGACATCCATTTGACATGTTCTATGCTAGTTGCAAGTAGCTAGGATCAGGTCACTATCCCTTTGTTTTCCTGGGGCACCTTCGACCGCCGGGAAATCGTGGATGTTATGCGGATTGTCCAGGGGCTGCATCCTACCTCCTGTAGTTTAGATCCAGGTCCCGCACCCCTAATTTTAGGGTGCGGAGATTCCATTCTACTGGCTCTAGCACAGATAGTCTGGTCTTCCCTCGACTTGGGTGAATATACCCAGTCCTTGAAAGAGGCAGTAGTGACACCCTTGTTGAAGAAATCATCTTTGGACCCAGACTGTCTTGCCAACTACAGACCTATCTCGAACCTCCCCTTTGCAGGGAAGGTGATCGAGAAGGTGGTAGCAGCCCAGTTGGAGAACCACTTGACCATTAATAGCATCTACGAACCTCTTCAAATCAGGTTTCCGTAAGAGGCATAGTACCGAGACTGCGCTGGTTCCAGTGCTCAATGATCTCCTGATGGCAAGAGACCAGAGAAAATGGTCCATTTTGGTTTTATTGGATTGGTCATCAGCATTTGACACTGTCAACCATGGGGTTCTCTTGGAGCACCTGAGATGTATTTGTGGACTCTCTGGGGTTGTGCTCAGATGGTTCACATCATACCTCACCAGAAGAACTCAGAGGATGGTGTCAGGGTTTTTTTCCTCTGATCCCATCTCTCTTTTTTATGGGGTCCCTCAGGGCTCTATACTGTCCCCCATGTTGTTTGTAGTGTACATGCTTCCCCTCGGAGACATTGTGAGATGGTACGGGTTGGGATTTCACTGTTATGCAGATGATACCCAACTGTACCTGTCTTTAGCACCCGACCAGGAAGGAGCTATCTCAGCATTTAATAGCTGCCTAAAGGAAATCCAGGATTGGATGAGGTCCAGTTGGTTGAAGTTGAATTCTGGGAAGACCGAGGTGTTGGTTTTGGATCCGGATCACTGGATAGGGGCACCTGTGTCCGGCTCCCCTTCTGGGGTGTTCTGTGGGGATTTATATAGGTCCCTTTGTAAATGGAATAAACAGAATAGAGTAGATACTGCAAAACTCATTTTTCAGGCCACTCTGAACGGGTGCGAGATCTGGGGGTGATCTTAGACGCTGGGCTGACTTTACAATCTCAAGTGTCAGCAGTGGTAAAATCTTCTTTTTATCATCTGAGAAACATCACCAGAATCAAGCACCTCGTTCCATCCGGTGATCTGCCAACTTTGATCCATGCCTTTGTGACCTCACGCCTGGACTACTGCATCTCGCTTTACCTTGGGCTTCCGGGGGTTGATATCCGCCGCCTCCAGCTGGTGCAGAATTCTGTAGCCCGAGTACTTACAGGTACTTCTAGATCATCTCATATTAGTCTGGTGCTGCGGGGTCTGCACTGGCTACCAGTTCAGTGGTGGATCACCTTCAGAGTTGGATTACTGACTTTTAAAGCCCTGCATGATCTGGGCCCTAACTACCTGAAAGATCTCCTGATTCCTTACCTCCCTATGAGGTCGCTCCGCTCAGCCGACGAGGGGTTGCTAGAGATTCCTAGGGTTATATTAAAATCAGCTGGGGCCCGGGCTTTTATGTTTGTGGCCCCATCTCTTTGGAATTCTCTACCACGTCGGATAAGGGAGTGTATGACCATGGGGAGTTTTAAACAGGCTCTCAAATCCTTTTTATGGGAAAGGGCTTACGGTGTCTCTGACTGATGACTGTATTTGTTTTTAACAGTTTTTATATTACTGTTTGTATACTCTGTCTGTATTCAATCTTTTTGGAATGTGCCTTGGTATTTGAAAGGTGCAACATAAATAAAGATTATTATTATTATATCTAGTGAAAGAGAGATACTGTGTGTATATGTATGTGTATACATATACATATATATATATACATATATATATATATATATATATATATATATATATATATTTTTTTTTTTTCATGAAATTGTATCCTCATTTATATAGGTCCCTTTGGAAATGGAATAAGCAGAATAGAGTAGATACTGCAAAACTCATTTTTATGCCAACCTGCTTCCCCTGGCACACTATGTAATACCATCAAGCCATGACCAGGGCCACTGGAAAATTGCGGAAAAGGTTACCAAAAATTGCGGAGCATTTTGCAAAAATTGCGGGAATTGCAGGGGTTCTACTATAGACCCGGAGTGCTTCACAATAAATCTTTTAATGTTTTCTGCATCATATATTAGTCAGTATAAATTGCTAAATGAATATACTGACACCTGAATATGTTTAAAACATAAAGAAAAGTTTATGTTCCTAAAAAGAATACTAAACCGATAAACTCTCACAAGCACTGCCTATCTTCCAAAATTTAAAAGCACCTCATACAGTGCTAAATAGATTCTAGAAAGTGTGCCATAGCAAATCAATATTAAATAAAGCTAGAAGAAATATATATTTTTTGTTTCTGGTTGTAGAATAATGAAGCGTAATCAACAGCTGTTTACAGTGCTCTACCAGCTATTTACTCACTTTTGTACAAGAAAAACTAAGCATATAGAGTGGTGAATAACTGAATTTTAGTAAAATGATGTTAAAGTGTTTAATAATCATAATTTGTACTGTAGGTGCTGTACACTATTTTTGTAATCACATATATAAACATTAAATCTGGGGGTTATTGGGGCTGGCAGTATAATCTAGAGGTTAGAGTAACAAACTGTGACTGAGCTGACTACATCTAGCAGACCTGGGTTTGATTCCCACAACCTCCACTTGCATACTGTGTGATTCTGAACAAGTCACTTAACCTCCTCAGTGCTCCTGGATTGTACCTGAAAACAGGCATTTGTGCCTAGTGGGCCTTACGCAGTTATCAAAAAAAATGTACAAAAATAGCAATATATTTTTACTGCATCATACAGTAGTCAGGGTACCCTGTAATTTACCTTTGTTTTACTCTGGCTGCAGTGATTTTGTTTAGTTAAAGATAAATGTTCAGATACATTTCGTGTTTTATAAGCTTGTTTTTAGACTTTAGTCAGGCTTTTATTGTAGTCTTTGCATGTGAGCATCTAGAGGTAGTTGTTAAGAGTGAGATCACTGTTAGAAACTAGCTTATTCAAGTTTAAAATCGGCAGGACCATCCAAAAGTCCTCAGCTGTTTGAATCAAAATTAGTCTGAATGGAAGTATGACCACAAGGGAAAAACTTGCCCTGCCACTTACAAAAAGGCTTCATAGTTTATTTATTTATTTAAACATCAGTTTAGAAACCTTTGAGCCAGAGGCTCATTTACAAAGGTACCTCGTCACAAAGAGGACATCAGAACAGTAGTACAAGGGACACAGTACTTACAAACAAAAAAGTTACAGTTCAATTACAATTTTGTTACAATAGAATACAATCTCCAATGAAGCAAAAGATAACAAAAGGTACAAAACTTATGGTCGGGGGAGAGCTGGTGGGAGTAGAAGGAAGGGAGATAGGGAGGAGGAATTAGTAGGAAAGGGGAGCCGCTCAGTGAGCATTGTCAAACAGAGGATTTTTTTTTTTTTTTTTTTTTTTTTTAGTTAGCACCCCATTTAGGTGAATGGGATAATTTGCACTTTTTCTCCCATCTTTTCTTTGTGTGGCAACAACAAGTTTTCTGATAGACTGCTTCAACACAAAACAAATGTTAAGTGTTTAAGTGTACTTATGCTTGGCCAGTGGATTTTGAAACCAAACAAGACAAGGATTCAAAAGAAATCAGTGTCACATAAAACCCTTGCCCTACGTTGCATTGCATTGTTTCAGCCAAACCCAAGTCTGCATGCAAAATTGTCAATGTATTTGAGAGTATTTTATTAAAATGTTAATACATATTACACAGTTGAATACAAAAACTCAAAATTGCAAGAAATTGGGGAACATGTCCGTTTTTGCGGAGAATGGTGAAAATTGCAGATTCCGCAAAAAAATTGCAGGTGCAATTTTCCAGTGGCCCTGGCCATGACACGCATGTGAACCCATTGTAAAACAAAGCTCACCAGCCCATCACAATGTGTCCCCTGTGTGACAGAACATTGCACCATACCTTCCCAGGCTCAGAGCAGTGATGTGTTCCCCCAATCCCTGTGCTGCCCAGCCAGCTCCCAGAGCTCATCTCTGAGCCTGAGTTGCCGGCACGGGAACACAACATGCTACCCTCTGGCTCAACAGCTGGCCTTGCACACAGTATTTCTACATAACTTTTAGGTGATTCTATCAACCAATGACAGTATGTAATCAATAACCCTGGCAAAAATGTGTACAGCACAATTATTTATTTAACAGGTCTATTCTTTCAACAGGTCTACACATTATTATACTGTAAAATGGTTTTATTTTGCAGTGGAAAACTTTTGTGAAATTAGATCTGTAAATGTAAATGTGCATGGATGAAATCGCACGGCAGCTATCCATGACAATTGACATTTACTATTGTTTTCTTTCAGCAGCTGGCTCCTTAAATGTACTGATTATACATTTCTTGTAAGTGCTTTAAATTGTGTTTTGCTGTTGATTAGCTGTTGTTACCTCTAGAAAGGCACAAAGGCTCCCAAAAGTCAGTGACTGCCTGTAATTGTTTGCAGTTGTTGGCTATTAATAGCTGTATCTAATTCTCACACTGCATTTAAACTGCCCCACGTAATGGATTCACAAGTCATAAAGTTTGATTCTATTTTTTTTATTTTATTTATTTGTAAAATCAGTTTACAACCTTTGAGCCAGAAGCTCGTTTCCAAAGGTACTTCGTCACATAAAGACATACATAGTGTTTTTGGTTACATAGCATAGATTTGCAAAACAATAGGCGTTCAACAGAGGCGCCACGTCACATTGTGGTCAGACAAATACATTTAGGTTACAGGGTACATGTAATTGAGAACAGGTGTTACACAAGTTGGTATCAATAGTGAGCAATCTAATAGGTAAACACTGAAACAGCTGGCACTGGCCAGGTTCTAGGTGGGAGAGCAGCCGGAGGCTTGTCATGAGAAGTAGAGGTGGGAGCTACTTTCAGAGACAGGAGCAGCTACGAAAGTGTTGACGATGTGGTTTCAAAGGGTGGTTTTGAACTTGGAGATGGTGGTGGCATTGGTGATGGGGGCAGGGAGAGATTAAACCAGGTTGGGGCTCTATAGCAGAAGGACCTCTGGCCACGGCTGGTTCTTGATCTGGGGACCATTAGAGTGGTCTTGTTGGATGACGATGTTGCAATAGTGGAGGCTCTGGTGGATGGATGCCGTTACCCCAGAAGAGCCAGTGGGTTTTTTGTGAGGAGACAGGTTTGGTATCGGAGCCGTTCATCCAGGGTAAGCAGTTTAGCCTCAACATACAGCTGACAGGTGTGTGTGAGCCTGGGGGCACCAGTAATCAATCTGCAGGCTTTATTCAGGGTTAAGTGAATTTTTTTGAGTGCAGTGATGTCGGCAGCACCATAGACTGGTAGACCATAGTCTACCAGGGACAGAACAGATGATGTAACAGCGGGCCGGAGAGCAATTGGGGAAGGCAGGTTCTATGGCGGAAGGGATGCCAAGCCGTGTGTTAGTGGCAGATGTTAGGGCATCGATGTGGTTGTGAAATGTGAGGGCTGAGTCGAAGGTAACCCCAAGGTATTTGTAGGAGCAGACTTGTTCCAGTGGCTGATTGGTACTTGGAAGGATATAGAGTGGGTGGTTGCTAGCTTTGTTTTGGGGGTGGGAAAAGAGCATAGCTTTGGTCTTTTTAAGATTGATGACGAGTCTGCGCTCCTTAAACCAAGCTTCGGCACTGTTGAAAGACTGCTGTAGGGTGTCCTGGAGGGAGACGGGATTGCGGTGGGTGGCAAAAAGGACAGCGTCATCTGCATACAGTAGAATTTTGCCAGGCATGCATTGGGCAGGGTGTTCAGATAGAGTGAGAAGAGAAGGGGCCCAGGATGGAGCCTTGGGGACCCCAGAGTGAATGGGACGGGTATCGGAGAGTGTGCTATTGATTTTTACACACTGTGATCGAGCGTCAAGATAGCTTGTGCACCATGCTAGGGGGCCAGCTGAGAGACCAGTGTGGCAGAGTGCATTCAGCAGAAGTGGATGGGAGACGGTGTCGAAAGCCTTTGAGAGGTCGATGAACACTGCAACAGCTAGGGAGCTGGTATCCAAGGAGGAGTGTAGGAAGTTGGAGAATTCAATTAGGGTAGTCCATCGGTACAATGTCTCTCATGAGTTGGTTAAGAAAAGGGCAAAAGAGAGAGCGGGACTTTATCCCTTTAGAGGAGCTGACAGCAGATGTACTTTGCAATGCTGCCAATACCCCCATGTCTGTAGCTGAGACCATGGTTAACAAGATCCAAATCTGTAGCCCACCTCTGAAACGCCACTGGAGTGAGCATCAGCACTGCACCCAAGAAGTGAGGTACAAAATTGGCTGTTTTGCCTGTAAAAGTGGCATTACGAAGGCAGTCCGATTTTATAACATCAAGTACAACCACACTATTAACGATAGCACTGTTCGGAAATTTAAAACTGCTTATAAGATAAAATTTAAAGAACTTCCTGACCCCCACAGTATGCCTTAGGAGCTGCCCATAAAAACCAGAGGTTGGCAACCTTTGTTGTTTGAAGAGGCTGAAAGTGAGCTTCGTAAAATTATTTGAGCACGTTGGGTGGAGGGAGCTGTAGTCAACGCAAAAGTTGTAATAGCAGTTGCCACTAGAGTTGTCAAGTCCTACAATCATGCCCTGTTACAAGAGTTTGGTGGTCACTTAAGCTTTACTAGACAATGGGCATGGTCATTTTTATTTATTTATATTTCTATTTATTAGCGTTTGATGATCGGGTAAGTGTGTTAGGCAAGAACCCTGCCTATTTTCAGGCACAACCCGGGACAGTACAGTTACAGCAAAAGGGGCAAAGACAACAATGAGGTATAAAGGGGGAGACAACAGTCAAAATTACCTATACATATAGCATAGAAAACAAAGCATAAAAATTAACAGCAAAAATACTAACAGGCATAGCAGTCATCCAATTGTTGTAAAAAGTATACAGAGCACAAGTGAAAAAGTCCTACATAAGCTTAAGGAGACAATTAGGCACACGTACTCGGTAGTAAAAGCAGGGATGGGCAAGAGATCAGCCGGAGGGCAAGCAGCAGGCCCCACAGAACCTAAGTACAGTCAGGGCCATTAAGGTGGGAAAAAAGGGCATGCTTAAATGTAAGGTGAGAATGGGGGTTCACAAAATGTAAAGGCACAAAAGCTGGGCAAAACACACCCGAGGATTTTATTGAGTTAAAAAACGCATTCCTTCAGCGTATACAAAACAGCAGTGCGACCAGGAGCTTACCCCAGCAGAATTAGTAATAAATTTAGATGAAACAGGGCTCAATCTAATGCTATGTTCACAGTGGACCATGGAACAGTCTGGTGTAAAGCAAGTCGAAGTCACAGGATTAGGTGACAAAAGACAGGTGTCACTTGTATTGGCTTGCACACTGTCCAGGAACTTCCTGCCTCCACAAGTGATCTATACAGGCAAGACAAACTTTTGTCACCTCATTTTTAAATTTCCAACCGAGTGGCATATTACTCACACTGAAAATCATTGGGCCAATACTGTATCCACACTTGATTATGTGGAGTACATTCTAATGCCGTACATAAAAGCAATGAAACAAACACTGGACTTGCCAAAGGAACAGAGGACACTTCTACTTTTAGATTTATTCAGAGCTCATACCGCTGATGAGGTGTTAAAAAAACTAGATGACTGCAATGTTGTGCCTGTATTCATCCCACCCTCATGCACTGATGCACTCCAACCATTAGACATCTTGATCAATAAACTACTCAAAGACGAAATGAAAAACAACTTTACTGGTTGGTTCGCTGACAATTTCCCAACAACTAGAAAATGGCATTATGTCAAATTCAGTGAAGGGTGACCTTCGTATGTCGGTTATTAAAAATAAACATGCTCAGTGACTTGTGACTGAGTTTGAAAGACTGTCTAAGAGAAGTACTGATGCCATTTGGGGGTTCCAGGAGGCCAGAATCTCACATGCGCATGAGACATCACTCAAACAGTGAGTTTTATAATGAAACATTCTTTCCTTTTTAATGTTTAATGCTAAATGCTTATACTGCGTTGTAATACCACAAAATCCCATGCAGTGCCTTAGTAATGAAAGCCTCTTCCTGTCTTTTCTAACTTAGGTAGACAAGAACAGGATGAGTGTACTGCAAAGACCAGCAAGGTGAGACCCCCCCCCCCCCATCAAAATACAGTGCGGTACTCTTTTGTTTAACAGCATTGCAAAGCTAAAGACAGCCTCACTATGTTTTTTTACTGAAATTTCTCTGTGAGGGTTTGAGACTGTGATACAGTACATAATGAAGGCTCCGAGACAACAGAGTGCACAGAAAAGACTTACAACACGAAAATGGACGTCTTTTACAAGATTTTTTACATACTGTTTTTAATGTTGCTAACGCTGTTAGTGTTAGCTAATAAAAAATATTTTTCTCAAAGAAAACATTAGTACTGTACTGTATTTTGGAACATTATTTTTATGGTTGTGATGTTGTTTTTAACTCTTCTGTTTCACTTCAAAAATCAATGACGCGCTAGTCATTAATAGTGATCACATTCAGTGCTGTAATGTAATTTTCGCTCATCCTATTCATTCAGCAAATACAGCGAAAATTAAATTACAGTGAAATAAAGCCGTTTTACAGTATTCCACTTAATGGGGCATAATTATTTTATTTTTCTTAAAAATGACAGGTTAATTCATTTTACCAGTTATTCATTTCAGATGGCATCTCTACACTTTAAAGGCAAAAATAAGTTTGCACAAAGTAAGGTATAGACTTAACAGGTCTATGCTATTGTCAAGATTTTGTTTAAGTTGGCCCTAGTGTAATAACGCAAGACTAAAAATTGTATTAGGCTGTAGTGCAGGTTGAGCAAATATCACCATGCCTGATGTACTGTGCCACTGACTCTGGCAGTGGGAGCTGTGGTAGATAAGTGATTGTTCATCTCTGTGGCAGAATGCAGCCATTTCATTAGCTAATGTATGATGTGATGGCACTGATAACATCACATGCTGAGCATAGAGGGGTTTTGGATATAAAAATAGGGGAAGGGAACCAGGTTCTATGGATAAATGGAAATATTAATAAAGAATCACCAAGAACAGTGCACTCTGCGACACTGCAGAAGTTCTGCAGTAGGTTGCAAGTTCTGCGCAAAATTCTGCAGCCACAGAATTCTAGGGGCCTTGATCATTGGTAAAACAAAACAAGCAATGTAGGAAGTTATGTACTTAGGAGATGAAGGTAACAATAGAATTTATGGTTATAGAGTACAATTGTAAAGGAAATATTAATAGCACAAATTAATTCATTGTTACAGAATACAGTTATAACAGGAGCTATGAACAGCGCAAAAGCAGTCTTCAGTACGACTTTGTCAGTTAGTGCAATAACAGGTAAAGATGAAACAGTGCAAAACTGAGAGCAAGGTAATAGTGTACAATTTAATGGGCATATTGAACAGTACAAAATCTAAAGCAGTCTTTGGCGCAACTTTGTCAGTTTGTGCAGTAACAGGTAAAGAATAATAGCAGACTAGGTCAGGCAAGAAGGGAACTAACCTAGGGAGGGAAAGAAGAATGCAGTGTGGGGAGAGTAGCTAGGGGTGAGGGAAAACATCCAGAGAGGGGGAAAGGTAGAGGGATGACAGGGGTGGTGGGCAATAGGGGGCAGGGGGAGCAGTGAGATGTCAGACAGACAGTGAAGCCAAAAATAAGGGAAGAGGACAAAGGCAGAGAGAGAGAGAGAGAGAGAGAAAGGAGAAGAAGAAAATGGTTAAAAAGGAGGTTAGGGAGGACAGTCGCAAGTAGCAAGGAAGATGAGGTACTGTCTGAGCTTAAACTTAAACGGGGCCAAGTGTTGGTTTATTGGAGATGTTTTGCCACTCTACTCTGGTACTTTGTGCTTTGTGGTGGGGAAGGGATGTGTTTCAGACTTTGGGACTGAAATGCCTTAGTTTACTGACCTGGACTTAAGGGACACACTTCTGTAGCATTCAGGGAAGCTCAGTGGTGATGACTGGTGTTCAGGGTGGGCGATGAGTAGAGAGACCCAGAATGCCTATACTAATCTAGAGTTAAGAGATCCCTTTCCCAGCCTGGGTCCAGCAACCCCTTTTGCCATCTGCTGACAGCCCTCCGTATGCAGGCTATTAGCTCATTGTCATAGTCTGGCCAGCCGGGTTAGGTGTTGTTACTGGAAGGGGATAACCTCCTGAGGCAGTGAAGAAATCTGCAGACACAGACACAGCAGCTTATAGAGTGACATTAAAATGGCACCGCAAACTGTACTTTGTCAGGAATGAGTTAGGGTGACTGGACGGGGGAGTGGGGGGGGATTAACGTAGATAAACAACTCCTATACCTTTTTGCTTGGCCCAGTTTCTCCTTAGCATACTGCTTCCACTGCAAATACCTCCAGCACACATTTTGCAGATGCTCTGTTGATTCTCGCAAATCTTGTCAGTCTCTTTCATTTGACTGGATTTCTCACGTACAAGTACCCTGCCCCCTCTGCAGTGCACCACACATCAATCGACTAGAATGGCCCTTGAAAGAACAAGGAACTTTATCTCAGAGAATCTCTCCCATTTCCTGGACCAATGGAAATTTTCCAGCCTGGCTATCAGACTGGTCCTTGCACCATGGCTATAGCCCTCAGTATTCCAGGACATTTAAGGTGCAAGAAGCAAAAAAAAAAAAGGCAGGAAACTAGGACATTTAAGGTGCAAGAAGCAACAACAAAAAAAAAAGGCAGGAAATGCAGAGCACTTATGGACAGAATATGCTTACTAAACTGAAGAACACGTGGCTTCTGTTGTGAACACCTTGTTATTTTGGGATTCTGGAGTGTCAATGGTGGTTTACAGTATCAACTTATGCCCCTCTCGCTGTATGCAAATAGCCATTGTTTATCGTTTGACAGCTTGCTGGCCATATTAATAGAATGAGGGGCTCTGCTCCTGCATCATTTACGTTGTCGTAATATTCATAACAGTGACAGTGGGGGTGCCCAATCTACCAGTGTCGTGATCAGGAATCCTCAGTCCTGGTTTTTTTTTTTAACCGGTAAAAAAAAAAAAAAAAAAAAAAATCTTTGATGTTTCTTGCAGCGGTTCCTGACCCCCACCAACCCTCCCACTCAGCACCACCACCCCGTACCCCAGCCCTTAATTACCCATCGTAGTCCAACACCATAATCCTATCTGGATCTAGACACATCTTCACTCTTTAAAGCCAGACCATTAATTGAAGAAACAGGTTTTCAGTTCAATGTATTTCAATGGGGTTTTGAACTTACCCGCATAATTTGGGCATGTTTGCATTTTTTGGCCCAAATTTTCAACATTCGTTTTTTGGGACCCCACCTCATGAACAATTGCACTGACATCAGGCAAATCTGTCCCAAAAGGTGATTTTGTGGTCCCTGCATGAAATAACCTTTTAGGCAGCAGCTGAAACTTTTCTATGCCCTTGTTCATGAGGTGGGGTCATAAGAAGGCTATGTTGAAAATGTGGTGTAAAAATATTGAAAAAATGACAAAGTTATGAGCCTACATAAAATTTTGCGAATGCAGGCTCATAACTTTGGTAATTTTCAATATTTTTCCCCCAAACTTACAACATAGTCATATCTTTACAGCACTTCAGGAATGTGACAGTTGTCATTTTTCAAATCCTGGCCAAAATGTGTGGGTTTTTTACATCCCAAAAGGTAATTTTGCGGTCCTTGCACAAAATCACCTTTCAGACAGGAGTTGAAAATTGTCTCTGCCCTTATTCATGAGATGGGGTCATAAGAAGGAAACGTTATACGTTTAGTATAAAAATATTAAAAAAAAAAAGTTATGAGGCTATGTTGAATTTTGCAAACACAGGCTTGTTACTTTGGCAATATTCAATATTTTTACCCCAAATTTTCAACATAGCATTTCGTTACAGTGCCTCATGAATGTGACAGCTGTCATTTTTCTACTACTGCCCAAAATGTGTTTTTGCATCCGGAAAGTTGATTTCACAGCCCCTGCATGACATCACTTTTAGGCCAGGAGTTGAACATTTTCTCTGCCCTTCTTCATGAGGCAGGGTCATAACAAGGCTATGTTGAAAATGTTCAATATTTTTACCCCAAATTCCTCGCCTGCAGTCCTATTGACTCTGGCCAGAGTTGGTTACACTCTGCTATATCCCAAAACACATACCAATCTACGCTGGTTCCACTACACTTCACAGTAAAATCCATTAACAGGTGGCACTGGCAGTAGCCATAAGGTAGGAATGGAGAGCCCATGGTAACTTGTGGGAGGTTAAGGAAAGCTTGGAGAGTGAAAACTGAGATAAGAATTTAGTGTGGTATGTTGTACAACTTGCAGTAATTAAAAAAAAATCTGACAGCATTATCCAAATGTCTGGTGATGGGTTTTCAGTAATTAAGAGAGTCACAGAACTTCCTGGAATTTTCAGTCCAGATGTAAACACTTGCCATGCTAAAACGTTCATATATTGATCATTTCATTTGCTTAGCCCATACCTTGCCAAACGAAGTTGCTGTGGAGTGTCGATTCCCTGACTTATCTTGTCTGGCCTCCCTTAGCCTTGTCACTTGCATGGCCCCCGCCAGGCAATTCCTCATTTACGCGAGTACCCTCGAGTCTGGAGACTGGTACCATGCATACTTGTGCCTGAGTGTCCTCCTTAGACTTGGACTAGACCACCAGTCAGACCAAGTGCCACCCAGAATGTTCTCCACAACCACAATATCCAACCAGCACTCCCATGGACTCCTACCTACATAGTGCACTGCTGGTGTGCTGTAGCCTGATGAGTAGGCTCTGCTTCTGTTCAACTGCTGTTTGCTCCCGACTGCAACTCTTGCTGACTTGCTATGCCACTTGTTCTTTGACTTTTGCAGTTGTCTCTGCAGTTCATCTGATTGCTCCTGCTTGCCCTCACTACCCAGCCAGACCTCAAAATGCACATGGGTGATGGGCCGCAAACCGCAGACAAGCTAACAAGGAAGCACTACAAGAAGACTTGGGAAATGGCACCAAATCCAAGGACAGCTGCACAGATCCTTCTGTGCAGTCGCCAGTGGAGAGTTAGTTCTGGTGCAGACAGGTGGAGGAGGTGGGGATGCACGTCAGTTCCATGTCATGTCAGTGAAAGCAAAATGGTGACCATGAAAACCAGTGTTTCACGGCGACCATAATTAGGGTGACAGGTGTATTTGCGGGGGGCATAGCCCCCTGCACCCCCTTTCTAAATATACCAACTCGAGATCGTAGCACCTCATGAGGGAATGCGAATGTCACCCAAATTCTGATCGCCGTGAAACACTTGCTGTTTTCACAGTCACTGTTTTGCTTTTGCCCACTTGACATGATACCATGCTTGTAACATCATGTCTAGCTCACATGGTTGACACACCAACCCCATCGGACACCGATATAATTTATAGCAGCAGCAGACATCCAGGGCTGGATTTACTGAGGCAACTACAAAAAGTAAATAAGCATGGCGGCACAACTCAGCAAAGTACCCCCCAGAAAACAAGGCCTTACATACAGGCATAGTTTTTGTAACAGTAAATCTGGCCCTCGTGAGCGAAAAAGAAAAAAAAGGTTTGAACCCTTATGCGAACCCTCTGGTGTTTGAGTTCTAATTTAGAACTTCAACGCCAGAGGTCGAGCACAGTTAAAATCTTTCTAGAACTAGTTCTGACAACCATACTTCATACAGTTTCCCCTTGTGCTAGTGTCTGCTTTAATTTTAAATAACTCCTTGTACTCCACTTTGTTTCTTCCATTTAAAAACTTAAATGTCTATGCCATGTCACTCCCTTCCTTCTGTCATCCAATGCGTACAGATTCCGACGTAATATCTTTCCTCATACAACTTGCTCTGTTGACTTTGATTTTTGTTGCTCTCCTCTGCACTGTCTCAACCCTGTCCCTCTTTTTTCAAGTGTGGATTCCAGAACTGCACACAATACTCCATGTGTGGGCTCACCAGGCAATTGTATAAGGGTAATATTACCTCCTTTCTTCTACTACCAAGTCCTCTACCTGTACAACCCAGCATGTTATTTGCCTCTCCCACTGCCTTCTTATAAATAACTAAATAAAATAAAATAAATAATATTGTGACGATTGCTTTAAGTTCTCATTTATTAATATTCCTAAGCCTTTTCCTCACCCATTTCATCTATTTTACTCCATCCATCATGTAGCTTGCTCTGGGATTTCCCCCCAAAATATGTAACCTTAAATTTTTTGCACTGAATTTCAAAAACCGTAGACCATTTCTCAAGTTTTTCTAGAACCTTCAGAGGAAATCTAATATCCTCATCATCTACTCCGCCACCAGTCTTGGCTTCATCTGCAAAGAAACTCATCTTTGAATTTATTCGCTCTCCCACATCACAAATAAAAATATTAAAAAGAACTGGGACCAAAACTGGTCCCTGGGGAACCCCACTTATGATATCCCACATGTCTGAGATGTCTCCATTAAGAACAACTTTTGGAGTTCTTCCACATAACCAAATTCTAATCACTGAATAATATTGTCCTCAACTCCCCAATCATTTAGTTTTTTAATTACTTTCTCATGAGGCACTCAATCAAAGGCCTTACTAAAATCCAGGCAGAGCCAGATTAAAGGAATGGCAAAAGGGACGCTGTCCTGGGGCGAAGGGACTTAAAAGGGGCCCTAAAGACAAGCTTTCAGGCAAAAACAATGAAGTTTCTAGCCCGGTCCTTTGCAAAGATATCCCACCAGGAGAAATTTATACATCTTCCTGCTGTAGTTAACCAGAAAGATGCCACTGCCTAAACAATGAAAAATCGTTAAAGGTGTGAACTAGGCCTGTGTGAAATGCAGAAAGTATAGCAGGCACATTTACAATTTTGCTTTTGTGAAATTTTTCAGACTTTCTTCAAACATTTCACAAGATTTCACTAAATTATCATTTTCAGTTATTTCCACCTACTGTTAAACCCGTTGATCCACATCACCCAACATGGCATGTTTGCAGCTCTATGCTACATGTATCTGTGTACCAAGTTTCAGATTTCTAACTGTAAACAGAGGTGATTTACAAGCATCCAGGTATTCAGAATTATTTTAATTCAATTTTGTAAGTGCAAAAATCTGAAAATTTATACTAACATACTAAAATGCCAGCAGAATAGGCCTAACGGTCTTTCGTGTCTGCTCGTATGGTCAGCCCCCACCCTGGCAGCTGACCTTGCTGTCCCCCCCCCGCCTTCTCTGGCTTCTCCCTTCCCAGTTCCAGATATTCTCGCTGCACTGGATTTTGCTTCCAGAACCCTTCCCCTGTACCTGTCCCACCCCCTCTTGAACCCCTCCACCGTCTCTGCCTCCACCAGCCCCCTGGGCAGTGCATTCCATGGCTCCACCACCCTCTCAGTGAAGTAGCACTTCCTCCTTTCTCCCCTGAATCTTCCCCCCTCCAGCTTCCACCCATGCCCTCTAGTTGCCCCCTCCTTCCTTTGTTTGTTTAGTTATTTTAACCAGGTGAGATAAACTAAGCTGAAAGCTTTTTTACAGGCACAACCTGGGAGCACAGGGAAGTTAAGTGATTTGCTCAGGGTCACACAGTATACAAGTGGAAGCTGTGAGATTCAAACCCAGGTCTGGTCTGCTGGATATGCAGTTGCAGCTTATACATAGATACATAGACAGTGTCGGCAGATAAGGGCCTATGACCCACCCAGTCTGCCCATTTGAGCTTGTAAGTTCAGTTTGTTTTCCTAGAAGTCTGTTGCACCTACCCTGACCTCCAGAATTCCTTTATGTCTATCCCATGCATTCTTAAATCCGTGATTGTTTCAGCCCCCACCACTTCCTCTGGCAGGTGTTTCCATTTGTCCACCACCCGTTCTGTGAAGAAATTCTTTCTCATGTTTCCTCTGAATCCTCCTCCCTCCAACTTCATCCCATGCCCTCTAGTCCTGGAACATCTTTTCGCTAAAAATAGTGTTTTCCTGCACCCTGTTCCTCCCTGTAAGATACTTGTATGTCTCTATCATATCCCTCTCTCCTCCTCTCCTCCAGGAGTACATGTTCAGTTCCTTCAACCTGTCTTCATAGGACTTGTGATGCAATCCATGCACCATCTTTGTTGCCCTCCTCTGAACCTTCTCTACCCTGTCTATGTCCTTACGTACATATGGTCTCCAGAACTTTACACTGTACTCCAGGTGGGGCCTCACTAGTGTCTTGTATAGCAGATTATGACCTCCTTTTCCTGCTGGTGATGCCCCTGCCTATACATCCCAGCATCCTATTTGCTTTACCTGCTGCCTTGTCACACTGTTTCCTACCTTGAGGTCATCAGAGATGATAACCCAAGATCCCTTTCCTGCTTGGTGCATGCTATATCCTCACCCCCAACTGATATATTCTGCCAGGGTTTTGTGCCCCATATGCATTATCTTGCACTTCTTTGCATTGAATTTCAACTGCCAAACCCTGACCATTCTTCAAGTTTCTGCAGGTCCCTTCTCATTCTGTCTACACCCTCTGGTGTGTCTACTCTGTTACAGCGCCTTGTGTCATCAGCGAACAGTGAAATTCTGCCTTCTAGGTCCTGCGCCATGTCACTGATGAAGATGTTGAATAGGACCCGGTCCCAGCACTGATCCCTGTGGTACCCCACTGGTCACTCTTCCCTCTGTGGGTGACAGCCATTTACCACCACCCTCTGTGTCCTGCCACCCAGCCAGTTACCTACCCACCACACTACTGTACTGCCCACCCATATTCCCCAGTTTGTGTAGTAGTCTTCTATGTGGCACAGTGTCAAAGGCCTTGCTGAAGTCCAGATAGGCCATGTCCACTGCCCTCCCTGATCCACCTCCTAGTCACCCAGTCAAAAATTCAATGAGGTTGGTCTGTGCCTCCCCTGGTGAAACCATGCTGCCTTGGGTCCTGTGGTCCATTGACAACCAGATGTTCACCAATCTCTCCTTCAGTAGTGCTTCATGATCTTCCCACTACCGAGGGAGGCTGACTGGTCTGTAGTTCCCTGCTTCCTCTTTGTTCCCACTTTTGTATAAGGGGACTACATCTGCTGTCCTCCAGTCTTTGGGTACCTCCCCTGTTTCCAGTGATCGGCTAAACAGGATAGCCAGAGGTTCAGCCACCACCTCTCTTAGTTCTTTAAGGACCCTGGGGTGCACCCCATCTGGCCCCATTGCTTTATCAACTCTTATTAGAGCTTAGAGCCTTAAACCACTGTGCTATACTGCCTCCCCTCCCTGCCTTCAAAGCACCATGACTGCTCCTCTCCTATTTACCCCCTTCATGTACCTGAAGACCTCTATCATGTTCCCCTGGTCCCTTCTCTCTTCCAATGTGTAAATATTTAGCTCTTCGAGCCTCTCCCCATAGGTCCTGTCCCCCAAGCCCCAAATCATTTTGGTTGCCCTCCTCTGGACCTTCTCCAGGAGTTTAATGTCCCTCTTTAAGTGTGGCCTCCAAAACTGCACGCACTACTCGAGGTGTGGTCTCACCAAGCAGTTATACAGAGGGAGTAACACTTCCCTCCTTCTGGAGGTGACCCCACTAGCGATGCATCCACGCATCCTGTTGGCCTTGGCTGCTGCCCTCCTACAAATCTCTGAGTTGTTCATCTTGACATCCACCACCACCCCCAGGTCCCTCTCAGCCATCGAGACTTGTAGCATTTCCCCCACCAGGGTGTACACTTGGCCCGGGTTTCTGGCCCCCAGGTGCAGTACCTTGCATTTCCCTGCATTGAACCTCAGCTTCCACTTTCTAGACCATCTTTCCAGAGCCTCCAGGTCCCCCTGTAGGGCCACCCTCCCCCTCCTCCCCATCCACCACCACCCCCAGTTTTGAGTCATCCGCAAAGAGACTCATCTCACTCCTGATACCTGTCCTTATGTCAGAGACATAGGCTTTGAACAGGAGGGGCCCAAGGACTGATCCCTGTGGGACCCCACTAATGACCCTCCTTGGGGACGAGACTATCCCGCCAACTACGACCCTCTGGGTCTGGTCCTGGAGCCAATTGTCTATCCATCTGGTTCCCAACCCCATTTCTCCCAGCTTATCCAACAGGCCCTTGTGAGGAACAGAGTCAAATGCCTTGATGAAGTCTAGAAAGAGGACGTCCACTGGTCTACCCAGGTCCAAAGCACTCATCACCCAGTCATAGAACTCCACAAGGTTTGTCTGACATGATTTCCCTGGGACGAATCTATGCTGTCTATTGTCCAGGCACCCTGACTTTTCCAGGTCCCTTCCAGACTCTCCTTGACAATGCCCTCCATCACCTTGCCCACCACCGATATCAGGCTGACAGGCCTGTAGTTCCTTGCCACCTCCCTTGATTCCCCCCTTGTGGATAGGCACTATATGCATCATCTTCCAGTCCTGGGGCACCCACTCTGTCCTCAGAGAGATGGTGAAAAGCTCCCCCAGGGGTTTCGCCAGGACATCCGCAAGTTCCTTCAGCACTTTGGGATGTCATTTATCCAGCCCCGGTGCTTTCTCCATCTTAAGGGACCTGAGGGCTTCCCTCACCCTCTCTGCTGTGATTTCCACCTCCACTGCCTCTTCTCCCTGCTTAGCCTTCCCCCCTCCTGCCAGTGATGCCTCCCCTCTCCCCAGACCAGCCGATCGGTAAGGGTCCCCCCTCCTCAGTATCACTGTCTCCTCCTATGTATAATGCAGCACCCCCATTTTCCTTGGTGAAAACTGAGGTAAAGTACTCATTTAGTACCTCAGCCTGCTCCCCTGGGTCTTGTGCCCATCTCTCCCCTGTTTTAATACTGCTAATCTGCCCCTTCACCCTTCGTTTTTCCCCAGTGTATCTAAAGAACCCCTTGTTCCCTCTCCTAATTTCCCTGGCCAAGTTCTGCTCCTTCCTTGCCTTAGCTGCCCTCACCACCCTAGTGACCCTTCTAGCCATCAGTTCGTACTCTCCTCGATCCCTTTCACTCCTTGAGCACTTGAATTGCTATAGGCTGCCTTCTTTCCCCCGCACCACCTCCTGGACCTCCCTGGTTCATCAGCAGGGTTTTCGGGCCCTACCGCATTTTCATCTTACTCTGGCACAGGTGCTGGTAGCATCCTGCACCCCAATGTAAGCTTAAAACTGATGAGCACAAATACCACAAAAGTATATCAGGTTCGTAGACCCTACAGAGGAAAAGTACAGTTATGTAAGAACTTACCGTAACAGTAGATCTTCGAGGGAAGTTCCTGTAGTAAGTCATTACATATAGGATTGTGCCCTCTGGCCTCAGGACCACATGGCAAACTTCTAGCTAGCAACCTAGCCCAGTGGCGCTGAGGGCTAAGGCACTGGATGCCTTACCTCGTGCTGTGCCAGCGACCTGGGTGCGGGAATGACCTCAGGTCGCTGTGGTGCCAGCATGGGGGGGGTGGGAGCAGAAGGCTGTCCTCTCCCGGGAAGGGGGGGGTCGCCTGCCCGTAATCCCACCATCACCGGATGGAGGTCCAGTGATAGGTGCAGGTGGCAATGGTGTGACTGGAAGGGTGAGGGGCATCCTGCAAGGCGTGCGTACGTGTGTGCCTCCACATGCATGCGTCATGTCGGGGACGTGCGGGAGTGGGACTAAAAGGGGAAAAAAACTACAACTTCTAGCTAGCAATCCATAGTGGTGGACTTCCCCAGCATCACATGATGGGACGTCAGTGTGACACTATATATGGGTTGGTCCCCATACCCGCCGTCCAGTTCTCCCATCAGAAGACCCTTAAAAGGGAGATGGGAGAAAGGAGAAAGGAAAATAATCTTTGAACCCAGAGCTGCTGAAAAGTACCCTCAGAAAGGAAAAGAATAAGCAGAAGCTGAGGGAAGATGGGAGGGAAAAAGATGACCTACTGCAGGAACCTCTCTCTGAGCTCTACTGCTACGGTAAGTTCTTAAGTAACTGTACTTTCTTACTTCGAGAGGGTTCCTGCAGTAGGTCATTACATGTAGGACTGAATTCCAAGCAGTCAAGAAGAAAACAGTCAGAGACTGAGGCCAGGGAGGTGGAAAATTCTGCAAACAGAGACCCGGCTTTAGAATGAGAAGCCTTGTAGGACAGCCAGTCCAAAGCCAGCCCTGCGCCTAGAGGCGCTGCCCAGACTGTAGCGCTTGGTGAAAGTATGGATGGTGCTCCAGGTGGCAGCAGCACAAATGTTGGAGGCAGACACATTTCTGAAAAAGGAAGCAGAAGCAGCCATGCATAGAGTCGAATGCCTTCACTTCCCAAGTAGTTTCTCATACTTATGGTAAACAAAAATGATACAGTTAGACAACCACTTGGAGAGGCATTGCTTAGAAACAACTATGCCCTGACATTTGGGTGCAAAAGATACAAACAGCTGATCAGACTTGCACACCTCTTTAGTCCTTGAAACATAATAGTGCAGGATACTGTATACATCCAAAGTGTGCAGAAGGTGTTCCCCCTGTTGGAATACGCAGGGTAATAAACCGGCAATTGAATATCTTGGTTTAATGTAAACTCAGATACCACTTTTGGTAGAAACGAGGGGTTAGTCAGCAGAGCCACCCTGTCTCTGTGGAAAATTAAATAAGGCTCCTTACAAACGAGGACCTGAAGCTCTGAAATCCTTCAAGCTGAAGTAATTGCAACTAAAAATAGTGCTTTCCAAGACAAATAGCGCATATCACAACTTGCTGCCAGCTCAGAAGGGGGCAAAGTAAGTTCCTCTAAAACAAAATTCAAGTCCCTGAGAGGAACCAGACTATGGACCAGAGGTTTCAAGTAGAGGATCCCCTTAAGGAAGGTTTTAGAGACCTCCAACTGAGCGAGGTTTTTGCTGTCCACCGGAAGGTGATAGGCCGAAATCGCGGAAAGATGGACCTTCAGGGAGGAATAGCTGAGGCCCAAATCATATAAATGCAAGAAGTACTCTAAGACCTGGGATGCCAGGCAAGAGAAGGAGTACAAACCCCTGGCAGTCACCATATAGTAAACCTCTTCCACTTCATCGCATATGTCATTCTGGTGGATGGCTTTCTGGCCTCCACCAAAACTTGGGCTACATGGGAGGAGACCCCAAAGCACGAGACAGCTACGTCCAGAGGTGCCACATGTGCAGGTAGAGAGATTTGAGGTCCGGGTGCACCAGGTTGCCCTGTTTCTGTGTCAGAAGGTCATGGAGGAGAGGCAGAGGTACTGGAGTTTCCAATGTTAGCTGCTGTAGCAGGGGGAACCAGATCTGCAGAGGCCAGAGAGGAGCAATGAGGATCATGTGTGCTCCCTCTGCTTGAAGCTTCAGCAGGTCCTTCTGCGGAATTGGAAAGGGAGGGAAAGCATACAAAAACCTCCCTGTCCAACAAAGAGACAGCATGTCTTGCCAGAAAACACCATGCCCAGGAACGAGTGAGCAAAAATTGGGTAGTTTTGTATTACGGGTAGGGAAAGAGGTCCAGCTCTGGCCGACCCCACTGGTCAAACAGGCTTTCTACCACCTCCTGCTTTAGTTCCCACTCATGAGCCTGCGCGGCGGTGCAGCTGAGACTGTCTGCCAGGACGTTGTGAATGCCCAGGATGTGGACTGCTGTCAAGAAGCGATCGTGTTGGACTGCCGAGTACCACACCGGCATCGCCTCCCTGCAAAGGGGGTATGATTGGGTGCCTCCCTATTTATGTACCAAACCGTGGCCATATTGTCGATCTGGATGAGGAGAATTCCCGAGCATAAGAGGGTCTGAAACAGCTGGAGAACATACAGCACAGCTCTCATCTCCAGGACGTTTATATGCAAATGCATTTCCTGCAGTGACCACTTCCCGTGGGTTCAGTGGTCTCCAAGGAGAGCTCCCCAACCCGGACCCAAGGTGTCCATTGCGAGGGTCATGGAGGGGGAAGGGGGTGAAAAGGGGCCCCCTAAGGAGAGGTTGGATAACTCCTGCCACCAAAGAAGATCCCTCTTCATGCCGCTGGAGACCATGACCCTCTGGTCCAGGTCGTCATCCAAGTACTGATCCCACTGGACCCGGAGTGTCCACTGGGTCACCCTCATGTGCAGTCTGGCCAATGGTACAGTGGGAATGGCTGCCGCCATTAATCCCAACAGCCAGAGAACAGAGCGGACTGTGGTCCGAGAGTTGGCTACAGCGAAGGCTTGCTGTTTCAGGTTATCTGCTCTGTCCAGAGGGAGGAAGGCCCTGCCCTGGATTGCATCCAGCACAGCTCCAATGAACTGGAGGTGCTGAAAGGGTGAAAAAAATGTGACTTAGATACATAGAAATTGTCGGCAGATAAGGGCCTATGGCCCACCCAGTCTGCCCATTTGAGCTAGTAAGTCCAGTTTATGTTTTCCTAGAAGTCTGTTGCCCCTTACCCCTGACCTCCAGAATTCCTTTATGTCTATCCCAAGCATTCTTAAATCCCATGATTGTTTCAGCCCCCACCACTTCCTCTGGCAGGGTGTTCCACTTGTCCACCACCCGTTCTGTGAAGAAATTCTTCCTCACATTTCCTCTGAATCGTCCTCCCTCCAACTTCATCCCATGCCCTCTAGTCCTGGAACATCTTTTTCATTTAAAAATAGTGTATTCCTGCACCATGTTCCTCCCTGTAAGATACTTGCATGTCTCTATCATATCCCCTCTCTCCCTCCTCTCCTCTCCTCCAGGGAGTACATGTTCAGTTCCTTCAACCTGTCCTCATAGGACTTATGATGCAATCCATGCACCATCTTTGTAGCCCTCCTCTGAACCTTTTCTACCCTGTCTATGTCCTTACGTAGGTAAGGTCTCCAGAACTGTACACTGTACTCCAGGTGGGTCCTCACTAGTGTCTTGTATAGTGGAATTATGACCTCCCTTTTCCTGCTGGTGATGCCCCTACCTATGCATCCCAGCATCCTATTTGCTTTACCTGCTGCCTTGTCACACTGTTTCCCTACCTTGAGGTCATCAGAGATGATAACCCCAAGATCCCTTTCCTGCTTGGTGCATGCTATATCCTCACCCCCCAACTGATATATAGTGCCAGGGTTTTTGTGCCCCATATGCATTATCTTGCACTTCTTTGCATTGAATTTCAACTGCCAAACCCCTGACCATTCTTCTAGTTTCTGCAGGTCCCTTCTTATTCTGTCTACACCCTCTGGTGTGTCTACTATGTTACAGTGTTTTGTGTCATCAGTGAACAGTGAAATTCTGCCTTCTAGGTCCTGCACCATGTCACTGATGAAGATGTTGAATAGGACCGGTCCTAGCACTGATCCCTGTGGTACCGCACTGGTCACTCTTCCCTCTGTGGAGTGACAGCCATTTACCACCACCTTCTGTGTCCTACCGCCCAGCCAGTTACCTACCCACCACACTACTGTCCTGCCCACACCCATATTCCCCAGTTTGTGTAATAGTCTTCTATGTGGCACAGTGTCAAAGGCTTTGCTGAAGTCCAGATAGGCCATGTCCACTACCCTCCCCTGATCCACCTCCCTAGTCACCCAGTCAAAAAATTCAACGAGGTTGGTCTGACATGACCTCCCCCTGGTGAAAACATGCTGCCTTGGGTCCTGTAGTCCATTGACAACCAGATATTCCACCAATCTCTCCTTCAGTAGTGCTTCCATGATCTTCCCCACTACCGAAGTAAGGCTGACTGGTCTGTAGTTCCCCGCTTCCTCTTTGTTCCCACTTTTGTATAAGGGGACTACATCTGCTATCCTCCAGTCTTTGGGTACCTCCCCTGTTGCCAGTGATCGGCTAAACAGGATAGCCAGAGGTTCAGCCACCACCTCTCTTAGTTCTTTAAAGACCCTGGGGTGCACCCCATCTGGCCCCATTGCTCCATCAACTCTTGTTACTTCCAGTTCCTTCAGGACCCTTTCTCGCGTAAAGGGACTTGTGTCCATTTCTGCACCATTCTCACCCCTTGTACTCCCTTCAGACCCATTACCCTCCTCTTCCTCAGTAAAGACTGAGCAGAAATACCTGTTCAATATGTCAGCTTTACTGTTGTCATCCTCCACGTGACTTGGGGTAAGTAACCGTGATGCTAAGATGGGAAAATAGGTCCAGGGTGGTGGAGAGAGACTCCTGTAGAATGTCCTGAGATGGGGATGACAAAAGTCAGTCATCCGGGTACAGAAACACATAAATCCCACTGTGGTGTAATGACACTGCTACCACTGCCAGGCACTTGGGGAAGACCCGAGGTGCCGAGGAAAGGCCAAAGAGGAGAGTCTTGAATTGGTAATGGTTCTCCTGTGAAGTGAACCTGAGATAACAGCGGTAGGCCTGTAGGATAGAGATGTGCAGGTAGGTATCCTGCATGTCCAGCGAACAAAGTCACTAATCCTTGTGGAGCAGGGGTAATAGTCCCTGGAGAGTCAGCATCCAAAACCTATTGTATTTGACAAAGAGGTTCAGCAGACTGAACTCCAAGATAGGTCTCAGATCGCCTGTCTCTTTGGGCACCAGGAAGAAGTGGGAGTAATACCCCTTTCCTACCTGTGCAGGAGGAATTGGCTCTATGGTTGACTTTAGCATAACAGTCTGGATTTCCTTGTTTATGACAGTAAGATTACTTGATGGGTAGTGGGACCAGCCCAGAGGGTTTTCCGGAGGTCTGTCTAGGAACTCTATTGAGTGCCCTCTTGCAATTATCTATAAGACCCAAGCATCTGTGGTGATCGCCTCCCACTCTCTGAGATGGAGGGCGAATCTTCCCCCCACCAGCTCCACTGGAAGATCTGGAGGAGGTGGCGGGGACTCCCATGACTCTGAAGGCAGAAGGGATGGCCACTTGATTACCTCCTGCAGCTCTCTGGGATTTAGCTGGGGTTGGGGGTCGGGGCCCCAGACCCCATGGCACAATGCTTACCCTGATGTCTGGCCGAGGTTATTTGGTCCACCTCCTCTGTGGGTGAGGAAAAGATTGCTTGGGTTTAAAACCAGAGCGATACATGGCGCGGACATCCCGAACAGATCTGCTGCTATCTTATAGCTCAGTAATAATGTCTTTTACATCGCCCCCAAACAGGACAGGCCCCCGGAAAGGCACATCCAGAAGGGTGGATTGAATGTCAGGTGCCAGACTCATTATACAGAGCCATGCAAGCCATCTTGGCAAAAGCCTGAGGCAGTGCAGCAGGCTGCCGAGTCCATTGACTCATAGGTGGCTCGTAAGGCATGGTGACAGGAGGACATGGTAAGCCTCACCTTGCGGAAAAGTCTGTTCCTGAGGTCCTGGTCTGGTATCAACTGGAGCTCTGACTCAAGATCGGCCAGGGAGGATTTCTGATAAGAAATCATATGAACCACATAATTGAGTGACCTGAAGGTGCAAGTGAAGGAGACATTAACCTTGCGACCATATTGATCCATCTGCTTGGACTCTTTGTCTGGAGGAAAGGCACTTAGGTTATTGAGGCTTGGCCGATCTGTTATGGGCCTCTGTAATCATTATTGAGTCAGCCTTAGGCTGCGTAGTGAGAACAGCAACCCCTTCTAGGGGATGATACATCCTATTGGCCTTATTAGAGACCACAGGGATGGAAGATGGTTGCTGCCAAATAGTGAACGTCAAGTCCTCATGCAGCCCCTTCCACGGTGGGATGGGCAAGGGGTCTACGTCTGTCATGACCAAATGCTCAGCAAGCCTCCTTCTTTTGGATCCATCTCTTGGGAAGCCCAACCGCATGCCAACTGGATGGTCCAGAGGAGCTCAGCAAATGAAGGGTCCTCCGGGGGAGATTTAGGGGACTCTTTAGACTGGGTCTTGATAGGAGAATGAGAGTCCAAGATGGCAGAAGAATCGGAATCTGCTTCTGAATCTGAGGATGCAGGCCTGCTGGGGGAAGAGGCTTTGTCGGAAACCTCCTCCATGGCCCTGTTGCCAGGGAGGGCCCTGGATGGGTGTCTGGAAGAGTCCCTGTCTGATAACTGGGGGTCGACTGGGGAGAGGCTCCTAGGGACTGCCCTAGGAGTAAGCATGGATACTGTGACTGGCTGCAGATGACCAAGCTCCTGAAGGATTTGGGATCTGTTGTCCTTCCACCGTGGAGGAATTGCCCCCAGAGAGTCAGCCTGCGACCTGTCTGAAGCCTGAGGTCATGGAGGTGGAGGTAGAGCTGGAGGCTGGAAGCCTAGGTACCCCAAAGGGGGGTATGAGTGGTAGCCAATGAGTTGGTACACAAAGAGGTAACCTTGGGAGTTGTACCCCTGATACATGTGACCCAGCACTGGGTACCCTGACACATAAGCAGGCCCGTTAACTAATACCCTGGTGCCGGGTGATACGGATACTTGAGAAAAGGGTAGCTGGTGGCCGTGCTCAGGGGACCAGTAGGTGGAGAAGCAGATGACCCTGAGGGAGGTGGGGCTGAGGGAGCACTAGGTGCAGATGGGTCTGTCAGTGGGCCGTGAAGATCAGGGGTCCCAGCTGGGACCTGAGATGGGCCTGCTGAAGACTGAAGCATCAGAGTAAGAGGACTAGGTAGGGCACCCAAAGAGCTGTCAGATGGCAGGGGGGATGACCAGTACACCAGCCATCACCAGGTCGGAAGGGACGTCGACCAGTGAGGAGCTCCTCGGAGTGGGGTCCCGAATGGGATTCGACACTAGGAGATCAGGCGACAGGGGCACTAAGGAGCCTGATGCCTGGTCCAAAGTGTATGAGGGGGATCTAGGTGAGGTGACCCCCATCAACAGGCCCACTGGAACAGCGGGGGACCTGGCAGTAAAAAGACCCAATAATAGGAAAGCTACCCCTAGAGTGACAGCACTCGCTCTCGGTAAGAATCAAGTGAGAGCAAGGGGTCGGGTGGGTCAGAGGAAGAGAAGAGTCCCGGGAGGGAGAACCCTTGAGGGAAGAGTGTGGGTCTGGCAGGTGGCTCTGCCCACCATGGGGAAGGTCAAAAGTGTCCAACGGGAGAGCCTCGGGAGAGCCTCGGCAGAGCAGTCATCGGACGAGCCGGCGACCAACTGATCAGCCGTGACCGAGCGGACGTTGGAAGGACCAATGTCCAACTTATCAACTGGGATCGGGCAGACGATAGAAGAACTAGAATCTGGCTTATCGACAGACTGAGCGCTCTTTGGTGGAACCGGAAGGTGACTTACCAGCCAGAGAGCTGACCATAGGCCCAGAGGAAGAACCCTCCTGCGAGGAGCACCCCTTCCGCCCTCTGACCATGGTGGGAAGGGGAGCCAGTGACTGATCTGCCAGGAGACCGGGCAGGAGGGGTACTTACCAAAGTAGAAGCCCCACCAGAGGCTGCATCATCAGCTTTTTTATTGAAATTTGTTGACCTGGTAAGCCCACTGGTCCTAGAAGTCCCTTTTTCAGGGGCAATTGGGGGGGGGATGCAGATGGTAAGCAACAGAAATTGAAACAGATTAAGCTGTTGGTGGTATTTTTAGTGAATGGGAGAAATTTGGCCAGGAGACCGGGGAAATTCCCCTCTTCTTTTTTGATAAGTGCCATGGGATCTTTAGCATCCACCCGAACTACCATCAATCCTAGCAGATGGAACCTCGGTTTAACATCTCATCCAAAAGACAGCACCTCAGAAGTGCAGCACTCCACCCCCCATGCTGCACTACAGTGTCAGTATTGGGATATTAACCCAAGTGCCAGATGTGGGAACTGAACCCACAGCCTTCTGATCTCCCAGCCTCAGAGGTGAGTGTGCTACCTACTGAACCACTGACACTGTTGATGCCTGGTGATGATGGACAGAAGGGGACTGGTCCCGTTGCTTCTCCTTCTTCTTCTTGCACTCAGCGGTGGGGGAGGAGGAGGAATGTTCCCACAGCTCCTGTAGCTCTTTTCCATCGAAGCCAGGTGCTTTTTAAGCAGGTGATTTCAAGGGCTTTCTGGCATCTAACTCGTGTGGCCCTGTTGAAGAACTGACAGGTCTCACAGTCTTTGACCTGATGCTTGGGGCCTAGGCAGAGGACATAGCGGGAGTGTTCATCCCCGTGTGGGAGCTGGGCACCGCACTTGTCGCACTTCTTCTTCAGATGACGCGATGGAGAAGACATGCAATAAAAGGAATAATAACACAGAAAATAAGAAAAAAGTGAAAATACGCAGCCAAAATGGCGGTTGACTGGTAGCAGAGTTCACCGCGATGTCTGACTTGTACAGGTCGATGGCAGGAAAGAACTGGAGGGCAGGTGTGGGGACCACCCCCTATATAGTGTCACGCTGATGTCCTGTCATATGACACTGGGGGTGGTCCCCGCTATGGATTGCTAGTTAGAAGTTTGCCATGTGGTCCTGACGCAAGGGGACACAGTCCTATATGTAATGACCTACTGCAGGAACCCTCTCGAAGTCAGATCTATGTTTTCCTAGCTTTCCATCTCTTTCTTAAAGGATCTCCATGTTATTTGTGTTGTGAAAATTGTGGAATTTTGTGATCATTTTGCGGAAGCCTTATCCATAAATTTTGCTCAATATACCTGGATGTGCTATGGAGAAGAAAGGAAAAGTCTGGATACCGTGGTAATAACACTGGATTCACAGATGATTCTATTGTAAAAGTAATAGGAGAGTAGGAGGGGCATTGCAGGACCATAATGCTAGAGCAGATACAGTGATTTGCGTGCTTGCTGTACAGCTCAAATGAGTGTGATCTATAGCTAGGCACTGCAGCTACAGTTGGGATCTGACTGTTTTCTGCATTGTGATATAGAGTCCAAGTTCTACGGACATTTGGAAGTCATTTGCTGAATTATCTTCTCCATGGTCCTCATGGTCTTGGAGCCTATGAGGAATGACAGTGACCGAGATTAAACAAGCTATCCTTGTATTTCACTAAAATTCTGTTGAAAGGAGGAGGATTGCCAGCCCAATGGTGTGGAGGGCTGACTGACTGGTGCCTTACCTCCTGCCACACCAGTGACCTGGGTTCAGGAATAGACACGAGTCACTCAGGGTTGGTCAGGGAAGGGAGGATTGTGCATCCGAGGGACAGTTCTCCTCCCTCTGGGAGGGGGATTAGGGGATTACTGTGACCCACTGCAACACTGCCATGTGGAGATGTCAGAGTGGCAGTAAAGATCTGGGTGCATCAGGAAGTAGGGCCATAACTAGATGTGTTAGGAAGTCTCCACGGAGGCAGAGCTCACCTGCCCATGCATTGCACAGTCTGGGCCCCAGGAGAAATCTACAAACCAAGGTGGAAAAACCTTGGCCGGAGGATGAAGTCTGGTCCTTCACAGGCCCCACACCAGTGACCAGGCACCTTGGCACAGTCCAGAAGTTGGACGTCAGTAGGAAAGTAAGACCCAGAGAAGCCGGGTGACGGGCTGGGGGCACCAGATGAAGGGGGAGTGCCAAGGGTGACTGGGGGCATAAACTGTATATAGAAAAGAGGGAGGGTCTTCTTTTTCTGTCCAGCTAGAGGGCATTCTGGGGCAAGAAATATTCGAATGCTCAGAATGGGCTGTAGTTCTGCTAAGTGCAATGGGGTACTGGTCATGTCAAGGGAAAGGGCTAGTCAAGGGGATTTAACTTAAAGGATAGAGGCATAGACCTGCTCACATCGAAACATGGAATTTGACAGCAGAAAAGGACCACTTGTCCCATCCAGTCTGCC
The DNA here is from genome assembly GCA_016271365.2 of Neoceratodus forsteri. NCBI lineage: Eukaryota > Metazoa > Chordata > Ceratodontiformes > Ceratodontidae > Neoceratodus > Neoceratodus forsteri. Next base: position 119,365,866 of record JADMNL010000024.1, on the reverse strand, counting down.
CATTTCTGTCTACCTACACTGTTACTGCAAACCGTGCCTGATCTACAGTTCTTTCTCCCTCCCCCCTCCTTTCCACTATGATTCCCTTGTGCTTCTTCCATGCATTCTTGAACCCCACCATTGTTTTTGCCCTCACCATCTATGGTGTCTACTTTGTGAAGCCCCTTATTAGAGGGGTGTGCTTTGACCTCCTTGGGCACCATGGCTTTGGCATTTGTCATTCTCAGTCAAAATGACAATGGCATTGGCTATTGGCTGAGTGAAATATATTGAAAAACTATCTGCTCCAACATGCATAAAACCACCTGCTCCATGGCTTGGCACAAGTTCAAGTGGAAATGTCTAGTTAGATACTTCCTTACTAAAGTGCAGCAGGTCCGTAGGGACACTGCCCCCACACCACTGCATTGGAGGTAATGCAGTGTAAGTAGAGCCACACATTTTCAAATGATTTAGTCCTGCCCTAGACTCCAAACAGGGTCGCAACAAATAGCAGATTCACATATTCTATGAGATGAATAAGGATCCAAATATTGTGCCTTAACTCAACTGGGAGTGGAAGAGGAATCATGTTGGGGAGGGGAAGGAAGGGGGCAGGTGTGTTTGTGCAGGATTTTAAGTTTGTTCGATATTCTCTGATGTCCTGTACCTGCCATGTTTTAATTTAACAGTCTGTAACTACAAAGTTCTTACTGCTATGTCTTTTGTGATAACACAAATAAAAGGTGAGCAACGGGGACAGGTCATAACAGTAGGCACCAGGACTTGAGTAAAAATCAAGTTATATTCAATTTATCTTCTCTTCATACTAAAGGTGTTTTGTCATACCGTGCAAAAAAAGTGCCATCGTGCATACAATCAGTCCTGACAGTACTTGTATCCCAATGGTACAGATGGTAAAATTCATCACGATAAAACATACAAACTAATGCACAGACCTTCCCAAACACCACTGACTAGCCAGCTACCTCTAAACCCCAGCACTTTGGCTCTTGCCTTCCTCAGGGAGCGTGGTCTGCTCCAACCACATTATCTTTTCATATGCTAAAGTGCACGCGATAAATAAATACACAATCAAATAATTAGCCCTGTTCAGTCTCAACATAGCATCACCCAATTCAAAGATGAATTAACATGTTAAGAAATGAAATAGTTGACAGGGGAATGAGCTTCAAAACATATGAGATACAGAATCAGCAAGAAGAAGGCAGCTCGATGAAACACAAGAAGCCAGAGCCACTGCGTAATAACAAATGACATGATTGGGACGGACCCAGTACAAGTGTAAATATGAGGGACAATATAGAGGATAGTAATCAAGCCACTTTCAGACTGTTTTAGTACAGAGCGGGGGGGGGGGATGCTCCTCCTCCAAATCAACAAGCTCTGCAGGAGCAACAACCAATGAGGTCATTAATAGAGCAACAGAGCAAGATCGAGACTGTTACACAGATCCCCAACAAGATGCACCAAAAACACTGCAGCACCAGCTGCCTACCCCAACTTACCGGAAATCCCGATGGTTCAGAAACCCCTGAGGAGGAGTTCACAGTTTGTGCACTTCCAGGCAGAAACAGAAAGATGAGGAGAGGGACCCGGGGAAAGGTGCAGAGGAAGGGGATGGCCCCCAGGAGGATGCTGGAGCCAGGGGATAAACCTGCGTCATCCGAGGGCAATCTACTGGAATCAGTAGATACGTTGGTTGTTAATTTATCAAACCATCACAAGGTTTTAAATAATTGATTAGCAGTTTTTTTCTTGGGACAATACTAACTGTAGAGAAAGCATTTATATAGGTTTTCTAGAAGTGTTATGTTTGTTAAACACAGTGAGGTAAGTGCTGTGCATGTTCACAATGTTTTAACACTTTTATGAGCAAAACGCTAATCAATTTTTAGAGTTAAATAAAACCCTGCATCAGCTTACTGAAACAAAAGAAAAAAAGTTTAAAAAAAGGCCTAAACTATGCCCCAACCACCAGCATGAAAGAATTCGATATTATGCTTGATTTGCATAAGTTCACTTGCAAGCTTGACTTAAAGGTATCATTTGGTAAAGATCCTGCCTAGATTACAGATCCCCCTCAAATACAAACAAATGAAGAAAGAGGAGATTTCTCTTTAAAAAAGCCTTCTACTTATATCCCTCCATCCTACCCTGTAGTCATCGCTTTCTTAAAGGCTTATGAGAGAGACATTACTGGTTTTGTGGCTAAGAATGAAAGACCCAGATTCAATAACTGTACATATGAAAAGCGAGATGTTTTAAATGACTTAGCGCTGAACAACAAAATAGAAATTAAGAGAGCTGACAAAGGGGGCACTATTGTTGTTCTAGATAAAGTTAAGTATGAACATGAAATGATGACACAGCTATCTAACACAGAATTTTACAATAAAGTGCCCAAAGATCTCACTCTGATGTTTAAAAAGGAAATTGACATGTATTTACATGAAGCATGGATAAACGGAATCATAAAAAAATAGATATACGATTTTATGACAATTGAACACCCTGTAAGGCCCACTCTATATGGTCTACCAAAAATACATAAAACACTGGTAGACCCCCCGGCTCACGTGATTGTGGCGAGCATTGGTTCAGTTACTGAACCTTTGGCTCAACTGGTAGACCAGTGCATTAAACCTTTGGTCCACTTATTGATGGTTAATGTTAAAGACACTACACATATGTTGCAGACCTTAGAGAATTTGTAGATTGACAGAAGACATCCTGGTGACCCTGGATATACATTCGTTGTATACTAATATTCCTCACCAGGGTGGTCTTGAAGCGCTCAGGGCCACACTGTATGAACAAACAGGATATACTAGTGCATTTTTTGAATGTTTGTTGGATCTGAGGAAAGTTTTGACTTGCAACTGTTTTGTTTTTAACAACCAGTTTTACCTTCAGGTAAAAGGCACGGCGATGGGGGCCTCCTTCGCACCATACGATGCTAATATTTATTTAGTACATTGGGAAAGGTTATATATGATGTCTGATAGGAATCCCTATAGGCAAGTTCTACATGTGTATAAATGATGTATTGATGACATCATATTGGTGTGGAGGGGGCCCCCCCATCAGCCCTAACTGCATTGGTGCCTTATTTGGAATCTACAAATGGTAACTTAAAATTTGCAAAGAATGAAAATGCACGTTATTGAATTTCTGGACTTACTGATTGCCAAAAATGATGTAGGAGGTGTACATACTAATTTGTACAGAAAGCCTACTTCTAAGAATGCATTACTGGTCTTAGATAGTTGCCATCCTAGGCATATTATCGAAAACATACCAAAAGGCCAGTTTCTGAGCCTCAAAAGGAACACTAGCTCTAATACTGAATACCATATGAGTGCTCAGGAGATGTCTGTAAAACTTTATGAGAGAGACTGTAATAAAGGAGTAGTTGAGACAGCCAAGAACTTAGTAGATACAGTGAATAGAACTGCTTTGTTGACAAAAACTACCAAAATAAATACCCAGAGTTGTTTAAATTTTGTCACAGAATTTGCGTCACAGACTTAGAAAGTGAGGGAGATACTGCTGAAGCATTGGAGTTTGCTCTCCTTGGAACCGAAGTTGAAAAATGATGTTCAAAATCCACCCTGTATGATATACAAGAGAGGGAAGAATGTGGCAGATTATGTCACAAGAAGTTTATATACTACACCTTCTGAAAGACCATGTCCAAGCTTGCCAGGTGGAACTTTTCAATGTGGACATTGTTCTTTTTGTACATATGTACAATCAGGTACTCTTTCTAAACATCCAGTTACAGGTAAAGAGTTTGAGAATAGACATTTCATTAATTGTTCTACCCAAAATGTCATTTATGTGGCGAGTTGCGACTGTCAGTACTTTTATGTGGGAAAGCCAAAAATACTTTTAAAAAATCACATATCTGACGGACTCGGGTTGCCGGGGGTTGGCAGGGGATGGGGATGTAGCATCTGTAGACATCTCTCCTCTCCGGGGGTTGAGAGGATGTCTGGCATCCTGGCGGCCCCCAATGGAGATTGTAGGCATTACAAGATGGCCGACTAACGTGAGGGGCAAGTGCGGCAAATGTTGGCAGGGTCACCGAGCACCATGACGTCATTGCATGCCACACTTAAAGGAGGGTACAGCACTTTCGGGGACAAAGGCGGAAAAACTCTCTGCAGGCTTGCAGAGATGGGGCTCCAGTGGCAAGGCCCACATCCCAATGCCAGCTCAGTGCACCAGAGATCTCCCCAGGCGCCAACCCGATGTCCAGGTAGGGCCCTGAGTCTGCAAAGTCACTGTGGATGGGCGAGCCCAGCCCCGGGGGTAACATGGTTGCCGGGGGACTGACCTGCCTGGGTAGGGGTGGGGAGAATACCGATAGTGAGGGTTCAGGCTGGGAGTGAGAAGTATTAGCCAAGTATGCTCCTCGGAAGGATGCCCAGGACCACAGCGTGAGAAATAGAAATGTAAAAAAAAAAAAAAATCACATATCTGAACACTTGCGCAGTATCAATAGTAATGACAAAACAATTGCTCTGGCAGTCCTCATCATGCAGAAGAGATCAGGACATAAGTTTACATCTCAGGGCTTGGAAAAGGTCTCATTGAGCATTCGTGGGGGGGGGGTAACCTAGACAATAAATTGTTACAGATGGAGAGCAAGTGGCAATATACACTTAAGGCACATGCACAGATGGGACTAAATACAATGTCTAGTTTAGCTCCCTTTCTGAAACAAAAATGATATTTAATATACGAGTCTGCATTGAATGTAATAGCCTCCAGACATTCCATTATTTGTTTTTTATTCCCACAAATATTTAATGGATATTCAATGTTTCTTCTTTCCTATAAAAACATATCTATTGTAGATAGCTATTTATGTATAGGATAGGAATTTTTTGCACTGTCTATGTGGTGATTTATTTATTGTGGTTTTGCACAAATACTTGTTTGAGTGTGTGGAAACTAGTTTCAGTACATATTGGCCCAGATTTTCAAAAGGGTTGCGCATGGCGCATCTAATCACCCAGCACGATATTTAAATAGAATTGTGCTGGCACAAATCGATGCCAAACACATCAGTAATGTATGCGGCGCGAGTAGAGAGGCGTGCCCATGCATACTCTGCACATCCCGATATTCAGCCCAGGATGTGCTGAGTCCATGCATACACAACTCCACTGCGCGCACATGATCAAAAAAAAAAAAAAAAGAACAGCACAGCTGGCCACCCACAGGTGAGCTGCCGTGCAGGGCACAACTACGGCAGCTGCCACCTTCCAGAGCTCTGGCTGCACCTGGCGGCACCCCCCATGCCCAGTCGCGGGCATGCACACAAATATGACCCTCCAAAATCCCTGGTGGTCCAGTGGACCGCTGTCAGCCCAATCACAGGCATCTGTATAATAAAACTACGTCCAATATTCCTGGTGGTCCAGTGGACCGCTGTTAGCCCAGTTGCGGGCATTTGTAAAATAAAACAGCATCCTATATCCCTGGTGGTCCACTGGACCGCTGTCAGCCTGATTGCAGGCATTTATAAAATAAAATTGCATCCTATATCCCTGGTGGTCCAGTGGACCGTTGTCAGCCCGATCGTGGGCTTAAGTATGAATAAAATAAAGTCCAATATCCCTGGTGGTCCAGTGGACTGCTCACAGCCGATTGTGGGCATTTATATATAAAACTCGTCCAATATCCCTGGTGGTCCAGCAGACCCCCTCCCACCCGCCCACTGAGCCCGCCACCCTGCTCCTCCCGGTCAGCGGTAGGTGGACTTCCACCCACCTGCCACCCATGCCCAACTGACACCATAGGTAGGACTGTCAGCCCATTGGTCTGGTCGTGAGCCAATGGGCTTGCAGCCTACTGTATTCATATTCCAGATATGTGAATGGATCCATTCACATATTTGGAATATGTAGTACAATAGGGGCTGCACGCCCATTGGTTCAAGCTGTGGACCAATTGGCATACAGCCCTACTTACAGTGTCAGTCGGTGGGCGGTGGGGCGGCAGGTGGGTGGGGTGCTGCCGCCCACCGCTGACTGGGGGTGGAGCAGGGCAGTGGGGCTCAGTGGGCAGGTGGGGAGGGGGGTCCACTGGACTACCAGGAATATTGGACATAGTTTTATTGTACAAATGCCCACAATCGGGCTGTGAGCAGTCCACTGGACCACCAGGGATATTGGACTTTATTATAGTCATACTTAAGCCCGCGATCAGGCTGCAAGCGGTCCACTGGACCACCAGGGATATTGGACTTTATTCATACTTAAGACCACGATCGGGCTGACAGCGGTCCACTGGACCACCAGGGATATAGGACACGATTGTATTTTACAAATGCCTGCGATCAGGTTGTGGGACACACTGCCGTGCTGTGCAGGGGGGGCGTTGGTCCCTGATGGCTGCTGCCTGGCAGGGTGCCAGGCACAAGTCACCAGGGCTCAGTGCACCTGTATGCAAATGGTCCATAATGACATGCAAATGGCCCCATTTGCGCCTTGCATACATTATAGCCCCATTTGCATGTGCACTTTTGAATATCGCGGTTGCTGCGCATAACGCAACGGAACTTGTGATAGCGCATCCCCCTGCTCCACTCTGGCCACATGCTCTGGCACAGTGCCACTGTGCCATGCACACTATGGGTGGCCAGGGTGCGATATTCAACGATGCTGTGCCATGGCGCAGCTCCGTTGAATATCGCCCAGTCAATGCCCCAGAGCAGCCAAGTTGCACTGTGCCCAGGTTTGCACCACAGTCTGGTGCAGTTTGAATATCTGGGCCATTATGTATATAGAAAACTCTACTGTCTCTTTAAGATGTTCACTTAAATAGGGGCTAGTTTCCTTGTATGAGCTTACACCTTGAGAAAGCATCAGTGTGATGTGAAAACATTTTGCGTTGTGAAGGGGTGCTACTGCTTGTTTTTAAAGATGAAATAAATTACTTTATAATCGAAGATCAAGAAGTGTGATCCATTTCAAACATTGTTAGCCTTAGTAGACATACAAAATCATTCATTCAAATTGTTGTCGTTATATATGGATTTATGGGATATCAACCCTGGAAGCCACCCAATCAGGGGAAAAGGAGACCAGATGGTACTGCTGCAGCATAACTGAAGTGAAGGAAAACAGTGAGATTGAGACTATCCTAGATGGCAGCAAATGTCTCGAAGGGCAAGAGTGCAATTGAATGGCAGTACATTTGTGCAAGGGACTGTAGTTTTAATTTTATTTGTCTTGCAGTGTTTGGATGTCATGAATAATGTTCTATTTAAGATACCGAAGTTGGTGAAATTATTCAGAGGAAAAAAACAAAGGTAAAAAGCAATATTGAGCTGCACTATAAGCACCCTGGCTTCTGAGACTTAAACTGAACATGAGTTTGGTGTATTGAATAGTTTAAGATCCCGAATCATTTTTATCTGAAGTTCCCACTTTGGAATTATTAGAATGATTTACCCAATAATTATAAATAGATCTGAATGAATGATTCTGTATCTCATACATTTTGAAGCTCATTCCCCTGACAACTATTTAATTTGTTTACATGTTAATTCATCTCTGAATTGGGTGATGCTATGTTGAGACTGAATAGGGCTTATTATTTAATTGTGTTTTTATTTATCACGTGCACTTCAGAGTATAAAAAGATTATGTGGTTGAAGCAGATCACACCCCCTGAGGAAGACAACAGCCGAAGCGCTGGGGTTTAGAGGTTGCTGGCTAGTCAATGGTGTTTGGGGAGGGGCATTGCTTTATATGTTTTACTGTGATGCATTTTACCATCTGTAGCATTAGGATGTAAGTACTGTCAGTACTGATTGTATGCACAATGGCACTTTTTTTGCATGGTAGGGCAAGACACCTTTTGTATGACATGAAGATAAATTGAATATAACTCGATTTTTACTTGAGTCCTGGCGCTTACTGTTATGACCTGTCCCCATTGCCCACCTTTTATTTGTGTTATCATAAAGAATATTGTATTGTTCGAGTCCTGACCCAGTCTCGTTAAGGTTGAGCACCCTCTCATTTTAAACAGAGCACAGGTTGTTTTCATTCAAAGGACAGAAGTTTTTACTGCTGAGTTCCACTATTGTTTTTTGTTGTCCTTGTTTGTCAGAATTTTGTAGAAAATATAACAAACTTTCATAATTAAAAAAAGAAATATGTTGGTTTAGACTTGGGAGTCACATATTTTCTGTCCACCTGCTTGGGGACAGTGTTTACAGAAGCAGGCCTTCTCCGAGCCAACTCTGAGGAGAATCATTAATGCTGACTGGATGGGAGGAATGAGAAATACCAGTATATTGTGAACATTTAGGAATTCTAGCTGGAGTTGCCTAGCCTGGTCTACAGCTGCTGTCTCAAAACATAAGATGCAGTGAATGTTTTTGAGCAGAACTTGAAGGGATGGATCCTCCTGAGACACTAAAACTGGAACCAGGTCAGGGTTCTCAGTGCCACAGGCATAGCCGGTTTTAGGCACCAGCGAACCCTGCGGTTGCTGGGAGCCCCTGCTCATGGGGGGCCCCCAAGCAGAGAAGTTTATCTTATTCATTTTTAAACATTTTTTTATCTTAATATATTTTTAAGACATCAGTGAAGGACTATGCAGATCCCTCTGGTTATGTCATGAAATACCTCAACAAGCTATGATCCAGTCAATATGAGGCAGATAGGCAGCAATGGATGGGATGGGAAGAACAGCCCCAAGAAATGACACTGCTGTGTCCTCCTATAATTTTTTTTAAAATACTACTGGTTATACTAAAGCTATACATAGAAACAAATAAATATAAAATTTACCGGTAGATAACTACTGCTTGGCCCTCCTAATCTGCCCATTTTTCCCTGCCTATAGGATCACTACAGATAAAATCTTGCACCTATGGGCTACAATAATATGCATGGGCTAAAGGTGGGCCAAGTAGAGAGGCCCCATAACTTCACTAATTCTGCTGGGGGCCCCCCAAACCCTAAAGCCGGCCCTGGGCCCACAGGCATCATCATTTCTGTCCATTAGAATGAGGTCTGGATTCGACTTGTCTCCTACTTGAGAAGGGCAGAAGAAAAAATTACTCACCATGGTAATGTTGTTTCTTCTAAAGGAGTCTTGCTGTATTCTAACTATATGCAGTTAGCTCCAGCACTTGAACTGCTCCAGAGAGTAAAGGGTTAGCTCTATGCCCAGGCATAGAATGTTGAGCTCAAGCGTGGTTTTCAAACCTCTGTCCTTGGTACTCCTCAGTGTAACTGTCAGATTCTTACAAGCACTATGCTAACAATATAGAAATTGTTTTTAATTTTTTTTTGCCAAAGGGCAATAAACATATTTTTTAGGGTCAAATAGACTCAAGTAGAGAACCCCAAAAAGAATCCAAGTAGGTAGTGAAACAAAAACAATATCTTCTTGAATAATAACCATAAAGACCTCAAGCTAAAGAAGAGGTAACCAAGGTACACCTCTGGGGTGCAGCACTGTGTCTGCCAGACCACATCCCAAAACAATTAGGTTCCAGGAGGGGAGGCAGGGAAGGATGTCAGAATACAAGACTCCACTAGAAGAAACAACATTACTATGGTGAGTATTTTTTTCTTCAAACAACATGAAGTCTTGTTGTATTCTGACTATATGCAGACTACCAAGCAGTACCCCCTTGGAGGAGGGAGTTACAGAACCTATTTTGGGAACAAGCTCTGCAGCATTGCTGTGCCAAACCTAGCATCACTCTTGACTGGATGTCAAGAGAGTAATGCTTGGTAAATGTGTGAAGAGTTTTCCAGGTGGCTGCTTTACAGATTTCCACTAAGGGTATGTCTCTAGCTGCTGCTACCGAAGCAACTGTACCCCTGGTGGAGTGAGCCCTCAGGCCTGAGGGTGTCTCTTTCCCAAATCTGAATAGCAGAACTGGATACAGGAGACAATCCTCCTCGCAACAGTTCTCTTAGTAGCAGATTTACCTTTTCCCACTTCTCCATAAGTGAGAAACAGCTGTGAACAGTCATTTATATGGGCCTTAGTGTGTTCTATATAATAACTAAGGGCCTTCTTTTCATCGAGACTGTGTAGTCTTCTCTCCCCAGAAGAAGAATGGTCAATGAAAAATACAGGCAATGACATAGACTGATTCAAATGAAAGTCTGATACCACCTTGGTAAGGAACTTGCTGTTGGTTCGAGGGAACACCTTATCCCTGTGAAATGAAATGAAATCAGGTTTCACTGATAAGGCCTGTAATTCACTGATTCTGCTGGCAGAAGTAATGGCTACCAGGAAAACAGTTTTCCAAGTCAAGTACTTCAGCTCAGCTGAAGATAATGGTTCAAAAGGGGCTGCATAAGCTGTGCAATACAGACATTCAGGTCTCAAACAGGAGTAGGCTCCCTAAAAGGAGGACTAATGTGAACCAGACCTTTGTAGAATTTCTTGAAAACTGGATGCAGTACTGCGTGCAGTACTGGAGGCCGCACCTTCACAAGGACATTAACCAAACTGAGGCAGTCCAGAGGACGGCAACCAAAATGATGCAGGGACTGCATCAGAACACATATGAGGACAGATTAATGGAGCTCAATATGTATACCCAGGAGCAAAGGAGGGAGAGAGGTGATATGATCGAAACATTCAAACACCTTAAGGGCATTAACAAGGTGAAAGAGACTAACATGTTTCAATATAAGAAAATAGCAGGACAAGAGGACACAGCATGAGATTATAGGAGGGCGATTAAGGGGTAATGTGAGGAAGTTCTTTTTCAGAGAAAGGATGGTGGATGCATGGAACGGCCTAACTCAGGAAGTAGTGGATACGAATACAGTGCAGGGCTTCAAACAGGCATGGGATAGGCATAAGGGAGCAATACAGATGAGTATGAATAGATAGGCTATTGACAGAGCAAAGGCCGATGGCACATCTATAAGATAGAAAAAGAAATGGGCAGACTGGATGGGTCTTGCGGTCCTTATCTGCTGTCAGCTTCTATGTTTTTATGTAGACTACAGACTGTAAGTAGAAAAAAAAGTAAAGAAAATCAACAAAAAAAATCTACTGGGGAGACAGAGTGGTGGGTGGGTGTGTGTGTGTGTGTGTGTGTGTGTGTGTGTGTGTGTGTGTGTGTGTGTCTGTTACACAAGCACACTGAAAGTCTCATGGCTGAATGACCAGAGGGTGACCTTGGCAGGTGCTTTTTCTTCTCCTTGCACTTTTTCTAAGAAGTCGAGGCTGAATGGTGCACAGACCCTGACAGAGAGTGCATGCTGAATCCAGACCATTTCTTTTTGTGACTGTGTGAGGACTGTCCTTCCCCCAGGAGCTGATTCCCCGGGTGCTGGACTGCCCATCATCAGAGCACTTGCCCTGACAGGAGCCTGACCAGACATAACCCCATTGCCAGAGCAACAAGCCTATTCAGGCTTCCTACTTTCTATGGCATCGACTATTTTCAGGAGGTAGAGCTGTGAGGAAACGTGCTTCATTTTTGTGTATATATTATCTAAACTGACACAAAAATAAATGTGAATGTATTTTATAACAAAACTGATTAACTGAAGGCTGCTGTTGTATAGATGGTGAAGTTCTGGCACAAATGAGGACAGCGGAGGAGACCCTGCACACTTGACAGTGAGGAAAAGAAAGGCACTGAGGAGGTTGGGGGCTGGTGCCACTGTACAGCAGCAGGCACATGCCAGCCTGTGCGCATGGCAGCTACTCGTGCCACCAGCCCCCACCAGAAATGTTCTGGCTCCCATGGGGTCCTATCGCCTGCAGCTCAGACTCTTTAACGGGAATGTATGGAGAAGATTGATTTGTGTACAATTATAGCCTTGCTGTGTACATACATTTTTCTACATACCACAAGGAAAAATCAAAACCTAGGTTGGGCCAGTCTTTGTAAGGTGCTACTCAATATATTTAGTTGTGGATTTGCAAGTGCAGTGAGTCCCAGATTTCCTGGGGAAGCCAACATAAAACAAACACAAATAAAAAAGAATTTGTTATATGCTAAATAGTGATATTATGTAATTTTCAAAAGGCGTTGCCAGACTCTCTCTCTGATTAAATTACTAGAATGTGGGTTCATCATCAATAAATTGTTCACTGCACACGAGTTTACATGTATTATAACATGGGCCATGAAAATCCCATAGCCTCATGATCAAAACACATTGCATGACTGTTGATTGTTTTCAAGCAACCACACATCTCACCTGAACTATGTATTTTAAAAGATTATGAGTCCAGTTGGTGGGTCTCTTATGGATCTAAGAGTGCCGCCTCACATGTTCTTAGGACCGGAAGACTGCGAACCGAAGGTGAGCAGTTCTCTGGTCCTCATGATGCAAGAGGTGACACCCAATAGATCCATAAGAGGTCCTCCAACCAGACCCATAAAATTATTATAGATCGCTAACTTTATTGAATACAAAAAATATATATTTTATTTAAAATGCTGACAGCACGATCAGTCAGTGAGAAGCCCATTACAGTAGGTCATCATGTGAGGTACTTTTACAGTACTAGAGTACCTCATATGCAACTACAGAAAGTGCTGTGATTGGTTGGGGACACTCTCGTGATCCATAATTTTAGTAAAAGCCCATTTTATAAGTGAGATGACACTCCATTGTGTGCAGTCATATGGGAATAATGCACTTCTTGGGTGGTTATGGCACTTAGTTATGCCTTGTGCCTAAAAACTACCCAAGGCAGACATTATTCCCTTTTAATGGGACATGTCATGTGTTTTCCCTTATGTATTCTGTAGCTCTACCTAATGAAAACACATTTTTATTTGAATTCATTTAATTTAATCTCGCCACTGTCCATATACTTATAGCTATAGTTATAGATATATATATACACTAATTGGAGTTTGTTGACCACGTGAGCCCACTGAGACTACAAGCCCATTTTAAGGGGCACATCCCAAATCCTGTTCCACACCAGAACTCATATGCTGCACTGGCAAATGGGGACAACCAAACAGATGTACCCAGAAAAGTGGGAGGGATGTGGAGGTCAGCCAAGGAGGTGACCTCAGTGGAGAGAGCAGTGGACTTCAGAGGAGGAGGAAGCTAATCCTGGTAGGGGACTCTATCATATGAGGGATCCAGCTAGGAATGCATGAGGGGGAGGACAGGGAGGTGAGGTGCCTACCAGATGCCATGGCATGGAGGGATGGGAGGAAGATCCTGTGGATCGCCAGGAAGGCAAGATGGGAGGGTGAGCCGGATGTCATTATCCACCTAGGTACTAATAACCTGGCAATGGGGAGCCTAAGGAAGTTCAGGAGAGTTTAGAAAATTGGGAAGGGGTCTCAAGCAAGTAGCTACATCTGTCACCTTCTCGGAAGTACTACATGTGAGAGGCATTGGACAGCATAGGGGCGCATGCACCAGGAATATTAACACATGGTTGAAGAACTGGTGCTGCGAGGAAGGGTTTGGATTCACTGGTGACTGGGGACCCACCAGGAGGGATGGGGGCTTGTTCAAGCCTGATGGCCTGCATCCATCCTGGAGGAGAATCCAAGCACTCAATGATAAATTTAAATGCTACATGGACAAGCATTTAAACTAGCCAAGAGGGGTGGCAGGCCAGCAAGGAGGGTACCTAGTTGCCCACCTCCCACAGCTAGCAGTGGAACCAGTGAACAGGAGGAGGGGATATCTCTACAAATCAGTATGCAAAAGTTAGAGATAGGCAGAAAGGGACCACAATTCAACAGAAGGGCAGATAGCAGGGAGAACCAGGGATAAAGAACAACCAGGGAGGGGGCTGGAATAGAACAGCTAAACAGCCCAGGGAGTTCACATCACGGAAAGCCATGTGTGTCAATGGCGGGAGCCTTAGCAACAAGATGGAGGATCTGGAGGCTGCCATGGTGCAGTCGGACCTGGACATTGTGGCCATCATAGAGAGCTGGTGTAATGATAACCATGACTGGGAGATGGTCATACCCGGCTACAGCTTATTCAGAAGAGACAGGGCAGGCAGGAAGGGAGGAGGAGTGGCACTTTATGTGAAAGATGGCATAAAGGCCACAGAGATCCAGGAGGAACAAAATGGGGAGAGATACTGGGGGTTAAGCTGGAAAGGAAAATGGGGTCAGCCATCTGCACAGGGGTGGTCTACAGACCACCAGCCCAGGAGGAAGAAACAGATAGGGAGCTGATGCTAGCCATCCAAAGGATGGCAGACAAGGGGGAGGTGGAGCTGGTTGGAGATTTCAATATTCCGGATGAAGACTAGAGCATCCCAGCAGCAGCATCAACCAGGAGCAGATTTATCCTGGACTACCTTCAAGGTGCCTTCCTTATCAACTGGTCATGGACCCAACTCGGCAAAAGGCAATACTGGACCTCGTGCTCACAAATGGGGACAGTGCGATAGGGGTAACAGTGGTGGGGGAGGCACCTGGGGAACGGTGACCACCAGTCATTGTGGATTGAAATCACAGAAAGAGCAAAACCAAACCACACAAAAACACATATCCTGGATTTTAGGAGGGCAGACTTTGGGAAAATAGAGACGTGCTTGAAAGAGGCACTAATGGAATTGGGGAGAATCAGGGGTTGAGGAACAGTGGGCAATATTTAAAACAGGGATTACAAGAGCAACAGAGTTATGCATTAAGCAGATTAGCAAGGGGAAAAGGAGGCCATTATGGTTTTCCAAGGAGGTAGCGGACAAAGTGAAAGCCAAAAAGATTGCATTCAGGCAATACAAAAAGAAGCAGGCAGAAGGGGATAGGGAGAAGTACCAGGAGAAGCAAAGGGAGGCAGGGAGGTCAGTAAGGGAAGCCAAAGCTCAGACAGAAGAGCGCATAGCAAAATCAGTGGGTAGAGGGGACAAAACTATTTACAGGTACATAAGTGAAAAAGGAAGGGCAAAGGGAGGGATAGTGAGACTGAAGGGGGAGGATGGGGGCCTTGTGGAGGATGACAACCATAAAGCTGACATACTGAACAGATATTTCTGCTCAGTCTTTACGGAGGAAGAAGAGGGTAATGGACCTGAAGGGAGTATAAGGGGTGGGAATGGCACAGAAATGGACACAAGTCCCTTTACAGGATAGGGTCCTAAAGGAACTGGAAGGAATAAGAGTCGATAAAGCAATGGGACCAGATGGAGTGCACCCCAGGGTCCTAAAGGAACTAAGAGAGGTGGTGACTGAACCTCTGGCAATCCTGTTAAGCCAATCACTGGAAATGGGAGGTACCCAAAGACTAGAGGACAGCAGATGTAGTCCCCCTTATACAAAATTCACTAAAAATACCACCAACAGCTTAATCTGGTTCAAGGTCAGTCGGCATTCATCTGTGTGGAGTGTAATTGGGGAGGAGAAAGGGGCGGCTGCAGAAAGTGGGGTGCTAGCTGCACACTCAAGCAGACATGATAGACTGTGTGGCCTGTTTCTGCTGGCAAGTAGTAAATAAGTAAGTAAAAGCGGGAACAAAAAGGAAGCTGGGAACTACAGACCAGTCAGCCTGACCTCAGTAGTGGGGAAGATCATGGAAGCACTACTGAAAGGGAAATTGGTGGAACATTTGGTTGCCAACAGACTACGGGACCCAAAGTAGCATGGTTTCACAAGGGGGAGGTCATACCAGACCAACCTCACTAAATTTTTTGACTGAGTGACAAGGGAGGTGGAAAAGGGGAGGGCATTGGATGTGGCCTATCTGGACTTCAGCAAGGCCTTTGACACTGTGCCACATAGAAGGCTATAAAACAAACTGTGAAATATGAGAGTGGGGAGGACAGTAGTGTGGTGGTTGGGTGGCAGGATACAGGGGGTGGTAGTAAGTGGCTGTCACTCCACAGAGGGAAGAGTGACCAGTGGGATACCACAAGGATCAGTGCTGGGGCCGGTCCTATTTAACATCTTTATCAGTGACATTGCACAGGATCTAGAAGGCAGAATTTCCCTGTTCGCTGATGACATGAAGTAACAGAGTGGACATGCCAGAGGGTGAGACAGAATGAGGAGGAACCAGTAGAAGCTTGAAGAATGGTCAAGAGTTTGGCAGTTGAAATTGAATGCAAAGAAGTGCAAGACAATGCATATAAGGAGCAAAAACCCTGGAACAAAATATCAGTTTGGGGGGGGGGGGAGCGATATAGCATGCACCAAGCAGGACAGAGACATTTGGGTTATCATCTCTGATGATCTCAATGTAGGGAAACAGTGCGACAAGGTAGCAGGTAAAGCAAATAGGATGCTGGGATGGAGGCAGGTGCATCACCAGCAGGAAAAGGGAGGTCATGATTCCACTATACAAGACACTAGTGAGACCCCACCTGGAGTACGGTGTACATTTCTGGAGACCTTACCTATGTAAGGACATAGACAGGGTAGACAAGGTTCAGAAGAGGGCAACAAAGATGGTACAGGGAATTGCATCACAAGTCCTATGAGGACAGGCTGAAGGACTTGAATATGTACTCCCTGGAGGAGAGGAGAGGAGGGAGAGAGGGGGGATGTGATAGAGGCATACAAGTACCTTACAGGGAGGAACAGGGTGCAGGAATACACTATTTTCCAGCGAAAAAGATGTTTCAGGACTAGAGGGCATGGGATGAAGTTGGAGGAAGGGCGATTCAGAGGAAACATGAGGAAGAATTTCTTCACAGAAAGGGTGGTGGACAAGTGGAACACCCTGCCAAAGGAAGTGGTGGGGCTGAAACAATCACGGGATTTAAGAATGCATGGGATAGACATAAGGGAATTCTGGAGGTCGGGGTAAGGGGCAACAGACTTCTAGAAAAGCGTAAAGAGAACTTACAAGCTCAAATGGGCAGACTGGGTGGGCCATAGGCCCTTATCTGCCGACAGTGTCTATGTGTCTATGTATTGTGAAGCACACATTAAGCATGGGGCTTAATGATTAGCTGCCGCCCCTTTAAGAGCACTTAGAACTGCATGTATCTAATTGTTGCACTGCCTGGCAGTGCCATGTTGGTCTGTCAGTCAGAGTATAGTCAGTGTGGGGCTTGTCCTGATGAAGAGAACACCTACTGAACTGAATAAACCTGCCTTATTCTTTATTTTATGCGTTCGACTAGTTATTTGCACGGTCCAGACAGGGTCCTCACCAGCAGCAACCGAAGGGGCTGGCAGACCACAGAGAAGGTAAGGGGTCTTTTAGTGGTGGACCATACAAGAAAACGCCACACGTGGTGGAGAATGCGGCCCTTCTTCTGTCCAGACCCCCATCTCGCTTGCCTGCATCGCTGGTTACCCCAAGTCATCACCCAAGTATGCTTGAAATTTTTGAATGCTACTTTAAATACAGCCCTGGCTGCACTGGGGGGAAAATGGACTCTATCCTGTTTTGTACAGCAGCCTGTAGCCCTATACTGTAATCAGAAAGTCAACGTTTTCTACACTGCTGGCCAGCAGCACAGGGACAGTACTGTTAAAATTCTTCAATCTATGCCCCACAGAGCTGCAAACTGCAACCCCCAAAAGCAGTATCACCTCATGGCAGGCCTTCCTGCCAAAATGCTCCATTTCGCCCAGCAAACAAATGCTAAAAAAAAAAAAAAACCTTTAAACAGCACCCTCTATGACACTGCCTCTTATAGCAGGGACTGCAGTCACAGAACAGAGACTTTATTCACAAATTACCCTCTCTGATGCTACCCCTCCACTGCGGCCCAGCAATAAACTGTTATTCTTCCTCCCCACCTTAAGTTCAATGCCAGCCCCCATGCTCAACTCGCGGCTCTGCAAGCCGCTCCTGACTCTGCTCTAGAAGTGAGAGACAGCAGGAAAGAAAACAAAATAATTGCACCACGCTAGCACTTCAGTCTCAGCCCTCCAACTTTACTCCCCAACCACAGCTTTACTCACGACCGCATCAGAGCCTCTCGATCTCCTCATAGCTACGTGGTGCTTCTACTCCCCACTCTGAGCAACCCACTGTGGCTCCCAACCCAGAAGTGACCCGACTTACTGCAGCCCCGAGGACTACCTTCAAGTCTGCAGATCTACTCTGCCCTTTCTATAGCTGCCATGGACCACTTCTCACTCCTCCCGAAAGCCAGTCCTGCTACTGTACAATGGAGCGATCCGCTCCACACACACAGCCCTCCCCTCTCCACAGCTCTGGCCTTTTCTCAGGACTGCACCTCACACTCACGCAGCTCCTCGCTCTCCACTGCTGCAGGCTCCTCTACCCACCTCAGCCCTGCTCCTCCTGAACTCCTTAAAGTGACCAGCACGGACTCAGTGCAACAGCTTCCTCTTGCCCCTGTAGTCACACAAGGAACCCTACTACCACTTCTATGGAGCTCCTCTCCTCCACAGGCCCAGACCACAGCATCAGCCTCCCTGCGGAACATCGTGGCCCAGGGCCGCCTTGCAATCTCCACGCTCTACTATCCCCAATGCTGCAAAAAGGGAGCAATCAACTCTGGCTTGGCCACGCTACCAGACCCTCAGAAATAAATTCAGTACAGCCTGTGGGAACACAGGTGGGGCAAATAAATTAAAACAAACAAAAAAATAAAACAACTTGGAGCTGGTTAAAACAAAGCGCATCACAGACCTTCCAGCAAGGCAATAAAGACATTAAACAGAAACAGCAGCACAGATTTCAAGTGGGGCAATAAAGAAATTCAAAAAAAAAAAAAAGGTAAATACACAAAGCACTACCTTAGCAGCAAACAAAAGGCATAATAAAAATGAAAAAATGGACAAGCACAACAGACGTTCTAGGCACGGCACAGTACAAATTCTTGGAGGCAAGATAGTAAATAACTCATCAAAGTACAAGCCTGGGAGACACACAAAGGGCAAATAAAATAAATAAAAGCTCCATAAACAAAACAGAGAACAATCTCATAAGTACAGCAATTCCCCAGCATATTGTTTCACTCACCACAGACAAAGCCTGCCATTTTTTCAGTCAGGGAAGAAGGCAGCAGGGCAGCAATCGCCATTTTGGACATTGCAGAGCAGCAGGGTAGCCTCGTGGAAAAAATCCTCCATCTTGAGCACAGCAAAAACAAGAAAGGAAGTGAACCTTGACCCCTTGCTGGCAGCCATCTTGCTACAGTCAGACCAGTCAAATCCCTCAGTAAACTGCATGTCACAGTTTGGCAGCCATCTTGGGAAGGGCACAAATTGACCTCGCTCCATTGAAAACAATGGGATTCCAATTGAAATGAATGGACACTGAAACAAAAAGCTGATTTTTGCAAAAAAAACTTTATTTGAATAACAATCAACACAGAATTGAGTGGGAAATCCTTTATTAAGACATCATTGATGAACTTTGCTACAAAAAAAACTTGTACTTTTGTCTACAAAATTAATTTTTGCTCAGCAATTCATTTACGACACGACGTCATGTCTCCTGCATGAAGGCAACTCCTTCTTACCAGTATGACCTTCGTCCGGTGAAACAAAGCTCATCTCCAACCACAATGTCTGACGACGACACAGATATGGGTGCCGGAGCGTCCAGAGTCTTACCTTCACCCACCTCTAGGGCATGAAACATAGAAACATAGAAACGTAGAAACATAGAATTTGACGGCAGATAAGGACCGCTTGGCCCACCCAGTCTGCCCATTTCCCTACCTACTGGATAAGCTGCAGATCCTAGTTAACCAGCAGCCTACTTCTTCCTACCCCAACCCCCCAGAACTGCCTTATGACTATCCCATGCATGCTTGAATTCCACCACTGATTTTGACTCCACAACCTCCTCCGGAAGGCCGTTCCATGCATCCACAACCCTCTCTGTAAAAATACTTCCTTAAATTACCTCTGAGCCGCCCCTCTATTTTCAAATTGTGCCCTCTTGTTCTTGCACACCTCTTTTTGAAAGATGCTACCCTCTTGGACTTTGTTGATTCCCTTCAGGTACTTGAGCGTTTCTATCATGTCCCCTCTCCTTCTTTCCTCGAGGCTATACATATTAAGCTCCTTAAGTCTCTCTTCATATGTCTTCGGTGCAGACCCTGCACCATTTAGTTGCCCTCCTCTGGACAGCTTCCATCCTGTCTATGTCTTTGCGGAGATTGGGTCTCCAGAACTGCACACAATACTCCAGATGGGGTCTCACCAGCTGTCTGTACAGAGGGATAATAACTTCCTGTTTTCTACTGGTGATGCCTCTCCCTATGCATCCCAGTATCCCCCCAGCCCTCCTTGCTGCCCTCTCACATTGCTTGCCCGTCTTTTGGTCATCTGATATGACTACCCCCAGGTCCCTTTCCATTTTTGTTGTTGTTAGTATCTCACCCCCCATTGTGTACTCTTCCCCTGGGTTTTTGTTTCCCAGGTGCATTACCTTGCACTTCTTAGCATTGAATCTAAGCTGCCATACATTTGACCATTCCTCTAACCTTGCCAAGTCCCTTCTCATCCTTTCCACCCCACCCTGTGCATCAACTCTGTTGCAGATCTTAGTGTCATCTGCAAAGAGACATACTTTTCCTTCCAGTCCTTCTGCAATGTCGCTTATAAAGACATTGAAGAGGACCGTCCTAATACTGAACCCTCGGTGCACCACCTAGTAACCCTCCTTTCTTCTGAGTGGACTCCATTTACTATTACCTCTGTGTCCTATTCTCCAGCCAATTCTTTATCCAGGCTGTCATCTTGGGACCCACTCCCAGGCTGGCTAACTTGCATATTAATCTTTTGTGTGGGACTGTGTCAAATGCCTTGCTAAAGTCTAGGTAGGCCATGTCCACAGCCCCTCCCTGATCTACTACTTTGGTCACCCAGTCAAAGAAATCTATCAGATTCATCTGGCATGACCTTCCGCTGTGAATCCATGCTGCCTAGGGTCCTGTGTCCCTCTGGCCTCTAGATACTCGACAATTCTTTCCTTTAGAAGTGATTCCATCATTTTCCTATCACTGAGGTTAAACTAACAGGTCTATAGTTTCCTGCTTCTGCCTTGCTCCCACTTTTGTGAAGGGAATCACATCTGCCTCCTCCAGTCCTCGGGTACCACCCCATCCTCCCATGATTTGTTAAAAGGGTAGTCAGTGGTGTCACTAGTTATACCCTTAGGGTCTTTTAGAATTCTGGTATGAATCCCATCAGGCCCCATTGCTTTGTCCACCTTCAGTTTTAAGAGTTCTTTCAGAACCCTTTGTTCTGTAAATGGGCGGTATCAACTTCTGTATCCAGAGTGTTACTACTGTTTGTTTTATGTACCTCCCCTCTTCCTTTGTAAATACTGAGCAAAATATTTGTTTAGTATCTCTGCCTTTTCACAGTCTCCTCTGCCCACCCTCCTCCCTTTATTAAGCCTCACTATCCCTCCCTTGGTCTTCCTTCGCTCCCTGATGTACCTATAAAAGGTTTTATCCCCCTTCAGCCCTTTAGCCCATGGGGCTACAAAATCGAAACAATCCTCCATGACATCCAGTCTTCTATTTCTGCTCAAGGAGCACCAACTATGCAAGCTATTCGAGACGACTTGGCCTAAATTAAAGCCATTTCACCACAGTCCACGGTCCATGCCATCCTACAACCACTACCCTTCTCAGCCTTGCCTCACGAAGATGCTGTCGACTGGCTGGAACACTTCCAAGCATGGATTTCCTTCAATGGTTGGACTGATCCCTTACGCATCTCCAATGCCTTGCGCTTGCTTCTGAGAGGGACTGCCATTTCCTGGATCAACGCACTTCCAGACCAAGTCAAAGCAGATGCTGCCACACTGTACACAACCTTCAAAGCCCATTTTCTTCAAGCACATCCACCCTGGTTATTAGAGCAACAGCTGTGGGAGCGCACCATGCACCCTCGGAATCTCTCGAAGCCTTCATTGTCGACATTGAGACTTGATGCAAACGCCAACAGAAATCAGACAAAGATCAAGTAATAGCCTTTGTCTGGGGACTGCCTCCTCAATTTCGTACCTATGTCATATAGCAAAAGCCAACCACCTGGACAGACAGTATCCCAGCTGCTCGGCTAGCTCAAAAGTCCATTTCAATGTTCCAGTCTGCCGATGCTCAGGCGTCCCAAACCTCACAACTGGCTGCACTTGCCACATGTGTCCAACAGCAACAAGCAATGATCGACAAGCTTATTTCTACTGTCAGTACCTTAAACATCAGCTCAACTGCCTCTGCGGCAAATCTTAATGCTATGCAACCACCTCGACAGCGACCAGATCCACTTCCACCTTCTCGAGAGCCAGTGACTTGCCTATGGTGTGGAATCAGAGGACACACCGCTGCTGTCTGTCGAAAGTTAAAATATTTGCACAGGATGCAAGAGGACCACGGAAGCCCACCACAGCGCACTCAACATGATAACCGCAACTACTCCCAGGATCAGGGAAAAGAGCGCCGCCCAACAGACTAGTGGCTTTTATTGGGCAGTGGAACACAGCAACTGACCACCCCGCTGACTCTCGCAATTCAAACAAAACGCTTCCTCCAACTGCAAACTCTTGCACACTCTCACTTCCAGGGGCAAAGGTACCGGTCATCTGCTCACCTGTTCTAGAAAACTATGTACCTGTAACCATCGGAGATTGGTCTACGCATGTCTTGGTCAACACTGGAGCAGAAATATCAATTATCAACAGCAGTATTTTAAACAATCAAGCTATTCGTCACATACCTAATGTCTCTCCAGCCGACATAAAGTACATTATCATAGCCAGTACAGATACAGTACCTATCATAGGCATGGTCCATCTCAAGCTTCACTTTGTCTCACAGCAAGCTACTGTCAAGTTTTATATCGTGCCTGATCTTCAACCTGCAATAATTCTAGGCCTGGACTTTTTCAAAGCTCACAAAGCCATCCTAGACTTTGTCTCAAGCAAGCTGTCACTAGATCTTCGGAGGCAACTCGCAGCTATAGACTCAGTCACTATGCCTCCTCAGTCAGAAATGGTTTTGATTGCCAAGATTCGAGGTGAACCACTTCCACAAGGTATTGTTGGCATCGTCATAGGATCCCCTGCACTGCATTCGTCAGGTCTCCTTCCAGGAAATACCTTATCAGCGGTGCGTGATGGCGCAGTCTTCCAAAAATGCTGCAACTTCACAGATGAGCCAGTGGTCATTTCAAAGGGTGCCAACGTCGGAAAGTTTGTCTGCTTGTCTTCAGGGGACCAGCTTCATCTCATGCAAGAACCTCAGCCTGGTTCCACCAACTCTACTCCTGTCAATACTATCACGACCACTCCAACTTCAACAGAGTTACCACTCAGTCAACGTCTATCCTCTTCCAAACTTCTAGCATCCCCAACAGAAAAGCAACAACTTTTGAAATTCCTGGAAAATTACCCGGATGTCTTTGTTGGTTCAGATAACAAGCTCGGATGTTGTGATATCCTGCAACACACCATTGAAGTACTGTCCAACCAGAAACCAATCCATCAATGAGCCTATAAAGTGGGGCACAACCAGAAACAAGTCCTCGAGGACATAATCAAAGACATGCTTGACCAAGACATAGTCGAACAGTCTACAAGTCCCTGGGGTGCACCTTGCTTGATGGTGGTAAAGAAGGACAAGGGGTATCGTTTTGTGATAGACTACAGAAAACTCAATGCCTACACGGTGCAGGATGCTCATCCCTTGCCTACAACCGAAGATGCGTTAGAGAGTCTTGGTGCGGCCAGTCCTGCTTACTTCACCACTCTAGACCTTCAGAGTGGGTTCTACCAAGTTTCAGTTGATCCAGCTTCTCATCCATACACAGCATGGTGCTGCCACTTGGGACTTTTCCAGTTCAAATGTCTGCGTATGTGTCTTTGGAACAGTCCAGCCACATTTCAACATGTTATGGAAGCCGTACTACATCGGTTGTCTTGGAAATCTTGCCTAGTCTATCTGGATGATGTGATAGTCTTCAGCAGAACTTTGCCAGAGCACCTCCAGCATCTTCAAGAAGTGTTCTAACATCTCAGACAAGCCAATCCCAAGCTTCACCCAGAAAAGTGTTGTTTTGCGCAGCATCAAATTCATTACCTGGGACATGTGGTTAGTTCTCAAGGCATCTCTCCAGATCCAGATAAGCTCTCAGCAGTCAAAGACTATCCAGAGCCTAATAATCTAAAAGACCTTCAAGCTTTCCTGGGCTTGTCTGACTACTACTGAAAGTTCATTTGCAACTATGCCAAGATTGCAGCTCCACTGTACGCCCTCACAAAAAAGGGATGTGACTATAATTAGACTTCTGAATGTAAAGAGGCCTTTGACATCTTAAAACAAAACCTAATCTCTTCTCCAGTATTGGCCTACCCAAGGTTGACCAACCATTCAAGTTCTACTCAGATGCTAGTTCCTTTGCAGTGGGCGCTGTGCTCTGTCAAATTCAAGATGGAACAGAACGAGTTGTCTCCTATGCTGGGCACTCTCTTTCCTCAGCTGAGCAGAACTAGGGCATCACAGAGAAACAATGTCTAGCTATGGTATTTGCTGTGAAGAAATTTGACTGCTACCTGCGCTACTCTTCCTTTACAGCTATCGTTGATCACTCTGCCCTCAGATGGTTATTTGAAATGAAGGAGCCAGTAGGCAAGTTTGCCCGATGGATCGCCATGCTACAATCCTACACCTTCGAAATCTAATACAGACCAGGTTGAGTTCACTCAAATGCTGATGGTGTAAGCCAGAGATGATATCCCTCTGCATCCTCCTCAACAGATGACGAATCCTGTTTACAAGCTCTTCCCTTCCATGCCACAGATGTGCTTCCTGTGGACACTCCTTCAACACCTCAAGTTGCTTTGCTGCTACCAACTGCCTGCTCAGACACACAAATCCTCAGTTACTACAAGCAGCTGAAGAGCTTCTCATCTCCTCTGCATCTGATCTGTCCCTGGCAACTGTTAAAATGCAACAAAGAACTGACACTTAATTTACGGAAATCATCACCTACTTAGAGTCTGGAACATTACTGCAACAAAAGCAACATCGCCAAGATGTACTTTTCCTTGCTTCACAGTACTTCTTCAATGACGGTGTGCTCTTTCACATTTGGACCAGGGAAGGCAAGGGTCATCGCATGGATAGAACTCACATACAGCTAGCTGTGCCAGCCTCTCTCATCCCTCAGGTTCTTCTCTCCACTCATGCCTCTCCACTCTCTGGAGGTCATATGGGAATTCACAGAACTCTGGAAAAGACAAGACTTCACTTCTTCTGGCCACACATGAACAGAGACATTGTCCAGTTCGTAAAATCCTGCCAGCCCTACTCCCAGAGAAAGCCTCCGGCCAAACCAACAAAGGCACACATCATCCCAATGCCTGTAGCCACTGAACCATTCCAAAGAGTCAGCACTGACATTCTTGGGCCCTTGCCAACATGCTCTGACTCTGGTAACAAAAACATCCTTGTCTTTGTGGACTACTTGACAAAGTATTTGGAACTCATTCCCCTAAGAGACATTAAAGCCACCACTGTGGCCAATGCATTTCTCAACACAGTCATTTGTCATCACGGTACCCCATCGTACCTACATTCAGACAGAGGCACTAACTACCTGTCCACCATTGTCTGAGAAACTTGCAAACTACTCGACATAAAAAAGACACACTCCACAAGTTACCATCCACAATGCAATGGACAGAGTGAAAGAATGATGTTCACCATTCTCGGCACACTCTCCAAGTATCTGGATGACACTCACCATGCCTTGGACCAGTTTGTTCTCTTTGTGCAGTTTGCGTTCAATACCAGCCCTTGTGTCGATAGCACAGAATACACCCCCTTCTTCTTAGTCTATGGACGTCACCCAAGAACTCCACTGGACAGGGATCTCTCACTGCTAGAGGTGCCTAAGTCAGCTTCTCCTTTTATTATCCCTCTTCTGGAACAGCTGGAACTTGCTGACGAGTTGCAGTCATCGCGTTGGGCCAGAGAAAATCGGCAATGAAGAAAATGTCTGCAGCCAAGGCGCATGAGCCTTCATTCTCTGTTGGGGACATTGTCTATTTGCATCATCCTGTTCTTGTTCAGGGCGCCACCAAGAAACTGCTTCGCCCTTGGACTGGTCCCTTCTACATTGCAGAAAAGCTCCCTCCGGTCCACGTTCGTCTGTGACGCAAGTCGGATGGCAAGCTGGTACACAACAAAGTTCATATAAACCGACTAAAGCATGGGTACCTCAATAACAACCTTCCAGATGACCCCAGTCCTCCCACAAATGAAGCTGCCCTTGAGCCTGCCATCCTCTCTGAAACTGAGATTCCCCCAGATAACTTGCAGCCAGTTTCTACAGATCTTCCCACTCCTGACACTCTCCAGCTGGATTCCATTTTTCCAGAGGATTTGCCCAGGGCTTCCTCTTCTTCTCAATCTTCTTCTTCTCTTCTCAGAACTCTCTTCCATACACCCCAGTGTACCAGATCGAGAAGATCCTAAGAAAGAAGTTTGTCAATGGATCCTGGACTTACAGAGTAAAGTGGTGTGGATTTGATAGTGGGCAGAACTCCTGGGTCGCTTTTAACGACATGATCCCCTCCTGTCAGGAACTAGTGCAGTCCATGCATGCCTCCATTCCCACTGACTGGAAAAGTCAATGGGGGTATTGAGCTTTTGTTGCCGGACTCAGTGTGTTTTGGGACTGAATCTTCTTTCTTTGGTGATAGTATCTGTGTTTAATTATTTTGCAGTAAATGTTCTTGTACCCATTTTATGCAACTGTTTCTATGGTACTATTTCCTGCACTAACGTTTTCCCCCTTAGGAATGTCTCTTTACATGGACAGTCCACCTGTTGATTATGCAACTGTTATTGAAGTGTGAACCTGCATTCTGGGTATCCTCCTGCTGCACCCTTCCCTCTCTTCCCTTTTCCCTTCCCCCACACTATAGCGCTTGTGGCATGAACAAGTCTCAAGTAATATTGTGTTCCCCATCTCTCTGGTGCTACTCTGACTGGTCCCCAGGGCAGTCCAGGTTCTTTCCTCCCGGCTCCCCCCCCGTCCCTGCAGCGGAGTAATGCTCTGTTTTGTGAAATCTAATGCCTTGTAATGCATGAAAATGTTTTTTTTGCCTTAAATTATTTACCTAAAAATTCTTAGAAACATATAAATTAATTCTTGTTCGAGTGGTGCTCACATTCACTGTTCCGGCGGTGATGTGAAGACACATTTAGCATGGGGCTTAATGTTTAGCTGCCACCCCTTTAAGAGCACTTAGAACTGCATGTATCTAATTGTTGCACTGCCTGGCAGTGCCATGTTGGTCTGTTAGTCAGAGCATAATCAATGTGGGTCTTGTCCTCATGAAGAGAACACCTACTGAACTGAATAAACCTGCTTTATTCTTTATTTTATGCGTCCGACTAGTTATTCGCACGGTCCAGATGGGGTCCTCACCAGCAGCACCAGCAGCAACCGAAGAGGCTGGCAGACCACAGAGAAGGTAAGGGGTCTTTTAGTGGTGGACCATACAAAAAAACACCACAGTATCCTGGAATTAGTTAACAGGAACCAATACATAACAATAACAATAAGTATTTGTATCAAAGATGTAACAAAGTAAATGTACAGACATTACAGAATGGTAAAAGATACAGATTCACACATCTTTATGCAAGAACCAAATTAGTAACATTATGGTAAAAGCATAATTCACAAGCTTTGCAGAAAAGGATCAGGAAGAGAGAACTGTGAAACAGACTAGCCAGTTATAAGCCAATCACATTTCGCTGGTAGCAATTACAGAGGCTTCTACCCAGTTAAAGTGCCTTGATGCTATTTTTGAAGCCAGTTAGTCACATAGTAATGAATTTGTGGAATATGTATGTGTGTATATATAATATAGTTATGCAATACAACTGGGTACCACACCAGTTAAATAAATTGATTTATTCTCACTAGTGTTAAATAAATCCTGGCACCACCATTTATTTAAAAATCTAACCTCAATCGGCCACCATTACTCAACACCCTGCCATTAATCATCCCCACTCCTGCCAGAACTAAATGACCTCCCTGACGGCAGTCGCATACTGCTTTCCATTGCACCACAACAATTAAAATTAACACTTCTCCTCCATACATGAAAACTGAACAGAACCTCACCCCTTACTGCCTGCTCTGCTTTTTACAGACTGCAACTGTAAAACTCATGCTCTTCATCAAACTCCAGACTTTTCAGCGTCTAAATAGCAGACTTACCTCCAAACAGCACTCCCGTTCGTTGTCTTTCTCTGCCTTGTCAACCCTAACACTCACCCCATTCTCATATACTGTACCCATCTCAGCTTACTTACTCATGGAATGGGGTGAGCACTAGAGTTGACAACCCCAAGACACACCCCATGCCTGCTGCTGCCTGCAAGGTGGGGGTGGGGTGTTAGGGTTGGGAAACCCTAATGCCACATTTTCCTACTTTTATCACTTTAACCCTAAATAGCGTCTTAAAGTTTTTTGCACTGAATTTCCTTACTTTTTGAGATAGTACTTTTTCTGTAATTATTTTTTATAAACACATGAGTATTGTTCTATAATAAGGGGATACGTGGTGCTGCAGCATCTGATAGCAGTTTTATCAATACGAGTGACAAGTGAGCTCTGGGGTATCATGAGTGGCTCCGCAAAGCGGAACCATGAGTGCTTAATCCCCAAGCTCACTTGCCACGAGTGTTGATATAAAGCGCTATCAGATGCTGCAGCATCAAGTATCCATTTTATATATTATAGAGGTTGACTTCATTATGTCGTAGGGTTGTGTCTTTCTGTGGTTATTTTGCTAGTTTTCTGCTGTGTTTAGGGGTTTCATTTGTGCTTCTGTGTTGCTGTGCTACAAGTTCGTACTTTAATTTGTGATTTACTGCAGCTGAAACATTACTGGCAGCATGACTACTGAATGTAGTTTGTCACTGATGTTATCAGTGACATGTAGACAGGGCTGATGGCAGCACCTACGTAATGACAGTGCTGATAACCTGCAGTTCTTATTGCCTGTCTACATGTCATAAGGAATCGGTTTAGTGGTACTGATAGCTGTTTTTATCAAATGAGTTATCAGTCAATCCCTATAATATAATTAGGTTTTATAAATGCATGACTTTGGTGCCTTCTCAACCCTAACTATAGTGGAGCTACTGTGCCACTATAATATCTTAACTAGTGCATTAACAAAGTTTTTTGCAATAAAAATCCTTACTTTTTGAGATAGTACTTTTTCTGTAATTAGTTTTTACAAATGCTTGAGTGTTTTTCTGTTATTAGTTTTTTTAAAACGCATGAGTCATTAATAAAAAAAAAAATAGTGGGGATATGAGATTTAAACCTAGGTCTTCAGCTTCATAGCCAAGAGGCTTAGGCACTATACTACATTGCCTGCTTGAACAGCATTGTGTCAAAGTTCTCTTACCCAAAATCAAGCCTGTTCCAAACTAAAACAAGCAATAATACTTTCCTGTTTCTCAGTGTTGCCAAAAGTCTTTTTTTTTTAAACCCGGCATATTTCTAAGTGAATTGAAAAAGTTTCAGACAATTCAGTCTGAAACTTTTTCAATTCACATGAACACAAAATCTATACTCTAATGTCTATTTTAACATAAGTTAAAACATGACTACTTTCCTTCTATAGCCCTTGGCCCAGATATTCAAACTGCGCCAGTCTGAGGCGCAAGCCCCTGCGCTGCTCAAAATAGTTGCGCAGGGGTGTGGCCGGGGTGATATTCAAAGGAGTTGCGCTGTTGAGCAACTCCTTTGAATATCGCCCGAGCCACAGCACTTGCAAGATGGCGAGTGGAACTTGCGCTTACCGCAGTTGCCAGAGTTGAGCATTCAACCTGGCGGTGGCGCAGTACCATTGCGCCTATGCGCGAAATTTCCGATATTCAAAAGGTGACATGCAAATGGGGCCATAATTTATGCAAGGCGCAGGGGGGGCCATTTGCATCTCTTTATGGCCCCATTTGCATGCCATTTGCATGTAGGTGCGCCGATCCCCGAGGACTTGCTCCTGGCCACCCTGCCAGGCAGCAGCCGTCGGGGACCGACGCACACTGCAGCCCGATCGCGGGCATCACAGTTACATGCCCCACCTCCCACAGCCCGATCGCTGGCATCACAGTTACATGCCCCACACCCTCCCACAGCCCGATCGCGGGCATCACAGTTACATGCCCCCACACCTCCCACAGCCCGATACGCGGCAGAACATACATGTCATCCCCCAACATCACCCACAGCCCGATCGCGGGCAGAACCTGTATGAACCCCCAGTGCCCGATCGCGGGCAGAATGTAACCTCCCCAACCACGACACCCTGGTGGTCCAGTGGACTCGTAAAGCCCGATCGGGGCAGAATGTCACAGCAGAACCCCCAAACATCTCCCTGGTGTCTAGTGTCCCCCACCCACCCACGGCCTCCACCCGCCCCCGCAGCGGGCGATGACAGCATCCCACTCGCTTGCGCCACGCCGCCCTACCGACCGATCTGTCCGGTAGGGCTGCACGCCCATTGGTGCAGAGCTACAGCCAATCATTCACAAATCTGGACTGTCAGGGCGGTATAGCTGCACGCCCATTGGCTGTAGCTCTGCACCATCGGTGGCAGCCCTACCGACAGTCAGTCAAGGGCGGCGGGCGGCAGGCGGGTGGATGCTGTCGCCCACCGGCCGCGGGGAGGGGTGGAGGGGCTTCGTGGGTGGGTGGGGACACTAGACACCAGGGAGATGTTTGGGGGTTCTGCTGTGACATTCTGCCCGCGATCGGGCTTTACGTCCACTGGACCACCAGGGAGTTATTCGGCTGGGGGAGGGTTACATTCTGCCCGCGATCGGGCACTGGGGTTTAGCAGGTTCTGCCCGCGATCGGCTGTGGGATGTGGGGGACATGTACGTGACTGCCCGCGATCGGGCTGGTGGGGGGCACAGGGAGCGAAGTTAGCCAGCCAGGGTGGCAGCTGCTGTGCTGCACCCTGCAATGCAGCAGCTCACCTGTGGGTGGCCCTCACTTAAGCTCTTTTTTTGCCTCGCTTGTGCGGGCGCAGCTTGTTGGCGATGCACAACTCTGCTGAACCCGACTGAATATCGGGTTGCGAGGTTATGCATGGATCCTCCCTCCTGTTGAGCATGCATTCATTGCATTGCTCTCTTGCGCAACCTGGTGCCAGTGGCGTGAATCTGCTTCCTGCTGAATATCGCAGGAATGGGGCATTTTGGACTTGTGCATGGCGCAACCCTGTTGCGCATGGCGCAACCCTTTTGAATATCTGGGCCCTAATGTTTAACTTATTGATTTGTAGCCCATGTTTCAAAACAATTCACATCTTCAATCTGTCAGGATCCAAAAAAATAAACCAAAAAGGAATTGTTGTAAATTATGATTTTGAACAGACCAAGCTTTCCCAAAGTGGGATAGCTTGTAGTTTTCACCTGGTTTTTCTAATTTCCTCAATTTAAAAAACAAAAAGGGTATGCAAATAGGCTCATTATTATTCATGCATTATGAGGTGACTAATCATGCAAGCCACACCCCTTTTACAGCTATTTTGAAGTGCTTACTGACCATGCTCAGAACCCCAGTTTTTAAAATTTAATAACTTTGGAATTAATTAATATTTTTTCACCAAACCAGCAAAGGAAATCTTTCTGAGGCAAGCCCTTTGTACCCAGAAGATTTCAGACCAATTCCAAACTGTCTGGGTGCTATGTGATGGGGAAAAAAAAACAGCAATTTTTTACATTTGTTTTCTGTCCACATTTCAGAATCCACAGATCCAACCAGAACAAAACTTGGCATGTCTACCCCATGAGACTGAACATTCAAAATGTCATACAAATCTGGCTGGCCCTGTGGCACTGAGGGTTGAGGCCCTGGACACTATACCTCCTGCCACACTGGTGATCCGGGTTCGGGAATAGACTCATGTCACTCAGGGGATGGCAGGGATGAGGAAGGATCAAGCATTGGTAGACAGCTCTCTTTCCTTGGGAAGGGGGGACAGTGTAGCACACTGTTTGACTGACACCCAGTGGTGGCTGGGTGTCAGCGCTTGTGCACCACCAGAATGGGGATGGCCCCAAGTCCAGGGTGCAATGCTGCCTCCATGGAGGTGGAGCCCAGCCACTCTGCCCATTGCACGTTCATGGGGCACAGGGAGAAACTGCAGAAAAAATTGAGCTGGCAGGCTCCTTTATGGCCCGGGTGGCCAGGACCGGAGAACAAGCCCTCACAGAAGGGCCGGAGCCCTGCCTGCCAGCTCCGTGAAAAATTGTAAATAAAAACAAATGTCATGAAAATCTGTTAAATGGTTGTGAAGATAATAAAGTGCAACAACTGGGGTTTAGTATTAATGTGCCTACTCAACCCTAACTAAAGTGGTGCTAACATGCCACTATAATATTGTATAGGCATGGTAGTGCCTGCATATTAGGGTTGAGTAAGCACTTTAATGTTAAACTCCAAGTTTTGCACCTTAATAACTTTGCCCCTGTTCAACTGATTTATATGAAATTTGGATAGCACAGGCTTTGTGCCAGGATCTCTTGATCCCGAAAATGTCATGTAGATCAGTTCAGTGGGGGCAAAGTTATGCAAAAAATGCAAAAAAAGTCTCAGTTTTTAAGACTTTTTTTTGCTCCCCAACAACTGAAATAATATAAGGATCTGAAACCTGAAACTTTCAGGTTTGATAGAGTTTGGCCCAAGGTACGTGCTTTTGTGCTTTTTACCTCTCACAGTTCAGTAGTTTTAAATTTTTTTAAGAATAAAGTTCCATTTGTGAGCATGAGCAGTTAAAAAAAAAATCACCATTCTATGGATAGCTGTTTTTTGCAACAACAGCTGGTTGCACTATATGACACAGCTGTCATTTACTAACAAATGACAGCTGTGTCATATAGCAACCCCTGCTGTGTCATGACTCGTATATCAGGGACAGGGCTATTGTTACAATAGCGCCACTGTGCTGACTGTGCTCTGCCTTAATAAACTGTATCTGCACACCAGGGGCCCCAATCCCCAGTGGCTGCATACTTCATTATTTATTTATTGATGTATTTATTTATTTTTTGTATAATCTGACACTGGGATGCCCACCCCTGATGTCGAATAGTCCTTCCTGCTATCGTCTGTCAGTACACCCCTCCCAAGTTGCCTTTAAATTGTACCTGAACACTGGAGTCCCCAGTTCCCAGTGGCAACTTATCGATATATTTTTTTTTTGTATAATCTGACACTGGGATGCCCACCCCAGGTGTTGGATAACCCCCCAGCCCAGTGTTTTATTAATAGGTGCCAACATCGGGGGCCCAATCCACATTTCAGCATTTACAAGGCCCCCTCCCAGCAGTGTAGGACACTGGGAAGCCCACCCCAGTATCCCGAAATAGCTTTATTAATTTCATAGGTTCCTGCAAAAAGAAAACTGTCCTGCAGCATCTATTTTTTTTTAAACCTGAAAGAAAGAAAACCATCCCTCATTGTCCCCACCATCCCCCCCATCCTGACCCTCACACTGAGCATCCACCACACACACACCCCCCTCTTACCCTATACTTACCACCCGAGGTTGAATGCTGTCATTCTCTGTGGATTGAAACACGCCTGCACTCTTCAAAGCCAAACCGTGAAATGAGGAATAAAGGTAAGTACCGTATACTGTATTTCAATGGCATTTTGAACTTATGTTCATAACTTGGTCGTTAATTTTTTTCACCAAATTTTCAACATGGCCTTTTTGGGACCCCACCTCATGAACACTGTTGGTGAAATTTTGTTAATCAGCCCTGGAAGCTGATTTTGCGGTCACTGTGCAAAATCACCTATCAGGCCCGGTTTAACATAATTTCACCACCAGTGTTCATGCAATGGGGTCCATGTTAAAAATCTGGTGAAAAAATTCCAAAAAATGAACAAAGTTACGAGAATACATGGACATTTTTCTACGCATATGCATAACTTTGGCAATTTTAATTATTCTGACCCAAAATTTTCAAGTTAGCCATTTTATCACCCCAACTTATGAACATGGCAGCTGTCATTTTGCACATCCTGGCTGAAAAGTGTTTTTCCACCTGTGGCACGGAATGGCGCTTAGGTAGGGATTTGAAAAATTTCACCTACTGGGTTCATGAGGTGGGGTCATAAGAAGATTATGTTGAAAATCTGGAGTCAAAATATTAAACAACAAAGAGTTTATGAAGTGATGTTGTTTGCAGGGATGTTGGTTGCACCACTGGGGACCACTTTGCCTTACCATGCCAGTGAGCTGAGTTAGGTGTGAACTCAGTGAGCCAGTTTAATGGAACAAGGCTGATGGAGAAGGTGCTGCAGTATGCAGCACCAGTCCTAGCCTTGGTAGGGATGGAGCAGTGTTTTGCTGCAGATGCCACACCCTGTGGTGGGTCAGGCAGCCTTACCCACAACGTATTGACTTGTGTACCACGGCCTGCATGGCCAATGCACTGGATCAGAACTGTCTCCAGTATTGTGTTAATCTCATTTTGCACTGGTCCCAAAGTGACTGTGCAAATGAGGATACTATTCCACTTTCATAAAAAGAAGGGACATTTATAGCAAAAAACTACATTAATACAGACATTGGGGTTAAAGATGGCAAAGTGCACAACGCAGGGAAATGAAAAAAACATTAGGGATTTGGGTCTCCAGAGTATTTGTGAATCAGTGGTGGGGTCTTCCTTGGGGTTGCCAACCCTAACGCCCACCCCTTCCCCTGATCAGATAAGCTCAGATTTGATGTCTTCATACAGGGCCCTGTGTGAAGAAAGCTATGACAGATTATGTTTGCCATACTATATCACTATGAGGCACTAGGTTGGAGCTGTACCTTGTGCTTCGGACAGGAGGCTATGGGCTGGGAGAGGGAGTGGACATTAGGGTTGACAACCCTAAGGAAGACTCATCACTGATTCGCCAGTACTCTGGAGAGCCAAATCCCTAATGTTTTTTAATTTCCCTTTTTTGTGCCCTTTGCATTCTTCAACCCTAGTGTCTGCATTAATGCAGTTTTTTGCAATTACAGTACAAGCCACTTAATTGGGACACAGTTAATGGGGATGTCCCACCAGGAAATGATTAAGTGGCCATGTATTCCGATGGCCAGTGTTGCTGCTTAAAAGAGATGGGGGAGCCATTTAATTGGGATGATTCTGAGCCACCCTGTCCTATAATAGCTGCTGCTAATCCCCTTAATCATTTCTGTGCCTGCTTAACACCTCCTGATAAAGTCACAAGAGGAAAGCTTAATCCTTTTATGTTGCTGCACTGTTCCACTAATCCTGTCAGCACTGGTTTAACACCCCAAATCCCTAGTCAGATGGCAAGAAAGGAGAGCATAAAGAATTGATCCCTGAGCTAGATAGATAGGTACACTATCTTTTCTTCTCTTGTCTTTTGTTCCGTAGCCCACTCTCACCCATGACTGCCACTGCCACTGTGGACTCCAGCCAGTGCTGTTTCTACTTTCAGTTCTTTCTGCCACCGTTCTGCTCTCTCGCCCTCATTTGATTCAGCTTAAAAAAAAAAAGTGGCTCCACGCAAACTGTCTTCCTCGCTCCGTGTGCAATGCGAAAGGTAAGAGGAATGACAGACTTCGTAGTGACTGTGCAGCTGTGCTGCTTAAGAGTGTACTGATGTTTGTTTGCTTTCTTTAAAAAAAAGCTTCGACTCCTCGAAAACTGCCTTCCTTGCTCCGTGTCTAATGTAAGCAGAGTGGCGCACCACGGAGTCAATTAGAGCTGGTGAAAGGTAAGAGGGATGAAAGCCTTATTAGTGGCTGTGTAGCTCATGAGTGCGCCAGTGTTTGTTTTCATTAAACTGTCAGCAGGGGTACGAAGGATGACAGGCTTCACAGTGACTGTACAGTAAACTTATTAATCAATGATTGTAAGCAAGTGTAAACAGGTGTGATGGAGTAGAGAGAGAATGACAAGAGAGGCAGTTCGGGCAGTTTTCATGGAGCTACGGCTTTGGTTCAATGGTAAATATCCTCACTTCTGTTAATTGAGATGGCCACTTAATCAGGATGAAATGCCTGCCACCAGGCTGTCCCAATTAAGCGACTTCTACTGTAATATAAAGTATTATACAGATATGGTAGTGCCTGTATATAAGGGTTATGCTGGGGTTTTATTAAAAATTGCCATTTTCAGAGCTTTATATCTCAGTCATTTGAAACCCTAGGATTGTGAAATGTGGTATGTTCCTTCTCAGCCCTGATTTGATTTGATTTGTTTATTTCAAATCTGGTAAGTCCATGAGCCAATGGCCCATTTTCAAGGCTGAGCAGAGTCACACTCATACTTCAGTAAATAGAGCAAACAAACATTGAATACAGTACAGACTAAAATATGGTCTAGTTAAAACATGTACACTGGATTTTGGAGAAAAGATACCTCTTCAAATGTGTTCTAAACTGATGTATGGAAACATTAATGCATTCAAAAGCTTTTGCAATAGAATTAAAGAACACAGGTAATCAGGGCTCCAGATAAGAAATGTTGCCATGAGTATTTTACTCCTCATTGTTAAAATGGTATGAGGAAAACCAATTTCAGGTGTGTACAAATGGCAAAAAAAATTTGCTGAAGAGTACATTTTAGAAAAATGAACGTATTTGTATTGTAATTTGTAACATTATTAAAAAAACTCGTACAAGACAATAATATTGCATAATGTGTTTTATTGTGTATATGTAGTCACATCTGCTCTGTGTTATTGTAAAATAGAATATCTGAGAGATACATACAGTACAGTGACTCACAGATATATAGTCAAACAGTATTTTCACAACCCAATACATTTTCAAGTGGTACTTTTACCCTAACGGCTAATGCATGTATAAATCTTGTCACATCAGTCTGATATGACGTCACTCAACATGTCACTGAATCAACTCCAAATTGAGATTCAGATTGCCTCTCACAGACATAACACACACACACACACACAGAAAGTGAAGCACGTGTGGTGAGAAAGGGACCGCATGCACTTCAATGTGTCTAATGCCCCATTGTGCATGATCAATGTTGCCTCCTTACATTGACCTTGCACAATAGGGCAGCAGCATGTTGTAGTGTGTGTGGTCCCATGGGTGCCCACGTGTGTGTGTGTGTGTCTATGTGAGTGTGAGAGAGACAGATATCTGTATTGTACTCCACTCAGTATTGTCCAATTTATTTTTTCTCCCCAAGACACAGCAGTATGATGAGAAGGCCAGAGACTCCAGAGGATGATTGGAAAGCACACAGTATTCACAGTACCTGAAATGAGAGAGCCAAACACCAGATGCTGGAAAAGCCAGATGAAAACATGGTACAAGGTAACCAGGCCCCCAGTTCCTTGTATGACATTTTTACCTGACTTTCTTGGGGATGCAAAACTGAAGTCAAACAATTCCGCAACTTGACATTCAGAGTCTCACACACAAAACACAAAACACACACACACACACACACAGACTCAAGCAGCACGCATGGTGACACAGGCGCCACATGCACTTCACCGTGCCCAATGCCCCATCGTGCATGATCAATGTTGCCTCCTTACATTGACCTTGTGCAATAGGGCATGTACATGTACACCGGATTTTGGAGAAAAGATACCTCTTTAAATGTGTTCTAAACTGAAGTGTGGAAACATTAATGCATTCAAAAGCTTTTACAATAGAATTAAAGAACACATGTAAGCAGGGCTCCAGATAAGAAATTTTGCCATGAGTATTTTACTCCTCATTGTTAAAATGACATGAGTAAAACCAATCTCAGGTGTGTACAAATGGCAAAAAAAAATTGCTGAAGAGTACATTTTAGAAAAATGGACGTATTTGTATTGTAATTTGTAACATTATTAAAAAAACTCATACAAGACAATAATATTGCATAATGTGTTTTATTGTGTATATGTAGTCACATCTGCTCTGTGTTATTGTAAAATAGAATATTTGAGAGATACATACAGTACAGTGACTCATAGATATATAGTCAGACAGTATTTTCACAACCCAATACATTTTCAAGTGGTACTTTTACCCTAATGGCTAATGCATGTATGAATCTTGTTGCGTTAGTCTGATATGATGTCACGCAACATGTCACTGAATCAACTCCAAATTGAGATTCAGATTGTCACTCACAGACATAACACACACACACACACACATGCACACACAGACTCAAGCAGCACACATGGTGACACAGACGCCACATGCACTTCACCGTGCCCAATGCCCCATTGTGCATGATCAATGTTGCCTGCTTACATTGACCTTGCACAATAGGGCAACAGCATGTTGTGGTATGTGTGGTGCCATGGGTCACTGCATGACCGAGAGAGTGAGTGTGTGTGTGTGTTTATGTGTGTGTGTATGTGTGTGACAACTTGTAGTGTGTGCGCCACTCAGTTTTGTCTGTTTTTTCTCCCCAGGACACAGCAGTGTGATGAATTAACGATCTTCATGCAGTTTTGATAATTTTGTTATCTCTTGGTTTGTAGGCTTGCTGCAGCCATCCAGGGCATCTTTTTTTTTTGCATGCCACAGTTTTATCGCTCTGGTTGGGACATACTCTGATACTTTAGGACCCAGCAGAACAATTTTCATCAGTGTATCAATGCTTTCACTTCTGAGGGAACATCGGAATTTTGTCTTTAGTCAATTTTGTGAACTAAAAGCTCGCTTGCATTCAACGCTGGTTACACATGGCAATATTGCACAATTTAGCAAATTTGGCATCATGTTGGAATGCAGGGCAAGCACTCGCTTGCACACTTTTGTCATTGTGAAGTTCCTGTAGCTGCCTTGTAGCATGGCTTTTAACATAGGCCATTCTTTCTGTGGTGAACCCCCATCTAATAGTGCATCACATTAGTCTTTCCTCAACATTTTACCCTCGCTATCATGAATAATCTTTACAGTTTTTGGTTTACCAAATACACTACATATTTCATCTAGTGCTCTCTTGAGCTCATCTGCTGTCCTTTCAGCCACAGTTAAAGGTTCAAATAAATGATCAAGGCTATTAAACACAGTGCTGTCTCCCTTTGACACTTTATTTGCAATGTTTGTTTTAAGTTTGGTAATGTACTGCTTTCTCAGATTACTGAACTCCACATCATCATTTGCATGGTAAGCCAAGGGCACACCTTTCAAAAGAACATGCTCATCATCCTCATCCTCTGGGTATGTAACAGAGTCATGACGTTTTTTCAACTGGCACCCATCCTCATTCAGTAGTATTTGAAGAATAGCGGTAGTCGCATCTAATAATGGCTGTATTTCACTGAACAACAGATTCTGTTTCTGTAACTCACAACATAGTACTGCTATGACGTTGTGGACATCTAACATAAATGCCATTATTAGTACCACCTTGTTGTTACTGAAATACTTATGCAATGATAATGCAGTGGCGTTTCCCTCAGCTCCAATTTCAGATAGTACAACTAATACAGAAGGGTAAGTTCTACACATCGCTTCGACCGCGTTCCGTAGACTTAGCCATCTTACACTGTGAGTTTCACTCATTTTTAGGATGAGGTCATTCAGTACCTCTTGAATGTGTTCTAGCTTAGTGCTTCTGATTGCAGAGGTGTGCATTAGTGCATACAGAGAATTAAATCTTGATCTACAGTAAATGTTGTAAGTGTGCTCAAATCTTTCATGGCATCAGTACATGCGAGACTAAGCCGATGTGCTAGGCAGTGGGTCTGCACTAAGAAAGGTGACAATTTGGCCTTAAACTGTACACCCACTCCCGTTCTTTCCCCCATCATTACTGCAGCACCTTCTGTTTCCAGAGACACCATTTTCCCCATGTCAAGACCTATGCTTTTCAATCTCTCTGAGGTGTTTTGTACTATGGTGTGTGCTTTCCCATCATCCATCCGCACATTACATAAGAAATGAGTAGTTGGTACTGCCTTCTCGGTCATGTATCTAATGCAAACTACAAGTTTCTTTTCAACACCAAGGTCTGTGCTCTCATCCAGCATTATTCCAAAGACTGGAGATTTCTTGATGTCAGAGAAAATCTTACATTTGATTACTGTGGAAAAACATTGCTGGACATCTGTTATCGTATCCCAACTAAGATTTCTGTACTCAATTTTAGCACCACTCAGGATTTGCAATTCTAATAGACTGTTGATTTTTTCTGATAGTAACCCCTCTTTTGCCGCATAAGAAACGGTGCGAAATATAATGTTATCACACTCTGATACTGACAGAGGTGCTAGTGCAGAGGAATTGTCAAAATCATCATCATCACTACTGCTGCTGTTCACATGGATGGCAAGATCATGCAAATCTATTTGAGTGGGAACAGTTGCTCTAATAGCAATGTTTTTTTCCTGCATTAGGTGGTCACTACAAGAATTATGCCGACTAACTGTTGATATCTGTATGTTGAGCGATCCTCCCTGACCCCATACTTTTTGTTTGTGATTTTGCTTTAACACAGATTTTGCATTTTAGCCTCTTTTGGCCACCATCGCCAGATACTATGTCAAGCCATGGATATCTAGACTGCCATTCAGAGACAGTTTTGCTTTTCACTTTATCCCCTGTATGTCGTTTCTTTTCATTTTCGCTTTTATCTACAGCAGCATTAATGATGCAACTGACAATGTCTCTATAAAGTAATACTAGAGTCTCCAGTCTTTGAACAGTTAAAGAAACTTAACAATGTTTTGTTTCTCTCTGACATGATCACCTATAAGTGGTATTATCCCTTGCACATATGATTACAACAACCAGTCAACACAACTATAAAGTTGATAGGTAAATAGAAAACCTAACGTTGCTGAACTTGCTGAGTTTGCTTGTGGTAATAAAAATCACAAAGAACTCAATAATATGCAGTCAAGATCAAGAAGTAGTAGTGGTTGATGGCAGTTCGTTGCTTGCTGTTGTCACTGCGATTAGCTGACCACTTTTATGCACAGTCTGCAGCACATGATGCACATCTTGACTCTGAATATAATATCCATTTAGGATGACAAACATGTGAAGTGACTGTGCAGTACTTGTACCAGTCTACTGTTACACTTCAGTGTTGACTACTTTACTAAACTGTCATTCTCTTTGTACTTATCTGATACAGGACAGACAGGACTACACCCTGGTCGAGTGTCACTCTGGAGACTTTGCTGGACTTTAACTGTCTACAGATGATGTGAGGTGATCTTTGCTGCTAAATGCCTGCTGAATATGTCGTCCTGATTTTACTGGCTACAGACTGGTCTGCCCGAGTCAACTGTTCTGAATCAAGAAGGCACCCATTTAGTTTGTATGGTCTTTCATTCATATTATTTGTTACAAATCAGCCTTATCAAATACAGACTAGTATATAAGGCTGTACACTTAACTGAACCAACAAAAAGTAATTATAATTGTTAATTAATTTTTTTTTAAGTTCTTGATGTCTTGTGTTGTCTGTTGCTCGTTATACTCATGATGCAAACTATGGTGGACGGTGAACCATGATTTGCCTGGCTTTCTCATCGGTGACATGAGCAGTACCATATTCAACAGATAACTTCACACTGACAAGCCACAGCACAGTCTCACAACAGTTAATGTCATTCAGACCGTGCTGCAATTAAGCAATAAGGCATGACAAGGGGTTAGAGTAACAGTCTGTTAATCACCCCCTAGGGGTGTAATGTGGCACGAGGCACAGCCGAGTGCCATATTGCCCCTAGGGGGTGATTAACTGACTGTTACTCTTACTCCTGGGAGTGCCTTATTGCTATTATAAAAAATTGTTCCAAAAGAAAAGGGTTAAAAGCATATTTTTTTAAATGTTTTCCTCATTTAGAGGGAGATTTTTAATAAAATAGTTCTTCCACCAACAGTTTAAGAATGCTGGTTCAAAATCAGAATGCATCATTCTAGTCATTCAGCAGTGCTAAAGGATGGAATGCTGACAGGAAGAATCCATGTGCCATTGTGATCAGGCTGTACATGACTGTATAACATGGATTAATGTAAGGCTGTTGGAATCCTAACAGCCAATCAGATCGCAGCAATTCTGAGAACCTTTTTATAATGTGAATTCATTGGTAGTAACTAAAGAGGTGCTGCTTAAGTTCATATGCAAGGGCTGAGTGTACATGATGAGCCATTAACAGTGGCTCATCATGTACACTCAGCTCTTGCATATGGACTTGTGTTGGAAATCCATCCCTCCAACAGCGTTGTGCTGCCACCTGTGACATCATATAACAGCACTGAACGTGCTTGCACATGCACGTTACACACACTGCTCTGCCTGTCACAGATCGGCCACAGTGGTGAGAGCAGGAGCACAGAAGATTGGCAAAGACGTCATCTGGTCAGCTGGTCAAGTTCAAAAGATAAGGACACAGCAGGGTAAATACATTCCTCTTGAAGGTGGAGGATCTAGGCTACCATTTTATTGCACACGCTACAATTGTAATACCATATTAGAAAATGGGTAAAAACATCCTTGGGCTCTGACTGGCTAGCCTTCCTGGATCTCAAGGATGCCTACTTTCACATTCCCATCAGGTGCTCCCACAGAAAGTACCTCAGGTTCAAATTGGTCAAGGTGGTTGCCTATCAGACAACAGAGCCCAGTCACTGATAGTACTGTACCAGGTAGTCACAAGCCCTAGTACACAGACTAAACTCCAAAGAGAATGTTAGTTTTTAAAAGGTAGACATTTTTTCTTACTTCTCACCAGCCTAGTTTGTGGCCTTCCCCTAACCCCAAACTCATTCCAGAACAGTGTGTGAAATCACTAGCAAAGTTCATAGCGATCACCTGTGATCGCTATAAAAACCTCCACAGTCACCTTCTTTAGCTTGTATGCTTGCCGTTTCCCAATGTGCTCTCCCACCCCAAAAAGCCGGCAGTGCCAGCTCAATTGAAGTCCCTGAGCCGTCAGTCAACATAGACAAGCCTGACAGAGCTCAACTGGCACCACGAAGAGCTCATCACCAGTATCCTGGTACCCACCCTGCTTTCAAATCACTGCCATTTTTTTTTTTTTTTGCATAGTTTACCAAGAGATATTTAAGCAATAAGGCGTGACCAAGGGTTATGTATGTTAATGGTCTGTTAATCACCTTCTAGGGGTGTACTGTGGCACAAGGTCTAACCAAGTGCCACATGCCCCTAGAAGGTGATTAAGTGACCATTAACATAATCCCTGGGAGTGCCTTATTGCTATTATAATAAAAAATATTTTTAAACAGTGTTAAACCTTGTTCAGCATATGGTTAAGCTCTACATGTATGCTAATAAAAGATTAACATAACAAGACTGTTAGAATGTTTGCAGCCAATCAGAAAGCTCCATTTCTGAGACCCTTTTTTATAATACACATTGTGAGTCAGCTCTTACCACAGCCATACAGCACAAT
The DNA here is from genome assembly GCA_016271365.2 of Neoceratodus forsteri. NCBI lineage: Eukaryota > Metazoa > Chordata > Ceratodontiformes > Ceratodontidae > Neoceratodus > Neoceratodus forsteri. Next base: position 119,322,533 of record JADMNL010000024.1, on the reverse strand, counting down.
CATGCCTACATCCAAATTATTGTTTACAGCCCATAACCAGAGTAAGTTCCTCAGAAGAAAACTTTTTATTCACTTCAGTTTTGTTAAACTCATTTTTATATACAGTGCGTGCCCGTTTTCTAAGCACAATAATACCCTCCTGGGTGAGCGGCATCGGGCCTCATTATGCCCCTGGGCAGTCCGGTATCGCCCAATACCACCCACACTGTTGGATATTATTACGTACGTATTAGCAGTAAGATGAACAATGTATCATGGACCACTACCCAGGGTACTGGTCCATTATACATTGCTACTATCTACCCTACAATGTTCTTCCTGTACATTTTCTTTTCTTTTTACCAAAATTTGAGACCCTTGCAACTTGTAACACTGTTTTGTGTAAAAAAGAGAAGAAAATGTGTAACACTGCCGATGGCATCATGCCATGTGTAACACATGCAGGCAGTGTGGCTGAGGGCTGACTGGATGTACTATGATCATGAAACTCATCCTCACACTGCCTGGATGTCACAAGGTGGCAAGGTGTACTGTGCAGTGAATCAAGCATATTTAAATGACGTCTGTGAGCCCCCCCCCACTTTAAGTCTAAAACACACATATTAAGTAGGTATATGACGACTAGACGACAGACTGTTCTATAGACTTATTAAAAGTACTGTCATCATTGATAGATAAAAAAATAGTAGAAGTAGCTCATGGCATGCTGGTGTTGCTAGACTGGCAGTTATTTGACATTGTCAATTCTTGCCAGTCTAACAAGCAAGTGAAGCAACACCAACATGTCATAAAGGATATCAAATGATACTGCAACAAAAGGCTACACAAAGTTTGCTTCATTATCTAACTGGATGCACGCCTCACCTAGTTATTGTTGGTAGGTCACGACTGTCTGTGCTCTCTGCTGCGCTGCCGCTGACTGTTGCTGCCTGCTGAAAAGGACCATGGATGGGTAATCTGCTTGGATGCTGACTCCTGCTGCTACCAGCTGGGTGACCACCACCACCAGGTTGCCTACCTGGTGAGATATAGCACCAGAAAAAGCTACTACTTTACTGGCTGTCTCTGTCGGACACTGCCTTTCAGCCAAGCTGTATTCACTGTCTGCACATCTGCACTACGTCTACTGTATATTCTTCAGACTATAACTAATCAAACTGAAGGAGAAAAAATTGCCATTTTTACTATATGCAATGCAAAATATCAAACACACATTTCAAATTTTCAGTAGAACATATTTTACTATCTAACATACAACAGACCTATGATGATATTCTTGCTAGGTCACAGAATGGAGACACAACAGTACACAACGTGTTCTTGTTGACTTGTTGTATTATTTACATACAACATGGTGTAGTAATACTGTTGCATCTCCATTCACGTTACTGTCTAGAATGTCAAAATAGTGCTATGCTGATGCTGTGCACTTTCTTTCTCATACACAATATTTCACATTATTGCCTGCCTGCAAACTACTGCTGGAAGCAGAAGTTTGCATATCATAATGGACATACATGATGTATGTACATTATGATGTGCAACCTTTTGCTTCAAGCAGTAGTCTGTCTGCACATTGTCTGACTGCCTCGATTTCAGACTATGGCTGATGATGACTATAATAATTTGTCTGCTGTTGTTGTTACAGACTAGTCATTCACATAATCAAAGTAAGTAAGATGTCATGTTTGCCTTTTAGCTACTGTCTGATAATAGTACTATCAGAGGTAGAATCAGGTAGCTACAGCTGCCAGCTACACTGTCAGACAGTGAGACAGACAGACAGAAGCAAAATTATATAAGCAAGCATTGTACTGTACAATGCTTGTACATACTGTTCGAGTGTCTGTACTTACAAATACATCTTACATTCTTAGCTCTTATTACTTAAGTTACCGCATTTGTTCCCATAGACCAATGCCATATGGTGTCGGAAGTGCGGAACCATCCATCGATGTCAGTTTTTAAACAGCATTCTGTTACAAGAATACCTTGGAACAGACAATTCTAAGAGTACTGTGGCAGATTTTGTCTGCACTTTTAAACCTGTTTTGTTTAAGTGATTTGTATGTTTTGTGATATATGGTTCTGTATTTACATTTTACATTTGTATCTATTTTTAAGTAAACATCTCAAATTTGAGACTACTTGGTATGCCTTTGAAATTCTTTTCTTTGCAAAGTGAAGCATATATGGTTAAAGATAACACTGGGCATAGCTTACTGGTTTACCAAACTGGAAAAAACAGTTTATTCTTAGGTCTTTCATAGAGTTTTAAGGGTTCATTTTGTACACCTGGTTAGGTGCCCGTAGCAGCAGACAAAATATATCTGGCCCTCCGAAGAGCAGAATTATCTGAGCCTGTATATTGGGTACGCTAACAAGAGGTTCACAGTTTGAATCCCTCCAAAACTTGAGACCAAAGATTGATTAGAACCCACAAAACAGACGGACGGGTACCCTGTTCCTGTTTCCTGTTCACAAGACTGTGCTCGGAGGTTGGCACTACTGGGAGCACAGGGTCTGACCTGCTGAGTGGGTTTGTGACAGCATATGGCCCCCAACCCACCCACTGGATGGTATCCACAATGTTGACAAGGTGATTCCCAAACAAATCAGTTATTTAAACTTCAGACAGACATCCCTGATCCCTTCACACCAACTCCTGGATCAAAACACACATTAAATGCTAGCTCCAGCTGGGTATGATTATCTGACTGGTTACTGAATGACAAGCGCAAGCCTATGTGATGTCATTCAGTCACAGCCCAGGTCACCAGTCAGCTAATCATACCCAGCTAGCCGTCTATAAGATGACAAGCAATGATGCTGCACAGCATACTTCATTATTGATGCTGCAGTCAGATAATCCGCTGCATGGAACATGAAAGGGATGGTCAGTGGAGGGACAAAAAATATTTAAAAATCGATCATTCAACCTGGTTGAGTGATCAATTTTGAAATATTTTTTGTCCCTCCACTGACCATCCCATTCATGCCAACCTAAAACATTTAGCAAACCTAAACATCAGATTTGCTTCCACGTCGTCGACTACGCCATGTTTGCGGTCAGTATTCTCCATTGCTATAATGTGAGGACCCATCACTCTGACTCAAACCCTGCCATAAGGCGTTAACATTAGCAATGGAGAAGAACAAACACTGCATGGTGTCGCCGTCAACATAGAAGCAAACAGTCACTGTGATGATGGCTACGGATAGGTTTGCTAGATGAGCAAGCACAGTCAGCAGAGTTTCTTTTTTAACTTTGTCCAGAGAACTAATACAAGACAGACAGACAGTTGTTTAATTGCTACTCTGAAACAGCATAAAGGAAGGCAACAAAGTAGGTATAGAAAACTGAAGGCACCATACTTAGTGTGGCTCTGAGACACTACTACTACCTAGTCTACTAGTAACTACTACTGTTTTTTCTCAGTAACATATGACCTTTGACAGGCTTGTAGTAAAAAAAAAAAACTTACAAATTTAACCCCCCCCCAGAATGAGGCAATCCCCAGCCAGGTGAGGACCCCTACTAAAGGGTACTGCATTTTTCCTTAGTGTTCCAAGCTGGACTGGAAAGGGGACCAGCTACAATTCACATGGGCAATCTAATGGCCAATTGCACATGCACCGTGCAGACCTCTGGCAACAAACTCATTAAAAACAAGAAACATGTATAATAATTCTTACTTAAAGCCTGTCAAGGTATAGGGAGTAGAGGGCTTTGCGGTACTACTGTGTCATATGTACTGTCTGTGACAGTACATTCACACAATACAGATAATACAGTACACTGAAATCAAAGCCCTTTGCAGATCAGATTTCAAATATTACATTCCATATATGGCTAATCCTCTTCCCATGAACCGCCCACGCCCAGGTTAATTTTTTTAATGTTACTAAACACATCCCCCCCAATCCCCATTGCAGCAAACTGATTTGTGACAGAGCAGAGTACAATCTCTTCAACGCCAGCAATTCTGTCCCATGGACCTACAGTTTTTTTTTCTCTCCCAAAGCCAATCCTGCTTATGATTCACTAAGAGATACAACAAACAATACATGTAGGGGGCACCCATTCACTGGCTGTACACAGGACCAAACTCGGGACCACTCCCTTTGTAAGTTGGTGGAAGAATGCTTCTTCCTCCTCTTGACACCTGACACCCCTGGCTGCTCCTGCGATCGCTGCTGCTCATTGACCTACTCCACCTTACTATAATTACAGCCCCTCCCCCCGCTCCGATGCAGATTCCATCCATTGCAGCGACCAGGTGAAGTTTTTTTAACTCGAGTGCAGTCAAAAAGAGAAACCAACCGTAAAGCTGGCTCATCCTCATTCTCCCACTCTGATTTTACCACGCTCACCAATGTCTGCAGGACAACCATGATGCACAGACAGATTTTGCAGCTGCACAGTGGAGCAGAACGTACTTTTACCACCAAGATCTGTTTTGCCCCATTAATATTCAAGGACATATCCTGCTGTTCAACTAGTCATCTCCCCCCGCCACCACTGCCCTTCATTATCACATACAGACTCCTCCCCCGGGACATGAGTAACGGAATTTCCAATTCATTGTCTTAATTATGTTAAGATGTGAACATGGTGGCTGTGAAGAGGAGGTAAATAGGCAGAATAAAGTAATCTGCAGCTCACCATACCATAAATCAGACTGTAGCAGCAATACATTGATTTTCTGAGGGGCTGAGAGCTCCCACTGCAGAGGCCTGGTTGACAGCATCCCTTATGGCCAGTTCTTAAGAATCAAATGAAAATTCCACTGAAGAGGAAACTTATAGAAAAGAGGCTGGGATGCTGTCTGCCAGGTTTAAGGAGAGGAGATATTCAGCTCAGGTGGTACAGGAATGACGAGGCCAGGAACAAACACCAGGAGCGCACGGCCACACTCTAATTCTTCGGCACAAGTGTGGACCGAGAAGCTGGAGTATTAGCGGGTCTGGATGGAGGGGTATGGGTCAGTGAGTTTTACAGCTTAAAATCGGGTCAGACCCGTGAAATGTGGCTCACTTGGGGGATATGCAGAAGGGGGAAGCACCGTACTTACCCACAGCAGAATGTTTTTCCCCTTTATCGTTCTTCACCGACTTCTCGTCAACTGTTGCCTGTAGCCACCCTACCCACCATCTTCCTGCCGTGCTCTACAGAGTTCCTGCCCGATTGCACAGTGAAGAGAAAACTGTGTAAGGCAGTGGCAAAACAGTACATGGGTGGGCTCTGTAGAGTCTGCAAATCAGCGTGTCCAAAGACCGCTTTCTATCAATGAATGACACTGCCACTGGGGGGGTGTCGAGGGAGTGTTTTTTTTTACATGACGGTTTACGCGTGACATTTCTTTTCTTTTTAAAGCGAAACGGACCGTTTTTGAAAAGGCGCATAAAAGTGCATTGTACAAGGGCATCCACATGCATTTTGATATGCAATTTTACATAGGAACGGGCGTATTTCATGATTTCTGAAGCGTAAATTGTCCCTATACACAGCTTATCTGCAGCCCTGCAGGTAATTTATAAAACATAGTTCTATGCCCTAAAGTTTACTTCATTCTGGGAATACTAAATGTTTGCAGCTCAGATAAATGTGTACAAGCTTTGCCAGAATAATCTCTAAAAATAGAGTTAAAGAACTTTGGTACCTTTTTTAAAATCACTTTTTTTTGCCAATATCCCTAATTGATACTTAAATTGTTAAGTTGCCGTATTGGTCCTAGTAAGAAATGATCCAGAAGGTTTAATACCTTTTAATGGACTGACATAGGTGTTACAACAAAAGAACAAAGTGCCTTAGCTTTTGGACCAATCAAGTCCTTCTTCAGCAGCTTTATGACAGTTATTTAGAAAATCCCATACTATTAACACCCTGATAATACATAAAAACAGAAATAATTCTCATTGATTTAACATACTCATTCAAAACATAACTGAAAATTACATCAGAGAAGCTAATTAACACCAGTATGCTTTTAGTTGAAAAGCCCCTGAAGGTCGAAGGTTATCAGAAGATAACAACAAGCAGAGAGTTCTCCTCACATAAATTTTAAAATGTCTCAGTATGTTTCAAGAAAACAGTCTAATGAAAACAAAACCTTAGTGTACTATACTCCCTTAATTACATGTAAGCTGAGAAGCTTTTCAACTTTAATTGCAAGTGTTCTTGTGTGTTAAAGAACACAGTCAATGAAAGGCAAAGCTGTGGATAATAAATGCATGCTAAAATGTGACATAATTGCAAGTTAAAAACAAGCCCCCAAAATAAAACAAACAGAAATTATCTATATATGGCATACAGAGGGTTTAAAGTAAGGTTTACTCAGAGTGAGCAAATGTTTCACACATAATGTAATGTAAAACTTAGCTGGAGACATTTTCCCAACTATACTCTCAACCAGTTAATATGTGCTGCATAGGACATACAGTCATCCGCTATTAAACCCAAGTATTTAAAAGAATCGACCTGCTCTATTACTTCACCACTAATAGTGGGGAGAGCAAGAGCAGGTCCATCTCCACTTTTTTTCCTACGACTATAGAAAAGTATGGACTTGGTCTTTTTTTCATTCAAGACTAATTTGTTACCTACAAACCAATGTCAAATAAGTTCAAAATCAAAAGCTATGTTAGTCTGGACAATGTTGAAACAGATTCCGCTCCTGAGGACCACCGCATCATCAGCATAAAGAAACATTTGTGAGGTGGTTCATGTCAAAGGTAAAGAATTCAGAAAAAGACTAATCAGTAAAGGACCCAGAATAGACCCCTGAGGCACACCCAGCCCTAGTGTCTGTTAACCCCCCAAAGTTCACACAGACTGGCTTCCTAGTTTTGGAGATATTAAGGGTTGAAATTATGTATTTTTGCCCAACTTGTTTTCTCAATTTTTGTGCTCACATAGCTAAAAAAACATAAAGAGTTGTTCAGAAGGCCCACAATCTCCTCTGCCAGAAGTTCTGATAAGAGGGCTGAAATAAGGTGTTGCTTTCTGAGTGTATAATCTGGAGGGATTTCTGTGAAATTCAGGGACTATGCCACCTTGGATAATCCTGAGCACTCACTTGTTCATGGTGATGGATTCTCATTGACAGCAAAAGTGAGTCAGGTGGACCACCCACCCCCCTCCACTGGAGAGGAGAGGTGTGCATTGGGCAGCTGAGGCAGGAATGGGGCTCGAACTTCTTAGAGTGGCACTAGGTGCTTTTGGGACCTATGCCTTCTGCTACGCTCCCCTTGCAGCTGAGGAGGCTGAGACATGTCCTGAACTCCCTTGCCTTTGCCTCAAAAGGACTGCTTATTATGGTAGAAACCTTGCTCCTTCCCCTTTGGGGTAAGAGGGGCAGGCCTGGAAGTCTTGATGGCCTTCTAGTTTTCTGGGTGGCCTCAAGAGACTGTTCTACCTGCTGTCCAAACAGGTAAGAACCATCAAAGGAAACATTCATAACCTGTTGCTGTACATCATTGGAGAAGCCAGATGTCTGAAGCCAGAAACGTCCTCTAATACAAACTGCTGCAGAGTGCAAGGCAATGTCAAAGGTGTCCATAGCCGCCTTGAGCTGATGACTGCTAGACTCAATACCATGAGTAACAGAAGAATCTTCTGTTTGGTCTTGGATTCAGGCAGAGTTTCCTCCACAGACATAAGAAAAAGGGCATACTCATACTTAGAAAAATGCCCTTGATAGCTGGCAATCTTCATGCTATGTGTAGCAGCAGTGGAATACTTTTTCCCCATAGTGTATATCTTCTGTGATTCCTAATTAGTAGGATGCACAGTCACTTCCTGAGAAAGAATGGCTTTGAGGTTCTTGACCAAAATTACAATCTTGTCAGCAATAGGCTGAGAAGCAAAGACAGGCCTGTCCTTAGGGGTAATATAGAAACAGAATGTGATAGCAGATAAGGGCTGCTGGGTCAACCCAGTCTGCCCTTTTTTTTAGACCTTTGTTTTTTGCTGCAGACCCAACTTGATCTATGAAGTATACTTACAGTCTGTCTGCCTACATAGGGAACAGATGCAGGCCTAATCCATATTGCATCAGAAAGAATCCCAAACACAGGGGGAATAGGAGATATGAGATTGGCCAGCATAATGGAAACATTGAGCTACTCCAGATGGAGACTTTATTAGGGTCAGTGGCAGAAGGCTCAAAAGCAGGCATAGCATACATGTGGCAGAGAAGAACCTGAGAAGAAAGGTCCTCCTGGGGAGCAGGAGAAGGGCCTGGAGTTTAAGTATCCAGGCTATAAAAAGAGTCATTGTCACTGCCTCAGAAATGATGATTTTGGGGTCAGACTTATCTCCCTCCAGGTTCTCCCTGTGGAGATGGCCTGGAAAAAGAGTGGACCTCAGCTTCCCTAACCCAGGCCTAGAAGTAGACAACATCAGTGACATCAGCACAGGTAGAGCAAGAGCCAGTGCCAGAGGTAATGCCATGGGTGAGACTGGGTCCAGCGCCGACTGCTGTCTTGGCACCAGGTGCAGCATCAGATGTGGTGCCGAGCCTGGCCCTGAGGAACCTGAGCCTACAGTGTTGAAGGTCCAACCAGCATGGGAGTGACTGGCAGAGGTACTAGGGCAAAGCAGTGGTACTGAATGGGGGTGCAGCCAATGGAACAGACATTGGTGGCATGGTCACCGACAAGGACTCAGAGGTTGTTGATGGAACCAGATGCTCTACTTTGCTATAAAGGCCCTGGCTGTGGTTCCAATGCCCCTAGCCTGAAAGGGCCTGGGGCCAGCTCCACAAGAAGGGTAAAGAAGCCAAACGCTGTATTCACTGCTCTGTAAGAGCTGCCCAGTGGTGAAACTGCCCACTGAAGTCCCCACAGGTAGGCAGGGAAGGACTCTGGGCCTGAGACCTCAACCTCTCATGAGCAGTGGCTGTCAGTGACACTGACAGCACCAAGGAAGGCTTTCTGATCCAAAATGCAGATGATCTTGTGGCAGACCTCCCAGAGGATGACTTCAAGTGGTACCATTTCTTCCCCTTTTGCTGGGAACAAGAACAACTCAAGGCTGAGAGGTGCTGGGTCCCTGACTGGGATCAGGAATGGCCCTGCTTCTTTTTGTGTTTAGAGGAGCGCTGTCCTCCCTCCTGAACACAGGACTGTCCATTGTCAAAACCCTCCCCCGAAAGGGGAAGTGGACCAGACCCAGTCCCACGGCCAAAGCAGCATGCCTGCAAAGGCTCCCTACCATCGCCTTCACTATCCATGGCCATCAACTGTTGTTCAGCAGGACTGAGGGAGACTGACAGAAATATCTGTGTAAAAACTCCAAAGTGATATAAAAATAACAAATACTAGCTTTAAACACTAGAACTGAAAAGGAGTGAATGCTGTTGTCATATAGACGTGAAGTTCTGACTCCCATCGGGCAAGCAACATCATCACTGAAGTGCACTTGACAGCAGGAAAAAAGGAGCCGAGTTGGTTGAGAGCTGGTGCTGAAGTAGGCCTGTACCATGAACTCCATCTTGCCTCAGCACCAGCTGTCCTGAAAAGTTCTGGCTCCCACAGGGTCCTAGTGCCATTGGCTCAGAACCCATTAGTGTGAATCATACGAAGGTTCATACTGAGGTTGGTAAGGAGTGAGAAGACAATGCCCATATGAGCTCCTGTCCTTTAATCCCAGAAATATCTGAGGATGGCACCTGATTGGATGTCCTTATCAAGTTTTCTTTTAAATTTTGTTTTACTTTTACTTATAATTATTTCCTCTGACAAAGCATTCCATGGATTCACAACCCGAGATGTGTAGAAATATTTTCTGTAATTATGCTTGAATCTACACCCTTTTAATTGCAATGGATGACCCCCTAGTGTCTCTATCCCCTTGCTTAAATTTTATTCCTAAATCTGATAGGAAAATGTGGTCCTGAACAACATCGTACATGAATAATAGGTCTGATCACATACACCTATTTTCTAAGGACATTAGATCGAGCTGTAGTAGTCTTTCCTCATAACTTCTATTCTTCATACCAACTATACACTTGATGAATTTCCTTTGGACCCTTTCCAACTTGTCTCTTTCAAAAATTATTTTAAAAGAGAACCATAACTGAGAAGCATACTCTACATGAGGGTGCACATATGCTCTATGGAGCAATATGTTGAAGACTGATTCCTGGAAGACCACAGAACTCCCCCAACAAATGGTCAAGTGCTTTCACGCCACCAATACGGAAGTTTCTTAAGATCTCAGGGGGTTGACTGGGTGGTGTGCTGGATGGAGACAGGGTGGGTGGGGGCCCATGGAACCACCACTCTGTGCCACTCTATGTGGCAACCAGTGGTCACAGGGGGGTACCACTGGACACCAGGGCATCCATACGCATGTACGGGATGAGTGTTTGGGATGGGACAACATTCATTCACATATTGAGGATGGGTGTTCAGGGGGTGAGGGTGCCACTGGACACTTGGGACTTTATAGCACTAGGATGGGTGACTGGGGGTGTAGGGTGCTGCTAAATACCAGGGACAACTTGCACCTATATGGGATGGGTGACTGGGGTAGGGCATGCCACCGGACACCAGGGAAAGCATACTAATACTGGGACGGATGCCCTGGAGGGTGGGGGGGCACCACTAGACAGCAAGGTTACTGTGCTCACAGTGGGATGGGTGCTCAGAGGGTGGGGGGTGTCCCTACTCACCAGGGTGCCACTCACCCCTCACTGGATGGGGAGTGGAGGTGAGTGGCAGCAATGCAGCCATCCCACTACCAGGGCTTTGCACCCAGTTAAGACCTTAAGATTTAGTGACCCCCCCCGCCCTGGCAGGTACTATCCCACCACCCCTGGGAGCTGGCAACTGGCACAGCTCTCCACACACCACCACAGGTGGTCACAAACTGAGCTCTCATGATGCGCACATTGTACAATTGTACAGTACACACATCATGACAGCTCAGTCTGTGGCTGCCCATGGTGGTGTGTGGAGGGATGTGCTGGTCCCCAGCTCTCAGGGTTGGGTCAGTGGGTGCAGGGTGGTGGGACATTACCTGCCATTGTACAGTACATACATCATGACAGCTCAGTCTGTGGCTGCCCATGGTGGTGTGTGGAGGGCTGTGCTGGTCTCCGGCTCTCAGGGTTGGGTCGGGGGGGTGCAGGGTGATGGGACATTACCTGCCATGGTGGGAGGGTCACTAGACCACCAGGATTTACATGTGAATGTAGGGAGAGGGGATCGGGGCTAGGGAGGGAAAGCTGGACCACCAAGGATTAAAATGAAATTACTGAGACAGGGATAGGAGCAGGGAGGGAACTACTGGACCACCAGGGATTAAAACAAAAATATTGGGAAGGGGATCGAGGCAGAAAGGGGACCACTGGACTACCAATGATTGTACAAAAAAACTACCGGGGAGAGGATCGGGGCAGGAAGGGGGGACCTGGCCAGGTGCACTCAACCCATGTGATGGCATGCAGATGAGCCCATAATGGGCATGCAAATGGTCCACTAGCACCATGCATGCCCGATGGGCTCATCTGCATGTCTGGGCTGAATATCACCCATAGGGGCCATGGCGCTAACCAGTGTGTGCTGCACTTTACTCCATGGATTGTCTTTGATGTAGCACTCTGGTAGTGCAGCACAAAGCATGGGGACTGCCTGCTGTGCACCAGGCTACCATGGCCTGATATTCAGATGGCTAGTGTGGTCAGTTACGATCATGCTATCTGTTCAAATATTGCGCCATAACTGGCCAGCCCTATTTTTGCATGTGACGCACCTGTATGCATGTGCAGCAGGCTGGCTTTGAAAATGGGGCCCTAATAGCCTTATTCAACAGTGCTCACACGTTCACTAACTGCTCTCAATGATGGCTGTCACTGTTGCTGTTTCCCTGCTGCTATAACACACTGCACTGAAAAAAGAAAATCCAAAGTCTTCAACAAGTAATAAGTGTAATATTTATTTTTTAATACATTTCTAATATAAATATTATTTTACTGTATATATTATATAAAATAAAACACTTACTAAGCTGGGTATGCTCTCCATATCTAAGCTTCTCATTTGCCTTCCACATTCTTTTCATGATGGTAAACCAGTCCTGGTACTGTGGTGGAACTGGTTGGGTCGAGTGGCAGTGCTTGGAATTATTTGGTCTCCTTTGACTTGCCCTTGCAGGAGTCTGCAACCAATGTATCTTTGTCTTGGCAAGAGACTCAGATACATCTTGCTACAGATCCTGCATGGCAAGATTAGAGCCCGCATGACCAGGTATGGATTATCCCAGCTCATCTACTCTCCTCACCAGCTCCATAGTCTCCTCCACACACAAGGACCTTGGCACCTTCATATAGAAACATAGACAGTGACGGCAAAAAGACCAGAGGTCCATCCAGTCTGCCCAAGTTCCCTATAATCCCTGGAGCCTACTGATCCTTCAAGGTACTAATCCTCCCCATCCTCTCTCTATTTTCCTCCTCCTTGGTCCTATCACCCCAACCCCCCCAGTAACCACTATTCCCTTCATTATGTCCCAGCCCTGTTTGAATCCCCTGACTGTTTTTGCACTCACCAATTCAACTGACAGATTTTTTCAAGGTTCCGCCACCCTTTCCATAAAGTAGTACTTCCTCACATCTCTCCTGAACCTACTTCCTGTTAATTTCCATTCATGTCCACATGACTGTAAATTGCCTGGGCATATTTAAATCAAAGTTCAAAGAATTAAAACCAAAAAGTTACGCAAAGAAAATTTTAAAGCACAAAATAAGGGGTTTGAAAAAATTGTTTAAATATTTTTTTTTTATTAAATCATCAACTAGTCACAAAGGAATTGAAGGATTTTAATGAACTAAAAAGGTGCTGCTGCCAAAAGTTTCTCTCTCTCTTCCTCTCTGAGTCTGTGCTGCAGTTTAGCTGGAGCAGTTAGAATGGAATTTAGTAGGGTAGGGTGTTTGGTATTTATGGGGGTTCAGAAAGTAGTTACTTTCTTTTGTTCCATACTTTCCTTGTTTTCAATGTGTTGTTTTGGATGCGTAAAATCCATATTTGTTTTAGGGGAGGGTTTTTGTATTTATACATTTTTTTTAATTTAATTTCTCAATTATTTTATCAGTTGCAGTTGTTTTATTTGAGTTTACATCTATTTTTACTTTTGTTTTTAAGTGGAGGTTGCTAGACGAATCTGTTCATTGTCATGGGCACAGCTGTGTCTATTGTCTCCTTTTATATATCTGTTGTCTGGTCTCTGACCTTTATGTGTAGTTCTTTACCTAGTTTTTGTAAGTCTCCAACGGTTTTGGGGTCTGTTCTCACTTTTAAGGGTTTGTGAAGTTGCTTTTTTTAATTAATGACTCAAAGTGTGTTGATATTTTATCAGGAATAATAACTTTGCATTGATTTATATAACTTTGAGAAGATTTTTTTTTCAAATGTTCACATTTTTTAGGTCATTTTCCAATATAAATGAGATAGTCGCTATTTTGACGTTTGCCCTTCTCATGTACTTTGAATATAAACTTGAGACGTTTGACCATTTTAGTGTTTCCTATAATTTCTGTATATATGATTGCAGATATGTTTTTTTCATAAATTGTAGTGGCTTTAAAGGAAAACTCAGATAATCTAAGCAGACCCACCCCCAAAATCTTTAGTCTCCAATTTAGCTTTTTGGCCATGAAAGCAATTTTTATAATATTTCTACCTACAGAAGTCTAATTTTTAAAAGTCTGCACTTCTTAAACATAGCGGACAGTGGGCTCCATTTCATCTGGAGTTAGGAGCAAGACTGCCAGCCCCAATACATCCAGGTATTACGGGTTAGCAGTGTGGCGCCGCAACTTGGATGAAATGGAGCCATGTACCGTCTGCCATGTTTAGGAAGCGCGGACTTTTAAAATTTAGATTTCTATAGGTAGAAATATTAAAAAAAGGCTTTCATGGCCAAAAAGCTAAATCAGAGGCTAAAGCTTTCGGGGGTGGGTCTGCTTAGATTATCAGAGTTTTCCTTTAAATATAGCCATGATATATGTAGAAGAATGTTAATACTTTGTATATATGATGATAGGTTTTATTAAAATGTTGTAAATTCTTGTTGGTTTGCATTACTTAGTTTTCTTGTATATTTTGAAAAAATAAACATAAAGGCAAAGAGTTTATAAATATAGTCGATATGCTTCTTGGTGGTTTTCATAAAACGTATGCAAAATGGCAAAAGTTAGTTAACAAGTAGCACATCAGTTTTAATTAGTGGCGTTTGAAAATTTCAAATTCTGATGGAATGGAATTTTGTGGACTTTTCCACATTCTACTGAAATTCCACTGAATTTTTTCAGAAGTAGAACAGCAGAATTTCATAGCAGAAAAATATAGAATAACTTTCTGCAACATTTCTGTAGAATTCTGTTTCATGGACCTCAATATTCTCCACAGAAATTGTTGCAGAATGATTTTCCAAGGAAAAATGCTATTCTGTGGAATATAATTCCACAGATCAGAGCAGGTGGAATAACAAAGAAGGACCAGCAAAATTTCACCAGCAGAATGGTCATTCTGTGCGAATTCCACACAGCACTAGTTTTAATAAAACTGACCTGCTTCTCATTGAATATATTTAAAGATATGAGAAACGTTAAATTGCTTATTAAAATATTCTTTTTAATTTGTAACAAATCTATTTTTAACATATTAGGTAGTTCTGAAAAGAACCTGTGGGTGTTCTGATGTGGATAAGAACACATTTTTTTTCCATTTCAGCTAAGTGCCATCTTAAGATTTGCAACAAAAAGATTGTTTCCATAGGGGGTCAGATGTACACCATCTTTTAGGTATAAAAAAAACTATTAGAGAACTTAATGCCTAATGTCCTCCATTCCTCAATCTTTTAAAAAAGCAGATATCTGTATGTTTACTTTGCGGTGAACGATCTCTATACCCACCATGCCACATTGCCCTAACCAAATCTGTCTCTCAGGGATAGTAGAGAATAAAATTTGAGTATGAGGACTTCAGTGACAAATCCAATTAAAATATGCTTTGGAATTTAAAATCAGCTGATTTCCAGAAATATGTCCTAGGTCATTCCCACTGAAGTGAACAATCAGAACTTTAAGGGCTGTATGTCTTTGGAGTGCTTGCTCAAGCGTATGCATGAGCTGATGCCAGCGCATACCACCTTTACCCATCCAAATAATGTTATTTTCCTGTAGATCCAGACTGATTCATCTCCTTATAAAAAGCCTCCACTCTTCTTATCCAGGAGGTTCCCACAATCCATGCAGTTTGTTTCTGAGCCATTGCATAGCTGTTATCTGGAACTGGTAAAGATAGATATACATGTCAGAGATGGTACTTTACATATAGACTAATACTGGAGCATGTGTGTGTTATGAGGTTTTCTACACACCCAAGGTGTGCGATGAAACAATAAATCTCAAGAGCGAAGCTTGAGAGGTTTATAAGGTCATCACACATTGAGGGTGTGTAAAGACAACCCCTCAGAAACACATAAATGTCCTGCACATTATGTTTTTCTAATAACTGGCCCCATTTTAGGTATACATAATGATATGTCATTTGTGTTGACAGCTAAACGTGCGCCGACGTTTGAACTGGTTAACTAGCAATAAGAACTTTTAAACTATGCAAGGAAATAAGTATAATCTCATTTCTGAATATGCTTTAAAGTGCTTGTTTTAGATGCTTTTTCTTCTTTTCTTTGTGATATGTTTCTTTTTTATAGAACTGACTTCTCGTCAGAAGCTGTGTCTAGTTTGACAGCTGCCTGAGTGAGACTCATGGTGAAGTTTCCTGTTGAGTGCCTCACAGCTCAGGGTGCCTGCTGTGGCTCACACTGTGAATATCAGCTGTTTTTAAATTGGATTCAGTGGTAGCACTTAAACTCTTGATCAAAACACCATAATAACTGGGTGTAACATCACACACAGTTACTACGGTGTTTTACAGCAACCAAAATCCAGTTGCTATAAGGGCCCCCCAGTTATTATATAGAGTTTTAGTGGTTTACATATTGAAATGTTTATAGTTCTGTTATGTCTGGAAATGCTTTTAGATTAGATTTTCTAATTCTTTGGTTGTTTTGTAATTTTGTTTTCTACTTTTCATTGTTTTGACTATCCACTCAGAAATATGAGGTTGTGTTTCTAGATTGTGGATGTAGAGTATAGAGGATTGTCTATGGGGAGTCATTCACAACAAGGATATTCTTGATCGAGAGATATCCTTGGCAACGTTCGACCTTGAGAGCGAAGCTCGAGAGGTCGTCCATTGCCAAGAATACCTCAAGATCCGAGAAGATCCTTGTTTGTGAATGACTCCCCATAGACAATCTTTTATAGTGTATGGGGAGTCTATTCATTTCAAAACAGCGAATGGAAGCAGAATTTTTTAAAATCATGCCTTACTTGGCTTCCGTGTTGAGACTCGCTCCAGCGCTACTAGCTCCCTCACTGACGCAGCTTTTAAATCGCGCATGCGCGAATGCGTTCGATCTTGTTGTGCTGCATTGATGACATACTCAGTGCAGCACAAGATCATGACACACTGAGGCAAGCACAACAATGCTGTTGGGAGCATGAATTTCCATGCTCAACAGCATTCTACCATACACTATACTGGTTTTGAGCATGTTTGAAAAAATGCTTTTTATGAGGATTGCTTCATTTGTGGTAGTCAATCACAACTATTGGCTTATTTTGATTATGTAGGGGTTTATAGTTAAGGTTAATGGTATTTTAAAATGTTGTATTATGTGTTCATTGGCTACAATATTTATTTTCTTAGACAACTTTTGCTTTGGATTTAAGTTCAGATGACAGATCGTTTTCTTAGTAACAATGGATTTGTTTTTATTGGTTGAATTTTATTAGGTGTTAGATAGCATAAATATGTGCCTTGTGTAACTAGGAGTTCTATTTTAGCTGGCATTTGCGGTAGTAAGATACTGATTTTTATGTTCACTGTGCATGCATGCACAGCGAACATTTTGTTAGGAGAGTGGCTTTTAAGGGGTGTGACACTGTCAGTCCAATGCAAAGTGGTCTGCAAGGGGCTCGTCAGTGTCACACTAATCATCAGCCAGGCTGATTACAACACTGTTCTGACTTGCTGGGTGGAAACTTTGTGCAGTTCAAAGGAGAGAGACGACCTGATCATAGGTTGGCTCTACCTTTGATCTACACCACCCAGTAAGTACAGCTGCTCTATCATGATCAGCTTGCTGAGGTTGAATTATACCCTGTAACAAAGAAAACCATCCATTGATATCTGCTGATGTTGCTGCCATTACTGTTCCCCACCCGACCCTCCCACTCAGGTCCCCACACACCCACAAACATAACACTGACACTGGGGTGCCCAATCCCCAGTGTCGCCACTTGAAATAAAGAAAATAGTCCTTAGTAAGGTTTTTTTGTCAATAAATATATCCTGTAAGAAAGAAAACCATCCTTCGATGTCTGCTTCGGCGCCGTTAGTCCTCCCACCCAACCCTTCCACTCAGCTCCAACCACCCCACCCCACAAACATAACACTGACACTGGGGAGCCCAATGCCCCAGTGTCACCACCTGAAATGAAGAAAACCATCCCTTGTATTTTTTTAAACAAATCCTGTAAAAAAGAAAATAATCCATCAAAGTCTGTTGCTGCTGCTGCAGTTAGCGCCCTACCCAACTCTCCCATTCAGCACCCACCCCCTCAATCCCTTACTTACCCAACAGGGGTCCAACCCCATAATTCTCTCTGAACTGCAGGCATGTCTTCACTCTTCAACGCTGGAACACAAACTGAGGAAATCAGGTACACGATTCAATGTACTTCAATGTGGTATTTAACTTAGTGGCATAACTTGTTCCTTTTTAAATATTTTTGCCACATATTTTCAACATGCCTTTTTAGGTATCCTGCCTTATGAATGATGGCAGTGAAATTAGGCAACACTGTCCTGAAAGGTGATTTTTTTTGGTCACTGCACAAAATCAGCTTTCGTGCAGGAGCTGAAACTTTTCTCTGCCCTTGTTCATGGGGTGGGATCATAAGAAGGCTATGTTGAGAATCTGTTGTAAAAATATTAAAAAACAACTACGTTATGAGCCTGCATTGACATTTTTGAACATAGGCTCATAACTTTGATATTTTTCAATATTTTGATCCCAAATTTTCAACATAGCCATTTCTTCACAGCACCTCATGAATGTGACAGCTGTTATTTTTCAGATTCTGGCCAAAATGTGTTTTTGCATCCCAAATGGTGATTTCACTGTTGCTGCATGAAATCACCTTTTGGGCAGGAACTGAAAATGTTTCTCCACCCTTGTTCATGAGGTGGGATGATAAGAAGGCTATGTTGAAACTTTGGGATAAACATATTATAAAAAAAAAAAGTTATGAGCCTGCATTGAAATTTATAAATGCAGACTCATAACTTTGGTAATTTTCAATATTTTTACCCCATATTTTCAGCATATCCATTTTTTCATAGCACATCATGAATGTGATAGCTGTCATTTTTCAAATCTGGGACAAAATGTGTTTTCACACTTGTGGCACAAAATCACCTTTTGGGCAACATTTGAAGATGTTCTCTATCCTTGTTCATGAGGTGGTCTCATAAGAAGGCTAGGTGGTGTCACAAGAAGGCTATAAAAATTTGCAGTAAAAATATGAGAAAACAACAAAGTTCTGAGTCTACGTTGCAATTTTTCAATGCACGCTTGTAACTGTGGTAATTTTCATTATTTTGACACCGACTTTTCAACACAGCCATTTTTTCACACCACCTTATGAATGTGACAACCGTAGTTCCTCAAATCCTACACAAAATATGTTTCAACACTTGTGGCCAAAATGATGTTTCAGCCATTGTTTTATAAATGACACCTATCATGCTCAGATGGAGTGGTCATAAAAAGATTATGTTGAAAATTTGGAGTAAAAATGTGAAAAACCATCCAAGTTATGAGGAAACGAACTATACCAACATTTACTCATAACTTTTTTTTTTTTTCAGATTTTGGCCCCTAATGTTCAACAGATTCCTTGTTTTACCCCACCTCCTTAATATTGCAGGTGTCATTTTTCAAATCCTCTCTGAAACTTGTTTGCACAGTCACACAGCAAAAATCACCTTTTGGATGGATTTTAAAAATTCTACCTGTCTTGATCATAATGTCAGATCACAAAAAGACTGTTGGACATTTGGGGTCAAAATGTGGAAACTCACTTAAAAGTAGATATATTGTCTCTCAGCTGTTCTATCCTAAAAATTACAGTTTAACAATGTGTTAAAGCAGGACACCACTGAAAATGAGATACTGTATCTCATCTGCTCTATCCTGGGTAACTATATCTCATTGCCTTCACAGGAGCTCTTTGAAGTTGCACCACTTGTCTCCTGTATACTGTTAATAGTAAATCCTGGGCCTTTCTAAGCAAAATCAAGCTATAGTCAGCATGCCATAAACAAATCCTAATAGCTCAAGAACCGTAAGTGCTAGACACAAAGTATGAGTGACAAAGTTATTCAACACAAAATTACCTTTCCAGTGGTGGTATGCAAAGAATATGTAATTAAATTTTTTTCTATGCTGGTTGAAACAGCAAAAGCATTTTTTTTTCACTAAAACAGGCAACATAAGCCATATACACCATACCATAAACAAATACGAATAACTCCTAAAGTATACATGATATACACAGAATATCCGTGGTAAAGTTGTTCAGCACAAAATTACCTTTCCAACAGTGCTATGCAGTCAAATACATATTATATTCTATTATATATTTAAATATATAAGTGACTTCTCCAGACGTTGCCAAGGCACACAGGAAGTTAGTAGCTGACTTCTGTAGGCGTCCTCAGGACACACCACTGTATTTTACTGACACCTACAGGCGTTGGCTAAGAGACAATGAGATATAGTAAAAAATACATACAAGACTTGCTACAACAGCAATACCAGTGGCAAACTGAAATATTTTGTTGAGAAATTCAATGATATCTCTGATGCTTTTGCGCGCCTATGAGGAAAAGGAAAATCAAGGGAGCTACCAGTGGGTGGATCACCAGTGACCTCCTGGATCAGTCAGTTCAGGGAGTGGGATAGACTATGGAGTAAGGCCAGGAACTCTAGAAACCCAACGGACTGTCAGAATTACAGGGCTGTCAGGAACAAATGTACATACCTTGCCAGGCTGGCAAAGGCAAACTACTACAAGGAACAGTTAGATAGCAGCTGGGGGGAATGGTAAAAGATGTTGGCAAAACATCAAGGAACTGCTGGGCAAAGAGGATAAGAAGCACCCTGCATTACTAAATATCAACAGCACCACCACTATGGATCCTTGCACAACTGCAGAAACCTTCAATGCAGCATTTACAGATCTAAGTGGGGTCCTCCCACCTGACTACCTTACCCCCTGTGGCCCAACATCATCAACCCCTAATCAGGATACCGTCACCTCCCACTTCTACTTTAGGGGTGTCTCGATCAGGGAGGTCAGAACCTATGTCAAGAATGTACTTGGCAAATCCAGTTTGGGGAGTGATAGTATTGACATGAAGCTTGTGTCAGTTGCACTTGAAGAGCTGCTTGTTCCTATCACCAAAATATTCAACAAGTCTCTCACCTTGGCTACATTTCCAACAGAATGGAAGCTAGCACTGGTGACCCCTGTGTTTAAAAGTAGGGATCATTCTAGTACGGCCAATTATCGGCCTATCTCCATTCTCCCCCTTATCGAAAGCCCTGGAAAGAATTGTAGCAGATCAGATCACTGAACACCTCCAGAAATATGCTCTACAGTGCCAGCAGGAACACGGCTTTCGCAAGGGTCACAGTACAATGGCTCTTGTTGAATTTACAGACTATGTCCGTAAGGCCTTGGACAGCAGCAAATTAGTGGGATCCATATTTATAGATCTCACTAAGGCCTTTAATGCTGTAAATCATACCATACTCCTGCAACAATTGCACCACTTAGGTTTCTCCTCTGAAGCTGCCCACTGGGTAAAAGATTACCTTTCTAACTGGTCCCAAAGTGTCAGGATCGGGTCAGTGATCTCCTCAGCCAGGGAAATCAATTTCAGAGTCCCTCAGGGATCCATCCTGGCTCCCCTCTTTTTCAGTCTGTTCTTGAATAGACTACCAAATGCATGTAATAGCAAGATTATTCTTCATGCTGATGACGTGGTCATTCTGGCTAGCAGTACCCAGTTTGATCAGCTACAGAATGAACTGCAGTCCACCTTCCACTCCTTGGAAGATTGGTTCAGTGTACAGAAACTGCTCCTGAATTACAAGAAAACCAAAACGATGCAGTTCTCCAGTTCTCAGCACAAGAAATCCTACCCATACCTGACATTAGTCAATAATAAGGCCACTCCCCTTGAACAGGTACATGCTTTTAAATACCTCACGGTTTTCATCAATGGCACCCTTTCCTATTCTCAGCATTTTGATAATGTCATCAAAACAGTCAGTGTCAAGCTGGGTGTCTTACACAGGCACAAACAATACCTTACACCCGTTGCCCTCCACCTGTCAGTCTCCAGCTCCATCCTGTTAATAATTGACTATGGCCTGGTAATATATGGGGCTGCATCAGATACACCATTTAAGTGTATTATGATAGCCCTTAATAAGGCATGGAGACTAGCCTTGGGAGCTGACAATAGATTTCACACATGTTCACTCTATGAACAAACCAACTGGCTGAACCTCAGTAGCAGGATAAGGTACCAGATGTGCCTTCTGGGCAAGGAAATCCTGCTACAGAAAGCTCCCCCTTTCTCAAACCCATGTTGCAGACTACCCACACCTCTTACCACACCAGAGGTGTGACCAGGAACTCTCTAGCCATCCCTTTCAAGAAAACCTCTCTGGGACAAAGGTCCTTTGCCTACGGAGCACCCCTATGGCTAAATGAAATCCCCACCTACATCACTAGCAATGCCTGCATCTCAGCATTTAAACTATTGCTGAAGCAGCACCTCTCTGATGCTGCCACCTGCACCTGTAGGTAATCCTGGTAGACAATGCCTAATTCTTCTCAGGGTAACCTCCTGGCCACTCTTGCCACTCCTCTAAATGACATTCAACTCTACAACTTTCCTTCCATCTCCTCTCTCCCTCCGTTTTCCGTGACAATGCCTGATTTCAGCAGCCCTACCCCGTGGATTATTAACATGAATAAATGTCTCCTTGGCCCAGAGGAATTACCTGACTACCAAGTTTCTCAACTATGCCTCTCCCTTCTACCACTTCTCCAATCTCTCCCTCCTGTCAATTCTCCAATCTCCTAAGAACATGTTCTTCCTGCTTTGCACTTTATAACCACATGTATAGTATTATTATAACATCCTTATTGTTTCTTCATTCCATGTTTAACCTTAACAGGTCATATCTGTTGTCTTATGTTGTATTGTAAATGTACCTGTCCTGATGTGGAACCTTTGAAAAAGAGCATTTTGCTCAAAGGTCTTTTCTGAAGAATTAAATAAAAATAAATAAAACATTCGGCATTGACAAATGCTTGTTTCTTTATATGATATAAATTTGTGAACTGTGACATTGTTTTAGTGTTAAAGCTTGTTAGGATTTAAAGTACTTTTATAGATTTATCATACACAGTCAAGGATGTATGCCATTTTCGGTTGTATGCACACTTTTGTCTGGTCCCATTTCTTTTCCTATTCTTATAATGTTATTTCATTCAGATGTATGCACAGTTATTTTTGGTTGTATGCCCTTTTTATGGCTGCAGTAGGCGGAGCCTGCATATGTTTTGCATGTACAAAAGGAGTGATGTCATGTTTTCTGTCTGTGGAACTGACTGAAGGTGTAAATAGTCTCCTCCGCCTTACCCTCCTCCAAGAAATGTTTTCCACTCTCAAATAAATACACTTTCATGTTAGTCAATTGTTGCATGGTACTATTTTCTTTCTTAAATGGGTGGTACAAGAACCGAAACCTGAGTAGTGGGAGGCAGCATTCGTTTTTTTGGGGAGGGAGTAAGATCCACCTGCACCTCCAGCCGAGAAGTTCCTAAAGATCCACCCCACCTTTTTTTTATTCATGTGGTGTGGCATGAGGTGGGTCTATCATGTTGGAACAAGAAACACTACTTTGGGATCTGGACCAAGCAACAGAACACATCTGTGGAGAGGAACAGAAGATACTTAATGCCTTCCAATTGACTTAAAAACCCTTGGAACAAATGATTATTAGAGCCACCTGGGATCTCAGAAGGAAAAAGTAATTAAGGTGTGCCTAAAACTACAGCTCCCAAGGAAAACAATCAACCTGATTCCAGTTGAAAGAGCCACAGGTTTTTCTTAAGCATTTATATACTAAAAGCGTAAAATTCAGCTTTTGGGATTAACAATATATGTTCACCATATATATATATATATATATATATATATATATACACACACACACACACACACATATATGTACACTGTGTGTGTATGTATATAAATATATATATATATATATATAGTTTCTCTTTTTAGCAGTTTCAAAACTTTGAAAGCATTGGTGTTAGTAATGCATTTGACACAGTTCCACATTATAAAATAATAGAAAAACTTATAAATATAGAAATCAGTGAGAACATTGTTAGATGGGTAGAACAATGGCTAAGTAATAGATTACAGCAAGTAAAGATTCAAGGATATCTGTCTGATTTAAATAGAGTATGGAGTGGAGTTCCCAAGGGGTCAATATTGGGCCCACTACTGTTTTGTATATTTATAAGCGATCTGAAATTATTAAGTAATAATAAATTAATTAAATTTGCTGATGATGTTAAAGTTGGAGCAGTGGTAAATACGTTTGATGAGAGACTCATTTTTGGCCAGGATTTGTTGTACACTGTCGACTGGGCAAAAAAAAAAAATGGAATGACATTAATAAAGATAAATGTACCATCATGCATTTCGGTAGACAAAATATCAATCAGATCTACTATATGTATGATCTGAAGCTTAAGGTATCGGAATGTGAGAAAGATCTGGGTATCTATGTCCGAAATGATTTAAGAAATGAAGTAAATAGCAGACAATCATCTAACAAAGCAATGCAGATTGTTGGTTGTATTAGGAGAGGTTTTCAATCTAGGAGTAGAGAGGTTTTGATGCCATTGTATAGACATTTGGTGAGGCCTATACTGGATTATTGTTCTACAGTTGCAGGTCCTTTATTGATGAGGGATATTAAATTAATGGAAAGACCACAGAGATCCCTTACAAGGTTGATTTTGGGTTGTGAGAAAGAGTCATATGAGACTAGATTGGAAATATTGGGGGTTTGGTCTTTGGAGAGGTAAGAGGGGATTTATTATTACTGTATAAATCTCTGACGGATGAGGTTATTAGAGCAGAGTTGGGATTGATGTATAAGGAAAGGACCTATCATTTGAGAATATCAATATCATTTGAGAAGGCATGATAGGCAATTGAGTGAGGAACTGAGCAGGACTGAGTTAAGGAAGAGGTGTTTTAAGTGTTGAACAATAAGGACATGGAATGGACTGCCCCAGGAAGTGGTGGAGGCAGAAAGTTTAGATTGTTTTAAGCAGAAACTGGACAAGTATCTAGAAGAAGTTGGTGGCATCCACCACTACCACTGAATTGTGGGGAAAATCTTCTGATTTTCTTATTCATCCAGTTTTTACTCCAGTATGAACTCCAGTAAATACATTTTTAATTGTCTTTATAGTTAAACATGCAGTTTCATGTGAGGGCACTTTTTGGGGGGAGGGGGTTCAAATTATTTTAATCATGGGCACAGTACTTAGTAAATACAGGCTTTGATGATAAAATGTATTTTTCTCTTTTAAGTTTGAGAAGTATGTATTATATATAAGTGTAACTGTGTTGTAAATGGGACTGATGAATGAATAATGGTTAAGTGCCTAGATTGTTTTTAATATAATTGAGTTTATATGTGGCAGGTAGGTAGGGGATAGTGTTTTGAATCTGGCAGTAGGATTTAGCATATGCACTGCCTTAAAATCAGTTCACAACTGCAGAGCTGTGTAGCTGTGCTTATCCAGTGAGCATAAACGGCAACAGTCACACAGTTATTCCAGCTACACATTTTATTCCATATTACAGTGGTTCACTGCACTACACATTTAGTGTATCACACTTTTTCAAATAATGAAACAAATATTCTCCAAACTAAATAACTCACACATACATATTTTTATACTTTATTAAAAAGCTACTCCACATCTGTAACAAAAAAACAAACAAAAAATAAATAAATGAAAATCATGTCACAGAGCAAAATCAACCCCAACTCCCAGTTCCTTCTAGTAGAATGATGGCACCTACATTTACAGTTTAGCAAATACTTGAGAGCTGAGTAGGTGTTCTGTAAGAAAACAGCTACAGTCTTTACTATTTACAGCATTGATGATCTGGGACAATTTCTGTGCTTTTTATTGTTGTGTGTAGTTTGATGAAATAACATTTTAAAATGAAAACACTTACTGCTGCTAGCTAGACCTGACACACACTGAAAACACAAATAATGAGTTAGAGCTATTTAGCAGCTATTTTCTTACAGAAATCCAGTCTTGATAAATTAGATTTTTTTTAATCAGTTCTGTAAGATTTTTGTCTCTCTCAAATAAGAGCGCATAGCATAGAAATGAAAGGGTTTCTGTGATTGTTGTTTGCATGAGAAGTGGGCATGACAGTGGCATGCAAGAGTGAAGTCTAAATTGTTTATTGGCCATTCTGGATCTAAAGTTTAACTCTATTATGTGAAGAGAATAAAGTCTTGTGTATTTTGCATTGGAATAGATTTAGTGCTTTGAAGTTCAAATATATAAGGGATATGCAACAGTTCAGTGTGTGATAATGCATTTATCTTGTACAGTTTCAAGTGACCTCAAGTAACCTCACGAGTGCTGAAGGCATGAGTGAGAGTTACGAGAGGTCACTGGAAACTGATCAAGATAAATGCATTATCACACACTGAACCGCTGCATATTCCATTTATGCAACAGGTTTAGATGTTGTGTGGACATTTTGATTTTGGTAGGTGTAAATAATTTGTCAAAAAAGGGAAAAGAAAATTGAATTGTATGCTGTTTTTTGCTAATTATAAAAAAACAAAATGGTATCTATAAATGAAATACCACTCATTTTGTAGATATTTTTCAGCTGGACATTTTTCGTGCTCACAGTACCATGCTATCATTTTTTGTTTTAAAGTTATTCATATTTGTTTGTCAAAAAAATGAACAAAAAATGACATTTTCTTCTGTTTTCTTGCTAATCATATACAATATATAGGGTTTATATAAATGGAACAGTATTCATTTTGTAGATAATTTTGTGCTGAACAATTTTCGTGCTCACAGTACCATGTTATCTTTTTTCGTTTTTAAGTTATTTACATTTAAATATGATTAGTACTGCTTCTGAGGCTGAACATTCTAAATGAATTCTGAAGAGAACTGTGCAGATAAATGAGCTACTGATGTAGTTACTGTGTGGATAAATGGGTGATGATGTAGTTACTATGTGGATAATTAAATTTATCCACATAGTAGCACAGATAAATGGATTTATCAGTGCAGATTTATTCAGACACGTGTTGCATAAATATATATATATATATATATATATATATATATATATATATACACAGTGTCATGGGCACCTGAAAAGAAAGAAGATACTACTAAAATAAATGCTGTTCTGATATTTTATGTATTTATTTGTGATATTTTAAGTGTAGTTTTGCCGATCACAGACACATCAACAGTTACAGTTTAGCAGATACCTGAGAGCTAGCTAACTGGGGTTTCTGTAAGACAACAGCTACTAAATAGCTCTGAGTCACTATTTTTGTTTTCTATATGTGCCAGGTCTAACTAGCAGGAGTGTTTCAATTTTAAAACTTTTAATTTTATCCAACTATACACAACCATTGAAGCACAGAAACTGCCCAGATCATCAATGCGATCATTAATAAAGACTCTAGCTGTTGTCATACAGAAACCCCACTCAGTTAGATTTCATGTATTTGCTAAACTATAAATGTAGGTATCAGCATTCTATTAGCAGTTGGTGCTGATTTTGCTCCGTGACAAGATTTTAATTTTTTTTTGTGGGGGCTGTGGGATTCAAACCCAGATCTCCAGATTTACAGTGAAGAGCCTTAAACCACTGTGCTATACTGCCTCCCTAGTTATGGCAGTCATCTGTTTTATGGTTCATGATGTTGATGTAATAAGCATACTAACATACAAAAATGCCAGCAGAATAGGCCTAGCAGGATTTCATGTCTGCTCGTTTGGTCAGTCCCCATCCTGGGAGCTGACCTTGCTGCCCCCCCCACCCTCTCGGGCTTCTCCCTTCCCAGTCCGGGGAGAGCTAGCTAACTGGGGTTTCTCTAAGACGACAGCTACTAAATAGCTCTAATTCACTATTTTTGTTTTCTATGTGTGTCAAGTCTATCTAGCAGGAGTGTTTCAATTTTAAAACTTTTAATTTTATCAAACTATACACAACCATAAAAGCATAGAAACTGCCCAGATCATAAGTGCTATCATTAATAAAGACTGTAGCTGTTTTACTACAGAAACCCCACTCAGTTAGATTTCAAGTATTTGCTAAGCTGTAAATGTAGGTATCAGCATTCAATTAGCAGTTCGTGCTGATTTTGCTCTGTGACAAGACTTTTCATTTTTTATTTTGTGGGGGCTGTGGGATTCAAACCCAGATCTCCAGATTTGCAGTTAAGAGCCTTAAACTACTGTACTATACTGCCTCCCTAGTTAAGGTAGTCATCTGTTTTACAGTTCATGATGTTGGTGCAGTAAGCATACCAACATACTAAGATACAAAAATGCCAGCAGAATAGGCCTAGTGGGCTTTTGTGTCTGCTCATTTGGTCAGTCCCCACCCTAGGAGCTGACCTTGCTGCCCCCCACCCTCTAGGGCTTCTCCCTTCCCAGTCCAGAGTATTCCCGCTTCACTGAACTTTGCTTACACAACCCTTCCCCTGTACCTGTCCCACCCCCTCTTCAACCCCTCCACAGTCTCTGCCTCCACCAGTCCCCTGGGCAGCACATTACATGGTTCTACCACCCTCTCACTGAAGTAGCACCTCCTCCTTTCTCCCCTGAGTCTCCCCCTCAAGCTTCCACCCATGCCCTCTAGTTGCCCCCCTCCTTCCTTCGGAGCACTATGACTTCACCTCCCATTTACCCCCTTCATGTACTTGAAGACCTCTATCATGTCCCCCCATTCCTTCTCTCTTCCAATGTGTATATATTTAGCTCTTCAAGCCTCTCCCCATAGGTCCTTTCCCCCAAGCCCCAGCTCATTTTGGTTGCCTTCCTCTGGACCCTCTCCAGGAGTTCAATGTCCCTCTTTAAGTGTGGCCTCCAAAACTGCATGCAGTACTTGAGGTGTGGCCTCACCAAGCAGTTATACTGAGGGAGTATCACTTCCCTCCTTCTGAACTGATCCCCCTAGCGATGCATCCCAGCATTATGTTGGCCTTGGCAGCTGCCATCCTACAAGTCTCTGAATTGTTCATCTTGACATCCACCACCACCCCCAGGTCCCTCTCAGCCATACAGCCATAGCAGCAGTACATTGCAGGGCAGATATAAGATGTCAATAAGCAGGTCATGCAACAGATGTGCTGAGCAGTTACTGAAGCAAGAAATGTACAGCTGTCATCTTTTACATCCTGTTCAAAATGTGTTTTTGCACCTGTGGTGCCAAATGGCATAGTCACTGTGCAAAATCTCCTTTTGGCTAATGAACTGATAGTGTCACTGTTTATGCGGTGGGGTCACAAAAAGCCCTTGCTGAAAACTTGGAGTGAAAATACCAAGAAATGCCCAGAGCATTAGGGTTTCTAACCATAACAACCTGCACTGTAGGGACTGACAGGCATCAGGGGTGTGACTTGGGATTGTCAACAGTAATGCTCATGCCATTCCACACCCATCCACACACTGCAGCCAGTGACAGGTATCGAGGTGTGCCTTTGACTCTTCAGCCCCAAAGTTCACTCCATTCTCTTATACTGCACCCATTTCAGCATATTTCCATATGGAATGGGGTGAGTATAAAGTTAGAAAATCCCAAGGCACACCACGACTTGTGTCTGTATCTGCAGAGTAGAATGAGGGGAAATGGTGTGAGCATTATGGCCAATGACCCAAAGGCACACCCCAATGCCTGTCCATGTCAGTGGGGTGGGGGTGGGGTTGGCATCACTTCAATACTTCACTGCCATTCCTATTCTGTCTGTCTGTGTCTCTCGCTCTCTATGTCTGTGTAATTATCTATCTTTCTATTAATTGCATATATTGCTATTTTTACCTATTTCTAAAACAAACCTGCATATCACATTTGCCTGCACTCTGAGCACATCCTTATAAAACTGTACATATTTGTACTCCACTTCTGTGTAGACCTCATACTTTCCTAATATTCCCATTCTCACAAGCATAACTACTTTGCCCTTATCAAAAGCGACCCCTTCTGAAAGTTAATACAGTGGAGCCCACTTATAAGAACATCGGTTAATAGAACATCCTGGTTATAAGAACATGACTCTTATGTCCCGATTTTTAGTAATGTATTCCTATGGGCATAAAGCCCATTTATAATCACTTTCAGTCCTGTTAAAAGAACATTTTCTGCTGCAGCTTCTGTGGTAGTTCACTTTCAGCGGACAGTGAAACTCACTGATTTAGCTGTCTCACTTTGGCTCTGGTGATTAACGCCTTCCCTGGTATGCAGCTAGGTGTAAATGGTGCCAATTAACGTTACCACTCACTGCATTCCAATGTGGATTCAGCATTTAAAATGTGCTAAATGGCTATTGTTTTAGTTCCCCATTAATCACTTTAGTCAGCAAGTCGCAGTTACAGTCTTAGTCAGGGTTGTGATGACAACGTAGAAACAATGGGCACAATTACTGAGGAGGAAATAACCAGAGACGTCCTTACTCTTAAAGAAGAGGAATCTGATGAAAAGAAGGACTTAAGAGAAGAGTCAGCCAATGTGGACAACTATGTAAGCAGTCAGCAGATATGGCAACATTTTATGCTCTGGATGCATATCTGGGCATGCGGTCTTTAAAAAATGCACAACAGCTAAAGATACCCCTGTAGTGTTTTTTTATGTTATGTTTTATTGTGCCCTTTCAGTCATTTTTATTATGATGTGCATGTTTTTACAGCACAATTTACTATAATTTAAGTAAAGTATTTATCAATACAGATATTGTTTTCTGATATTAAAGCTTTGTGTACAACTTAAGCTGTATTACAAGAGCTCCACCTTGCGGTCTGAATAGCTAATTTCAGGTGAAAAGCCATTTAAACAGGCAGCCCATGTATAAGAACAGCCCGCTTATAAGAACATGTTTTTGTGGCAAATGGGGTGTTCTTATAAGCGGGCTCCACTGTATCACAGTTTCTCTAACAGTCTATCATCATTACACCTGACTTCCTGACATCAACACATTGCTTAAATATAACTTACATCGCCTCATGGACAAAAACCCTGTAATAATCCCAAGGCTGAAAATATGCCAGCCATTACTTTTTCATGTACTGCCACCTTCTGTACCATCATGGAGATTTGCGTATGATTCCCTTGATGCTTTGCATTATTGAGATATGTGCAATTGTGTTGTCTTTAAAATGTGGCTGTCTGGCCAATATCATCCGGGATAACACATACATCAGTGGCATTTGCTCTTGGGTTCTTTTGTAAGCTTCCTATTCCTTCCATTAAAATGTACACTTCCATATATTTTCCTAATAATGTGTATGCCTTCCTTAGAGCTTGAAGCTGCCAGTCAGAATTGGTGCTTGAATCAATCTGCACATTAGTGAAGGGCTGGGTGATAATTGTTTCTATTGCCTTGCACCAAACTGCTGATTAACGAGCCTCTGATCACCCAATAAAAGCCAGCTTATCCTAAGGGAGGCAGATAACAATGGAGGGAACAAAACTACTATTTCTCTCAATTCAGAGGAAAGTTGAGCTGGTTGACAAGTCGACCCTCCCTGACGTGGTAGGTGAACATTTGGCAGTAGAGTTTAGGGTGAACATTTCTAGTGCTGGGAGGAGTTTTAAATGAAAAGAGCAGATTTATGAGGAGTGGAGCTGCACCTAATGTCACACTGACCTTCAAGTGAGAAACTCCAGCTGGTCATGGCAAAGAGCCTGAAGTGGTCTCAACCACTCCTGAAGTCTGGCAGATCTGGCAGATGCTCTGAAAAATAAGATGTTACATGGAGACCAGAAAGCCGTCTGATTAGTCCTGTCAGAGTTACTGCATTTTTCCAAAAATATTTATTTTATTTATTTATTGAAATCTTGGATGACATCTGTGTGCGGATGCTCTTTGACAGATTTCATGTCAATACATTAGCAAAAAAGTCACAATAATGGGGGACAAAATACAGATATTATATATACAAAGTACAGCATATAAAAATACATGAGATGTACAGACCAATGGGGAGGTGCAGGGAAAGGCAAGGAGTGGGAGACGGGGTTAGGATAGGACAAGACTGAGGAGGCGACAGCAGGTGTCGGGGTGGGTGGGTAGTGAAGTGCTGCAGAGAGACAATCCTGGTAGGACAGGAATGGGAAGTGCTAGGGGTAGTCTATTGTTGCATGCAGTGTTTTAGAAGGGGCACATACAGATACTATCAGCGAGGTGCTGACAAAGCCTACATTTAAAGGATCCAAGCCATCATAGACTGCCTTGGAAACCTGACCCTAAGCTCTGAGGTTATACTTCTTGGTGATTTCAATATTAATTGGCTTGCCTCTGAAACTAACCACTTCAAAGAAGCAATTCAGGCTGCCCACTTTACACAGCTCATTGAAGCCTCCACTAGGACCAGTTACAGAATGGGCACTAGTACTCTGCTTGACTGGGTACTCACGAACTGACCTGAGCATATTTCCAATGCCTCTGTCCTCCTGGACATCAGCGACCACTCCCCTGTCATGTTCAGCTGGGCAAATAATTTCACCAAACCCCTTCCAAGAACAGTCATCAAAAGGGTCCTCAAGCCTGGTCACACGGGCCACTTTAAAGCCGATCTCCTCAACGCTGACTGGTCAGCAGTGTTTGGGGCTTCTGACACTGATAGCACACATGACCATTTCATCCTCCTATTCAATACGATCTGCAACACTCACGCACCCTTCAAAAAGCATAAAATCAAAGGCCATTTCAACCCCTGGATGAACCCAGACACTCTTGAACTTATGAAAAATAGAGACCATCTCTGGCATGTAGCCAGGGCCACAGGGAAGCAGTCTGACATCCTGAATTACAAACGGGCCAAGAATAACTGTACCAGGACCATCTGAATAGCCAAAAACTTATACTACAAGGAGGTCATAGCCAAGAAGAAAAAATTACTCACCTTAGTAATGTTGTTTCTTCTAATGGAGTCTTGCTGTATTCTGACTATTGCAGTGATATCCAACCTTTGAACTGCCCCGGAGAGGAAAGAGTTAACTTTCCATGCAAGACATGGAATGCTGAGCTTGAGCTCAGTTGAGACTCTGTCTGTTGTTGTTTGAACCCAAACCACCAGATCTTTATGAGCTAAACTCACTGGGCGTCCTGTGTGGAAACTGTAAACTTATATTAGCCAACTGGCAACTAAATCTAATAAAAAGGCTTTTTGGTTCCAAGGCAAAGGCTCAAGTCAGGAAACCCAAAAAACAAAATACAACACATACCCAAAAATAAGAGGATGAGAAAAGGGGGGGGCACCTCTATGGTGCCAACACTGTTCCTGCCCACCCACATCCCAAAACCCAGGTTCTGAGAGGGGAGGCGAAGGGGAGGTCAGAATACAGCAAGACTCCATTAGAAGAAACAACATTACTAAGGTGAGTAATTTTTTCTTAAAACAACATGGAGTCTTGCTGTATTCTGACTATTGCAGACTACCAAGCAGTACCTCCATGGAGGAGGGACAGCACCTACTTCGGGAACAGGATCTGAAGCACTGCTGTGCCAAACTGAGCATCACTCCTAGCCTGGATATCCAGAGAGTAATGCTTGGTGAAAGTATGTACTGTTTTCCAGGTGGCTGCTTGACAAATCTCTAAGATAGGAATATCCCTGGCAGCAGCCAGGAAAGCAGCTGTACCTCTGGTAGAGTGAGCCCTCAGGCCTGAAGGTGGGATCCTACCTAATTTTTCATAGCAAAATTGTATACAAGAGACAATCCACCTGGCAATAGATCTCTTAGTGGCAGGTTTTCCCTTACCAACCTCACCATAAGTGAGGAACAGTTGCAGGGAGTCAAACCTGTGACCCTTGGTGCGCTCTATGTAGTAGCTAAGGGCCCTTTTCACATCCAGGCTGTGCAGCCTCCTCTCCCCAGAGGAGGAATGGTCAGTGAAGAAAACAGGAAGAGACATAGACTGTTTAAGGTGGAAATCTGAAACCACCTTAGGCAAAAACTTCCTATTAGTCCTGAGAACCACCTTATCTCTATGGAAAGAGATAAAATCAGGCTCCACTGACAGGGCCTGTAACTCACTTATGCATCTGGCAGAAGTAATGACTACCAAGAACACAGTTTTTCAAGTCAAGTACTTAAGCTCTGCTGAGGACAAAGGCTCAAAAGGGGGTTGCATAAGCTGAGCAATGCAAACATTAAGGTCCCAGGCAGGGGCAGGGGCCCTGAAGGGAGGATTGGTATGCAGCAATCCCTTGAAGAATTTACAGAATACAGGATGAGCTGAAAGGGAAGAGTGCTTGCCTGCTGGCAAGAAGGCAGAGACAGCTGCCAGATGCACTCTAAGTGTAGCTGGTCTGAGTCCCAAGCTACTGAGATGAACCACATAGTCCAGGACTGTAGGCAACCCAGCAGACTCTGGAGAAACATGCTTCCCAGAGCACCAAATAGTAAACCTTTTCCATTTGGAGTTGTAAGTCTTTCTGGTGGAAGGCTTTCAAGAAGCCTTTAAAATATCCAGAACACCTTGAAAGAGATGCAAATCAGCAAACTCTAACTCTTCAAGAGCCAGGCCTTGAGATTGAGAGATTTGAGATTCGGATACCAAACCCTCCCCTGAGAACATGTTAACAGGTTGTAATTCCTGGGAAGAGACAGGGGAAGGTGGACTGCTAAGGACAACAAGAGAAGGTACCAGGGCTGTCTGGCCCAGTCTGGAGCAATCAGAATCACTTTGCAGGGTTGAGACCTGATTTTGACTAGTACCTTGAACAGGAGAGGGAAGGGGGGGAAGCATACAGGAACTTCCCTTCCCAATTGAGAACTAGGGCATCCAGGGGGACTGAGCCCAACACTGGTGGTCTGCAGCAAAAAAGAGGAAGTTGGTGATTGTCTGGGGCTGCAAAAAGATCTATCTGTGGAGTGCCCCATCTGGAGAACATCACCTTCAAAATCAGGGGATCTAGGGACCATTCGTGATGGCCCTGAGATATCCTGTGGAGAGCATCTGCCAGGACATTGTCCTTCCCTGGGAGGTGCACTGCTATCAGATAGGTATTCAGGGAATAGGCCAAGACCACAACTTCATTGCCTCTGTGCACAAGGCCGTAGACCGAGTGCCCCCTTGCTTGTTGATGTACCACATTGTGGTGGTATTGTCTGTCCTGATCTGAACTACTTTGTTCTGAACAGGCTTGGAAAAACTTGAAGTGCTAGAAACAGTGCCTGAGTTCTAAGAGATTGATGTGAAGCAGAGATTCTTGAGGTGACCACAACCCTTGGGTGGTCAGATCCCCCAAGTGGGCTCCCCAGCCCAAGAGGGAGGCATCTGTGGTAAGGATTAGAGAATGAGATTGAGTGACAAAGGGAACTCCTTGCCTTAGGCTGTCCTGATCCTGCCACCATTGCAAAGCCTGGATCAGGGTTCGAGTCACTGGGATTAGCTTGGTCTGAGAATCCTTTCTCTGAGACCAGAAGGCTCTTAAGTGGAACTGAATGTCCCTCATCTGAAATCTTGCTCCTTGGACCACTGCTGTAGAGGCAGCCATGTGGCCCAGAAGCTGCAGAAAATGCCTTGCTGGTCGAGACACCTGGAGGGTGAATGAAGAGGCCAGTGTAACAAGGGTCCTTGCCTTGTCCAGGGAAAGGAAGGCTCTTGCCCTTATTGTATCCAGCTCCTCCCCTATGAAGGTGAGGAGCTGCACTGACTCTAAAACTGACTTTGAAAGATTCAGAAGGAATCCTAGAAAAGTGAGCAGTTGCTGAGTTATCTGTAGGTGTGACTTGACTTGGTGTGGAGACTGACCCACTATGAGCCAGTCATCCAGGTATGGAAAGATGGAGATCTTTTTTCTCCTTAGGAAAGCAACCACTACTGCCAGGCATTTTGTGAACACCCTTGGAGCTGATGTCAGGCCAAAGGGCATTGCTCTGAATTGATAGTGGCCTGAGGGCAACTCGAACCTGAGGTACTTTCTGTGGGAGCATCTGATGAGAATGTGGAAATAGGCATCCTTGAGGTCCAGGGAAACTAGCCAGTCCCCTGGCCTTAGAGAGGGTAGAATTATTCCCAGAGTCACCATTTTGAACTTTGGCTTTAAAAGGTGCTTGTTTAAATATCTGAGATCCAGGATGGGCCGCCATTCTCCTGTCTTTTTGGGAGTTAGGAAGTACCTGGAGTACAATCCTTTTCCCTTGCGTAGGGGTGGAACCCTTTCTATGGCTCTCAGAGCCAAGAGGGAAGAGACCTCTGCCTCTAGGGCAAGGGCCTCTGAAGGATTGCAGGTAGAAAGGACCTGGTTCTCATCTTGGGAAATTGTTTGAAACTGAGAACCAGTCCCTGGCTTACTACTTCCAGGACCCATTTGTCTGATGTTAAAGACATCCAGTCCTGGACAAAGTAAGCCAGTCTGCCCCCTACAGGTAGTGGAGAATCGGCCCGGGCAAACCCATCAGGGTGCCTATTTGGCAGGGGCTTTAGGCTGAGGGGTGATAGAAGGCCTGCTTGTACCCCGTCTGCCTCTCCCTCTGAAGAACCCCCTCTGGGCAAAGGCGGAAGAGGAGGCCTGGGCTTGGTAGAAAGGCATATGAAAAGGCCTTCCCCTGCCCCTGGAATGCTGCCTCTGGAGAGTGGCTTGCTTTTCCTTGGCCTGAGCACTCCTATAGGTGGTTCTGTACTCAACCATTTTCTTCATGTATTTCTCTGTCTGCTCCCCAAACAGAGAATTACCAACAACAGGAAAATCCATGGCCTTAGCCTGGGTATCCTGTGACAGGCTAGTACATCTGAGCCAAGCCATCCTACGAAGGGCCACAGATGTAGCCATGACTCTAGATGAAACATCATTGGAGTCCACTGCAGCATGAAACTGCACCTTGGATGCCTCAATACCATCTGCAGCCACCTGCTCTAGCTCCTTGGCAAGCTGGCCAGGGACCTGTTTAGCTAGAGCCATAACAGTGTCCCATCTAGACTTCTGGTATCTAGCTGTGTAGGCCATATAATTAGCCTGCCTGAGTGCCAAAGATGCTGCCATGTACTGTTTCTTTGCCATGGCATCAATCCTCCTGGAGTCCTTATCTGGGGGTGTGAAGCCAAGGGATATGTTGCCTTATCACAGGCAGCAGCTTGCACTACCCCAACATGGCTGCATTGCTGGGAAAGGAACTCCGTGATTCGAGCCTGAAAGAGTATACCTCTTGTCCATTCTTCTGTCCACAGGAGGTATAGAATTAGGAGTCTTTAAAATTTTAAATGTCTGTTTCCCAAAAGACTTATGGAGGGGAATAGACAGCCTCCTGGACTCTGGGATGTCCATCATCTCAACATAATCAGACTCCTCCTGATTCTCTATTGCTTCCTCCATAGGAAGCTGAAGAGTTTCAGCCACTTTTTTGTAAAACATAAAGTGGGAAGGGGACTCAGAAAGCCTAGGAGGAGAAACCCCTGAAGGTCTGTCTGGGGAGATGTCCGGGTCAATGGGCACATCCAGACTTTCATAATCACCATCACTATCCTCATAGTCTCAAACCCTAGACAATAAACACAGGTGGTGTGGGGGTCAGCCTTAGCAAAGGCTTCCCCACACGCTACAGTGTTGAAACCCAGTGGGCCCGGTTTTTCTCTTGGGTTTCTCAGACATGGCCAGTCCTAACCAAACTTACCCTTTTTTCGGCAATCCACCAGGCAAGACACCCTTATCAGTTCCTGACCATGTTACGGGTCGTGGAAAAAACGTAATGAAATCCATTTTTTAGAACCGATAAGGACCGGTTACCACACTCTAAAAAGCAGAACAAACTTTTAACAAACCTGATCGGTTCAAACCGAACCGATCCGACGTTTACAAGTTCCACACAGAAGCTAACAATAATAAACCTATCTAGTACTCACGGTACCACAGACAGAGACTGAACCGACAGGTTAGATGGAATAAATTCGGTTGAAACCGAGGGAAAAAACGACACTTTAACCGACTAAATTGAACCGAGCAAAGGAGAAATCTCCGGAGCGACTGTTCAGTGAGGCGGAGTAAACAATCTGGCGGTTTGGGTTCAAACAACAACAGACAGAGTCTCAACCGAGCTCGAGCTCAGCGTTCCATGCCTTGCATGGAAAGTTAACTCTTTCCTCTCCCGGACAGTTCAAAGGTTGGATATCACTGCAATAGTCAGAATACAGCAAGACTTCATGTTGTTTGAACTGGAATGATGGTTGTAAATTCCAGGCAAACCCAAAAGAGGTCACCGGACATGAGTCCAAAAAAGCCCCCACCATGCTCAGCGTTGATGGATCCCCCATCCTTGATCCTAAATCTATAGCCAACATCTTCAACCTTGCTTTTACTGACCTCCTCAATGTCCTCCCTACCGACTTCTTCTCCCTCACCAACCCTGCTGCTCCTTCACAGACACCAGTGCATCCCCTTTTCACTCCAAGACTATTACTATTAGGGAAGCCAGGAAATACCTGCATAAGGTGCTCGTTAAGGGGAGATACAGTGGAGATAGCCTAGATCTGAAACTAATCTTGCGCTGTCTGGAAGAAATCCAGTCTCCCCTTACCCATATCCTCATCCTATCACTGGTTCACAGTATTCCCTCAAAAATGGAAAGCTGCAGTAGTTACCCCTGTGTACAAGAGTGGGGATCAGGCCATGCCCAAGAACTATAGACCCATCTCTATACTTCCACCACTCTCGAAGGCCCTAGAAAGAATCATCACGGACCAACTTGTCGAATACCTGGACAAGAGCAAAGGAGGAAGAGAGGTGATATGATTGAAACATTCAAACACCTTAGGGGCATTAACAAGGTGAAAGAGTCTAACATGTTTCAATGTAAGAAAAATAGCAGGACAAGAGGACACAGCATGAGATTAGAGGGAGGCTGATTAAGGGGTAATGTGAGGAAGTTCTTTTTCACAGAAAGGGTGGTGGATGCATGGAACAGCGTACCTCAGGAAGTGGTGGATATGAATACAGTGCAGGGCTTCAAACAGGCATGGAATAGGCATAAGGGAGTAATACAGATGAGTACGAATAGATAGGTCATTGACAGAGCAAAGGCCGATGGCACATTCATAAGGTAGAAAAAGAAATGGGCAGACTGGATGGGCCTTGCGGCCCTTATTTGCCATCAACTTCTATGTTTCTATGACCCATAAGCTCCTATGCCCTGAGCAGCATGACTTTAGGGCAGGACACAGCACCACTACAGCCCTCCTGGAATTCACAAGCTTCATTCATAAATCTCTCGATCTTGGACAGCTTGCTGGGGCAATCTATATTGATCTAACAAAGGCCTTCAATACAGTCAATCATGCCCTCCTAGTTGACCAATTCACTTGTACAGGTCTTGCCCCCAAGGCGGTTGCATGGTTCTGCAGTTACCTGCACTGTCACTCCCAGCAAGACAGGATAGGTACTGTCCTCTCAGACAGCAAACCTGTCAGTTTAGATGTTCCGCAGGGGTCAATACGGGGTCCCCTCCTATTAAGCTTATTCTTGAATTGCCTCCCCCAAGCCAATCAAGGCCACATCCTCCTTTATGCAGATGATGCGGTTGTCTTCTCAAATGGCTCAGACCCCAGTGCCCTTGAGCAGCAACTACAGAGCAACTTCACCAGTGTGGAGAGGTGGTTCAAAGATTATAAATTGATAATGAACTACAAGAAAACAAAAACCATGCTGTTTTCCAGCTCTCTAAACAAACACAAAAACTACCCACTATTAATATGCAACAGTGGTGGGGTTTCCTTTGAACTTGTTCAACACTTTAAATACCTCAGTATCACTATTGACAATTTGCTCTCCTATACTCTCCACATTGACAACATGGCCAAAGCTATCAACAAGCGCATAGGGCTACTTTATCATCTAAGCATAGCCTCTCCCCCGAAGCCCTCAGCATAGCTGTTCACAGTTCTGTGGGTTCCCTGGTGGACTACGGGCTGCCTATATATGGTTCCACCACAGATACTACTCTCCGGCACATAAAAACTGCACTCAACAAAACCTGCCATCTCACCTTAGGTGCACACCAACTAACACACCTGTGATCTCTATACCAGGGCACACTGGCTCCCGCTCAATGACTGACTACAATATTATCCTGCCTTCTGGCAATAAAGATCTGCCTTGGTCAGCTACTGCCAGGGGTCCAACAACTTTTGGTTCTCAGCAATAATCCACGGCAGACGCGTAACTCCAAACACCAGTCCTTTCTAACTCCGAAATGTCGAACATCTCAAGGACAAAGGTCCTTTGCTTACCGTGAACTGCTGTGGTTCAACTCCCTCCAGAAGAACATTGCACACCTGCCCACACTGGATACTTTCAAAATGAACTTGAAGCTCCTTATGATACGCAAATCTCGATGTGCCTGCCATCGCTAGCACCACCTCTCCACCACCATCACTACTTCCATCCCCTGCCCCTCAACCCTTCCTTCTCTCCCCTGAATAGGCCCTCCTGCTTCCCCCTCACACCTAGCACCCTCTGCCTCCAATCTAGCCACCTCCCTCCGATCCCTACTACTATACTGATATTACGCTCTCATTTTGCACACTGCACTTGGACTCCTCCCCTTCACCCCCTTTTTTCTTTTTTTCTTTATCACTTAGCAACGCTCCAAACAACCTCTTGTTTGCTGACAACGGACTGGTTTCACCATGGGGCATTGTAAATTGTCCGTTTTCCTGTGACCTGTACTGTGTTTGATATATAATCCTGTTTGTTTACCTTTGTATTTCTCCAATCCTTTTATAAGTTTTACCTATCTATTGTACTGAAATGTTCTGAAGTGGAACCTATGTAAAGAGCTCTGAGTTCAAATGGTTTTCCGAGTACTGAAATAAAATAAATAAATAAATAAAAATGTAGTGGCACTGGAGATGTCAGGAGGTAGATCATTTGTCCAGAGAGGGGCCGGTGAAGCAAAGAAATGCTGAGCCATTGTTGTCAGACACCTGGGCACATAGAAGATATGGGTGGTTGAGCTCCTGGAGTGTCTGGCATTTGAAGGTGGAGATAGGAGGCTCTGTCCCTTGGGGGAAGTAGGTGTAGAGTGACCTTTTTTGCAAGGAGGCAAGTTTGATAATGGATTCTGTTGCTTAGATGGAGCCACCCAGTCCAAGCATACAGCTTACAGGTATTGGTGAGCTTTGGGGGCATTAGTGAGCAGATGGCAGGCTTTGTTTAGTGCTGCTGAGAGGCGTTGAAGTACTGAGTCGGTTGCGGAGCTGTAAATGGCCAGACCATAGTCAATGAGGGTTATGAGCAGGCTGTTTTATTGCCAGATTCAGGGCTTCAAATGTTAGGCTGTGTCTGTGTCTGTAGAGGATGCCGATCTTGGTGTTGAGGGCTTTAGCAGTGTTATTGATATGCTGAGTGTAAGACAGGGTGGAGTCCAATGTGATCCCCAGGTATTTGAAGTGGGGAACTAGCTCCAAGGTGATACTGGTGTCATTTCGAATTGCTAAGGGGTAGCCTTTTAGCTTGTTTTGGGCTGAGGAGTAGTGTATAGTCTTTGTCTTTTTATAATTCATTATCAGTTTTTGTTCTTTGAACCATTTTTCGGCAATTGCGAAGCCACTTTGGAGGACCGAATCAAGAAGTACGGGCCAGGGTTGCTTGCAAAGATCACCACATCATCTGTGTAGAGGAGCATGCAGCATTGGCAGGATGCTGGGAGGTTGTTTAGGAAGACACTGAAGAGTAATGGGCTGAGTATGAATCCTTGCGGTACCCTCAATCTGACAGGTCTACTTTCAGAAAGGACATCCCCAATCCTGACTTGCTGAGAGCGCAGGCTCAGGTAACTTCTAAACCAGTGAACAGTTTCAGAGGCTAGACCTACATCTGAGAGTTACTCGAGGAGGAGGGCATGATGGACCGTATCAAATGCCTTTGATAGGTCAATGAAGGCCGCCCCTGCAATGTGCCCTTTTTCAAACGCATATATATGAATCTGGTAAATTCGAGTAGAGCCGTGATGGTGCTGTGGCTGACTCGGAACCCATGCAGCTCGGAGCATAGAAGCTGATATTGATTGAGGTACTCCACCATCTGGTCATCCACAATCGGTTCAAGGGGCTTGGAGAGCAGGGGGAGTATAGAGATCGGCCTGTAATTGTTGTGGAGGGACCAGTCCCCACTTTTGTGTATCAGGGTGACTGTGGCAGACTTCCAGATTTGTGGGAATTTGGATTGGCAAAGGGTTAGATTAATTACCTTTGTGAGAGGACTGATTACTTCATCCTCCAGAGTTACTTATACAAATTTGAGGTCCAGGGAGTCTTCACTGTGTCTAGACTTGCAAAGAACCTTTTTTTTTCTTCATTTTCATTTTTTCCTCCTCTGAGCCCTGGCAGGGGTTTTGGCCCTCTGAGGGAGGACTCTCTCTCTCTCTCTCTCTTTCTTGGGTCCCGCCGCTACCACACTCGCCGATCCTGGAGGTTCCCTCACAGCTTGCCCCCCCATAGTGGGGCCAGGAAGGTGGTTCCCCCTCCCTGTAGATCCAATCCAAAATTCGGGGTCAACCCTCAGGCGCGGTGGACCGTCATGGAGCCCTGCTAGGCTCTGTTTCCTTCTTTTTCTCCCACCCCTCCTCCCTATTGACGTGATCGCATTGGAGCATGCCTCCCTACCTGTATTGCCCTCCAGCCACCACCAGAGGGTGATCAGTGGTTGGGTGGGATGACATGGCACCCTCCCCCGAGAGAGGACAATAGTCCTTCAGATGCTCAATCCTCTCTCCCCCTGCTGGCCCAGATGCATTCCCGAACCTGGGCCGCTGGCATGGCGCTAGGTGTAGCAACCAGTGCCTCAACCTCCAGCACCACTGGGCCAGCTGCCAAGAACCTTTTCAAGGTATTTTCTTGCCTCCGCTTCAGAGACCAGCATGAAGTAGAAGAGAGGCTGGTGAGGTAGTGCGGGTTTCTTCGCAGTGGTCCTGGGGCGGGGGTGCTGTAAAAGTCCATGGAGAGAGCACACTACTGAGGTCCGAGAATGCACAGTTCAGTGAGCTGGCAATGTGCAGTGGGTCCAGGGTAGGGATGCCCTCAAAACTGAGCATAGCCGGGGCCATTTTCGGGTCTTTCCCAATGATGTCGCTTTAGTTTGCGCAGAAGGACTTGCTGCTGTTCCAGGTCTTAACAAGGACTTCTTTGTAGCATTTACTTTTTGCAACTCAGACAGCTTTTGTACACTCGTTGGGAGCCTTTTTATAATGTTGGATGTTATCCACTGTGCCTTGAGCTTGTGTGTTTAGCCAGAGTTAGTCTCTAGATGCTAGTTGAGCCAGTAGATCAGGGGTAGTCCAGTGATTAAGAGGACCTTTGGCTTTTCTTGTTTTGATTGGAGCATGTTTGTCACAGTTGCACTGAATTTTGAGATAAAGAGGTCAAGTGCAGTGTCCACATCTGCGGTACTGTACAGATCTGACCAGTCGAGTTGTTTTAGGTCAGCCTTTAGCTGAGGGAGGTGGCCTTTAAGGAGCTGTTGATTTTTTATGATTCTAGCTGGAGGTTTGCAGTTGTTGTTATTTCAGAGGCATTTTTTCTTTTTAACCCTCCTCTTTAACCTCCTTTCCTACCCCGGTGCCCACTCCTTCAGACTGCTCATCCCCTTACGCCACTTACCAGGATCTGTCCCTAGAGTGCCTCTCTCCTCCCTCCTTCTGCACATTGGGGTCTGGTCTGGGTTCGGTGGTCTTGGGTGGAGCCGTCTTCATCTAGGACCACTGAGGGTTTTTTTCAGTTTTTCTCCCTCTCCCTCTACCTCCCCGAGGACGTCGGCACACAGGACTGATGTCCAGACAGACGGCGTGCTCACGCACACCATTGTCAAGTGCCCTCGACGTCCTCCCCTCCCCGGCTCTTGGCCGCCTGTGCCCCGGTGCCCATGCTTCCACCGGCCCCGGAGCGTCGGGTGCATACAGCACCCCGGGAACCCACCCTGGAGGGAGGAGAGCATCCGTTGGGATGTGATCCTCCTCCTCCCTTCCGACCCCTGGCAACCCGAGTCTGTTCCCGAACCTGCGTTGCCGGCGTGGCGTGAGGTGTGGCGTCCAGCGTCTCAACCCTCAGCGCCACCGGGCCAGCCTTCCAGAGGCATTTGACTGGGGAGTGGTCACTCAAGGAGTTGGGAAGCTCAGTGAGACCAGAGATGTGAGAGGGGCAGTTCGATAGTACCCAGTCCAGAAGTGTGCTGGTGCCAGTCTTATAGTTGGTTTGAGTTGGAGTGCCCACCAGTTGGGAGGAATGGATTGCAGCAAGGGTGTCTTTGATAGCAATAGATGCAGGTGAGAACCAATTTATATTGCAGTCTCCCAGCAGTACAGTTTCAGAGTTTAGGCTCAACGTGGTGATACAGTCCAACAGATTGCTGATACCGAGGTCTGTTTAGGTGGAATATAAACAGATAGGAAGGTGAGTATCTTTTGTGTGCCCCAAGCAGCAGTTTAATGGCCAGGACCTGTAGGTTATCACAGCTATTTGGTGGTGGAATTACATATCCCTGGAGTGCATCTTTGGTGTAAATGTTACATCCTCTGTCTCTTTTCAAGTGACGGTCCTGTCTGTACAAGGTGTAGCTGGGCAGAGAAATGGTGGTGTCTGGGATTTTCAGAGATAGCCAGGTTTCCATGACAGAAAGGACATCTGGGTTTTGTTGGGAGACCCAGACCTTGAGGCTGTCCATTTTTGGAAGGAGGCTGCAGATATTTAACAACGCAAACACAAGGTCTGAGGTTTTATGAGGGCTAGTACTAAGGTGAGGTGGGGGTCCAGGGTTGGGATGCACATTGCCAGACATCAGGAGTAGTAGTAGCAGCTGTAGTCTGAGGAGCTGCTCCTGGATATGTTTTTTATGTAGTTGCCTTTGTCGTTTACTGGGCATCTGGGTTTTCGTGTGGTAAATGTGGATTTCTACGTCATTGAGTAGCGGCACCAGGGCCAGGTCAAAAGTCAAGTTCCGCTTTCCTGCAGTCTTGGAGGGACGCAGTCTGAGGAGGTCTGTGTCATCAGGGAGGGAAGATGTCACTGGACCATACACATTTAGTGCTACCACATCAAAGGTAGTCAGTGAGGGTACGGAG
This sequence comes from Neoceratodus forsteri, assembly GCA_016271365.2. NCBI lineage: Eukaryota > Metazoa > Chordata > Ceratodontiformes > Ceratodontidae > Neoceratodus > Neoceratodus forsteri. The sequence goes on along the minus strand of JADMNL010000024.1, from coordinate 119,277,933 downwards.
AGGCCATTGCAGCTGGCCAAATAGACAGTAATGGTAAAAACAATCAGGCATTGAGGGGTTAGCATTAGAGTGGGAGTCCCTGTATGAACAGTGACAGTCCGCATCTTCACCATGTTGGTAGATGGCGGGCACAGAGGGGGAAATAAGAAAGGTTACATGAGCGGGGAGTGGGAGGTAGTAGGAAATTAGCTAACTGTAGCTTTAAGACTAATAGAGCGAATTACTACTAGCATCCAATTAAGGGATATTTAAGGAGAAAGAGGAGGGGTCAAGGTGTATTTAATTAAGGCTAGGGGAGGGTGAGTGTGGGAGAGAGGGCAAAAAATTTCAGCCCCAGAGTAGCACGCAGGCAGCTTTAGCAGCCCAGCTCTAAAATCAAATTTAAATTAAATTGTGCTCAGGAGCTGCAGTCAGGCTACAGACAGGAGCACCAGTGAAACTTATCAGGAAAGGGTGCCAAATTTGAAATTGTAGCCAGCAAGCCTGTGCCTGGAGTCAGCAGGGGGGTGGGCAGTTCAACAGAGTCTGGAGAGTGGAATCGAAACGTAAATGTGGTTCGGAGGATGGTTTTCGCCACTCAGGGCAGCTGACCCTTGAGGAAGAGAAAGGGGCAGAGGTTAGTTTTAGCTGGAGTGGGAACAAAGGAGCGGGGAGAGTCTGAGAGAGGTTCAGGGGAAGGTAAGGACAGGGCAGAGCACAGCTGGCTATGGAGTCGGGGTGGACAGAGAGAGAGAAAAATGAGCAGGGGCTCAGGTTTCAGAAGTGCAGGGTTACAGCAGTTAATGAGAGGGGGAAAAAGATAGGTGACAGGTTTTGAATGGAGTTCACTCACAGAAAGGAAGGAGCAGAAAAACTTAAGACTCTACCCAATGCAATTAACCATTAAAAAAAGTCTTAGGCTCTAAATGCAATAAAAAGCAATGCAAAGCAGCATTTACAACATGTCAACCCCAGAGTAGCATGCAGGGCGCTTTAGCAGCCCAGCTCTAACATTACACTTAAATTAATTGTGTTCAGGAGCAGCAGTCAGGCTACAGATGGGAGTGCCGGTGAGTCTTATCAGGAAAAGGCGCCAAGTTCGAAACTGTAGCCAGCAAGCCTGTACCTGGAGTCAGCAGGGGGGCGAGCAATTCGGCAGAGCCTAGAGAGTGGAATCGAACCACAAACACGGTTCAGAGGATGATTTCGCTGCTCAGGGCAGTCGACCCCTGGAGTTAGCAGGGGGCAGGCAGTTCATCAGAGCCTGGAGAGTGGAATCGAACCGCAAACGCAGTTCAGAGGATGATGTTTGCCGCTTCGGGCAGCCGACCCCTGGTGGGTGAAAACTAAGCACTGGTTGTTAATGAAAACATGTAATTAGTTAGTTCTGATTTATGCCATCGAACAATGTATAAACTCTATATACACTACAGTATCTTAACTTTTACAGCTTGAAATCAAAGTTAAACTTGTAGTGCTATGAACATATGAAAACTGCCAGCAGCAAAAGGCCATCATGGTCTATCTAGGCTGCTCATGACTGCAGCTAGCTCTCTATTCAGCAGCTACCCCACCTCATTCCCCTTTGCCCTGCTCCACCCCTTCTTGAAGCATTCCATTGTGGTACATGCCACCACTTCAGTTGGTAGTGCATTCCATTTTGTCACCACCCTCTCCATAAAGAAATGCCTCCTCACCTCCCTCCTGAATCTACAGCCCTCCAACCTCATGTCATGGCTCCTAGTGTCTCTCCCCACCCTCCTCTTGAATAGACTCTCTCTGTGTCCGTCTGCTGTACAGAAAAGTGCATCTATGTGGGTTAATAACAGAACGGCAGTACATCAGATGGTAACAAGCATTTGTCAATGCCAAATGTTGTTTGCTTCTATGTGCTGTTTAGGTATTTGGAAGTCACTGGAGTGCAAATATTGAAAATTTGCGAACTTACGAGTGTGCGTAGGAACTGCGCAACGCACGCTCGTAAAACAGTCATTGTTAGGAAATTTTTCACGAAATGTTCAACATAGCCATTTTAAGACCTCTGCTCATGAACAGTGTCAGTGTGATTTTGTTAATGTGTCCCATACATTGAGTTTGCACACAGACTGCGCCATTGTGCGCTACATGGGCGGAAACACGTTTTGGGCAGGATGTGAAAAATGACAGCTGTACTGCTCATAAGGAGGTGTGGTAAAATGGCAATGTTGAAAATCTGGAGTGGAAATATTGAAAATTCGCAAACCTATGAGCGTGCGTGGGAACTGTGCAACACACACTCGTAAAACAGTCATTTTTAGGAATTCTTTCACCAAATTTTCAACATTGCCATTTTAAGATCTCTGCTCATGAACAGTGACACTGTGATTTTCTTAATGTGTCCCATACACTGAGTTCGCACACCGACTGCGCCATTGTGCGCTGCATGGGCGGAAACATGTTTTGGCCAGGATGTGAAAAATGACAGCTGTACTGCTCATGAGGAGGTGTGGTAAAATGGCAATGTTGAAAATCTGGAGTGAAAATATTGAAAATATGTGAACTTACGAGCCTGCATAGGAACTGCGCAACGCACGCTCGTAAAACAGTCATTTTTAGGAATTTTTTCACCAAATTTTCAACATAGCCATTTTAAGACCTCTGCTCATGAACAGTGTCACTGTGATTTTCTTAATTTGTCCCGTACATTAATTTCACACACCAACTGCGCCATTCTGCGCTACAAGGGTGGAAACACATTTTGGGTGAGATGTGAAAAATAACAGCTGTACCACTCATAAGAAGGTGAGGTAAAATGGCAATGTTGAAAATCTGGAGTGAAAATATTGAAATTTCGCGAACTTACGAGCCTGCGTAGGAACTGCGCAATGCACGCTCGTAAAACAGTCATTTTTTGGAATTTTGGCACCAAATTTTCAACATGGGGTTTTTGGGACCCCTTCTCATAAATGATGTCACTGTCATGGTGGTATTCAGGCCCGAAGGGTGATGTCAGTCACTCGGAATCACCCGGGCCCAATATAACGCATGACAGTGACATCATTCATGAGAAGGGGTCCTAAAACCCCATGTTGAAAATTTGGTGCAAAATTCCCAAAATGCCTGAGAAATGCAATAAGTTGAATCCTCCATCTAGCCCATTATACAGCTTACCGGCATTTCCTCAGTTCGCGGTCGGCTTTGAAGAGTGCAGACATGTTCCCAGTCCACCGAAGATCGTCACGCCGGAGTCCGGAGGTAAGTATGGGGTGAGGGGGTGTGGGTAGGCTGGGTGCGCAGTGGGTGGGCGCGGGTTGTGGGGGTCAGGAGACGAACCGTGGGACCATTTTTGTTTTACAGGTTTAAAAAAAAGACACCGTGGGACCGTTTGCCATGCTGGGGTGGGCTCCCAGCATGGCACAAGACTAGGGGGCCGTTCAGCCGACGGGATTGGGCACCCTGTCGGCCAAAGGACTGATCACCATGCTGGGGTGGGCTCCCAGTGTGGCACCAACTACGGGGGAGGGGGGGGAGACGCAGGCTCAGCCAGCGGGGAGGGCACCTGCCGGGCTACACAGTACGTGCGGGGGCGCGCACGCCTGCGTGGGGGGAGCTACGCTTCTTATCAGTGCTCACTGAAGCATAGCTCCCCCTTTCAACTGTATGCCACTGCATTTTGGAGCGTGTCATAGACAGCTCCAAAATGCATTGGCTTACAGGGGCCGCGCCTGCCAGCTCACTGACTGAATTGGAGGAGGAGGTGACACCTCCGAAATCTCCGATGATGGCACTATGTTTCTTGCACATGCGTGCAAGCAACATAAAAATGGTAATTCTGCTTGCATGCAATTTAGTTTGTATGCACAAATTGTTCAGGTCCCAAGCATGTGCATACTAGCAGAATTGACTATATGTAGTTTGGAAAGACAGCACTCTTATCTTTTGAAGTAATGCTGCATTTGTATTTCAAGAAACAAGTTTGGTGGTATAGGTAGATTTTTATTATACACTTCTGGTTAACTTTTTTTTTAATCTACATTTTTATCACCACCCCAGGCCGACCAACCCCCCCTCCACCAGACCCAGACCCCCCCAGCCCCATCACCCCGACATCCACTAGGACTCACCTCGATAGCATGGAGGTGCCCAGTTAGCTGGGTGCGTGGTCTGTGGAGATCTGGCTTCATCCTGCTGATCAGTGCCATTTTTCCTTCAGTTTTCACCCATCCCTGCCACAGCTGCATGTACGCATGTGGAGGCAGGTGCATGCCATGGATCTGCAGTGTCCTCTCTATGCATGACGCCCACCCACTTGCACTACCCTCAGACCTCCACCTGGGGGCAGCTGTACTGCGGGGATCACCAGATCCCTCCTCGAGAGAGGAGAGCTGCCTTTTGGCTGCTCAATCCTACTCCCTCGCTCCCCCCCAAGCTGACCCCCAATGATCCAGGCTTGTTCTCGAACCCAGGTCACCAGCATAGAGCGAGGTGTTCCATCCAGCACCTCAACCCTCAGCACCACTGGGCCAGCCCAAACAATGAACTTTAAATGAGTAATATTTATATTGCAGCAGCATACTATTGTTGGGTTTATAAATGTAATGGTCATACTGATTTTTTAAGTATTTAAATGTCATTAGGTTGTGGTATCTTGTATTTACAGAGATATATTAATTGAGGGCTTTTGTTCATTTTTGGTGTGGTGGTAATGTCACTATTACAGAAAGTTTAGGTACATAGACATGTTTTAAAGGTATATTTGTAAGTTTTATTTCTTGAAATTTCACAATTTTTAAAATAAAGAATAATTTAAGTGAATTCTATTTTATTTAGTATGTGAATTATTTGCATTTCGTTTTTATGTTTGCTTGCAAGCATGTGCAAGAAACATAGTGCCATCATCCGAGTTTTTGGAGGTGTGTCACCCCTTCTTCCAATTCAGTCAGTGTGTTGGCAGGCGCAGCCCCAGTCCTCCAATGCATGCTGGAACTGTCTATGACAGCTCCAAAATGCAGTGGAGTACAGTTGAAAGGGGGAGCTACGCTTCAGTGAGCAGCGATCAGATATCGCCTGCTCATGCGCCAGCTCCCCTACACACTACACACACACACACACACACACACACCGCCTGCGTGCTGCCCCTCGCACACACTGTATAATGGCAGGTGTGCCCAATCCCCATCGGCTGTTCGCTTCCCCGCGCAACATATGCCGGCGGGGTGCCCAATCCCCGCCGGCTGTGCTGCGCCCCCAAAGCTTTCACATGCCACGCTGGGTGCCCACCCCAGCGTGGCAACTCATGGTATAGCCGACGGGGTGCCAGTCCCCATCAGCTCCACTGTCCTCACCCCCCCCCAGAGTAGGGTGCCACGCCAGAGCCTACCCCAGCGCGGGCAATAGATGCTATGGCTGACGGGTGCCCAATCCCATCAGCTCCACACCCCAGTCATCTCATGCCACGCTGGGAGCCCACCCCACATGGCAAACGCTCCAGCATCGACATTTAAAAACCTGTAAAAAAAACGGTCCCACACAGTCTCCCTGCCCCCACAACCCGCACCCACCCACTGCGCACCCTGCCTCCCCACACCCCTCACCCCATACTTACCTCCAGAGCTCGGCACGACGATCATCGGTGGACCGGGAACACGTCTGCACTCTTCAAAGCCGACTGCGAACTGAGGAAATGCCGGTAAGCTGTATAATGGGATAGATAGGGTTTTTTCAACTTTGTTGCATATCTCAGGCATTTTTTGGAATTTTTGCACCAAATTTTCAACATGGGGTTTTTGGGACCCCTTCTCATGAATGCTGTCACTGTCATGGCATTACTCAGTCCCGAAGGGTGATTTCGCAGTCACTGCACGAAATCACCTTTCGACTGATTAATGAAACGACACTGCCAGTGTTCATAAGGTGGGCTCTCAAGAAGCCTATTTTGAAAATTTGGTGGAAAATTTTAAAAATGACTGTTTTATGAGCGCATGCTGGCAGTTCCCATGCACCGGTAAGTTCATGCATTTTCAATATTTTCATTTCCAGATTTCAACATTGCCATTTACCAACACCTCCTTATGAGCAGTACAGCTGTCATTTTTCACATCTTGCCCAAAATGTGTTTCCGCCCATGTAGCGCACCATGGCACAGTCGAGGTGCGAAATCAATGTAAGGGACACATTAAGAAAATCACAGTGACACTGTTCATGAGCAGAGGTCTTAAAATGGCTATGTTGAAAATTTGGTGAAAAAATTCCTGTAATGACTCTTTACTTAGCACAGTGTGTTCCTATGCATGCTCGTAAGTTTCAGTAATTTAATATTCACTGCAGATTTTCAACATTGCCATTTTATTACACTTCCTTCTGAGCAGTACAGCTGCCATTTTTCATATGTCGCCCAAAATGTGTTTTCGCACATGTAGCGCACAATGGTGTTGTTGGTGTATGAAAGCAATGTTTGGGACAGATTACGAAAATCACAGTTACACTGTTCATGAGCAGAGGTCTTAAAATGGCTATGTTGAAAATTTGGTGACAAAAGTCCATAAAATGACTGTGTTACGAGTGAGCATTGCGCAGTTTCCACGCCCCCTCGTAAGTTCATTACTTTGTAATATTTTCAGTCCAGATTTTCACCAGTGGCATTTTTCCACACTTCCTTATGAAAAGTACAGCTGTCATTTTTCACAACATGGCCGAAGTGTGTTTTCACACTTTCAGTGCAGAGATGCGTGGTCGCTGTGGGAAATCATTGTTTGGGACAGATAAAGAAAATCACAGCGACACTGTTCATGATCAGAGGCACCAAAATGCCTGAGTTGACAATCTGCTGTAAAAAATCCCCAACCTAATTATATTACGTGTGTGCGTTGCACAGTTTCTATGTACGCTCGTGACTTCACCAGTTTTTTTTTATATTTTTACTGCAGATTTGCAACATTGCCATTTTTTACACTTCCCCATGAACAGTACAGCTGGCATTTTTTACATCCTGTTCGGAATGTTTTTGCACCTGTGGTGCTAAATGCTGTAGTTGCTGTGCATAAGCAGCTCTCGGCTAACAAACTGATATTGCCACTGTTCATGAGGTGGGGGGTCACAAAAAAAACATGTTGAAAATTTGGAGTGAAAATACCAACGAATGCCTGAGGTATTACGGTTTCCAACCATAACGCCCAACCCTGTAGAGAATGACAGGCATCAGGGGTTTGACTTGGGATTCTTGCCTGTAATGCTCATACCATTCCACACCCTGCAGCCAGTGAGCGGCATCGAGGTATGCCTTGGACTCTTCTGCCCCAAAGTTCACCCCATTCTCCTATATCGCACCCATCTCACCGTATTTCCTAATGGAATTGGGTGTGCATAAGGGCCAAAGAACCTAAGGAACCCCGTGACACTTGTCAGTGTCTGCAGGGTAGGGCGTGGTGAAATGGCGTGGTCGTTATGCCTGACGACCCAAAGGCAAACCCCAATGCCTGTCACTCTCTGCAGAGCGGTGGTGGGGTTGGCTTCAGTTCAATACTTCACTGCCATTCCTATTACGCAGCTCTGTAACTTCTACACTACCACTGCCAATGCCAGCAAGCAAACATTCGGCATTGACAAATGCTTGTTTGTACTTGAAGTATGATACTACTTCTGAAAGTGCACTTTTGCATTCACGTTTAGCACAGTTACTATCTACTGTAAGTAATTTAAAAATTATAGGAACGCTTTATTTGTTTAATTGTAATATTTAGAGTTTAACTTTTGGGGTGGTGGAATAGTTTATATTACCTTTATAAACTATTTGTAGTACTTTAATTTATATTTTAGTTTTAAAAATATATGTGGGTTTTTATATGTTGAGTTTGAAAATGTACTGTGACAGACTGGTCCTTCCCTGACTCAGCCTGCATCATTTTTACTAGCTTTCTCAATAGTGTACTTCAGGAGCTTCCACCATTCAGCACATGTATCTACAGGTTTGCATCCCTTCAGCCACTGCTCACACAGTACAGTGCTCCTTGTTCAAGGTCACATGATCAGCCCTTCTCTGTCATAGTTGAGAACACTTTACCTTAGAAATAGGATATGCTAATGGTAGACTTCTCCTCGGTGGAGGAAATACAGTTGCCAGTTATAAATCAGTTAGTTGTAGCCCAAAGGATTCAGTCACAGAAAATGAAAATTACATACCTACCGTAATTCTTGATCTTCTCTTGTATCTTCACCATTCATTACTGCTTGGGTAGTGCCGGAGGCGCGCACCCGCTACGGGAGTTTTTTTTTTTTTTGAGTCGGCTCCAACTGCACGCCGAAAGCACGACGCATCAAGGCCATGCGTGAGGGCAGCCGTTAGGTGTCAGTGAGACCTCCTCTATCTCAGTTCTGGTAGCCGGAGAGGCGAAAATAAAGGGCAAGAAAAAAGGAAAGTGAGGCAAGAGAGCCGAGGGACAGAAAAAGGAAAGGATATAAACTGAAAACGGTATAAGCCAGTAGAGAATAGACAGAGGAGAGAGAATTCCTACCCTAAGGGACCGCAGGGCCTCCTTTCCGGGGCTGCTCTAGGGGAGGAACAGAGAGAGGGAAAGAGAAAGAAGAAGAAGAAGAAGAGGCATGTTGAGAGGGAGAACAGTGCCCATCGAGCATTGGTTGAGAGGCTTATAGGCTCGAGACTAACAAGGGAGCAAGAATCCCAGTTGCTAGGACTGAGGGGAGGTTCGACTGAACCACCTGAACAGATTCGAATGAGGGCAACATCTCTGAACTCTCAACATGCCAAGTCCCTATATCCTAGCTGAGGGCTCCTAGACTGCGCGGGCAGAAGAGCGCCCACCCAGGAAGGGGACTAAGTCCCTTAGCACCTTGTTAAGTGCTAACACAGCAGTGTATGGGAAAGACTATGCCTTCTCGAAGGCAGCTTTGTATGAAAGATAGAGTGGAACTCAATCAGACTCCCTAAGGCAAGGCAAGCAGACGCTCAGAGCTGACAAGTTCAATCAGCAGCTAGAAGAGCTCAAAAATAATACCTGCCAGGGGGATTCTAAATTTTGCCAAGGCCGAGTCAGAGCATGGCCTCTTAAGCTGTGAAACTGCATAACCTGAAGAAGGTATTTAGGAATCACACCCTAAGGGCAGTCAGAAAGAGTTCCCTCAGAATAAGAGAAAAGTACAACCGTGCTCATTCCTCTTTACCTTGAGGAAAAAAGGAACCATTCATAAAGAATGGGAACAGAAAAAATTTTTTTCTTTTTTCATAAAGGCCAAAGGAAGGAAGAGGAACGAGACGGGAGGGGGAGACGCCACAGAAGGAGGCCACTGAGGGGAAGGTGGGAGGGAAGTAATGAATGGTGAAGATACAAGAGAAGATCAAGAATTACGGTAGGTACGTAATTTTCATATCTTCCCTTGTCAATCTTCACCATTCATTACTGCTTGGGTGAGTACCAAGCCCCCCTAGAAAAGGGGGTTAGAACCCTGAGGGAACAAGACCCCAGCCTCCCATTGGTGAGAAACAGAAGGGAAGACCTGGGCTAATCGAGAGAGAAGCCTATGGGGGAGAAGAGCTAGGAGGTGCCCCCCGAGGACGGGGAGACGGAGGAAGTCCCTGCAGTAATCTCCTAGCTCTGGAGGAAAAGAGAAGGGTCCCCCGGAAAGCGGTGCGAATCACCCTATGCCAGGCCAGGGGTGACAACCTTGATAGATGAAGCCATGCCGTCTGCCTAATGCAGATTGCTGTCCCCGCAAGCCTGGAAGCCACCTCATTAGCGTCATAAGATGCTCTTGCTTGGTGTCTTGCCAGATCCAGGCCTATAGCAGAGAGGGCAATAGTTTGTCTGGTTTGCTCCATATCAGGCATTGATGCTAAGATCTGAGAGAGCATCGACCACAAATGCCTACTGTAGGCAGCGTGATGAGCCTGATGAGATGCAATGCAAACCATCGCACGAGAGGAAGAGAACACTCTTCGCCCCCACCGGTCGAATTGTAGGGAATCCGAATCCGGTGGACGGTTGTGCACAGGCGGCAGTGCCCGGAGGGAGTCTCCAGGTATACCAAATCAGAGGGCGGGTTGGGGAGAGTACCCAAGGATTCCGAAGGGGCACAATACCTTCGTCGACAGTCTGCCGGGGCTGGAGAAGGGGCGGCTGGCAACAGCCAGGAACGGATAGACGCCTCCTGGAAGCGGATAGGCCAGGAAGGCACCACCAGGTGCTGGGCACTGAATTCTCCAAGGAATTCACGCGTCTCCCGTTCGGTATTGTCTCACCTAACATAGGAGATTTGAAGATCCCTCACCATCTTCGAAAAAGGAATCGCTGATATTCAGTGAAATCAGCATCGGAGGAGATATGAGCAGAGGGTTCCTCTCCCTCAGAGGAGGGAGACAAGGATGATGGAGAGCTCGAGTGTCCAGAAGATTCTTGCGGTGGTGGGGATAGGCGAAAGACCCGCTCATTCATACACCTGACATATGAGGGGAAGGCCGCCACAAGACCTCTGAACTGCTTCCAGGATAATGGGCCCGTAGGACTGACACGACCTGGAAGAGTGGGGGGTGGCTGCAGAGGAATGGGAGATGGGCACCTACGAAGAGGCAACTGTCCTCTGCTAGGGCTCTGAAATCTGGAGAACGGAGCCCGAGCTGGCGGGATTCCGAACAACAGACCAGGTCGCAAAACAGAACCCTGGGGATGTGAAACCTGGAAGAGCCCAGAAGGGGATCCTCCCCTTTGATGAACCTGGGACTGTATGGATCCAGAAGGGCAGCCCGCAGCAACGCCACCAGAGGGGACCCCGGGGTCCAAGAGGGAAAGGCGGGGCCCAGCGCTACGGCTCCTAGCCATCCCCTGAGGGGTGGCCGGCAGAGACCGCAATGACTGCACCCTGCCCCTCGACCTTCGGACTCTGAGAGCGACCTCCTCCTCGACCCCAGCGTTCTCCCACCCCAAGTGGCTGCAACAGCACCAGGGAGGGTAGCTGTCACGAGCCCCCCAGGAGGGAGAGCCCCTCCCTCCGCCCCCACTCCATTGCCCCCCAGGGACCCAGGACCACCCCTAGCCCGAGGGCCCCTCAGGGAGGACAGCAGCAGGGAGAGCGAAGAGGCCCGCGGGCACCAGCACAATACGTGCCACCAGGGACCCTGACTCAAAGAGTCAGGTTGCCAGGACGGGTCCACGTCTGAGTCATCGGCCTCCGAAGAGGAAGAGACCAGCTGGACCACAATACTAACAACCCCAGGGGTCCCCGGTGAAACGGCGCCGTGAACGGCGCCGGTGCCAGAGGCGGCACCAGATGACCTCGGCCCACCTGCAAGGCCCGGTCCCGGCTCCCCATCAGCACTGGCTAGGCCCATGGCACCGCCCTCGGTGCCGGAACCCAACCCGGCACCACCAGGAGAGTGAACCGGGCCTGCGGTGCCAAGAGCGGCGCCATCTCGATCACTGACGCCGCTAGCAGTGCCGGGATCCGAAACGGCGCCAGAGGGTGGCGTCGAGGGTCCACCGGTGCCGGGCCCAGCAGGCGTGGGCCTCAACACTGGGGGAGCCTGCAACTCCAAGGAGGTGATTGCCGAGGTGGTGTCCCCGCCGCGGCCCCGGGAGGGACCACGATATTCCTCCGACACCGCAAAAGAAGCTTCCTCTTCGGCAAGAGAAGAGGAGGAAGCCTTCTCCTCCACGGACCGTATAGGCCCAAGAGGGGACCCGGAGGAAGGGCCTAGAGACCTTGCCTGGGAATCCCTGGAGCGACACCGTCCCCCAAAGGTCAGCGGGGACTTGCCGATCTTGAACGCGCGGACTTCGAGGACATGACGGTCCAAGGAGAAACAGGCGTCGCACGCATCCATATCATGGTTGGGTCCCAGGCAACGGAGACAGACATCATGCCGATCCGTGACGGAGAAATGCCGGCTACAGGAGCACCAACGCATAGGGGCACGGCCCGCCTTCGATTTACGTTTTGCCCCCGAACCTGACATGATGCGAACTAAATAAGACAAAAAACAGCAACAAAGCACTCGGCGCCGTCGATAGAAATAAAGGAACGGTGTTACCGGGAGACGGCGTCGAGCGAGTACCACTGGAGAAAACGAGGAGTCTTGTGACACAGAAAAGCTTCAACTACCATGCAGCAGGTGCAGCCTCGACGGCGGGAGAAACAGAACTGAGATAGAGGAGGAGTCTGCAGCACTTCACGGCCGCCTCACGCGATGACGTGTGAAAGCGTCAAGGCCGAGGGCAGCGCCGGAGCCGACTCAAAAAAAACTCCCAGAAGGGTGCTAGCCCCGCACTACCTAAGGAGTAATGAATGGTGAAGATGATAAGGGAAGATCATGAAATATATATAAAAAATTGTATTTTTAATATTTCATGACCATTACACAGATACTACAGGCTAGTACAACAACACTATAGGAACAGTAATTCTACAGAAATGAAAATAAACTGGTTTCAAACAATAGGTTACAAACAGAATAACTACCTTTCTCTACAAGGTAAATTAGTTTACCACAAAACACTTTGAATCAGGGCAGACATGATCTTTCAGATGACAGATTGTTCATAGTCCAAGCCTGATTGTTTTTGTGAGGCCCTGTCAGATGTCAAACCCTCTAGTCCCCCCCCCCTCCATATGACAAATCATCCAGTTTCACTCTGATGTCACAGAATCAAAATCTTTTGTCTGGAGCTGCTGACGGAACCAGTTTGTGGCAGCCTGCTGGATAAGTATCATGTGTTCCTACAGGAATGTTTGTGTTAGCTAGCAGCTTCCTGACAAGGACACTTCTAGTGCTTACCCATATTTCAGAGGTCCAAACTGGTCAGCCCTATGTAATTAATTTAACTAACCAGGCCCCATTTGGCCAGTCCCTTCTCAGAATCACTGATAAGAACACCTGGCAGATTCTGGCATCTGCTGAATTCAAACTGTTATCCTTGCAGATGGACATACATATGTAGCAAAACAAAAAAAAAAGGAAATACAGTACAGGTACCTAGCAAATTGTTACACAACATTACAGAGACACTCTCAGCTTTTAGGACCAGTTCAAAGCATATGTAGGCATATACCCGCTTGCCTGCTTCATGACTTCAAATTGTTTAAATTTGGTCAGTATTTATGTGTGTATATGTGTGTGTGTGTATGAAATAATGTGCTAGTTGGTACTGTATTTTCTTTACTGTGCTTTGCAAAGTTAGCTAGGGACATTGTCAGCCTTTTTAAGATATTTCTATGTATATGTATGTATGTAGAGGCAGCAGTATAGTGCAATGGTTTAATGCTCTGAGCTGCAAACCTGGAGACCTGGGTTTGAATTCCATAGCCACACTTGCATACTGTGTGACCTTGAGTAAGTCACTTAACTTCCTTGTGCTCCCAGATCATACCTGTAAACAAGCTTCAGCTTAGTGTGCCTCACCTGGTTAAAAAAAAATATAAACATTTGCCTTGTTGTCCATGTTATGTTTTCAAATAACATAACTGAGTTTGAGCCCTATAGAAGTACGGTTTTTATATATTTTTTTAAATATAATAGCTATTTTTAGTTTATTGACATAACTGCCGTTGTCTGGTGCTCCTGCACATTCATGTGAGAAAATGGTGCGGAGCCACAGGTAAAGTTGTTCAGGAATGAGTTGGACATTTTTTAAAGCCTTTCATGTAAACAGTGTGTCTGGTAGTACTCTGTGAACTGCACCTGGCACAGCCAATCTCATTTAAAAACAAGCATTTGTCAGTGCCGAATGTTGCTTGCTTGTATGTGCTGTTTAGGTATTTGGAAGTCATTGGAGTGCAAATATTGAAAATTCGCGAACTTACAAGCGTGCGTGAAATACATAGCACTTAAGCTCGTAAAACAGTCATTTTAGGAATTTTTCACCAAATTTTCACACATAGCCATTTTAAGACCTCTGCTCATGAACAGCATCACTGTGATTTTCCTGTGTCCCACACATTGATTTTGCACACCAACTGCGCCATTGTGCGCTACATGGGCGGAAACACATTTTGGGCAGGATGTGAAAAATGACAGCTGTACTGCTCATAAGGAGGTGTGGTAAAATGGCAATGTTGAAAATCTGAGTGAAAATATTGAAAATTCACGAGACTTCTGATGCGTGGGAACTGTGCAACTGCAGCTCATAAAACAGTCATTTTGAAGATTTTTTCCTGAATTTTCAACATAGGCTTTTGAGGCTCACCTTATGAACACTGGCAGTGTCATTTCATTAATCAGTTCTGAAAGGTGATTTAGTGCAGTGACTGCGAAATCACCCTTTGAAACCCGATTAACGCCATGACAGTGACAGAATTCATGAGGAGGGGTTCCAAAACCCCATGTTGAAAATTTGAGCCTAAATTCCCAAAATGCCTGACATATGCAGCAAAGTTGAAAAACCCTATTTATTCCATTATACAGCTTATCGGCATTTCTTCAGTTTGCGGTCGGCTCTGAAGAGTGCAGGACGTGTTCCTGGTCCACTCAAGATCGTGCGCCAGACTCTGGAAGTAAGTATGGGGTGAGGGGTGGTGTGGGAGGCAGGGTGCGAGTGGGTGGGTGCGGGTGGGGGCAGGGAGACTGTGAGGGCCATTTTATTTACAGGTTTTATGTTTTTTAATGAAGCGACACGGGACTTTTACCATGCTGGGGTGGGCTCCCAGCGTGGCAGCTGGAAAGGCTGTTTGGGGGGCCTGGAGCTGACAGGGTATTGGGCACCCCCGTCAGCTATAACAAGATTTGCCATGCTGGGGTGGGCTCCCAGCATGGCACCCGGAAAGCTTTGGGGGGGCCTGCAGCCATGGAGCCAATGGGGGATTGGGCACCCCGTTGGCTATAACATGTTTTGTCATGCTGGGGTGGGCTCCCAGCGTGGCACCTGGACAGCTTTTGTGGGGGGGTAGGCGTGGATCTGACGGGGATTGGGCACCCCTGGCCGGCCATACAGTGAGTGCGTGGGGGGGGAGGGACGCATCAGCAGCCGGCGCGTGTGGTGTGGGGGAGCTCTGCTCACTGAAGCGGAGCTCTCCTTTTCAACTGTATGCCACTGCATTTTCGACTGCTGTCATAGACAGCTGCAGCAGTCATTGGAGAACTGCGGCTGCACCTGCAAACACACTGACTGAATTGGAAGACAGGGTGCCACACCTCCGAAAACTCGGATGATGGCACTATGTTTCTTGCACATGCGTGCAAGCAACATAATGAGCATATTTAATTCCCTGATTACAAACTGAAGACATGACTGTGTTCACGTGCATTAGCTTTGCTGGTAGTGTGTATGACCAGAGTCAGGCTTCAGTTTTGAACTGGGGAATTAAATATATTGCACAGATTTTAATAGGTGCAACCTTTACAATGATTTTAAGTAAATTTATTTATTTTTTGTTGACCAGGTAAGTGCACTAGACAAATTCTGCCTATTTTCAGGCATGACTCGGTGGGGGGATACAGATGAATGCCAACTGACCTTGAACCAGATTAAGCTGTTGGTGGTATTTTTAGTGAAGGAGGAAATTTGGCAGGAACCGGGAAATTCCCTACTCTTTTCGATAAGTGCCATGGGATCTTTAACATCCACCTGAACTACCACCAATCCAGGCAGATGGGACCTCGGTTTAACGTCTCATCCAAAAGACGGCACCTCAGAAATGCAGCACCCCTCTCATGCTGCATTACAGTGTCAGTACTGGGATATTAACCCAAGTGCCAGATGTGGGAACTGAACCCACAGCCCTCTGATCTCCCGGCCTCAGAAGCGAGTGTGCTACCTACTGAGCCACTGACATATATATCATTGAGATGTGCATGTATTTTTGTATTGTGCTTACTTTGCATGTCATTGATTTGTTTGAAATGTGTGAGTCATCTTGCTTTTTGAACTTTTTCTAAAATATACAAAAGATGTGTATAGATTTTAAATTATAGTTGGAGCTTTCTGGTAGATTTTATTACAATGTGAATTTTCATACATTTTTAATATTTTGAACTATGTATGAGATGACATAATGATTTGCATCGATACATTTTTTCTGCTGTCTTTTATGAACATACCCAAGTTTGCATAGACTGCATGTATTAGAAACATCTACTAGATGTACGTTGATTACTGAGCTGCTGTTTTTCAGGAATTGTGAATATAAAAAGAAAATAATGAGATGTGCATAAAAGTTTAATTTCATTAGGTTTTTTTTGTAAGATATTTTGTGATATGTGATACATTTTGTTTCTGAATATTATGAAATCTAGTCGATATGCACATATATTTTGAGGTTTTATTTATGTAAATTTTCATAGGTTTTATGAAAATATGGAAATCATGTTTGTTAAAATTATATGAAACAAGTCAAAGATGCACCGCTCAGTGTGTGGGAAACGACAGTGGAAGTGCAATGCTTCCCTGATCTGTTTCCTTAAGGTACTGGAGGAGATTTTTAAATTATAGTTGGAGTTTTCTGGTAGATTTTATTACCAAATGTGAATTTTCATAAATTTTAATATTTTTAAATATGTATGAGATTACAGAATGATTTGCATTGATACATTATTTCTGCTGTCTTTTATGAACATACACAAGTTTGCGTACATTGCACGTATTAGAAACATCTACTAGCTATACGTTGATTATTGAGCTGCTGTTTTTCATTTGTGAATATAAAAAAATAATGAGATGTACGTAAAAGTTTAATTTCAGGAGTGTTTTTTGTAAGATATTTTGTAATATGCTATACATTGTGTTTCTGAATATTATGAAATCATCATGTTTGTTAAAATTATATGAACAGGTCAAGGATGCACCGCAGAATACAGAACTTCACAAGTTCTGAGTGAGGAGCCAAGATTTCATAGAAACACTCACTACTTGTTTTTTCGCTTATTGTGAGCAAGTGAAGTTAGTATTCTGTCTGCTAGTATTGCTCATACTTCATGAGTCACTCATAATCTGACAAATATGTCTACACAGAAACATTTGCAAAAGATTTAGGACAAACATGAAGAACTGACAGCTAATTTGTCAAGATGCAAGGCACCAAGGAGTACTGGTAAAAATGCCATGTTGATTTGATGTGCATGCTTCGAGAGTGTGGTGCTCCAACTTTGTTTGTAACTCTAAGCTGTGCCAAGTACAGCTAGGAGAAGTTACAAGGTCTGTTGATTTGGGCAAATGAGGATTTGGATTGTGTGAATTTCAAAACACAAGGTGATGCAGGGACAGCATGTCATTTCCATCACCGTTTTTTTGTTTTTGTTGATGTTCATTAAAAACAAGACCAATCCCCCCTTAGGATTAATGGAGCAATATTTCTGGTGGTTGGAGTATCAGAGTTGTGCAGCTCCTCACATTCCACATTGTTTGGGTTAAGGGTGCTCCATTGATTAGAGATGCTGATAGAGTTGTCGTTCTCCAGTCCATCCAGATATATGTGACTCACAATCTTATGGATGAATTTGATAGTCCAACGCTACGGAAGCTGGTTGAAAAATTCCAGATACACAAGTGCAGTACTACCTACTGCCTGAAGACCATCAAGTGTGGAAAACAATGGTACAAAAGATGTTGATTTGACTTTCTGAGATGTGTTGCACCTACAGCAGTTCTTCATGATGTCTTTTCTTGAATTAGACATTATTTGAAGGCAAAGCCACAGAAATGTATGTATAAGTTGTCATGTTCTCAGACAGAAAAGAACATCAATGACTACAGTGCTGTTCTTCTTGTGATATGGCAGACAAACACAGGTGTGCATGTAGTATGTGACTGACAAGTCAATTGCACTTGCATGCTATGTGACCTCCTATATTACCAAACATGAGCAAAGAGCACTTCAGGAAATGTGGGAAGAAATGTCTGCTTCCAGATCCTTGACTTGTTTGCAGTCACTGGACTGGAAAACATTCTCTCCTAGAGAGTGTGGAGCCCATGAAGCCAATGACAGATTAATAGGCACTTATTTGGCAAATTTGCAGGGATCCACTACATCAATGTAAATCTGAAACAAAAAATCGGCGTTGGGTATCAAGGGACATGAAAGAAACAAACACTGGCTAAATGCAGGACCTCTAGTGCTCTGTGACATTTTGTGCTGATTTCTGCAGCAGGGCTTTTAAGCTTGTGTGCCAATAATTTCTGATTTCTGCAGCATGATTTATTCATTACTGTGGCAAAATGCAGTCCTGCCATTGGCTAAAATAAAATGTGGCATCATCGATGACATCACATGCCGAGCATAGATGAGGGGCTTTAGGATAAATAAGATCAGGAAGGGAGCTAGGCATTATGGACAAGCTGTGTATTTGAATGAAAATTCACCCAACACAATGAATTCTGTGGCACTATATATATTTTGCGACATGATGCAAATTCCGCAGAAAATTCCATAACTGCAGAATCGCAGAATTCTAGGGGCCTTGGCTAAATGTGACTCAGAATCAATGGTATACTTACGTTAGCTGGAAACTGAGGATCCCAACATTCACCGTCCCAATCAGCATTGCCTGACAGATCCAGTAACCCGACACCTGTATACCTGACGTTATTGCTCCCGACAGGGTAAGGTAGCAGATGTGATGGAATGCTACCTTACCCCATGTGATTGGTGAGAAGGGACGCTGGATGGGTTTGCTGGCTGAGCTGCCCCGGTGGTGTGGAGGAGAATACCACCAGTAGCTCAGCCAGCATACTGCGAGTGACACGGATTCTGGTCCAGGTCACATTTTACACTTATCCTTTTACTCCGGGGTTCACTCCCCCTCGGAGTTGAATAATTTAGTTACGGGGGTGTGGGGTGGAGCCCCCCAAATGGGGGGTGCAGCAAGCGAAGCCCCCCCCACATTACATACTTTATTTACTGACATGCCCGAAATTCACATGTCAGGCATGTCAGTGATTCAGGCCATTTCATTTTGGGCCATTTTACTTGGCATGCCACGTGTCGGCATACTGAGTTTTGGGAAAACATAGTATATCCGAATCAACAGATATACTTCATAGCAGTTGATACTTACTATCCCCTTAGTCCCACTGAATTGGCAGAGTTTTGTTTAAGATTGCCAAGTGGTTGGATTTCAAACTCTCAGCTACTAAAAGTCATGAGAGAGGAATTTTTGATCTCTTAAACAGAGAGGGATTTTTGGTGGGACGACAGAAACCGTGGCTGATTAACCACATGAAGCTATCTATTGCCACATCCAAAAAGGCTGAGCTTTACTACTTTGCATTACTTTTCCTTTTTAAGCCATGGAGAAAGGAAGAGTAACTCAAACAGGGATATGAGAGCTGTCAGCAGGCTTGTGAAGCATCTGTGGATAGTATCACATATCCAAAGTTTCAGAAATATCAAGAAAGACTGCAGCTAGAGAAAGAACAGAAATCGTGAGCGCAAGATGAGCTTGAAAAGGACACCCCAGGATTGTCCTCGGAGCAAGTTGCAGAAGAAACAACAATCTGTGGTTTAGGTGACCCTCTACCTTTACATGGCATGCCAGAAACTTATGGCAGATGTCACTCATTGCATGGAACACATTTTCCATGGAAAGTGAATACTGTCATGATAGACAACAGTTTAAGTGTGCAGCAGCGGAAAATGTATGATTTGATTATTGCAAACGTTTCTCATAGTTTAAGACATGATGCAAAGATTTTCAATCACTGAGTATATGAACCATTCTTTATGTTTGTTAGTGGAGCAGTTGGCACTGGAAAGAGTCATCTTATCCATGCCATTTGTAACAAGACTGGGGCTTTCTCACACAATCTGACACCTCTTGTGCAATTACAGCTCCAACTGGATTGGCAGCTTATAACATCGGTAGTGTGACTTTGCACCAGCTGTTTATGTTGCCAGACGAGCATGGCACAACTGGTTATAGCGGGATAACCATCTACTAGTTATGTGTGTATCATTTTGATAAATATGTTTCTTTGAATTTCTGCTTATGAGACATGGCCAGGTCAGCAGGCCCATGGGGAAGACTAGAATTAAAGGGGCCTGACCTTTTGACCCCAAAGCAGTTGCTTGCTGGAGCTAAATAGCAAGAGTTCCTTTTCTGTGTTAACACTTATCTGTTTAACTTCCTGAAACTGTTACAAAAAACAGGTTAACAAGTCATTGCTTTGAACCTAGGAAACCGGTCATAAAATATTGCATTTTACAACATCAGGAGGGAAGCCAGTTCTGATGGATACCTGTGAAAATTCACACAGCTAAGAGACTTATTTACAGCATGTTTTTCTGAAAGATCAAAGGGGAATGCTGTTAAACTATGCTCTAATGAGGAAATAGACTGTTTTGTTTATAATTAAAATATTGCTATCTTTGCAGTTTTCAAGCAGGCAGTCAGCTGAAACATTTGGTTATACTTGGTCAGGTTACAAATTAATTACAGGGCTAAAAGTGACCTCATGTGCTGTGACATCACAAGTAGGATGGGACCATACCTTTGATATTGGTGAAGCCTGCTGAATGGAGGCTCACTCTTGTTCCAATCTCTGAAAGAACTGGCATATTTGTGTTCTGGACTTAGAGGCACATCTGTCAAGCTAGGTAATACGCAGCTCAAAACTGAGTTAGAACTAGTAATTCAGTTACAAGATGTTTTGTTTTGTAAATTCCATTTTCTTTCTGACTGCAAGCATTAATGTATATATGTCCTGTGTTTTGTATTCACTATTTTTTTTTAATTTTAGTACACTTGGTTTCCTTACTCCTGCCTGAGACATTTTCTCATTTTGAGTGTGAATGCTGGAACAGTATTGATAATTCAGACATAACTGTTAAAAGTGCTTAGTGTTTCACCACATGCAGCCATATGAACAAGGACCTGTGTAAAGATCAAGCCAGGTAAGCAAATACCTAGGTCTCAATTGAGTCAGAAGGGGGATTGTGAACCAGGTTGGTTGTATGCCAGCTGGGGTCAAGTATTGCACTGCTTTCCCCAAATAGGGTGTGATATTTGGACCTGTTACTTGGGTGTATTAGCTAAAAAGGGTTCATATGTGACTCCAGAACTCTAGACTGGTAGATGCTCAGACCCAAAACAAACTGAAGGGTGTCCCTGTTTGTCCCCTGTTCACATACTGCACTTTGAGATTGAGCACAGTGGGAGCAGAGGGCCTGACCCCAGCAGTGCATTTGTGACACTGGTCAGCATCAGAAACTGTCACAGGAGGTTGCTTCTATGCTTAGAGATGTGTTTACTGATTTAAAATTGTTAGTGGCAGATGACATAAGTATGGTTTCAAATATCATGCTTACTTCTATTCATCTGAGGTTGGATGAGATTGTGGGAGGTGGCACTAATGTTCCTTTTGTAGGAAGGCATACAGTTATCTTTGGGAATCTACTTCAGCTTACTCCTGTGAATGGTGAACCTATCTTTTGTACACTGACTGCAGCTGAAACAAAGAAAAGTATAGATTGCACTGGTGGTCACAATTTGTGACATCTTTTCAGATATGAGGAGCTTATACTAAATGAGACCAAATGAGGATCACACATACAGGGATCTGTTGTGTGATTTAAGAATTGGAAAGCTGTCTTCATCCACCGTGAAACTACTGGAAACACGATTGATTATAAAAGATGGAGAATCTTTTCAGGCAGCCGCTAATACATTTTCAGCATTACTTCAAAAAGGTTCATACCTGTTTTTTCATGACAAAATTGGCTTCATGTGATGCATTCGATACAATCATGCTATGAAGGGAAGAGAGCTGTCTGGTACAACTTCTTTCGCTTGCTCTAATTGATGGTGCTTGCATCACCAAAACATTTTTCTCAAAGCTGATCAGTCATTTAAAAGATCTCAGTGTGGATATGTCAAGAATGGCTGGACTTGATAACATTCTAACTGTGTGTAGGACATGCCTGTGTGATGCTTCATCAAAATCTCTCAGTAGAAGATGGTCTAGTCAATGGTGCCATGGGTCATACCATCAAATTTCAATTTGATGTTCAGAAAGCGTTTGCAGAGCACATTCTTGTGAAATTTGATACTACAGACACCACAGATGATAGAATGTTGGTAATGTTTCAATTGATTTGAGATGTTTATGTCACGAGACAACAGTTTCCTTTAATTGTTGCATATGCAGTATTCATTCATAAGTCACAAGGCTTGACTCTTGATATGGTTCTTACTGACACTGTAAAGAAGGTCTTCAAACCAGGGATGGGTTATATGTTGCTCTGTCTTGAGTGTGCACTCTAGATAGGCTACATCTCATTCAGCTTGAAAAATCTAAAATCAGAGCAGAAAGAATGTGTGTCTTGGAGTACAATCATCTGAGAAGTCTTTATCAGAGGGATTTGCTGATGATACCACTGTATCAGGACATATCAACTGGTAAGAAAGTTTCTGGCAAGTGTGCTCCAAGACCACAGAAAATTTCTGTAGTGAGGACTCGAGTTACGACTGATGAAGTTGCTACTGTACAGATGTCTGAGGAAACTTCGGCATTGGTATCAGTAGTTCTGCCACCAGCATTTGAAAATACTATTGGTGTCAATTGTTATGCCAAGAGTATTGTTCAAGTATTTCTGGCTCTTGATCCTGTGGTGCAGGTAGTCAGTCAAGTTCAGAATAAAATGGTAGTGGATTCTTCTGGAAGGCTAGTGTCTTTGGTGGCTGCTCAGAGAGACCTAATTCACAGTTGTACAGATTTGCATGGGGCTGTGTCAACATGTCCACTCTGTAATATGTTTATCACCAATAAGCAACAAGATGTGCTGGAGTAGGGCTGGCCCATTGGCGCAGTGGTTGAATTTCCACTTGTGATGCCAGCGACCCGGGTTCGGGAACTAACCCAGTTCACCGGAGGGAGAAGGATGGAGCATCCCAAGGATGTCTCTCCTTCTCCGGGGGGGGGGAGAGTGGGATAGTGTCTGGTGCAAGGAAGACCCGTGGTGGAGGCTGGGAGTCACTCACGCTACCGACGCTTGACAGTGTGGGAGGTGGGGTGGACGCTGCTGTCACTGCACGTCCCCACCTCCGAAACAGAAAAGCGGAAAAAAGGAGTAGGTGGGGAGGGTCCACTGTCTAGGTGAAGCCCTTCCTGAGGCTTCAATTAGCCAACCTTGCCATCTTTCCCCCGACCAGTTACTAGCTCCATGGGTCAGATAACGGGGGTCCGATGCCATGGCCTCAGCCTCCGGGGAGCACGCTGGGGGTAACTGGGGGAAAAAGAAGGCCATAGATGGTGGTGGAAGTCCCAGGGGCTGTGACCAGGGCTGAGGCTTGACAGTAGGAACCCCCCAAATAAAGAAGAAAAAACAAAAAAAGACTTGCTGGAGTTTCATTCAGCTTTGATTGACACAATGGAAACTGAGGGAGTTCAAATGCAAAATGTGTTTCAGGTGGCTTACTCAGAGCAGTACTGTGGCCAACAGTGTAACACAGAGAATAAAGAATGGGGTGGTGTGTGTAATGAAAAGTTTTCACACACCCAAGGGGTTAGATGCTACATAAACCCAGAGATCGAAGCTCGATGGGTTTGTGCAAACATCTAACCCTGATGGTGCCCATATTTTATTTTATATAATTGCTGGGTTTTCCTTTTTCGCCACAGCAATTATATAAAATAGAAGAGGTTCTGGCCAAGGGGGGCCTGCTCAGTTTTTGTCCGGTAACGGTGCCCGTGGTTTTAAAAAAATGGTTACTCACCTGTAACAGTAGTTTTAGGAGTGGTATATGTTGTTCATCCACACTTATTGGCATGTCCCTTCCACTTTAAATCTTGCCGGAAGTCTTCAAGCTGGCTCCTCCCACTCGCCCGGGTAGTATATACCTTAGCTCTGCCCCGTGACACCAGATCTTAGCCCGCTGGAATCCAGGTGTTGTGCATCCGCAGCCGGGGAGGTCAGATATACCACTCCTAGAAAGTACAGTTACGTAAGAGCTTACCGCAACAGTAGATCTTTGAGAAGAACTCTTGCAGCAGGCTATAACCATTAGGACTAATGCCGCAGGCATTTGGACCCACCGGAAAAATTCTCAGCTAGCAGTAGCCAGCAGAGACCACCCCCGACATTAGCTCCACCCTGACATCGGCCATGGTATAAAAGGGGGCTGACCCAGTTCCCATGCCAAGACCCGCAAACGGGCCCTGACGAGAGAAAGAAGCAAAGCCTGTAGATGATGTTCTGTACACCTTTTCCGGGGAATGGAGGGTGGGAAAGCAGCACCTGCTGCAAGAGCTCCTCTCGAAGATCTACTGTTACGGTAAGTTCTTACGTAACTGTACTATCTTACTTTGAGTGGGAGCTCTTGCAGCAGGCTATAACCATTATGACTGAATCCCAAGCAGTCCCATACCAAGGAGGTGCCTAACCCCAGGAGATGGAAGATGGGATGATGCTGGAAAACAGCAAATCATGATAGAAATCCCTGAAGGACTGCCAGGCCGAAGCCGGCACAGCATCTGGATGCAATGTCCAGGCTATAGTGCTTCACGAAAGTGTGTACAGAATTCCAGGTGGCAGCTGCGCATATGTCTCTAATAGAGACATTCTTCAATGTGGCAAAGGAAGCCGAGACTCCCCTGGTGGAATGACCCCTAACCAGGCCCAGAAGGGGTTTATTGTGCTTTTCATAGCAAAACACAATGCAGTGGACAAGCCACTTTGAAATAGTCTGCTTGAGTGCTGTGGTGCGAAAGCCACAGTTTCTCCGATTTTCGGTGTGCAGCTGTGCATTTAAGGTAGCACCTCAGTGCCCTGTGAATGTCCAGAGTGTGAAGGAGAGCTTCTCCCCTATTGGTGGGAGAAGAAAAGTAAACTGGAAAGTCAACCAACTGGTTGAGGGTCAATTACGAGACCACTTTAGGAAGAAACTTAGGATTCGTTCTGAGAGAAACCCTTTCCCTATGAAAAATTAAATACGGCTCTTTACACATCAGAGCCTGGAGCTCAGAAACTCTTCAAGCTGAGGTAACAGCAACTAAAAAACAAACCTTCCAGGAAAGGTAACACAGCTCACAGTCAGCCGCTGGTTCAAAAGGGGGGGGAGTGAGCTTCTTCAACATAAACAGGAGGGCCCAGGGTGGGGTGGGATAGGATCCCTAATGGGAGGTCTCGTGTAGAATCCTTCATAAAAAGGTGTGGGCCACATTCAGTTGGGCTAAGGTTTTGTCCCCCAAAAGCATGTGATATGCAAGGGTGTGACTGGTGGCAGTATAGTGCAGTGGTTTAAGGCTCTGAGCTGCAAATCTGGAGACCTGGGCTTGAATTTCACAGCCACCACTTGCATACACTGTGTGACCCTGAGCAAGCCACTTAACTTCCTTGTGCTCCCAGGTTGCACCTGTAAAAAAGCTTTTCAGCTTAGTGTGTCTCACCTGGTTAAACAATTGGAAAAAAAATACATGCAGAAATGGCCCACATGTGCACCTTTATGGAAGAGTAGCTCAAGCCTTGTTGATATAAGGATAGGAGATACTGCAATGCTGAGTTCACTGGACAGGTGAGGGGGTCCAGACGGTGAGACGATGCCCATAAGCAGAAATGTTTCCACTTCATAGCATAAGTGGAATGAGTAGAGGGCTTCCTCGCCGAGACGAGGACGTCTGCCACCTCCTGGGAGACCCCATACTAGGACTTTGCTACATCTGTAGGAGCCAAGCATGAAGGTGCAAAGACCTAAGATCAGATGGACCAGTCAGCCCTGATCCTGGGACAGCAACTGCGAGCATATTGGTAGTGGAACTGGAGGTTGCGAGGAGAAGCGCTGAAGTAGAGGGAACCAAATCTGCCGAGGCCACAAAGAGGCGATTAGAATCATCTGAGCCCCTTCAGCCTGTATCTTCAATAGAACTCTCTGAATGAGAGGGAAGGTGTAAAGAAACCTTCCTGCCCAACAAAGGGGAAATGAGTCTGGCCAGAAAACACCAGGCGCGGGCTCACTCAAGCAGAAAATCGGCAGTTTGGCGTTGCGTGGGAGGCAAAGAGGACCAGATCTGGTCAACCCCATGTGTCGAAGATTTGGTCCACTACTGATTGCAGTAGCTCCCACTCATGTGCCTTGGACTGAGACCTGCTTAGGCTGTCTGCCAAGTCATTTAGGATGCCTGGAATGTGCACTGCGGACAGAGAGATGTGCCGCTCTAGCGCCCAGTACCAGACTCTCATCACCTCCCTACACGGGGGTAGGAGTGGGTGCCCCCATGCTTGTTGATGTAGAAGACGACCGCCATGCTGTCCATCTGAACAAGGAGATAGCCTGGGACAAGGTCCTCTTGAAAAGCATGACGCGCATTGAGGACCGCTTGTATTTCCAGAATATTGATCAGGAGATCGCGCTCCACAGGGGTTCGGGCTCCTTGTGTTTGGTGGTCCCTAGGTGTGCCCCCAACCCAAATACAATGCATCCGTCATTAGAGTCTGATTTGGGGGCTCCTGATGGAAAGGGACTCCTTTCTCTAAATTTAGATGGTCCAACCAACAAAGTAGTGTCCTCTTGACCGGCTCTGTGACCCTGACCATGTGCTCTAGGTCGTCTGAGCCTTGATTTCACTGTACCCTGAGCATCCATTGTGGGATTTTCATGTGGAGGCGAGCCAGAGGAGTGAGAGGAATGGCCACCCCCTGTACCCCAGAAGTCTGAGGAAGGGCCTGGCCTGGACCTGAGGGGTTACAAGGACAGATTCAGCAATCTCCTGCAAGCAATCACCTCTCTCTCTGGGGGTAGAAAAGTCATGCCCCGGACCGAATCCAGGACCACCCCTATGAATACGAGTCTTTGGCTGGGCTCTGGGGAAGACTTTGGAAGGTTCAGGGTGATCTCCACCTCTCGGAATACAGTACAGGTGTCTCAGACAGCCTGAAGGAGGCGAGTCCTTGATGGGGCCGCAAGCAGCCAATCATCGAGGTAAGGGAAGACAATGTCCCTGGTGCCTTAGAGCCACAGCCACCATTGCCAAGTATTTGGTGAAGAATCAAGGAGTGGAGGAGAGGCCGAACGGGAGAACCCGAAACTGATAATGCACTCCCTGGAAGTGGAACCTCAGGTACTTCCTGTGGGGGGGGCCCCTATGTGCACGTATGCATCTTGCACGTCTAGGGGGAAGAGCCAGTCTCCCTGATGCAGCAGAGGAATAAGCCCTGGAAGAGTCTCCATCCAGAACCTTCGGTATTTGATATAGTTGTTTAGAGAGCAAGTCCAGAATGGGACAAAGATCCTGTGTCTTCTTTGGGACAAGGAAGAAATGGGAGTAATATCCCTTTCCCCGCTGCTGCAGAGGGACTGGTTCTATTGCGCTTTTTTGCAAGAGGGCCTGAATCTCTCCTTCTATGACAGGAATGTCAGAAGTTGGATATCTTGAGGACCTTGGTGGAGTATCTGGGGGGATCTCGGTGAACTCCAGCATATGTCCCCTCCTTATAATATCTAGGACCCACTGGTCTGCAGTTATTGAACTCCAACCCTTCAGGTGAAGGGAGAAGTGACCCCCTACTGCCTTCTCTGGTACCTCCTCCAGAGGAGGGGGGGTGAGAAGGGAGTCATTGGGTGGAGCCGGGAGTGGGCAGAGAGGCTTGGGAGGACTTGGGGCAATGAAAAGGAGTGCCTCCATGTTGCTGTTTGCTGGTTCTCCTTTTGAAGCCACCTCTCTGGCTCTGTTGGTTGCCACGGGCTTGTGCACCTGAGGGCTTCCGAAATGGCCGACGTTTCACTCTCTTCTGGTCCCCTCTGTACATTTGTCATATGGACCAGATAGATTTCCCTGACTTCTGGAGATGAGAGATAAGTGACTCTGTCTCCTGCTCGAAAAGGACGGAACCCTGGAAAGAAAGGTCCCTGATTCCAGACTGCAGTTCCTGGTGAAAGCCAGAGACTCTCAACCCGGTGTGACGGCGGAGGAAGACACCTGACGCTGCTTCTCTGGCCACCGTATCTACAGTGTCATATGAGGCACGGAGAATGTGCATGCCTATGTCCGATCCCGACTTTAGAATGTCCAGGGGCTCCATCTCTTGTGCGGAGTCTGGCAAGGCAGTAGCTAGCTCCTGCCCTCTCTCTCCCATAATGCATTCTGGTACTGGACCATATGAGTGAGGAAGTTGAGGGACCTAATGGAGCAGGTGGAAGCAGAGTAGACCTTCTTGCCCATCTGTTCCAAGTAGCGGGATTCTGGGTCAGAAGGCTGGGAGCTTAGTTGTTTGGGCTGCTTGGACTTGTCATGGGCAGTCATAATCACTGATGAGTCCACCAGAGGGTGTCCTGCCAGGAAGGGTTTGGCCCTTGGGGCTCTATACAACCTGTCTGACTTCTTCAGAACCACTGGGACTGAAGCTGGATGTTTCCAAGTGATCCTGGTAAGATCCTGGAAGGTATCCACTAAAGGAGGCACCATGAGAGGCTTGCGCTCCTTCTGCCTCAGGTATTTAGCCAGTCGACAGTGTTTCAGGTCCAGGTCTTCTGTTTCCCACTCAAAAGACTGGATGTGCCTCATGACATCCAAGAAGTTCGTATCGTCAGGAGGCGAGTGGGGTTGGTCCTTCTCTCCTGGGGAGCACCCAACTCCCGAGAGGGACGAGGAGGTAAACAGAGTAGATGACCTGCTACTGGGCCTTGAGTGGCCTGAGCTGTGTCTTGGACTCCCCCCAACTTGAATGTTGGTAGCTGCCAAACTGACATCGGTCCGAAGAACGGCGTCAGCTACGGGACCGGCGATGGAGCAAGAACTGATGTCGGGAATGGGAGCAGGACCGCCTAGAAGAATGGGAATGGCTCCTGGACTGAGGTCAAGACCGGTGACAGCTGCCCGATCATGAGGGGTGCTGACGCCGGTCCTCAGACAGAGACAGGGAACAAACCTTGGAGGGTGGGCACGGCAGCGGCTGCTCGGGGGTCTTCCACGGGGAAGGAGCGGGGAGGCCTTCGGGTTTGGCATTGTCCGGATGGCCAGATGGGTCCGGCTTTGGTGGAGACTGTTCTTTCTTGACCTGACTCCACCAGAAGGTGAACAGTTCCTGCAGCTGGTCCTTGGTAAAGACCGAGGCCGCGGTCCCTGGAAAAGGAGGCGATGAAGCTGGATCAGGCAAGTCATGGGAGGGAGAACCTCCCTTCGATCCCTGTGAGGTGGAAGACTTTGGGGTTCCTGAGGACGTGCCTGCCGCGGGGTCTTCCACCACAACCTCTACCAGCATCGGTATGGGAACCGGCGTTGGTACCACTGGAGTCGGTGCCAGTGTGATTTTCTCACCCGGCGGTTTGCCCAAGTCGGGCGAAGCCAAGAACTTCCTAGGCAGGACCATAGCTTGTACCGAGGGGGTCTGGGGGGTAATCTGAAAGAGGAGCCACACTAGGTTTGGGCTTATCCCCAAAGATCCTGCTTTGACTGGCGACAGTTTTTTGGCAGGAGAGGATAGCACCTTAGAGTCTTCTGGGTGCTTCCCTGAGCCCGAGGAGGGAGAGGCCTTCTTGTGGGATGAGTAGAGCGGGACCGAGACCGGGAGTGGTGCTAGGACCAGCTATGGTCCTTTTGGCAGGAGCACTTACCAGACTTGTCCCGGTGTTTGCCGCCTTTTTCCCCCCAAGGTGTGCAGAACATCCATGTTCTTTTCAAGCAGGTGGACCTTTAGAGCCTTCAGGCGCCTGATTCTTGTCCTGCTGGTAAACCCCTGGCAGATGAAGCGGGACATGCTGTTGTGGTCTGGGCTCAAGCAAAAGATACACTTGGTGTGGCCATCTTGAGATGGGATTTGGTGGCTACAGTGACACTTGTTTTTCTTGGGCCCAGAGAAGACCGGTGATGGCGACGATGATGACATGTGCCGGACTGGAGTCGGAGGTTCAAGTGCTGGAAACAAAGTCAAAAACACGACAAAAAACTAAGTAAATTTGAAGAAAAACACTTCTTACTGATTTTGCTAGGCTGGATAACCTGAACTTCCACAGCGTGAGCAAGTTGTGTCGGGAAAAGAACTGGGCTGGAGCTGGGTCCGCCCCCTTTTATACCATGGCTGATGTCAGGGTGGAGCCAATGTCAGGGGCAGTCCCTGCTGGGTACTGCTAGCTGAGTATTCTTCTGGTGGGTCCTAATGCCTGTGGCATTAGTCCTAATGGTTATAGCCTGCTGCAAGAGCTCCCACCCGAAGTAAGATCTATTGTTACAGGTGAGTAACCTGTTTTTCTAGGATCGTGGATATGTTGTTCATCCACACTTATTGGCAGACTCCTAGCAGTTCTCCGGGAGGAGGGAGGCAAGGCACACACCCCCACTGATACTCACTTGGGAAACAGAGATTGGAGAACGGAGGCCCCAAAACCAGCATCCTGGCATGAGTCAAGGTCGACGTGGTAATGGGTAATGAAGGTGTTTGCTGACTTGCAGGTAGGAGCCAGACAGATTTCCTGGATAGGGATGTCCCTGGAAGTAGCCACCGAAGCAGCAGTATAGCAGGTGGAATGAGCTCTTATCCCTCTGGGAGGCTCCTTGCCTGACAACTCATAGCACAGACCTATGCATGATGTAATCCATCTTGCAATAATTCTCTTCACTGCAGGTCTGCCAGAGGCGGCTTCAGCGTAGGTGACAAACAGCTGGCGGACCTCTCCCTGAATTTCCACCATCCTCTCCTTGTAACAGGAGAGAGCACGTCTCAGGTCCAAAGTATGGAGCCTGTATTCGGCCTCCAGGTTAAGGTAAATCTCTGACACCACCTTCAGAAGGAATTTCGGGTGAGGGCGCAGGACAACTTTGTCCCTGTGGAAGACCAGATAAGGGGAGTCCACCAAAAGTGCCTGGAACTCCCCTGTCCTTCTGGCTGACGTGATAGCCACCAGAAAGACCATCTTCCACAAGTGCGACAACTCACACTTGTGCATGGGTTTGAATGGCTTGCCCATGAGTTTGTCAGTACCAGTAGTAGATCCCACGGAGGTGGAGGTCCATGTACGGAGGGGATATGTGATCCAGGCCTTTGAAAAAGCACCCAACCACTATCTCCTGCACCAATGTCAGCTGACTGACCCACACCCAGTAAGCAGAGATGGCTGCCAGATGCACCCTAAGGGTCGATGACTGCAGACCCCCTTTGGAGAGAGAGACCAAAGGTAGTTGAGAATGTCAGCCACTGAACAGGATAAAGGGTCCAGGCCCTTTCCAACACCAAATGGAAAACCTTTTCCATTTGAAAGCATAATATTTTCTGGTCGATTCCTTTCTAGATGTCTCCACCATGGTGTAGACATTTTCAGAAAGACCCAAAGCCTGGAACTCTAGTCACTCAGGTACCAGGCTGTGAGGTGGAGGGAATGAAGGCCAGAAGGATACTTTCCCCTGATTTAGTGATAACAGGTCTGGGCGTGTACAAAGCCGCTCCAGAGGCCTGCAGCTGAGGCTGAAGATATCTGGATACCAGTACTGGCGTGGCCAGTCTGGGGCTACCAGGATCACCTTTGCCTTGTCCCTCCTCACCTTGAGGAGCACCTTGTGGATCAAGGGAAATGGAGGGAAGGTGTAGAGGGAGGCCTGGGGTCCATGACTTTGAGAAGGCATCCCCCTGCAGCCAGCCCTGCTGAGGGGGATGGGCATGAAACAGCCTCAGCTTTGTGTTTTCCCTGGAGGCAAACAGGTCCACCATCAGTTTGTCCCAACGGGAGAACAGGCTGTAAGCTACCGCTGGGTGGAGAGACCACTCGTGGGATGTCTGGCCTTAGCGGCTGACAGCATCCGTCAGGTGGTTCGAGGCTCCTGCCACATGGATGGCTAGGAGATTGGCCTCCAACCTGCTCACGAGGGTCCAGATGTGGAGCGCCTCCTTGAACAGCAAATGGGAGTGCATGCTGCCCTGTTTGTTGAGGTAGTACATGGTCATTGTATCATCCATTTGGACTTGAACCACTTGACCCTGGATCTAAGGAGTGAAAACTGACAGTGCCAGTATGACTGCTCTGAGCTCCAACAGGTTTATGTGGCATCGGGACTCCTCAGGGGTTCAGAGCCCATGGGCCCTTTTATCCCCCATGTGGGCTCCCCAGCCCATGAGAGAGGCATCTGTCATGAGGACGACCGTCGGCTCAGGGTGGACAAACGGGATCCCTTACTGCAACCAGTCTGGGGTGGTCCACCATTGGAAAGCGTCCCATATCTTCTGAGTTACAGTGACCAGCTAGTCGAAATGACCATGGTGCTGAGTCCACTGGGTGGCCAGCTCCCATTGGAGGGGGAGCATGTGCAACTGGGCCCAATGGATCACTGAGGTACATGCCGCCATGTAACCCAGAAGGCGCACAAAGTCCCAGGCAGGGCACAAGTGCCCAACCAGAAATCATTGGGCAAAGGAGGAGAGAACCTCTGCCCTGTCCGCTGGGAGCCAAGCTCTGGCTTGACAAGAGTCGAGCTCTGCCCCGACGAAGCCCATCACCTGAGAAGGCATGAGTTCCGACTTGGCCTCGTTGATCAGGAGGCCGAGTTGAGAGCAAGTCTGGAGGGCCAGGTCCCTGAACCTCTCCACCTCCTGTTGGGTGGAACCTGCTAGGAGCCAATCGTTGAGATAGGGGTAAATTCTGACCCCCCCGACGCCAGAGATGGGCCGCCACCACTGCAATGCATTTGGTGAAGACCCGTGGGGCCGACGACAGGCCGAACGGCATGGCTTGGAACTCATACAGGGTCCCCTCGACCCTGAAGTGGAGGAACCACTGATGGGACGGACTGGGATGTGAAAGAACGCGTTCTGCAGATCCAGTGAACAGAACCATGTTTTGCTCCAAGGATGGTATGACCTGGGACAGAATGACCACCCAAAAGGTGCGAGACCTGAGATACTGATTCAGGTTGTGTAGATCTAGAATGGGGCACCAGCCCCCCTTCCATTTGGGAACCAGGAAGTACCTGGGGACAAAGCCTGGGTCTGCTGTAGGATCCGCCATTAGAGTCACTGCCTCCTTGAGGAGGAGCTGAGCAATGTCATCTCGAAGAGCCGACTGGGTGTGTGTGGAAATCTGTTCTTCCTGAGGGGCGTGGGCTCAGCTGGGAGGATACTGCTCGAATTCTAGAGGCAGTCCTGACCGACCATTTCAAGAACCCACCCTGTCCATGGTAATAATGGACCAGGCGGAAAGAAAGTGATGGAGCCAGCCACCCACTGGAAGGCCCAGAGCTGGCATGATGGGAGTAGGGGTGAAAAAAAAATGTATATAGTTTTTTTTTTGTCACTTCACAATAAGAAAAGAGTCTGGAATTTTGATCTGAAATTTTCAAGGTACAAAGGGCTTGGTCCACAGATGTATCTTTTGCTGGTTTGGTGAAAGGAGATTACTTTGCTCTTGAACTGTGAGGGTTTAAATTTTCCTTTGTTTCCCATTGTATTGTGAAGTGTACGCAGTTGTTTCTTTGTCACTCTGCTGTGAAGACATGGCTTGCAATTTGTGTCTGAAATTTTCAGGGTACAAAGAGCTTTCCCCACGGATGTGCCTTTTACTAGTTTGGTGAAGGGATGTTCATCTGGTGTGTAGTTATACAGGTTTCAGATTTTACTGTGGTTCTCATAGGATAACATTGCAATGTGAGATTTTTCTTTGGTGCTGCGCACCACATGATTGGAGACAAGTACAGTATCTTTAAAATCATGGATGGATGGGAGCGCAGGGCCTGCTCCCACAGGGAAATGATATGATTACAATATCTTAAAAATTATAGATGGATGCTAGCGGGCCCTGCACTCCCACATGCAAATATGGATACCATTATGGACTGACAGGGAAATAACAGTACAATTATAATATATCAAAAAGGACCTGTGCTCCCACAGGCAAATAGCGATATGATTACACTACCTCAAAAAGTAAGGAAATAAATTCTTTACAAAAAACTTTGTTAATGCACCAGTTAGAGTTCCGGCAACAAAAGAAGGGAATTGTGCTGTTAGGTTTCCAACCTATTACCCCCCCACTTTAACCCTAACCCCACCCACACTGTGCAGGCAGAAGCAGGTGTGTAGGGTGTATACAATAAGGGTTATCAACCCCTAATCCTCACTCGGTGGGGCTCCCAAAAATTGGGATAAAAATCTATATGGAAAGATAGAAAAAGTGCCAGACCACCTTCTCCTGCGCCACCGCTGGTATACAAGCCCATGTCCGGTATGTCGAGATGGCTGCCAGGTGCACCTTAAGAGTTGTCAACCTAAGGCCTGACTGACAGAGGAATAAGCCTGGATCAGAGGAAATTGAGGGAAGGCATAGAAGAGGCCCGGGGTCCAGGGCCTAAAGAAGGCACCCCCCCGGCAGCATTCCCTGCTGGGGAGGGGTGGGTACAATACAGCCTCAGCTTTACATTCTCCCTGGAGGTGAACAGATCCACCAGAGGGGTGCCCCATCATTAGAACAGGATGTATACTATCTCTGGAAGGAGAGATCCCTCGTGAGACACCTTGCCCACACACCTGAAGGTGGCTGCCAGCTGGCTGGAGACACTGGCCACATGGATGGCCAAGAGATTGGCACCTAGGCTGAGCATGAGGGTCCAGATGTGGAGAGCTTCCCTGCACAGAGGAAGGGAGTGCGGCCCACACTGCTTGTTGAGTACATGGTCAAGGTGTTGTCCGTCTGTACCTGAATGACCTGACCCTAAATGTGAGGAGCAAAGGCTTTCAGCACCAGCCAAACTGCCCGAAGCTTCAGCAGGTTGCTATGGCATTGGGACTCCTCAGGGATCTAGAGTCCATGGACTCTGTTCTCCCCCAGGTGGGCACCCCAGCCCATCAGGGAGACATTGGTTGTGGTGGTGACCATTGGCTCTGGGTGGAATAATGTGGTCCCTTTCTGCAGATGTGCCAGGACCGGCTACCACTGGAGGGCGTCCCACATCAGCTGGGTCACAGTGACTGCCTGGTCAAAGTTGCCCTGGTGCTGAGACCACTGACAGGCAGGCTCACATTGCAGAATGCGCATTCTCCACCTGGCCCAATGGACCATGCTAGTGCATGCCACCATGTATCACAAGAGGAGCAGGAAGTCCTCAGCTGGGCACAACTACCCAACCAGAAATGAGCAAGCAAATGAGGAGAGAGCCTCCACCTGGTCTGCCGGAAGCCGAACCCTGGCTCTGCAAGAGTCAAGCTCTGCCCCAATGAATTATGTCACCTGCGAAGGTATGAGTTCTGACTTGATCTCATTCACCAGGAGATCAAGGGACAAACTGGTCTGGAGTGCCAGATCCCTGGACTGCTCCACCTCCACTCTGAAGGGACCCGCAAGAAGTCATTTGTCCAGGTATGGATATGCCCGGACCCCTCGATGCCTCAGCCTCAGGAAGGCTACCACCACTGTAATGCACTTGGTGAAGACCCTGGGAGCTGAAGAGGGGCTGAAGGACATGGCCTGGAACTCAGAGAAAATTCCCTCTACATGGAACCACAGAAACTGACAGAGAGATGGACGGATGGGAACATGGAAGAATGCATCCCAAAGATCCAGAGTAAAACTACATGCTCTGCTCCAAAGATGGAATGATCTGAGACACAGTAACCCATCTTGAAGGTGCATGACTGAAGGAATTAGTTTAGGTCATGCAGATCTAAGATGAGGCATCAGCTTTGCTTTGGCACCAGGAAGTACATGGAGACAAACCCTGGGCTTACTGGAGGATCCGGGACTGGAACAACTATCTCCTTCTGGAGGAACTGGGTGATGTCTTCCCAAAGGGCTGACAGCATGTCAGTAGACACCATGTCCTCCCACGGGGCATGAGCTTGACAAGGCGGGTAAGCCTTGAACTCTAGAGACAGACTCTGATTGACCACCTCGAGGACCCACCTATTCGTGGTGACAGCAGACCAGATGGAAAGGAAGTGGCAGAGCCAACCCCCTGTGAGAGGATCTTGGGGAGTAAGGACAGACATGGGGGAGGCACCCCCATTCCATCACTGGGCAGGCTTGGAGGTGGAAGAAGGACCAGTGTAGAAAGCAGCTGGACCTCAACCACCTGGCTTCCGGATGACCGAAGCAACAGACTTTGGTTGGGACACCAAGTCTGGGCCTGCTGCCCAGCTAGGGGCTGGGACGGCCTGGCCACAGGGGCAGAGAGGGGCCAAAAGGGCTTCTTCTGTTGGAGCTTAGAGCCCTTGGGATCCCTCTGGGTGGAGATGACAGAGTCCAGGGTGGCAATGAACTTCTCTGTGTGAGTAAGATGTCCTTCTACCCCTGGCCTGAACAGGTCGGTGACCAGGAAGGGGAACATCCACCAATTTGTGCTGGGTATCTGCTGTAAAGGTCAAGATCCTCAGCCAAGCCCTGTGGCACATGGCCACTGCAGCAGCCACAGACCGCTCAGAGTCGCTGATGTCCATGGCTGTCTGGAGCCGTTTCACCACTGCTTGGCCCTGGTCATGGATTTGCTTGACTTTAGTGTGTAAGTAACCTGGGAGATGGAGAAATGCCTTGTCAAGGGTTCCCAACAGGGCATGAGTGAAGTGGGCTATCAAAAGGGCCAACATTGCCTGCTGAAGGCTGAGCAAAGAGGCTGCATAAGCCTTCTTGGTCATGTGATCCAACTTTTTTGTTCCTTGTCGGGGGGGGGGGGCAGCTTATCCATGTCCCCGACATTGCCGGTACACCAAAAGACGGAGTCAGCCACCAGACCCTCGGCTGAGGGATGCTCAGTGAAACCAGACAGGGAACTTGTAAGGACTGCATACTTGAGGGCCACATGGGCCTATGGCGCAGGGCAAGAGGCAGGGTGCTGCCAAAGCTCCAGAGTGGGGCCAATAATGGCCTTGGTGACCAGGAAGGCCACCCAAGGGGGGGTCACCCCAGTCAAGAATCTCGGTCAAAGGGTTCTTGGCCCATTTTTGGATGGGCTCCATCTGCAGGCCCATGAAAGAGGTAGGACCATGCTCCTCAGACAAATCCTCTCCTAAGTCAGCATCCAATAGGCAGGAGTGTAGGGAGGAGTTCTCAGACTGAGGATTCACTGAAAAGCAGTCAACTGCCAGAGTCCCTGTTGACCATATGGGGTCTGTCAGGACTCAAGGTGACCAACAGTCGACAAGGAAGCCCTGGAGTGGTACGGGCATCCTTAGGAGGGGGCCCTCCTTCAGCTGGTTAGGTGGCGGCACCACCTGAATGGGAGGAGAGGCCGGAATAGATTGAGCTGGAACCGGCCGAGCTGGGGTAGGCTGAGGCCTCGGTGGTAGAAGCCACACAAGAACTGGGGTGGGGGCCAGAATCAGTTTAACCCCAGTAAACATGAGATGATGTCACTTAGTTCTTTGTACCGCTGTCGCATTGTGTGGCGGAGCCTCTCCTCACCCAAGGAGGGGGATGAT
The DNA here is from genome assembly GCA_016271365.2 of Neoceratodus forsteri. Classification (NCBI taxonomy): domain Eukaryota; kingdom Metazoa; phylum Chordata; order Ceratodontiformes; family Ceratodontidae; genus Neoceratodus; species Neoceratodus forsteri. The sequence goes on along the minus strand of JADMNL010000024.1, from coordinate 119,240,721 downwards.
GAAGAAAAGCGGCAGTGTGCTTACCCAAATGCCAAGCGGGAATGGCAACGGTGGCATGGGCTGTTCAACTCCAGACTTCAGGATCGTGACCTTGACCATTGGGGAAGCCAACGGCGAGCATCAGAGGGAACCAGTGAAAGTCAAGGAACCTCTGAGGTCATGGGATCTCGAGGGTTAGTGACCAGATCAGCGTGCCAGTCCGACCCACCCTGAGAGGTAACAGGTAGGACCAGAGTCCTAGAAAGTGAGGTGTCCATCGCATCCTACGACAGCACATTGACCGGCTTCAGAAAAATCTTGACAGGCTGGCTGATGGGTGTCTTGATTGACTGGTCCGACGGGGAGACCGTGGAGCCAGCAGCCTGGACTGATGGCTCAATTGTAGTCGACACCTCCAGAGAAGCATGGAAATCCGAGGTCTGAGAGCACTTGCAATCCCACGATTGTCCAGACTTCTTTTTGGTCTCTTTGTTTAAAGATTTACAAGATTTTGTGCCCTTAGAGATGCCCTGCCCAAAAGTGGGAAGGGACTGGCACAGATCCTTAAATGCCCCCATGAAGGTGGCACCAAAGAAAGCAGCACAAGGGCAGAGACTGAAAAGGCATGCTCTACAGACTGAGCTGCCCCTTCATCAAATGCCGCAAGCTGTTCAGTGGATCTTGCAGCAGCAGAGACCACCCGATGGGTGTCTTTTGACTGAACGGGAGAGGCCTGTTCATCTGGGTACCCTAAGAGAAGCCTGTCATGCTGGTCTTCCAGAGTACTGGGATGCAAGGTGCGACACAGTCAACATGACTGGGGATCGTGTTCATGGCCTAGGCAGTAGACGCACGAGGTGTGTGGGTCCGTACGGGACATCTTCTGCCTGCACTAGCGTTTTTTAAAACTGGGCACTAACTTTAAATCATCCATGACAAGTATTCAAGGATAGCCTGAAGATAAAAGGCGATTCACGATTTGCAAAATTTTGAAGCAAAGGGCCTATTCAGCGTGGAGAGTGGTAAGGAGGGAGCCTTCTTCTTCCAGGGGAAAGGAAGATCTAGCGTAACAGGGCTGTGCCGAGGGAGTTACCACCCAGGTGGTTGGTAGGTAGGAGCCAGCTTGAAGATGTTCTGGCAAATCTTAAAGGGAAAGGAACTCTACCAGAAGTGTGGAAAGTACATCAAATGGTGGTGGGAAAATCAATGCAGTCACTCTTAAAAGAAAGGATTATTATATTCCTTGAATTGAGCAGAGCACAAGATCCAAGACAGCATGGATTCACACCACAAAGATCTTGTCAAACAAATCTATTTCTATGACTGGGTCACCAGGGAAGTAGATCAGAGAGGGTGGTGAATGTGACCTACTTGGATTTCAGCAAGGCCTTCGACATCATCCTTCATAGAAGTCTGCTACATACGCTACACCAACTGGAGATGAGCCTCAAGGTGGTAAACTGGGTCAGAAATTGGTTGAGAGGCAGGACCCAGGGGGTGATGGTAAATGGTGTTCAATCTGGAGAGAGGAAGGTGACTAGTGGAGTGCCACAGGGGTCAGTACTGGGGCCAGTTCTCTTCAGTGTCTTCATAAGTGACATTGCAGAGGGGCTAGAAGGGAAGATATGCCTATTTGCCAATAACACAAAGATCTGCAACAGGGTAGACACTCCAGAGGGGGTGGATAAAATGAGTAAGGACCTAGGCACTCTGAAGGAGTGGTCAAGAGTGTGGCAGCTTAGACTGAATGCAAAAAAGTACAATATCATGCACTTTGGGCACAGTAATCCAAGGGAGGAGTACAGGATTGGGGGTTGTTACCGGGGGCCACCAAGCAGGAAAGTGACCTGGGGATAATCATATCTGACAACCTAAAAGTAACCAGACAATGTGAGAAGGCTGTGGGGAGAGCTGGTGGGATGCTAGGGAGAGGTATCACCAACAGAAAAAAGCAGGTGGTTACACTAATGTACAAATCACTGGTGAGACCTCAGCTGGAGTACTGTGTCCAGTTCTGGAGACCACACCTCCAGAAAGACAGACAAACTGGAGGCAATCCAGAGGAGGACTACCAAGATGGTGCAGGGTCTGCATGAGAAGTCCTATGAGGAAAGGCTGAGAGAACCTGACATGTACTCCCTGGAGGTCGGGAGGGGACATGATTGAGACATTCAAGGACATCAGGGGTATAAAAAAGGTACAAGAGGGCAGCATCTTTCAGAAAAAAAGATGCACAAAATCTAGGGGGCATGAGATGAAGTTGAAGGGAGGTAGGCTCATGGGCAAGGTGAGAAAGTACTTTTTTTTACAGAAAGAGTAGTGGACGCTTGGAATAGCCACCCAAAGGAGGTAATGGGGGCAAAAACGGTTAGGGAATTCACAAATGCATGGAACAGAAAGGGAAATTGGCAAAAGGGAAAAAAGGATAAACCAAGGGTCAACTAGGTTTCTTGGTTTTTGAAACTGAAACTGACAGGCAAAATGGGCAGACTGGATGGGCCACACAGTCCTTATCTGCCATCAACTTCTATGTTTCTATATCCCTAGAAACAATATTTTTTTGGTTTAGATTTTAAAAATACTGCAAGACCTGAATACGCCAGATGTTAACTGAAGCACCTTTGCTGCAGTCACATCCAAGAGCAGGGTCATTCTCGATGTCCTACAGGGGGCCATGCCTGAGAAAGCTAGTGTTGGAACCCACTCGGGAGGGAGCAATCTTAGACCTGGTATTCTCAAATGGGGACAGAGAGAGGATCTCAGAGCTAGACGTGGGTAGCCATCTGGGAACAAGTGACCACCAAACAGTGTAGTTCACGATAAACACAGCCACTGAGTCAAGCCATACAAAAAGTGAGGGTACTGGACTTTAGGAGGGCTGACTTTGTCAAATTGGGAGAGTGCCTCAGAAAAGCACTAGCAAACAAACAAGAAGGAGTGGAGGAACAATGGGGAAACATCAGAAATGCCATTACAGAGGCAACAAACCTTTGCGTGAAACAAATAAATTGAAAGAAAAAACACTATGGTTCTCAAAAGAGGTGGTGGTGAATGTTAAGGAGAAAAAGACAGCATTCAGGAAGTATAAGGAAACACAGAAGGAGCATGATAGAGAACTGTACCAGTTAAAGAAGAAGTAAGCAGGGAAGGCAGTTAGAATAGCAAAGGCCCAAACTGTGGAAAAGACAGCCAACTCAGTTAAAAAGGGGGATAAAACCTTTTATAGGTACATTAGGGAGCAAATAAAGACCGAGGGAGGGATAGTGAGGCTTAATAAATGAGAGGTTGGGTAGGCAGAGAGAGACAGTGAAAAAGCAGGGATACTGAATGAATACTTCTGCTCAGTATTCACAAAAGAAGAGGAGGGGGAGGTACCTAAACCAAAGAATAGAAGCACTCTGGATGGGGGTGGGGGTTGATACCAGTCCACTCACAGAAGAAAGGGTTCTGAAAGAACTCCTAAAACTGAAGGTGGACAAAGCAATGGGGTCTGATGGGATTCACCACAGAATTCTAAAAGAACTAAGGGGAAAACTAGTGACACCACTGACCACCCTTTTTAACAAATTATGAGAGGATGGTGTGGTACCCAAGGACTGGAGGAGGGTGGGTGTGAGTCCCCTTCACAAAAGTGGGAGTAAAGCAGAGGCAGGAAACTACAGACCTGTTGGCTTGGGTATACAGTGATAATAGCAACTGCAAAATAGCGAACGTCAAAATAGCGACTGTCACAATAGCGAATGACACATAATAGCGACTCATAATTACAGTGTTCCCAATATGTAATTCTCTCCAAAACCAATGAGCGGCGTGGTGTTAGAATATTTAAGATGGAAGGGTGTGGGGGGCACAGCCCCACGCATATGTATCAAGTCATCATACCAAGAACAACTGTTGAAAGAACAGGTAGTAGTAGCTGTTATGGGCTTTGGCGGTCGCTATTTTGTATTCGCTATTATCACGTGGAACCATTAGCTTGACCTCAGTGGTAGGGAACATGATGGAATCACTTCTGAAAGAAAGAACTGTTGAGTACCTAGGGGCCAGCGGGGCACAGGACCCAGGGCAGTATAGATTCACAGTGGGGAGGTTATGTCAGACGAATCTAATAGATTTCTTTGACTGGGTGACCAAAGTAGTAGACAAGGGAGGGGCTGTGGACATGTCCTACCGAGACTTTAGCAAGGTATTTGACAGTCCCACACAAAAGATCAGGATTTCTAAACCCTGGCTGTGATCATGTCAATACAGGTTTGTAGCTCAGTGCCCTTAACCGCTGTGCTATACTGCCTTCTAATAATCCAATAGAATTCTGGCATTGATACTGTAGAAAATCCCATTCCATCCAACGTATTTCAGTAAGAATCTGTTATAATTTTAACTTTATCAGTCTATTTGCAATTTAACCTGTTGGATTAAATACAGTCAAAGGAGGACCTAGACCCTCAGTGACATAATTTCCTGTCAGGAGCCCAAAAGAAAAAATTACTCACCTTAATAATGTTGTTTCTTCTAATGGAGTCTTGCTATATTATGACTATTGCAGTTTGTCCCACCATTAGAACTGCTCCGGAGGTGAAAGAGTTAACTTCCATGCAGGGCATGGAACTTAGAGCGAGAGCTCGGTTAGAAAAGCTCTGTCTGGGATATTTCAAACCGAAACTGTCAGATCTTTACGAGCAAAACTCACTAAGCTTCTGTGTGGAAGCTGTAACCTACACTAGCCAACTGGCTACTAAAATATCAACACATTTTCCTGGTCCCAACACCAAGACTCAAGTCAGGGGACCAGAAAAGATAAGATAAGATAAGATAAAATAAAATAAAAACACAACACCCAAACACCCCAAAAACAAGGGGTGGAAAACATAAAAAGGGGCATCAATAAGTGCCAACAGTGAACTGCCCACCCCATACCCCAAGTAGAAGTTCTGAGAGGGGCAGGTTGGGGAGAGTTCATAATATAGCAAGACTCCTATTAGAAGAAACAACATTACTAAGGTGAGTAATTTTTCTTCAAACAACATGAAGTCTTGCTATATTATGACTATTGCAGACTACACAGCAGTACTCCATGGAGGAGGGACAGAACCTACTTAGGAATAGGCTCTGAAGCACGGTTGTGTTAAACCGAAAGCATCCCTCCTGGCCTGGATATCCAGGGAGTAATGCTTGCGAAAGTGTGTACTGTTTTCCAAGTAGCTGCTTGACATATCTCTAAGATAGGGATGTCTCTGGCAGCAGCTAGAGATGCAGCTGTACCTCTCGTAGAGTGAGCCTCAGGCCTGAGGGGAACCTTACCCAGTTTTGATAGCAAACTGGATACAAGAGACAATCCACCTGGCAATGGATCTCTTAGTGGCAGATCTCCTTTCCCAACCTCACCATAAGTGAGAAACAGTTGGAGGAGTCAAACCTGTGACCCTTGGTACGCCTATGTAGTAACTTAGGCCCTCTTAACATCTAGTTGTACAACCTCCTCTCACCAGAGGAGGAATGGTCAGTGAAGAACACTGGAAGTGAAATAGATTGATTAAGGTGGAAATCTGAAACCACCTTAGGGCAAAACTTCCTGTTAGTCCTGAGGACTACCTTATCCCTGTGAAGGAAATAAAGTCAGTCTCCACTGACAAGAAAGAATCTGACAGTTTCATTTGAAACTGCCAGATAGAGCTTTGGGCACAGCGCCCTCGCGCTGTAGAACTCCAGATCTTCTGGAGTTAACTCCTTCCTCTCCGGGGCAGTTCAGCTGCAGTGGCTGACTGCTATTGTTATAATATAGCAAGACTTCATGGTGTTTGAAATACAGTTTTCCAAGTTAAGTACTTAAGCTCTGCCGAAGACAGAGTTTCAAAGGGGGGTTGCATCAGCTGAGCAATACAAACATTAAGATCCCAGGCAGGGGCAGGGTCCCTGAATGGTGGATTGGTATGAAGCAATCCCCTAAAAAACTTGGAAAATACAGGGTGAGCAGAAAGAGAAGAGGGCTTCCCTGCTGAAATAAAAGCAGAGACAGCTGCCAAATGCACTTTCAGGGTAGCTGGTCTCAGTCCCAAAGAATTAAGATGGACCACATAGTCCAAAACAGTGGGCAAATCAGCAGATTCTGGGGAAATATGCTTCCCAGAACACCATATGGAAAACCTTTTCCATTTGGAATTATAAGTAGCCCTAGTTGAAGGCTTTCTAGAAGCCTTCAAGATTTTGAGAACAGCCTGAGAAAGTTGTAGATCAGCAACTTAACTCCCTCAAGAGCCAGGCCTTGAGGTTGAGGATTGAGATTCGGATACCAGACTCTCCCTGGCACAGGTTAACAGATTGTGGTTCCTGGGAGACACAGGGAAGATGGACTGCTAAGGAAAGAAGGAGTGGGTACCAGGGCTGCCTGGCCCAGTCTGGAGCAATCAGGATCATCTTGCAGGGCTGAGATCTGATTTTGACTAGCAGCTTTAACAGGAGAGGGAAGGGGGGGAAGGCATAGAGAAACTTCCCTTCCCAATCGAGGAGAAAGGCATCCAGGAGGACTGAGCCCAACACTGGGGGCCTGCAACAAAAAAGTGGAAGTTGATGATTGTCTGGGGCTGCAAAAAGATCTATCTGAGGGGTGCCCCATCTGGCAAAACTATCCCCAGTACTCAGGGATCCAGTGACCATTCATGATGGCCCTGGGAAATCCTGTTGAGAGCATCTGCCAGGACATTGTCCTTGCCTGGGAGGTGAACTGCTATGAGGGAAGTGTTCAGGAATAAGCCAGAGACCACAACTTCTTCGCTCGGTGCACAAGGCCGAAGACCGAGTGCCCCTTGTTTGTTGATGTACCACATTGTAGTGGTGTTGTCTGTTCTGACCTGTATCACTTTGTTCTGAAAAGATGCAGAAAAACCTGAAGTGCTAGAAAAACAGCTCTGAGTTCCAACAGATTGATGTGGGCACAGATTCCTGAGGGACCACAATCCCTGGGTGGAGAGGTCGCCCATGTGAGCTCCCCATCCCAAGAGGGACGCATCCGTAGTAAGGGTCAAGGAGTGAGATAGAGGGATGAAGGGCACCCCTTGTCTCAGATTGCTCTGATCCTGCCACCACTGAAGGGCCTGGATCAGGGTTCGAGTCACTGGGATCAACCTGGATAGGAATCTCTTCTTTGAGACCAGAAGGCTCTCAAATGGAACTGAATGTCCCTCATCTGAAATCTTGCTCCCTGCACTACAGCTGTGGAAGCAGCCATGTGTCCTAGGAGCTGTAGGAAATGCCTTGCTGGTCAAGAGACCTGCAAAGTGAAGGACGAGGCCAGGGCCACCAGGGTCCTTACCCTTTCTAGGGGAAGGAAGGCTCTGGCCTGCTTTGTGTCCAGTTCTGCACCTATAAAGGTGAGTACCTGGACAGGTTCCAGAACTGACTTTAGAAGATTGAGAAGAAAGCCCAGAGAGGTAAGCAGCTGCTGGATAACTTGCAGGTGTGATTTGACCTGGTCTGGAGACTGACCCACAATGAGCCAGTCGTCTAGGTAGGGAAGATGGCAATCTTTGCCTTCTTAAATGAGCAACTGCTATTGCCAGGCATTTTGTGAATACCCTTGGGGCAGAGGTAAGGCCGAAGGGCATTGCTCTGAACTGATAATGGCCTGAGGGCAGTTCGAATCTGAGGTACTTTCGGTGGGAGCTTCTGACAAGAACACGGAAGTAGGCATCCTTGAGGTCCAGGGAAGCTAGCCAGTCCCCTGGCCTTGGGGAGGGCAAAATCATTCCCAGAGTCACCATTTTGAATTTTGGTTTTAAAAGGTGCTTGTTCAGATATCTTAGGTCCAGGATGGGCCGCCACTCTCCTGTCTTTTTTGGGGTAAGGAAGTACCTGGAGTACAGACCTTTGTACTGGTGTAGGGGAGAAACCCTTTCTACAGCTCTGAGAGCCAGGAGGGTTGAGACTTCTGTTTCCAAAGAAGAGCCTCTAGAGGGTTTGCAGGTGGAAAAGATCTGATTCTCATCTTTGGAAATTTTTGAAGCTGAGAACCAGACCCTGGCTTACTACTTCCAGGACCCACTTGTCTGATGTTAAAGACTCACAGTCCTGGATGAAGTAAGCCAGCCTGCCCCCTACAGGTAATGGAGAACCGGCCCTGGGCATCCCATCAGGGTGCTTGTTTGGCAGGGGCTTTAGGCTGCGGGGTAGAAGCAGGCCTGCTTGTACCCCGTCTGCCTCTCCCTCTTAAGAACCCCCTATGAACATAAGCTGAAGAGGAGGCCTGGGTTTGGTAAAAAGGCCTGTGAAAAGGCCTGCCTCTACCCCTGGGGGGCTGCCTCTGAGGAGTGGCTTGCCGTTCCTTGGCTTGTGCACTCCTATAAGTGGTTCTATATTCATCCATTTTCTTCATATAATTCTCTGTCTGCTCCCCAAACAGAGAATTTCATAGATACATAGATACATAGACAGTGTCGGCAGATAAGGGCCTATGGCCCACCCAGTCTGCCCATTTGAGCTTGTAAGTTCAGTTTGTTTTCCTACAAGTCTGTTGTCCCTTACCCCTGACCTCTAGAATTCCTTTATGTCTATCCCATGCATTCTTAAATCCCGTGATTGTTTCAGCCCCCACCACTTCCTCTGGCAGGGTGTTCCACTTGTCCACCACCCGTTCTGTGAAGAAATTCTTTCTCATGTTTCTCTGGATCGTCCTCCCTCCAACTTCATCCCATGCCTCTAGTCCTGGAACATCTTTTCACTTAAAAATAGTGTTTTCTGCACCCTGTTCCTCCCTGTAAGATACTTGTATGTCTCTATCATATCCTCTCTCTCCTCTCCTCCAGGAGTACATGTTCAGTTCCTTCAACCTGTCTTCATAGGACTTGTGATGCAATCCATGCACCATCTTTGTTGCCCTCCTCTGAACCTTCTCTACCCTGTCTATGTCCTACGTAGGTATGGTCTCCAGAACTGTACACTGTACTCCAGGTGGGGCCTCACTAGTGTCTTGTATAGCAGAATTATGACCTCCTTTTTCCTGCTGGTGATGCCCTGCCTATACATCCCAGCATCCTATTTGCTTTACCTGCTGCCTTGTCACACTGTTTCCTTACCTTGAGGTCATCAGAGATGACAACCCCAAGATCCCTTTCCTGCTTGGTGCATGCTATATCCTCACCCAACTGATATATTGTGCCAGGTTTTTGTGCCCCATATGCATTATCTTGCACTTCTTTGCATTGAATTTCAACCGAAACCCTTGACCATTCTTCAAGTTTCTGCAGGTTGCTTCTCATTCTGTCTACACCCTCTGGTGTGTCTACTCTGTTACAGAGCTTTGTGTCATCAGCGAACAGTGAAATTCTGCCTTCTAGATCCTGCGCAATGTCACTGATGAAAATGTTGAATAGGACCGGTCCCAGCACTGATCCCTGTGGTACACCACTGGTCACTCTTCCCTCTGTGTTGTGACAGCCATTTACCACCACCCTCTGTGTCCTGCCACCCAGCCAGTTACCTACCCACCACACTACTGTCCTGCCCACACCCATATTCCCCAGCTTGTGTAATAGTCTTCTATGTGGCACAGTGTTAAAGGCCTTGCTGAAGTCCAGATAGGCCATGTCACTGCCTCCCTGATCCACCTCCCTAGTCACCCAGTCAAAAAATTCAAGCGAGGTTGGTCTGACATGCACTCCCCTGGTGAAACCATGCTGCCTTGGGTCCTGTAGTCCATTGACAACCAGATGTTCCACCAATCTCTCCTTCAGTAGTGCTTCCATGATCTTCCCCACTACCGAGGTGAGGCTGACTGGTCTGTAGTTCCCTGCTTCCTCTTTGTTTTCACTTTTGTATAAGGGGACTACATCTGCTGTCCTCAGTCTTTGGGTACCTCCCTGTTTCCAGTGATCAGCTAAACAGGATAGCCAAGGTTCAGACCACCTCTCTTAGTTCTTTAAGGACCCTAGGGTGCACCCGTCTGGCCCCATTGCTTTATCAACTCTTATTACTTCCAGTTCCTTAGGACCCTTTCTCGTGTAAAGGGACTTGTGTCCATTTCTGCACCATTCTCACCCTTGTACTCCCTTCAGACCCATTACCCTCCTCTTCCTCAGTAAAGACTGAGCAGAAATACCTGTTCAATATGTCAGCTTTACTGTTGTCATCCTCCATGCGGCTCCCATCCTCCCCCTTCAGTCTCACTATCCCTCCCTTTGTCTTTCTTTTTTCACTTATGTACCTGTAAAAGGTTTTGTCCCCTCTACCCACTGATTTTGCAATGTGTTCTGTCTGAGCTTTGGCTTCCTTACTGACCTCCTGCCTCCCTTTGCTTCTCCTGGTACTTCTCCTGTCCCCTTCTGCCTCGTCTTTTTGTATTGCCTGAATGCAATCTTTTTGCTTTCACTTTCTTTGCTACCTCTTTGGAAAACCATAATGGTCTCCTCTTCCTTTTCCTCTTGCTAACCTGCTTAATGCATAATTCTGTTGTTCTTGTAATCCCCATTTTAAATACTGCCCCGTTCCTCAACCCTGATTCCTGTCCCATTCCCCTTAATGCCTCTTTTAAGTATCTCCCCATTTTCCCAAAGTCTGCCCCCCTAAAATCCAGGATACGTGTTTTTGTGTGGTTTGGTTCTGCTCTTTCTGTGATTTCAAACCACAATGACTGGTGGTCACTGTTACCCAGGTGCTCCCCCACTGTTACCCCCATCACACTGTCCCTGTTTGTGAGCACAAGGTCCAGTATTGCCTTCTGCCGAGTTGGTTCCATGACCAGTTGCTTGAGGAAGGCACCTTGAAGGGAGTCCAGGATAAATCTGCTCCTAGTTGATGCTGCTGCTGGGATGCTCCAGTCCACGTCTGGAATATTGAAGTCTCCAACCAGTACTACCTCACCCTTGTCTGCCATCCTTTGGATGGCTAGCATCAGCTCCCTATCTGTTTCTTCCTCCTGGGCTGGTGGTCTATAGACCACACCTGTGCGGATAGCTGTCCCCATTTTCCTTTCCAGCTTAACCCACAGTATCTCTCCCCCATTTTGTTCCTCCTGGATCTCTGTGGCCCTTATGTCATTTTTTCACATACAGTGCCACTCATCCTCCCTTCCTGCCTGCTCTGTCTCTTCTGAATATGTTGTAGAAAGGAAAATCCATAGCCTTAGCCTGGGTATCCTGTGACAAACTAGTACACCTGAGCCAAGCCAATCTACGAAAAGCCACAGAAGTAGCCATGACTCTAGAGGATACATCATTAGAATCCACTGCAGCACGGAATTGCACCTTAGATGCCTCAATACCATCAGCAGCCACTTGCTCCAGCTCCTTGGCAAAGCTGGCCAGGGGCCTGTTTGGCTAAAGCCATGACAGTATCCCATCTAGATTTTTGGTATCTTGCAACATAAGCCATATAATTTGCTTGTCTGAGTCCCAAGGACGCTGCCATGTATTGTTTTTTAGCCATGGCATCAATCTTCCTGGACTCCTTGTCAGGAGGATGTGAAGCCAGGGGAATATTAGCCTTATCACAGGCTGCAGCCTGAACTACCCCAACATGGCTGCATTGCTGTGAAAGAAATTCTGTATCAGGACCTGACAAAGTGTACCTCCTGTCCATCTTTTATCTACAGGAGGCACAGAATTGAACTTTTAAAATTTTATTGTTTCTAAAGGATTTATGTAAAGGAATAGACAATCTCCTGGACTCTAGGATATCCATCATCTCTACAAAGTCAGGCTCCTCTTGCTCATCCACAGCTTCCTCCAAAGGAAGCTGGAGGGTTCAACAACTTTTTTGTAAAACAGAAAATGAGAAGGGGACTCAGCAAGCCTAGGGGGAGATTCTCCTAAAGGTCTGTCTGGGGAGATGTCTGGTTCAATGGGCACATCCAGACTTTCAAAGTCACATTCACACTGTTCATAATCATCCTCCCCCTCCTCTGGTTCATAAAACTCCTCTATATCATATTCTTGAACCGGTGGAACCGACTGAACCGACCTCTTGCCAGATGGTGGCAGTTCGGACGGAACCGGGGAAAGTGACTGGACAATTTGGATTGCTTTGGCTATCTCTGCAGCAGTTGGAGAAGGATTTTTGACTCCACACCTGCTGATTTTCTAGTTCTCTTTGCTGGAACTGGCTCCTCAGAGTCAGCTTTACGTTTGCCCAAGGAAGTCTGGCCCTGGTCAGAGGGCACTCCCTCCAGTTCAGTTGGCACTGAACCAGGCTGGCCATCTGGGTCAGCGGACTTTTTGGCCTCTCATTCCCTGAGCCTACCAACTCTCTTATCTAGGGTAGCTGCAGGGAAATTCTTGCAAATCTGGCAGTCTGCATTGAGGTGGTCAAACCCCAGACAATAAACACATGTGGTGTGGGTCAGCCTCGGCAAAGGCTTCCCCGAACACTACAGTGTTGAAACCCAGTGGGCCCGGTTTTTCTTTTGGGTTTCTCAGACATAATGCCAGCCTAACCAAAAACTTGCCCTTTTTTCGGCAGTGCCAGGCAAGACACCCTTATCAGTTCCCAACCGTGTCACAGGTCGTGGGAAAAAAGTAATGAAATCTGTTTTTTTTTAGAACCGATAAGAACCGGGAACCACACTCTAAATGCTTCAGAATAAAGTTTCTACACAACCTGATCGGTTCAAACCAAACCGATAAACATTTACAAGTTCCACACAGAATAAACCTATTACTTACAATACCATAGACAGAGCTTGAACCGATCGGTTTGCGGTTAAGATAATGATAATCGCGGTTGAATTTAACAGAGAAAAAACTCTTTAAACCAAGAAAATGAACCGAGCAGTACGAGGAATCTCCGGAGCGACTGTTCAGTGAGGCGGAGTAAAGAATCTGACAGTTTCGGTTTGAAATATCCCAGACAGAGCTTCTCTAACCGAGCTCGCGCTCTAAGTTCCACGCCCTGCATGGAAGTTAACTCTTTCACCTCCGGAGCAGTTCTAATGGTGGGACAAACTGCAATAGTCATAATATAGCAAGACTTCATGTTGTTTGAACATATGGCTACCACCAGCCCTTAATTACAGAGTGATTTACATATGAATAACTCTGGACTGCAAAGATTCACAGATCAACACAATGGCTCAATCAAATTAGCTTTCTATGGGCTTTCAGACATTAAGAAATCCTGTTGATAACGGTTCTCCTTCAATAAACAAATTAGCCAGCCTGGGGTGGGTCCCAGCATGGTAGCCTGGGTAACACAATTGGCTGGACAACAGGACACAGAGTGTAATAGTAAACAGAGTGCAATCCAAAAAAGGAGGGTTACTAGCGGGGTACCGCAGGGTAGGTCCAGTCCTTTTTAATGTCTTCATAAGTGACACTGCGGAAGGACTGGAAAGAAAAGTATGCCTCTTTGCAGATGACACAAAGATCAAAAAAAAGGGGTGGGGGAGGATGAGAAGGGACTTGAAAAGGCTGGAGGAATGGTCAAAAGTATGGCAGCTTAGATTCAATGCAAAGAAGTGTGAAAAGCAATGCATCTAGGAAACAAAAAATCAGGGGAAGAGTACACAATGGGGGGGTATTACAACAACAAAAATGGAAAGGGACCTGGGGATAGTCACATCAGATGACCTAAAGGTGGGCAAGCAATGTGACAGGGCAGTAAGGAGGGCTGGGAGGATACTGGGATGCATAGGGAGAGGCATCACCAGTAGAAAACAGGAAGTTGTTATCCCTCTGTACATAGAGTTGGTGAGACCCCATCTGGAGTACTGTGTTCAGTTCTGAAGATCCCATCTCTGTAAGGACATAGACAGGATGGAGGCAGTCCAGGGGAGGGCAACTAAAATGGTACAGGGTCTGCAACAGAAGCCTTATGAAGAGAGACTAAAGAAGCTTAATATGTATACCCTTGAGGAAAGGAGGGAGAGGAGGGACATGATAGAAACTTTCAAGTACCTCAAAGGAATCAACAAAGTCCAAGAGGGTAGCATCTTTCAGAAAATGAGATGTGCAAGAAAAAGGGAACACAATTTGAAGATAGAAGGGGGAACGGCTCAGGGGCAATGTGAGGAAGCATTTTTTCACACAGAGGGTGGTGGACGCATGGAATGGACTTCCTGAGGAGGCTATGGGGTTGAAAACAGTGGGGGGGGGTCAAGAATGCATGGGACAGACATAAGGCAATTCTGGTGGGGGTTGGGAAGAAGTAGGCTGTTGGTTGACTAGGATCTGCAGCTTATCCAATAGGTAGGGAAAAAAAATTACTCACCTTAGTAATTGTGTTTCTTCTAATGGAGTCTTGTATTCTGACATACGCTGTTAGCCCCAGCACTTGAACTGCCCCGGAGAGGAAAGAGTTAACTCTATGCCAGAGCACAGAACGTTGAGCTTGAGCTCGAGCTCGGTTCAAACCTGTCAGATTCGTACGAGCTAATACTAACTATACCTCCTAAGTGGAAATTGTAAATAAAGTAGCCAACAGGCAACAACTTTTTGGTTCCCCAAAAGACTCAAGTCGAGAACCCAAAAAAATAACCAGGTAGTGAACCAACATATAACTATGAAAACAACATAACCATAATCCACTCCCCCTTTCTAAAAGGGGGAGTGCCAAGTACACCCCTGGGGTGCAACACTGTAGCTGCCAGCCCACTTCTCAAAACCAGGTTCTGAGAGGGGAGGCAGGGAAGGAGATGAGAATACAGCAAGACTCCATTAGAAGAAACACAATTACTGAGGTGAGCATTTTTTCCTTCAAACTACATGTATTCTGACATATGCAGACTACCAAGCAGTATCTCCAAGGAGGAGAGTACCGAACCTATTTCGGGAATAGGCTCTTCAGTACTGCTGTACCAAACCTAGCATCACTCCTAGCCTGGATATCCAGAGAGTAATGCTTGGTGAATGTATGAACTGTTTTCCAGGTGGCTGCTTTGCATATTTCTAATAAAGGTATATCTCTGGCAGCAGCCAGAGAAGCAGCTGTACCCCTAGTCGAATGAGCCCTCAGGCCTGAGGGGGGTATTCTGCCTAGCTTTTCATAGCAGAATTGTATACAAGTGACAATCCACCTGGCAAGTTCTCGTAGTAGCAGGTTTATCCTTTCCCACTTCACCATAAGTGAGAAACAACTGAGAACAGTCAAACCTAAGTACCTTAGTATGCTCGATGTAGTAGCTTAGTGCCCTCTTAACATCCAAACTGTGTAATCTTCTTTCTCCTGAAGAAGAATCATCAGTGAAGAACACAGGAAGAGACATGGACTGGTTCAGATTAAAATCTAAAACAACCTTGGGTAAGGATCTCCTATTGGTTCTAAGGACCACTTTATCTCTATGGAATGAGATAAAATCTGGCTCCACTGACAGAGCTTGTAACTCACTAATACACCTGGCAGATGTGATGGCTACCAAGAACACAGTTTTCCAAGTCAAGTACTTAAGTTCTGCTGAAGCCAATGACTCAAATGGGGGTTGCATAAGCTGAGCAATGCAAACATTAAGATCCCAGGCAGGAGTAGGGGCCTTAAAGGGAGGGTTAGTATGAAGCAAACCTTCAAAGAACTTTCAGAAAATGGTGAGATGCCAGGGAGGAAGCCTTCCCCACCGACATAAATGCAGAGACAGCTGCTAAGTGCACTTTCAGAGTGGCTGGCCTGAGACCTAGGCCACTGAGATGAACCATATAATTCAGAACAGTAGCCAGATCAGCAGTGTCTGGTAAGACATCCTTATTGGAGCACCACATGCTGAATTTCTTCCATTTAGAATAATAAGTTTTTCTGGTGGCAGTTTTCGAGAAGCTTTAAGAATATCCAGAACCCCTTGAGACAGGTGCAGATTTGCATACTCTAACTCTTCAAGAGCCAAGTCTGGAGGTTGAAAGACTGAAGACTGGGGCACCAGATTCTCCCCTGAGAGGAGTTTAACAGGTTGTGCCTCTTGGGAAGAGATAGAAGATGGACTGCTAGGAACATCAACAGGGGATACCAAGGCTGTCTGGTCCAGTCTGGAGCAATCAGGATCACCTTGCATGGTTGTGACCTGATCTTGACCAGGACCTTGAATAACAGGGGAAAGGGAGGAAAAGCATAAAGGAATTTGAGCTCAAGAGATGTCTGGTTCAATGGGCTTATCCAGACTATCCACATCATCATCATCATCATCGTCGTCGTCCCCTTCTTCCCCCTCCAAATCTGGTTCATAATACTTATCTGGACAATATTCCAGAACCGGGGGAAATGACAGAACTGAGTGCCTACAGAGAGGCGCCGGATCGGACGGAGCAATTCAACAATGCTTATCGCCCTATCTCTTTGGCGGTTGGACACTGCAGCTCTGGATCCGAACCGGACGATCTTCTCTTTTTCTTTGACGGAACCGACCCTTCAGGATTGGCTCTCCTTTTGCCCGAGGGAGTATCGCCCAGGTTAGTGGGCACTTCCTCAGGTTCGGTTGGAACCGAACCAGGCTGGCCATCTGGATTAGCAGACTTCTCAGCCTCCTTTACCCTAAACCTACCCAATCTCTTATCCAGGGTGGCCTTTGGAAAATTCTTGCAGATTTAGCAATCTGAATCGAGGTGGTCAAACCCTAGACAATAAACAAGTGGTGTGATCATCTGTCTTAGCAAAGGCATCCCCACACTCACTACAGTGTTGAAACCCAGCGGGTCTGTTTTTTTTCCTTGGGTTTCTCGGACATGGCCAGGCTAACAACTTACCCTTTATAGATTAAAAGCCATGTAAGACCCCCCTATCGGTTACCAACTGTGTTATGGGTCATGGGAAAAGATGTTTAAAATCCCATTTTTTTGAAACCTCACACTAAACAATTAAGAAATAAAACAACTTAACACAATTGGTTCCAAACTGGACCGATCAACAGAATTTTACAATTTCCACAGAATTTTTAAAAGTCCACTGCCTACAACATTTACTGTACCGCAGACAGGGATTTGATGCCGAAAGAAAATAAGTGAAAAACGGTATTTAAACTGACTGTCTTTACTGAACTGAGCAAGTGAAGGAGCAATCTCTGGAGCGACTGTTCAGTTAGGTGGAGTAAAGAATCTGATGGTACACTTTGAAGTGCTGCAGACAGAGGTTTGAACCGAGCTCGAGCCCAACGTTCTATGCTCTGGCATAGAGTTAACTCTTTCCTCTCCGGGGCAGTTCAAGTGCTGGGGCTAACAGTATATGTCAGAATACAGCAAGACTTCATGTTGTTTGAAATGGGCAGACTAGGTGGGCCAAGCAGTCCTTATCTGCCGTCAAAGTCTATGTTTCTATGTTACTCCTTGCTCCACCCTTTCCTCACTCTCTGATCTTCTTTCCATCAGGGATATATTGCCTAGTTTGCAGTCATCTACTGCAGTTGTTCTTAATGCTGGGTTCTGTAAAACTATAGCTGGTTTACATGCTTTTACTGCAGCTGCTCCTCAATTCTGTAATAGTTTACCTGAATTTTTACGTATTACCTGTTTTCTTCAAATTTTTAAACAGCAAATAGAATTACATTTGCTCGATTTATGTATTTGTAAATGTTTCTGTTGAATGTTGTACAGTTTTTTTTATACTGCATAATTTGCCCTGGTCAAGCCTGAAAAACGACCCTCAGTCCAGTGTGCCTACCCGGTTAACAAATTAAATAAATTAAAAATCCAATCCAGTGTATAGCACTCTTCCACAGACAGTACAGCTGGCAAGTGGAGTTGGACTGAATAGTACCCAGAGGCACAGAGTGCATTAACAACTAATAGAGATATACCTTTGGAAAGGGATAAACCTTAGGTAGGGAGATGGAAGACAAGAAAGAAAAACAAAGGAAGGGAGCTGCCTTCTCTTTTTTTGGGCTGATATAAGGGCCCTAAAAGGAACACTCACCCCAGTTTTGAGGTTTTTTTTTGGTGGGAGTGGGAACCCAGCAATGCATCCCAAACCCTTTTAAAAAAAAACACAAAAAAACCTAATGTACAGGGAGTACAACTGGGGAGATGCCATGGCACTAGATGGTTCTGTTCAGCTTTATCAACATGAACTGCCCAGAAGTCTAGGCTCTGTTAGAGCGGGTGAAAGTGGGTGGGTGTGGTACTCAATGGTGAAGATATTCTGGAAGATCAACAGTTACAGTAAATAAGCAACTTTCACATGTTCCAAGACTCAATCTTCACCACTGATTCTCACTTATAGATCTAAGCACCAAGCTTCCCTTTGTATCTTAAGAAGGAGCTGGCTCACCCTAAGCTTAACAGATACCCTCAGCCCTCTGTGTAAGGGAGAACACCTGAGGGCAGGGGGCTCCTCACAGGTCCGATGAGACCTGAAATTGGTCAGGGCCAGGTAGAGGCTCCTGTGGCACAGGAGGAGGGGCAAAGGCATGGCATCTTCTTAATGCAGACTGCATTTCTTACCATCTGGAGGCCACACTGCTGGCATCATAAGATGCCCTAGCCTTGTTCCATGTTCCTAAAGACACCATACTGTCAACGGCATGCCTGTCTTGGTTGGTGGCAGTGCACCTAACAGGCTGTGCAACTGCAACTACAAGCGATAGTTACAGGTCGCCATAACTGCCTTATGTACAGAGATGCACATGAGGGTGCATGCTTTGGTGAAAACCTTTCTCCCAAGAGTAGCCACAAGATCAGAATTGGCATTAGGGGATCAGTCACATGTGAGGCTCCATGGCCCCGATGGGGACTTTAGTAATTGAAGCCCTGAAATGGGGTGAAGTACCTCACATGTGGACACTGTCCGAGTGTCATACTGTATGAGGAGGTCCCTGGGTATGGCCGGACAGGAGAGGGGATGCCTTCACACTGCCCTAGATGCCTCCTCTATGGTACTAGGCTGAAGAGGAATTACTATAGTGTCGATGTTGGGAATTCAAAGAAATCTAAATGGAAGGGCTATCTGATAGCAGCTTGTATGGGCTTCAAACTGGAGTGCCTGGATCATCTCTACCAGGAATCGCTGGTACAGAGCATACTCAGCAGCAGAAGGGAGATAATTCTTTGTCCTCACCAGAGTAAGTCGATGGAGATGAGGCACTGCCTGCAGACAGGATCAGTATCACAGAGACGGGCCTGAACTGGGCCCTTTCTGACTCCATATACCAATCATCTAAGACACCAACCCATGCCCAGTGTTGTTTCCACATTAGAGGCCCCTTGGGGCCCATCAACAAGGGAATCCTTTCCAGGAAGCAACAAGGTCTGCTAGACGGGGTTGAGACTCCAGGTCTCTGTGGCCTCGTCCTGGGCTACAGAACTGTGTAAGGGGCCTTACCTGATGGGAGGGCCTAGCACAGTCACCTACGAGTATCCTCCTACCTCTGAGGAGCAACCCAACTGGTACCCATGGGGGGGGCCCCCAGGTGAGGAAAGAGTAGATGTACAGATTCCACAGAACAATCTTGGTCCTCACCATTGGTGGTGATGTCCAACAGCTCAAGAGAAAACTCCATTACCAGGCTGCCATCTGACACAGAGTTGTTACGCCTGGGTTACGCCCCCTATCATCCCACATATACCTCACACTGTATCCTTGGTCTGTTATACTGTGATACTGCTATTTTGCACTTATAAATAGATATGGGCACCCATCGTATAAGATTACATAAATGGCGACCGCGAGTGGAGTCTGGATGTTTGCCAAGTTTCATTTTAATTTCCTCTGTAAATTAAAACACTGGGTGAGAAATCCTCATAAAAAAAAAAAAAAAAAACACACTGAAAGTGTCATGTTTAAATTTTTGGTCCGTTGTGTGTTCTACGGTTCAGACAAAACAATCTCTTGGCAGATATTCAATTTCTGTGTAATGAGTTGTTTTATTTTATTTTTTTTCCCTATTCTTTCTCTGTGGGAACACAGCTTTAACGGGATCCAAACAGACATATTGACTGATTTCTTGTGGATTCAAATCCTAATGGGTATATACTCATCTAGGAGTCCACATACCCCAAAGGCTGTTTGTGTCCTGTCATGAACTTTGGTTGCAAACAAAGTTTTTGATCCACAGCTAAGGGTTTCTTATCTTATATGACATGTCTAAATATATCAGTGCTGAGTTGAGGCTGGATGCCTTTAAACACCAAACTGCTTATGGTGGTACAGTAGGTGTGGTTTTGCTGAGGTAGCAGAATCCAATGGTAGCCCTTTAAGAGATATCATTGCCCATTACAGGGAATTGAAAAACGGTACCAGTGATCCTGAAGGATTAATTGCAATGTTTTTTAATTGTTTTGATGCTGTTCTAAATGAAATATCTGTTTTTGAATCTGAGTAGGTTGCTTGCAAAATGGAGAATGCTGTTTTCAAGCAGATAATTAGTCTGAAACAGACTTCCAATAAGGAAAAGATAATTGAAATACAGTTTGAGCTGGAGTCTGTCCATCTAGTAAATAAGCATCTCTTTAATGAGAGAAGCAGCCACGACCTGCATGCCTTAAGAGATAACGCTGAAAAGGCAAAACATAGAAAAAACGTTTTTCAAACAAATGGTGTTCTGGCTAGTAACAATGATTCCTTACGTTTTGAAAACAAGGAACTTAGAGATAAGTCTGAAGTAATTACTGAAAGAATTAACGTGCTGGTATTTCAACACCAGACCTTGACTGATCAGCGTGATTCAGTACGTTTTCATACAGCAGACTTGAAATGAAGGCTTTAAATATAAACTATGACACAGCTTCTGTCGATAATAGGCAAGTTTTACAAGATGTGATTGTCTTGCAATCTGTTAAAAAGGCACTTTACAGTATAATACAAAATCACACATGCCCCCACAATGCAAAGCATCATGGGCTGCATATGCAAATCACCACAGAATGTTATGCTGGTCCAACTTTAAGCAGAATTGCATGGTCCTGGTAGGACGAAACACGTGTCTATGTCTTCTGTTAGCACCCTTTGCAAACTGTGTGAGAGGCCTTTCGCACCATGCAATTCTGCTTAAAGTTGGACCAGCATAACATTCTGTGGTGATCCGCGATATGCGCCCATGATGCTTTGCATTGTGGGGCATGTGTGATTTTGTATTTTCTTGAAACTTGGCTTCCCAGCCAAATGCCCTTTGGGGTAACCCTTGCCTCAGTGTTTACGCACAGAGATTCTTTGTCTTTTAAATAGTTTTTTATTTTAATGGGTTCACCACAATATATCCCAGGCACTCTGCCTTAGGGGTAGCTGGTCCATTCCACTGGGGTGTCAAACAGACGAGGCATACTGATAAGTCCTGGTAGGACGAAACACGTGTCTATGTCTTCTGTTAGCACCCTTTGCAAACTGTGTGAGAGGCCTCTCGGCACCATGCAATTCTGCTTAAAGTTGGACCAGCATAACATTCTGTGGTGATTTGCATATGCAGCCCATGATGCTTTGCATTGTGGGGGCATGTGTGATTTTGTATTTTCTTGAAACTTGGCTTCCCAGCCAAATGCCCTTTGGGGTAACCCTTGCCTCAGTGTTTACGCACAGAGGTTCTTTGTACTTTACAGTATGCTAACTCCTGTATCTGAGCAGTTAGAATTTAGGAGTAAAAAGTCAGATATGGCAAACGTCCGCCATCAGTCAAAGGTATTGCAGGGCATACTAACTTAATGCCCAATGACCTTGCCTCTTCTGATGTTGAAGAGTTTGATTTTGAACACTCACAGTATGCTGTGGGGTGGACTAGAGCAAAGGCTAGCCACTTGTTTTTCTGTGATTCACAAAATGGAGAATTGTTAGAGTCTCATAATGGTGGACACACATTTCATCAGGTTGCATCCCCAAGATGGCCACTCATGGTCATGTGATGATGATCATGACACAGTAACCCATGATGCCCATGAGGTAATCCAAAATGGCCAACCACCACATCACGGAGATTCAATCCTGCAGTCACAGGGACCTATGATTGCTGCCAAAGCCAAACAAAACAAACCAGAGTTTTTTTGGCATGATTAATAATGTTATCAGTGACACTAGTGTTTCTGAGGGACAGAAGATTCTCATTAAAAATGATGTTGATGTACTTTTGAATAAGGCTAATACGCAATCTGTCATGAAGTCAGTGTCTGATGCTGCAGAAACAGCTTATGTTTGCTTTATTAGCATGGCCTTGGTTAAAGAACACATTGCAGTTAATTACATGAAAGGTTGTTTTTATTTCCTATGCAATTTAACATCAGTTTTCCCTGAGAAGACTGAACATACTGCTTTTCCTATGCAGTACATTAATACCTTAAGCTGCAACATTAAAAACACTGTTGTTACCATCCAGCAACCTTCCGGTAGGGAAAACCACTTTACATTTGATGGGGGAGAGGACAACCCTGATTCTGACAGCCCCATGGCTGTGATATTTTCAGTATCACAGGCCACGTTGGTGGGGTTACAGGTTTGATTTCTGAACCTGAGCTGACAACTGTCTCAGCACTACTTCCTCCACCCGATGGCTACTGAACCACAATCCATAGCTGGATAATTACGTGTAGCTTGCGCAACACTTTTCTCCACTGTGCAGGCACCCCTGATAGTGCCAGCACTGCCTGCACATGATGTAGAACCCCCTACATCAGTGACACTTGGATCATCCCATACTATGGCTGCAGTGGCAGGCACTACAGGTAAGAAGGTACAAGGTATTCTAATACTTATATTGTCTTTTATTTTGGGATCACTGACCATGGCCCCAGCATTGGTTAATCCTAACACAGTTTTAGGGCATTATTTTGAAACTGCCACATCAAATAAAGCAATCTCAGCAGTTTGGGCCCAAACATACAATGGACACATCAGACTCATTGCTTATGCATCCCAGATGCTTGTCCCAGTGGATACAACCTTTGTGAAAGGAATCTTTTGGCTACATACTGGGCAATGTGATACTTTATGTACATCATTGGATATGCACCCATTGTGCTACATTCCAGTCATTTGCCAACTAATGTTCTGTTGTCAGACAGGGTAGACAATGACTCTATATCCAATGCCAGACTTACACACTGGTCTCTCATTTTACAGGATTATGACATCACTGTCCTTCCTATCAAAACTTCATCCTTGTTGGCCCACGGCCTACAATTTTCAGGAGAGACCCATGATTGTTCACTCCAACCCCCTGACCTACCTGTCGTAGTGCCCTTTCTGACAGACCCTCATAAAGTGTTAAAAGACACCACTGTGTGTCATGTTTTGACTGAAGACTCAGCCACACATACCAATGAGGGTCAGATAGCAGGGTTTGGAATTATTTTACATTCTGGTGATGACAGAGTGTGCATGGCTAGTAATTGCATCATCATATATGTACGATATACAGGCAATGTTAAAACACGCCTGGCAAATAAAATGAAAAGCAAGGAGGCGAGGAGTCTCCTAATTACCACAAATATTTACAGATGGTTTAGAGAGCTGAAACGTCCTTGAGAAAGACACATCTTGTGTTAAGAAAGGAATAAAAAGATTTTTCCTTACGTAAAATGATACCAGCACTCCATGAAAGGATTAAGTTCTGTCCGCTTCAAGAAATGTCCTTGAGACAATTACAGAAAGTACTGCAGATACCATGTTTTTATTACAGTTTCTAATTGGGTCCGTTTCTCTCTAAACTGAATTTCTTTGGCAGAAGACAAACTTCTGTTCCAGTTCTCTGATATTACCTCTGACAAATACAGTGACTTGCTTGTGAACGTCACAACCCTAACCAGTTTAAATACTGTACATTCATAAGGTTCGAGCATATTGTAAAATGTGAACCTTATGCTCCATAAGAAGGACCCTCATTTGAAGGCAGTGTATAGGTTCCTTAATAGAGGAACTTGGGAATAACCTTTACAGAAATAGCTCTTATAAGAAAGTGAAAATGACATTCACCTATCCAGTGATGGCAAACTCATTTGGAACATCACTGCTGTAACACTCATGAAAAGTTACAGGTAACTCCTGAACACCTAAGAGTAGATTTTATCTACTGGACCCAATACATAGTACTCCAATTGGTGGACACCAGTGAGTCAGTAAAAACCCTAGACAGACTAAAATCCTATGTCTGGTGGCCACACATGAGAAGTGATGTTTATTTGTTTATTACTGTTTATGGATAAATATCGGATAACACCTTTGAATCAAAGACTCCTTTACAAAGGTTCCACGTCGTACATAAGACAGAGGCAACCATAAACAAAGTAACAACTAACATAGTAATTAAAGACAATGGTTACAGAATGGTTGCAAATGAATACAGACAATACAAAATAGCAGCAGAGAATACATGGTAACAGAGAGCTGCTAACAAGGTACAAAGTGCAAAAGGTTACAGGTACAAACATAACATTTCAGGGCGATGGCGCTAGCCATGCCCAGGAGTTCATTCATTGGCCAGGGCAGGACATTGGGGTCCATTGTCATAGTAAAGGCATGCCCAGAGGCGGCGGACCAGTGTTAGGTCCATGGTCAAGGGAGGAGAGGGGAGGTGGGGTGGTAGAAATGGAAGGTCAGGTTTAGGGGCAGTCACATACTGATCCCTGGGTGATAAGGTCCTTTAGTTGGGACTTGAACCGACCAAGTTTGGGTTCAGTGAGGACGGAATTTGGGAGTGAGCTGAGCCAGGATGGGGCCAGATACAGAAATGTCCTTTGGCCTGAGGTGGTCTTGCAGTGAGGTACCCTAAAGTGGGTAGTCGCTGATTGCCGTGTGAGGCGGGTAGACAGTGGGGACTGAAGCAGTGGGGAGAGGGCTGGTGGGAGTAATCCTGAGGTGATTTTCGCAGTGACGAGGCAGGCCTGGTACTTTAGCCTCCCATCAAAGTTGAGTCAGTTTGCTGAGGCGTAGAGGGTGCAGGTGTGTGTGTGTAAGTCTAGGACAGTCTGTAGCAAGTCTGCAAGCCTTATTGAGGGCTAGTCTAATCTTCTGTAGGTGGGTGGTGTCGGCTGCACCATAGATGATGATTCCATAATCAGTTAGAGATAGAATAAATGCAGAGATGGCTAGACAGAGAGATTCAGAGGGGAGGCAGTGCTTATAGCGGTGAAGGAGGCCAATACGTGTATTAATGGCGATGCTGAGCATCCGGATATGGTTGTGGAAAGTGAGACCAGTGTCTAGGGTGATGCCAAGGTATTTGAAAGTGGTAACCTGCTCAAGGGGGTCTTTCAGTGAGTTCAGAATGAGCAAGGGCTGTCCTAGGTTTTTGTTTTGGGGGTGTGCAAACATCATGGATTTAGTTTTTTTGTAATTTAGTACTAACCTATGCTGAATGAACCAGGATTCAGCTTCAGAGAATGATTTCTGGAGTGCCGAGTGCAGGGCTGCGGGATCAGTGTGCGAGATGTAGAGGACTGCATCGCCTGCATACAACAGAATTTTTCCCGAGCAGGTGTTGGGCAGGGTGTTGAGGAATAGGGAGAAGTGGGCCAAGAACAGAGCATTGGGGGACCCCAGACCTGACTTGGTGGGGGGATGACAGGGAGTGGGCAATCCAGACTGTCTGTGTTCTCTCAGACAGATAGCTGGCAAACCAGTCAATGGTCTCATGGGAGAGGACTATCTGAGTGAGGGAGTCCAGGAGAAGCGAGTGGTGCACAGTATCGAATGCCTTTGAGAGGTCTATAAAGACAGCACCAGTACTGTAGCCAGTGTCCAGGAATGTATGGAGGGCGTTTGTAAATTCCAAGAGGGCAGTGGTGGTGCTATGGTTCTGGCGGAAGCCATATTGTTCAGGACACAAAATACTATATTTAATGAGGTAGTCTGTTAGTTGAGTGGTCAAGATTTTCTTCAGGGTTTTAGAGAGGCAAGGCAGGATTGATATTGGGCGGTAGTTCCCAGGCAGGGTGCGGTCACCACTTTTAAGGATAGGAGTGATGAGGGCAGATTTCCATTTGGTGGGAAGTGGCCCAGAAAAGGAGCAGTTCAAAAGCATGGTGGCGGGGGGACCTCATTGAATGTGAGTCTAAGCAGTTTCAGGTCCAATGCGTCTCTGCTGAAATATTTACGGAGGGCTTTGAGTAGGAGTGGGGCAGCTTCACGCTGAGAAACTGCTTTAAAGTGGAAGGGGGGATTGGGGAGGGGGCAGTGTGGTGCATGGTGGGTGGGAGAGAAAAAGTTGGGGGGAGAACACCAGTGAGGTCAGAGAAGGTGTCATTTAATGTGTCTGCGATAAGGGCTGGGTCTGAGGTGATAGAGCCATTAGCCCTGATATGGGTAGGCAGGGCAGTGGAGGCTTTGCCACTTAGCGTTTTGAGAGAGTCCCAAAACCTGCAACATGAGCCCCATGGATGGTGAGCAAGGTTTTATAGTACTCAGCCTTTGCTTTTCGAATATCCCATGTGCATTTACTGCACGCTTCCTGGTAGTGCTGCCTGTCAGAGGGTTTTCTGGTATCCTGTGCAATGTGCCACAGATTGTCTTGTTAGCACATTTGGTCCAAAAGGGCTTGAGATAGCCAAGGTGTGTTGGCACCTTTCATTTTTTGTTTGGTTAGGGGTGCAAACAGGTTGCAGGCAGTGTTTAACGTTAGAATGAAGTAGTTGAGGGCAGAGTCAATGTTCTGAGCATTTCTTATGGGGGACCAGTCAGTAACTAGGAGGTACTGTTTAAGGGACTGTAGTTTGCCAGGCTTGAGGTGGCGTTGTAAGACAGTTTGGGGGGGGGGGACTTGTTAATACAGTACGACCAGTTACATAGCACTGGGGAGTGGTCACTCAGAGCATCGGGTAGTACTCTGATCTGTGTAGCTTTATGTGGGGCGTTAGTGAGCACTAGATCTAGGAGGGTGGCAGTACCAGTCCTCTGATTTATTCTAGTGGCAGTAGTCACAAGCTGGGTCAGGTTTTGAGCAGTTGCAGCATCCCTAACAGGGGCTGAAGTGTCAGCCAGCCAGCTTGTATTGAAGTCTCCGAGGGCAATGATGTCAGCATTGTCAGGGAGAGTCTGGAGATGGTTGAGGACAGAGAGAGAAAAGTGGTCTTCTGATTTCGCGGGGGATGTATACAGAGGAGAGGAACAAGGGGGCTCTGTTACGGGCAAGAGTGATCTTTAATGTGAGAGACTGGGCCCCATGTTCAAGTGATGGGGAGGGTAGGGCGAGACACTGTAGTGATTCCTGGACATACAGTGCACAACCACCCCCTTTCTTTGAGGTTCTATCTGCCTGGTATAGTGTGAAGCCAGGAAGTGAGACCGCAGAGTCGGGGGTGTGGCTGTTGAGCCAGATTTCAACTACTGAGATGACACTGGGGCAATTCTGAGCTACCCATCCCTGAAAGGAATCAAATTTCTTGAGTAGGCTACATATATTGAGGGAGGCGATAGGCTCTTGGATGTAGTAACCCAGGGGGGAGGGGGGTCCTGGGTTGGGGTGAATGTTTCCGGAAAGAAGGAATAGTAGTAGGAGGATGTGCAGGAAAGCCAACTTTAAACATTTCTTCATGAGCTTAGGCACCATTAGGGAGGGGGAACAGCATCGTGTGGAGGTGAGAGTAGATAGGTCCTGTAGGGAGGGAGAGGCCAGGCAGAGTAGTGTCCATTGCCGTAACATGGTAGTACCAGTTGGGTGATGGGAGCTTAGGGGAAGCATGGTCCATTGGTGGAGTGAGAGGATTGGGTTGGTGGTAGGGGTGGGTAGGATGGCTAAGGTTAGGAGCTTGGTGCTAGGCTGTTCCGAGTCACCAAGTGGAGGGAGAAGTAGAGCCTCCCCTAGTAGGAAGATGGGTGCTATGGTCAGTAGCAGGTGACATATGGTGATGGAGGACATGCTATGCAGTGTTATAAGGAAACTGAGTGGTTGGGGGGAGGGGGACAAAGCTTAGGGACTTTAGGATAGTGCAAGGTATTACCCTGAGTTGTTGGCATAGTGACAGAGCTGCTGCTATAGGCACCAGAGGTACACGGTTTGGGACTTGCAACGAGACAGTAGGGGACTGAGATGTGTTTGTTTTAGCAGACTATAGTGCCAATAAATTTATGAGTAGTGTAGTACTGAGTAGAAAGTAGCTTGACTTGGTTGGTCAGAAGGTAAAGCAGCAGACCCTGGAAGCAAGAGCACAGGGTTTGAGTCCTGCAATAAGACAGCAGGAAACTGAGTTGTTTTTGTTTAGTAACTAGGGAGCTAAAGGGCTTTAAGAGTTGTGAGGAACCAAGCAGAAAACAGGCTGACTCATTGGCCTGGAGGCAGAGCTGCAGACCTTAGAATCAGAAGCACAGGGTTTGAGCCCAGCCACAGGACAGTAGGAAACCAAAATGTTTTGTTTTTAGCAGCCTATGTAGTCAGTAGCTACAAGGCATGACAAACAGAGATAGAAAGTAGCCTGACTCAATGGCATAGGGGGGTGGAGCAGCTGACTTTGGAGTTAAAGGTGCAGGGTTTAAGACCAGTGGGGAATTAGCCTGACTATACCAATAAAGACTTAGTGGTAGGGGGGTGAGCTGGGGAAGAGAGTAGTAGAAAAACAGGGGTAGGGAGTGCAGTATAGTGACCCCTAGAGTTGAGGGGTGGAAGTTTAATATTAAGTATAGAGATGGGAAAGTGGGCAGAGAGGTGTAATGCAGTGCACCCTGGTGGCTGGAGAGTATAAGCTGCAAATGGCAAAGTGGGCACTTAGTAATTTGAAGAATGTCATGTGACCAGTAAGCAGCAATAAATGGAGCACGGTGGGTGGGGCAGTCCACGTGGACAGGGTAAGAGCTCGCCACTGGATGGAAGTCAGCTTTACCTCTTAAAGCTCTCTGCAGTCCCCTGCAACAGGCTCCTCAGCTGGGCAGTGTTGTGAGGGGAGAGGGGTGCTTCAGTAGATGTAGAACACTGCATCAGTAACTGTTTGATCTGTGAACAGAACAATCCTATACCAGCTAGGAAAAATACATTGTATTTTTTTTTCCCCCCAGAAGGCAAAAGACCCTTGGAACAAAATCCAGTTTGACTACACTGGCCCTATGCCAACCACTAAGAACAACTAGTTTGCACTAGTGATCACCAACCTATTTTCCAAACAGTTTAAAGCTATCCCAAAACAGAACAACACAGTCAAAGTGACTGCAAATGTCTTGGTAAACCAGCTATTTAGCAGGTGGAACTGAATATCCCTCATCTGGAATCTTGCCCCTTGGACCACTGCTGTTGAAGCTGCCATGTGGCCCATGAGCTAGAGGAAATGCCTTACTGGTCGAGATACCCGAAGGCTGAAAGAAGAGGCTAGTTTTATAAGAACCCTTGCCCTTTCTAGAGGAAGAAAGGCTCCTGCTCTGAGTGTGTCCAGTTCTGCTCCTACAAAGGTAAGATTGAGAAGAAATCCTAGAGAAGTGAGCACTTGCAGGTGAGACTTGACCTTGTCTGGAGACTGACCCACTATTAGCCAATCATCCAGATATGGAAAAATGGAAATCTTTTACCTTCTTAGAAAGGCAACTACTACTGTCAGGCACTTTGTGAAAACCCTTGGGGCTGAGGTTAGGCCAAAGGGCATTGCTCTGAACTGATAGTGGCCTGAGGGCAACTCGAACCTGAGGTACTTTCTGTGGGAGCACCTGCTGGGAATGTGAAAGTAGGCATCATTGAGGTACAGGGAGACCAGCCAGTTCCCTGGTCTTAGAGAGAGAAGGATTATTCCCAGAGTTACCATCTTGAACTTTGGTTTTAAAAGATGTTTGTTTAGATAGCTTAGGTCTAGGATGGGTTGCCACTCCCATCTTTTTTTGTGGTCAGGAAGTGCCTGGAGTACAGTCCTTTGCCCCAGTGTAGGGTAGGTACTCTCTATATGGCTCTTAAGGCTAGAAGAGAAGAAACCTCTGCCTCTAGGGCAAGGGTTTCCGAGAGATTTGCAGGTGGAAAAGATCTGGCTCTCATCTTTGGAAATTTTCTGAAGCTGAGAACCAGTCCCTGGCTTACTACTTCCAGGACCCACTTGTCTGATGTAACAGACATCCAGTCCTGGACAAAGTAAGCCAGCCTGCCCCCTACTGGAATAGGAGAGTCGACACGGGCAGGCCCATCAGGGTGTCTGCAACCCTGCTCATCCTTCTGCCTCTACCCCTGAAGAACCCCCTCTGAGAAAAGGAAGAAGAGGGCCTGTGCTTGGTGAAAAGGCCTGCCCCTTCCTCTAGACTGCTGCCTTTGAGGAGCTGCCTGCCTCTCCTTGGCCTGAGCACTCCTCTAAGTGGTCCTGTACTCATCCATTTTCTTCATGTAATTCTCTGTCTGCTCCCCAAACAGAGAATTACCCACTACAGGAAAATCCATGGCCTTAGCTGGGTGTCCTGCGAGAGGCAAGTACATCTGAGCCAAGCCATCCTCTGAAGAGCCACAGATGTAGCCATGACTCTTGATGACACATCATTAGAGTCCACAGCAGCATGAAACTGAACCTTAGATGCCTCAATCCCATCTGCAGCTACCTCCTCTAGCTCCTTGGCTAGCTGGGGGGAGGCCTGTTTAGCTAGTGCCAGTACAGTGTCCCACCTGGACTTCTGGTACCTGGCTGTATAGGCCATGTAATTTGCCTGCCTGAGTCCCAAGGAAGATGCCATGTACTGTTTCTTTGCCATGGCATCAATCTTCCTGGATTCCTTGTCTGGCGGTGTGAAGCCAAGGGAATATTTGCCTTGTCACAGGCAGCAGCCTGCACTACCCCAACATGGCTGCATTGCTGATATAAGAACTCCGTGTCTGAGCCTTAAAGTGTATACCTTTTGTCCATTCTTCTATCCACAGGAGGTGTAATGTTAGGAGACTTTAGGATTTTTTGTGTCCGTTTCCCAAAAGATTTGTGGAGGGGAATATACAGTCTCCTGGACTCTGAGATGTCCATCATTTCTACATAATCAGGCTCCTCTTGATCTTCCACAGCCTCCTCCATAGGAAGTTGGAGGGTTTCAGCCACCTTTCTGTAGAACATAAAGTGAGAAGGGGACTCAGAAAGCCTAGGAGGGGAAACACCTGAAGGTCTGTCTGGGGAGATGTCCGGTTCCACAGGCACATCCAGACCCTCACTTTCACCATGATCATCTTCAAATTCCCCTTTCTCTTCAAATTCCGGTTCATAAAAATCTTTGAGGGTATAATCTTGAACCGGGGGAACCAACCGAACCCCTGCCAGAAGGAGCCGGATCGGTAGCAACCGGACGGAACGATTCCACAATCTGAATTGCTCTGGTTATCTCTTCGGTGGTCGGAACATGAACCTCTGGATCTGAACCTGTCTATTTGTCTTTGCGTTTTCTTTTTGCCTGAACCAATCCCTCGGAATCGGCTCTCCTTTTGCCGGAAGTATCGCTCTGGTCAGAGGGCACTCCTTCTGGTTTGGTCAGAACCCAACCGGGCTGGCCATCTGGGTCAGCGGACTTCTCAGCCTCCTTTTCTCTCAGTCTACCTAATCTCTTATCAAGGGTAGATCTGGGAAAGTTTTTACATATTTGGCAGTCTGAATTGAGGTGGTCAAACCTCAAACAATAAACACAAGTGGTGTGGGGATCGGCCTTAGCAAAGACCTCCCCACACTCACTGCAGTGTTGAAACCCAGTGGGCCCGGTTTCTTTTTGGGTTTCTCAGACATAGACAACATACCCTTTTTATGGCAACTGCCAGGCAAGACTCCCTTATCAGTTCCTAACCGTGTCACGGGTATTGGAAAAAAACGTACTAAAACACGTTTTTTTTTTTTTTTTTTAGAAACGATAAGAACTGGTAACCACACACTAAGTAAAAATACAAAACACAAGATCTCACTATCAAATGGCTGGTTCAGCCGAACCAAGCTGCACTTTTACAAGTTCCACACAGAAAAATAGAACAATTCCTATCTAGTACTCACGGCACCACAGACAGAGACTGAACCGACTATGCAGATAACTTTTTCGGTTTAAAAACGTGACAAAAACTGAAACTTTAACTGACTTTCAAACCGAGCTGAAGGAGAAATCTCCGGCGCGACCGTTCAGTGAGGCGGAGTAAAGAATCTGACGGTTTGAGTTTGAAACACTCCAGACAGAGACTTCAACCGAGCTTGGGCTCAGCATTCTATGCCCTGCATAGAAAGTTAACTCTTTGTTCTCTGGGGCAGTTCAAAGGTTGGGAATCACTGCAATATGTCAGAATACAGCAAGACTTCATGTTGTTTGAATCCAGTTTGACTACATTGGCCCTATGCCAACCACTAAGAACAACTAGTTTGCACTAGTGATCACCAACCTATTTTCCAAACAGTTTAAAGCTATCCCAAAACAGAACAACACAGTCAAAATGACTGTAAATGTCTTGGTAAACCAGCTATTTATCAGGTAAGGTTTTACCCCTAAAGGTACATTCTGATTACAGGGATCAGTAATGCAGGACATTTTGGATCTGTTATGGGTAAAACAAGTTTCATATCCCTTACAACCCACAGTCATCAGGACATGTGGAACGGGCTAACAGGCAGATCAAAGTTATGTTATCTAAACTTGTTCAGAAAAGCCCCAAAGGACTGAAATTCATTATTGCCTTTACTCCTTATGGCAATAAGAGGGACACCCTCTACAGGTACACAGTGTACCCCATTTTTGAAATCATGCTCGTACAGTTCATGAGACTCCCAGAACATTTACTTCTGGACCTATGTACTGCCACTGCTGATGGAGCATCAGTAGATAAATATGTTAAATATCTCAAACAAGACATACAAAAGGTACACTTGTTTGCTGCACAACGTATGGGCAAGGCCCAACAGGCCCTATCCCACTGTAAACAAACTCAGTCCAGCAGTCTACCAAGTTAGACTGCCTCACTATAACAGTCATTGATAAATGGCTAAGTGCCAATGAAATAAACCTGTTTAAAGGAGATTAAATTACTTTTCCATACCCCAGTGGGAGGAACAGTACTAAACTTTTTCTTTTCTCTTTTCTTTTAGGTTCCAGAGAGAGAGATGCTTGCTTTTATGCTTATTATTCTTTTTAAAAGTATGGGTCTTCTTACAAGCCCAAACTGCATATCGTATTGCAGATAAGAACTGGTGACCTAATCCTAAACAGACTGTTGAGGCAGAACACCTCACAAGCCCACATGATTTAATTACATCCAGTGGAATTCACACTAAAGTCCTAAAAGACATGTTCTTTGTCCAGATGAGTAGCGAGGCCCTACTGAATGTTATGATCATTGCTTTGGATCAATTCTATGAGTCAGACTTGATCTGCACTCCTGCTTACATTTTATTTATAATCAGGAATTTTGCATCCAAAATTTATATGCTAATAATATGGTGATCTGGACTCCTGTTTACATTTTATTGATGAGCAGGAATTTTGCATCCAAAAATTATATGGCAATAAAAGCCATTAGACCATAAGGTTTTACCCAATGATGCCCCATAATTTGTGACACTTAATACTGAGTGCCCAAAACAGAACCCTGGCCCAATCAGTGGTTTAACAGCCGCTTCTCAACCAGGTACCCCAGTTAATACTGTGCAGTTCATTCACATCCCAGCAATTTTAAATCTCACCCTTTAGAGCTTGGAATGATTTGTTTTATGTTTCATACCAAACATTTCCCACTTTTATTTTCATAATTATGTGATTGGATACCCTGGCAGCATACCAGGTACTCATTAAAGACTCCCTATACAGGGACTGATAGCACCACACATACACACAGGATTTTCACATCCTGATTGCTAGTGGTACCTCTTATGACTATAAACATACCCAAACACACTAAGCATTTTGGTTTTGTTTCCTCATTTTTAAAAACAACACAGGTTTAGACTCGGGCCTACTTGGCTCTGACATATTTATTTGAAATAGGGCTGATATAGCTATTATTCAAGCACATGTGTTAAAGGTTCATGAGAGTATGAACTATAATATCATACCCCTCCCTTGCATTGTATACATGATTTTGCTCATTAAGAGTAATTTACATTTACAATATTAAGGATATTGTGAAGGGATTTGACCTGACAAATGTTCTTGTTAATAAATTAATTTCTGCTTATATTAAGGAAGCAGATGTTCATCACATAGCTAGGAAAGTCCTCTGCACTGCCTATAGCTGTTATGTTCTTACAACCCTTTGGTTATCTCTTCCGGGATCTGGAATTAGGATATATCCTTGATCTCATACATGACAGACATATGGGTCAGTGGCATTGCCACATTTTGCACTTCTATTGCATGTGTTGAATGTTTATTTGAATCTAGCACTATTCCCTTGTCAATGGCAAGGAACCTTGGAAATGTCACCACACACACCAGTTTTGCTCCATGTTTTGAAACTTATTCCTGCACAGTCCAGGAAGCCATGTTTGTGACTCTCAGTGTCATTGCTGCATTTTCATCCAGCAACATCCATCTCTGATCATCTGGCAACTGTCCATTCTATTGGTCATCCTGATAGGAACCTTTATCGTGAAAGGTTAAAACTACCTCCTTTCCTCGTTTACCAAGTGGTCTTGGAATCGTGACGGACTCTGAACATTGAATGTCGTACCTGAAAGGAACATCACCTTTTATGCAGATGTGACATCTTCCAACTTGTCTTACCAACTTGTGAATGCAGGCCTAATAACTGAAATTAGGCTTCCACTTGTGAACTTTCAAATAAACTGTATTCAGTCCAGCCAATTAAGATTCTACAATCAAGCTCATTATTATGCATACTATGAAGCTAGTCTGGGGTAGGGTCAATCCCCTAACTCAGCAAGAAGACTCTTCTTCATTTGATCTACAATCAAGAAATCCATTTTCTTCACTGCCTGTTTTCCAAGCCTGGCTGGCACCTCATACAAACTAAGCACTGTTATAAACTGTTACGCTTTGTGCAGCTGTGAGATCACCTTCCGCTGAACACTGTTGCTATTTCATTGTAAAACTCAATGTGCAATCTAATGCACCCCGCTGAGGCCTCTGAAAATTCTGCTGCCTCCTGAACATTTTGATCTACCTTTGGAAAAATCTGAATGCATCAAATCTGAACTATGAATCTTTCTCTAAAACTTGAAACCTTGGATTTATCCCTGGAACTCCTCGTAGTTTATGGCTTGTGGACAATGACATTTCGTGCCCTGTTCAACTCACCAACTGAAAAATGCCATCCTTCGAGGTGGTATATTCTGCTGATGTGGAACACTGTGTGGTGACCAACTATATATTCTTCTGATATGGACTAAAGTTATGCAAAGTGAACTTTCCTAACTTCTGTTTTTATTCCCTAAACAGGTAATAGGTTATACGGTAATCACACCTGTTCCCATCCCAGAACCAGATATTAAATCTAGTCCTAACTATCTTGATGCTCTATCTCAATTTTTACCTATTTTTAATATCCATACAGACAACTTAAGTTTGTCTCTTCAATTTCTTCCCAACAGGACAGATACACACCTGACACATATCAGATTGTACTGTACTGATTGTTTTGATATCAGAAAACCCCAATGTGAAGTTTTATTCCAAATGTTTATTGAAATACAAGGTTTACAAACATTTTCCCTTATAATTACACTTTATTTAAGGAAAACCCTGAAATACCTGTGTGACCAGTTAATATTCCTCTATCAGGCTCATGTCTTGGGCCTGTAGACGAATGGTGCCTAACCTCCATCTTTTTGTTGTGTTGCCACTTTTGCAATTAGGGCAACAAAGAGGGGACTGTTACACATGGGTATGCCCCCTATTGTTCCACATACACCTCACACTGTATTCTTGTTCTGTTATACTGTGATACTATTTTGCACTTATATATAGATATGGGCACCCATCGTATACGCATGAGTGCTAGGAATGTGCTTTGCTGCTAAGATATACTAATATTGTCATGCACGATTCATTATACCTCACTGTAATACATTCATCTAGATTAGTTTGTCTTTCATAGATATTCCATATATAATCTACCTAATTACTGATATGATGACTGAGGGATCATCAGTGATTACTGTGTACTTATATTCTCATATAATTATATGTAGTGTGTGTATTACACTCAGGCAGATATGCCACATGTAACAGGGTCCTGTCATCAGTTCTCTTCGTCTAAGCAAGCTGACACAGACAGAAATCCTTTGTTATGTCTCTATGTTTTATACTGCATATAAGCAAGAAATGCCGCATGTAGTTTGAATCTGTCAGCATTTCTTTTGTCTAAGCTATAATCCTAATGGAACCATATTCTGTCTCATATGATACTCATTAGTAATTACATCTTCTAAGTCATTATCCAATGGAGAATGTCTTAGGATCAATACATATTG
The DNA here is from genome assembly GCA_016271365.2 of Neoceratodus forsteri. NCBI lineage: Eukaryota > Metazoa > Chordata > Ceratodontiformes > Ceratodontidae > Neoceratodus > Neoceratodus forsteri. Next base: position 119,204,605 of record JADMNL010000024.1, on the reverse strand, counting down.
TTCCTCATATCTGTAACTATGAGGTAATCTCTGCTGCTATGCTGTTATCTGTAGTATTTAGCTGGCTGGACACTACTAGTTCATCTCTAGAAGGTCAGTACTCCCTGGCAGAGGGCTGGACAGCGGGAAGAGAGACACAATCTTAGACAACCTAAGATCTACAATCCTAGAGATCATGTACATTATTCAGGAGAAGTGGTGAGAAATCCATCTTCCTTGTGATTTTCTTTGTCACATGCTTGGCGTAAGTACTATAATACACTTTATTAGTACTCCTTGCTTGTTTACAAATGTTTCTTGGCAGACTCCAAGACACAAGAATCTGTATTATTATTTACCTACACACCAAGAGTGTTTAGATTACAGAGTCAGAGCCACCTCCAGGACCAGGCTCAGAATCGATGACAGCCTCGGAGGCAGGGTCATCCCCATCACCATGGCTGACACCGCTCTCGACAATGTGCTTGGTGCTGACTTCAATATCGTGTCCACAGCCATCACCCTCCTTGGTGTTGTGGGTGGCACCAGAGGCAGACACAACCTCTGGGATGACAGGTAACACCCAATTATTCTGTATTATTGAGCAGCTCAATATGAGCGACTCAATAATATCGCTCACCTGTAGAGTGAGAGGAGAAAAAGAGCACTGAATGATCATAGTAAGTGTAGCACTGAGGGATACGACTACACTGGTGAAAAAGGATATACATAGATCAGTTTGGCCAAGCCCTGCCGATCTGGCCATATGGCGTAGTGGCTTGAGCCATTGCCCCTGGAGCCTGTGGTGCCAGGTTCAGATCCTGGTGCAGGAAGCTATTTTGCTTCCTGGGAGAGTTGCTATTTTTGTTTGGAGAGTGCAGGGGGTGCTTGCTTCCCACATAAGAAACATTGTTTTCTTTTGTGTTTTTGTTAAGTGACCGTAGCTATTTGCGACGGTCGGTGCTGTGCGATTCACCCTTTTAACACTGGTCAGGTGTTCACTCACTTTATGTGATCGATGGCCATATAGACTCACTCTTATCACATAAAACTGGGATGACAGTCATCAGCACCTCACCAGGAGCCAAACCCAGGACTGTCACCATGGTCGTTGTTGCCTCCATCACTATGTCCAGAATCATCATCCTCAGTGTTGCTAGTGACACCATGGATGGTGACAACATCTGAACTGCCAACAGTATGAACAACAGCCTTGGAGCCAGTCCCTCTCCTGACACTACAGTGTCAAGAGAGGGCCAGGTGTCATTCCTGGTGCCACCCACATCATTATCATAAACGGTGACAACAGCACAGGTGACTCCAGAGAATGATGTTGAGGTGTCCTCTGGTGCAGAGCATATAGCTGTAGCCTCACCACTAGGGACATCTGCTTCTCAGGACAGGCAGACTGCAGAGATTTCACACTGAACTGCCCAGAAGGAGTCGACTGTGTACCAGACCCATCCATCGGAGTCTTTGGCATCTCAACGCAGTGAGGTCAAGGAGAACTCTGTACTTCCAAGGGACTAGAGGTCTCGGGAAGAGGCTCGGGGAAAGGCCTAAAAAACAATTCTTGGATGCACGTGTGCAAGGACTGCCTCTGAAGGTGGGGATCGGACAAACCCACCTCAATACATGGTTCAAAGGTATGGTGGTTCATGGAGAAACATGCATCCATGTTGTGCTCTTGTCCAAGACGGGCTGCAAAGGTTTGATGCTGGTCCAGAATAGCAAATGGTTTCTCATGGGGGTAACAACACATAATGGGCAACTATCAGACTTTCTTCGATGACTCTACTCTTTTTTTTTTTTTTGAATCGAACATTGGCATCGTGGTAAAATAAAATACAGATATCACTGCAAATAAAGAGAAAATCACAATGATGCAGACAGAATAAGGGGTGAAGAGGCAAACTGAGGCACTGTGCTCCCATGGGGTGCTCTTGATGGCAGAAGAACAAAACTGAGGTTAGTGAGGAAACCAGCAACGGTTACTGGCTGCCAAGTGGCACTACAAGAGGGTATGCAGGTACCATGCCCAGTAATCGTGGCTGGCCTCCTGGCAAAAGCTTTGCTCCCACAGGGTCCTTGCTCCTCCAGCCCAGACTCACAAGTAGGAATAAATGGTGAAGACTGATTCTTGGAAGATTCCACAACCTGCCAATCTTCTGGGCCAAGAGGCGAGTGTGCTATCAAGGGAAAGCAAAGCAAACTTTATTTCTTAAACACTATCCCAGAATCAAGGTCATAGCATTGTACATAAAAACTCTAGAAAGCATATATAAAATTATAAAACAATTCTAGAACAATTAAATATAGGCAGCCCGATTTCAAACAAATGCCAGACTGAACAGATACATTTTTAAGGCAGTTTTAAAAGCCTCAGCGGTCGAGCACTTGCCAATCTGATCAGGTAGCAAGTTCCACAGGGTCGGAGCCACAAATGCTCAAATGCCCAGTTTTATGTGATAAGAGTGAGTCTATATGGCCGCCGATCACATGAACGATCTGGTACATAATTGTACCTGCTACCTATTGACTCATTCTGTGTACCAGTTAAACATAAAACAGGATTATAAAGTATTGCTCTATTATACAAGAATTCTATCTGAATCAGAAAAATGTTATACTGACACAAATAATGTCACTGCACTGATTATAAACACATTTGTTTTATGTAGGTATCACTGTAACTGTGACAAAGTGGCATGCCCAAGCAACTAAACGTTAGCCTCCAGTGCCTAGAATTTTCTGGTGGAAAATTAATAGAAATAAGAACTCTGACAGGTACCTGGAGTACAGCTTCCTCATCTTCATTTCCTTGCTATTTTTACCTGGTAGCACCTCGTGCCTCACAACCCACCTGGGGCAGGCCATTTTTACATCATAACTACATACTCTCAGGTGTAACTGCCTACTTACAAAATGAGTAAGCAAAATAGTAAAATCTCATTTGTCAAAACTAGTCACATGACCCTGCACTGGGGGCATGCACTGAAATCCTTTAATGTGCATCCTGTTTTGAGTTATTGCTTACACAACACCAGAAAGACAGTCGCTTTTCCAACTTTCACCGATGTTTATTAGAGCTTTACATTTGTAGAGGCCGGCCCTTCATAAACAGCACAGTGGTAGTGAGGCAGGCCACATCGAACACTTCTAACCACGGTTTGAGGGTTAAGAGGTCTCCTGTCTAGCTGGCAGCACCTTACTTGGTACTGGCTGAGGACCTCGTGGTCAGATATGCAGCAGAGGAGTTCTGGGAGTAAGTGACTGTGTATGAAGTCCACGCGACGCCTACGACAGGCACAGGTAAAAAGGCGGCTGTGCCCTCTCTGACTTCAGGAAAGGACATGGCTGATTCCCAAGCCGGCCCCTGGACAGTCCCTGGGGAATCAAACAGCCCCACCTCCCAGAGAAAGCAGCACGTTACAAGATGTAAACTGGGGAGCTTAAAAAAAAAAGAGGGACATTAACATTGAGCTCTGCAGCTATCTGTTGAAACAAGAAAACCAACCTGTGAATGTGGTTAGTCTGTTTTAATTTTACAAGTTTTATATTTGACACAGTAGCTACTTGTGAAATAGTCTTCCCGGTCTACTTCCAAACCTAAAAATCAGGGTGCCAAATTTCCAAAACCCCAATGCCAGCACTGCATACAGGGCAATTTTCAAAAGTTCTGTCTGTCCCTTTCCCTAGATGTTGGCAGACACAGGAAGTTGACACAAAAACCAAAAAAATATGTGGCATCCATTGATGGATGCGGACTACCAGGGGCTATGTCGGCATGGACCAGTTTTTATGTCTAAACTGACATTGTCATGATTGACAGAGGAGTCCACAGCTGGATAAATGCTGCTGGAAACCACAGCCGACTATCACACACAGGCTGATTCTTACTGCGCCCAAGAGGATAATGGACAGATAGTGTGCTGCAGTACACAGGCAATACAAAATCCCAGTCCAGATCTACAACCTTCTTTAGAAACAAAAAAAGAAAAAAAAAAAGCTTTCTTTGGAAAAAAAAAAAAATATTTTAAATTGTGATGACATAATTACTGCGAAGAATGAGTGGATGTGGTGCTGACTCTTTTTTTATTCTTTTGGTAACCAGGTAAGGCCCATTAGGCACAAGTCTTGTTTTCAGAGGCAACCCAGAAGCACTGGAGAGGTTAAGTGACTTGCTCAGGGTCACACAGTATGCAAGCAGAGGTTATGGGAATCAAACCCAGGTCTTGCTGAATGTACCAAGCTCAGTCACAGCCCGTTACTCAAAGCACTGGGCTATACTGCCAGCCCTCCCTCTGTGAGATGTGCCACTCTGTGATGGATTTAACCCCCATGTGGGGAAGCACTGCAGCTTAAAGCCCTCTGTTTATCCACAGTGCCAGTGACAGCATGGGACGGTATAGTGCAAACTGCGCCACAAACTGTGATGAATTTAGTGCTGGCGAAAGGGGAGTGACTGACAGCACTGGAGCTTAAAGCCCTCTTTTTTTTTTTTTTTGTCCACAGACCAGGTGTAGTGCACACAGGTACAATGCAGGCTTCCCAATGCCGAGATTTATTTTGTGCTGGTACAAGGCAAGTGACTGACTGCACTAAAAACTGAAGTTCACTGTTTACCCACAGACAAGGTATAGTGTGTGGATAGGTACAGTGCAGACCTCCCCTCATGGTGATGGATTTACCTGCTGGAGAAAGGTGAGTTACTGACAGCACTGGAGATCGAAGCTAGCCATCAATTTTTCCTCAATGCCAAGAAGACAGTCTCCATGACCTTTGGCACAAGGTAAAGACTCTCTAGGCTCCCCTCTTTGCCCACATTCCACACCCTCGATGGGACTTTACTTGAGGACACATCCTCCTTCAGATACCTTGATGTCTGGCTAGACCAACACATCAACTTCTCTGGACATACTGACGCCATTCAGAAAAAATTGCGCCCCAAGCTTGGTGCCCTGTTCAGAAACCGTAGTTGCATCCCTCCTATGGACAGGCATTATCTAGTCCAGAAGATGATCCTCCTTATTTTTGAATACTGTGACGTAGTCTATGGTGCTGCTCCCAAGTCTTCTCTGACCAGATTGGACACCCTCTTCAACTCCTTCTGCCACTTTGCCTCCCTCATGCACCCACCACTGCGATCTTTATCAAGCTCTATCCTTTCCCTAACACACAGGCACCTCTCTCACTGTGCTAAATTCACCTCTAAGCACTGGTTGGGTGAACTCCCACCCTACCTCTCCTCCTCATTTACAACACCCCCTTCTCACTCCCTTAGATCTACTGACTCCCGTACACTGGCTGTTCCACGCTGATCCACCCTCATCGGCCAGTCAGGTTACTCTCACCACTTCCCTAAATTATGGAACTCCTTCCCCCCACAAATTCGTCACTCATCCTCCTTCTACTCCATCGGGACTGCCCTCTATAATTACCTAGCTCCTAGCTGCTCCTGCCATGACCCTCCCTAATTCCGAAAGCCACCTAGAAATCCTCTCCCCATAATTCTGTACTTATACCCTGCCCCACATTGATGCAACCCCACCTCCCCCCCCCGCTAGATCCAACACTCATTCTCTTTTCTTCCCTCTCACTCCCCAACTGGCCATCCCTGCACTCTTACTGGGATTCTCAGCATCCTGATGTTGTCTCATGGTTTGGCCATAATTGTTAAGTTCCCCCTCTTCATTCCTACAACCAACTCTCCCCACTATCTTTCTAGCCTTCCCAGCCCCCTTGCAGGGTTCTCTGCATCCTGAAGGGGTCCCTCTGGGCCTCGGCTTTCTTCATCTCTCACCGTTACCCACCTCTACTGGCCTTCCCCACCCCTTGTAGGGTACTCAGCATCCTGAAGGGTTCCTTTTTGGGATAGGTCCTATTCCCACTCTTAGGTGCCATTCCACACTTCCTCCCCTCACACTCTCTTAGTTCTACTGCCATTCTTCCCCTCTTCACTCTAGCCCTCCCTATCCTCTGCAAGGTTCTCAGCATCCTGAGGGAGTCCACCCGGGGCTAGGCTTCTTCTCCCTCCTTTTTTTCACCCTACCTCTTTACATTTGCACTTACTTATTCACTTGCCTACTTTCTGCCTAATCTACAATATTTTGTTTGCCCACACAGTGATCCATCTGCCCCTCTAGCACTTGTTTTTACCTTTTACTTATTATTACTGTCTGTTCATAACTGTGTATCCCCTTACGCTACTCCCCTAGCACTTATTGCTTGTCTCCTCAATCAACCTTATTGTATGGTTCACTGTATGTAACATCTGACTTGTGCAATGATGTATGAAACACCTGTCCTATGCAAATGGATATCAATGGTCCCTTATTGTACGGTACACTATATGTAACATCTATCTTCTTGCTAATGTATGTTAATGATGAATCTTGCAACTGTATGTATGTATCACTGTTCCATCCACATTGTACCCCTCCTCCCACGTTGCACTGGCAGATGAGCATCTTGTTGCTCAGTGTGCTTTCCTGATGAAACATTTCAATAAATAAATAAAAATGCGGATAGGTACACTGCCGGCTTCTCCACAATGTGATTTATCAAGCTCTCTGCACTGTATATGCACATCTTTGGTTCGGTGTTGGTTTCTCAGTTTTGCTCTATAAATGCACCTTATGATCGAGCATTCTCTCAACACCATAATTAAACAAGTACCAGCTGCATTAGTTTTGTGCAGCAGACTCCTTTCCACTAGAAAATGAAGCCAACCAGGTCAGTTCTGTGACCTTGGCTGTGATCAGCGATTACCCTTTCTGCAGACAGCCCCCTGTGTCATGTACCTCCCAACCACAAACTGCAAACTGTGCACTTCCAGTTTAGGATTTTGACAGGATTGTAGTAAATGGGCTGCTACCCACAAAACTCCTTTCTGTTCAGCAAGACATCATCATGCACTCTGCAGAGCCAAGGGGACTCATTCATTTTAACACACTTATAAACCATAAGGAACACATAAACAGAAAATTACAGGATGGGTCCACTGGCATCAGGTACTGGATTTTAGAACTCCAGATGACTCCTGTAACCCATGCTCCACATAATTTTTTTATTTAGAAATTGGTGACCTGTTGTTGAAATAAGGAAGATTCCAGCGATTTATTTATTAGTTTATTCGCTAGTTACAATGTTCGATGAGTAAATGCTTCTTCTGGTGAATACAGCTCCCTTGCATCACTTATTATAGTTTATTTACCCAGAACAGCCCAGCTGAGTTGCAAAATCTCAGTTTGGGAGGGTCCTGCTTCCTACTCATTTCCAAAGCGTGGGGGGGAAACAGTAACACTGAGAGGTCAAGTGGCTTGCCCAAGGTCCCATGTGAGTATTTATACATCTCTGGTGGGGTTTGAACCCATGATCTGCTTGCTCCTGTATCAATGCTCTAACAATTACTCTACAATGCCTCTTTCCACAAACACTTCAAACATGGAATAACATGCTTCACGGGTGACTTGGTCCCACAGTAAGCATTTATATGCCCCTGGTGGGGTTTAAACCCATGATTTGCTTGCTCCTGTATCAATGCTCTAACAATTACCCCACAATGCCTCTCCTTCCATGAACAGTTCAAACATGGAATAACATGCTTCACAGGAGGCTTCAGCAGTGCCATACCTCAGTGTTGCAGTGGGAGCGGTGTATCAGGTATGCCCCTCTAAGAGGTTTTTAGTGTTGCTGGCTCAGAAAAATTGCATAAGAGAGGTGTTACATACTTTATCTGGAGCAATCCTAATACCCCCACCCCCAGCCAAGCTTCCAGTGTATTCAACTGCATCTCAGAGCACCTTTGCTTCCCAGGCAGTGGTTGGTGCTGGCAGCGTGCTGATGTCCCTAGCCCAGTTTCAGAAGAAGTTTCCACAGAGGAGCCACCATTCTGTTTCCACACACTGAAGTACTTGAATAGGTAGGCCAGGTTTCACTTACTTCATGCAACTGTCTGGTTCTAAATTTAACTTTTATCTCGTCTTTTCCTGACACACATTGTGTCTGGGAGAGTGCATTCTGAATTTCTCCACTTCTGTGCTTTTTTTTTCCTTTCCAAAATGTCCCAAGTGATGTACCTTTTTTTTTTTTTTAAACCTGATTCCAGCAATTGCTTTCACAGTTTCTTGTTAACATGGTGCATAATGTTTGGTACACTGCAATATTTGGAGGATAGTTATTAGGGGTAATTATTGTGCAGAGTTTGACTTCAGAATCCCAAAAGGTCAGATGACATTTTCCTTCCCCCTCCAGAGATTTTTGTCCTTGGCTGTCTTGCACCCTTCAGCCCGACCCCCCCCCCAAACACCAACCATCTCCAAGACTTACCCCAACTCTACAGAAATGCAGAGTTTGACAGCAGAAAATGATTGTCTGGCTCATCCAGTCTATATTATGGCAGCATCCCCCCATGGTGTCTCTCGTCCTCCTCCTCCAGGGTTCAGATCCTGTGGGGAGATGGGAGATATGATTAGTAGTGCGCAGTCTGTGTGAGGCTTGGCTTCATTCTGCTGTGACCAGACTTCAATGTCCAGGCAGCATGTGCAGTGTCAATAAGGGGCATTGCTTGAATGCATGTACTGTGCTTTCTACTGGGGGAGAGAAAGCTTCCTGGCACACTAACAGGAGGTGCCGGAGTGTGCTGCCTTCCCTTCCCCTGCTGGTATCCATTAAAAAAACAACCACTTTGGTATTTTATGTGTGGTAGTGAAGCGAGCAATGACATGAGATAGTGCTATAAGTAAGCTTGCTCCCTTTTCTAGCCCTCAAAGTTTGCTTTAGCAAGTCATATGGGTCAAGTACATTATATACTACAACACACAACAGACTAATACAGCCATTTTTATAGGGTCAGTGCGGTTAATTGTGCCTTCCCTCTTTATTTTGGTGATGACCAGTAATACTCAGGACCTCCTAACTAATCTTCGACAACGCTATGTGTCTGCGGTCCTTTTTCACCTACTGGATAAAAAACCCTTAATACTATGTGTTGTTAGATATTAGAGTGTGAATTATTAGTTAACTTTATCATGAGCATAAGCTTCAGGATTTCTTCTAGGTTTCCCCTATGTTTAAACCTAAATGATGTAGCTGCACCTGTCACAGCAAAAAAAAATAATTAATAAATGTCTTTATTATACTAAGCAATATTTATTTAGTTTTTGTTGACTGGGAATGGAGGACAAAACATTTCTATCTTCAGCCTCACCTCAGGTAATGCAGATGCAAAGTGACATACTGAATCAGGTTGAACTGTTGAATATATTTTTAGTGAATGGGGGGATCGAGCCAGGACACCGGGATCCCTAAGCTATACTACCCAGCGGTGAATGCTTATCTCCTGGATAAACTAACCCCGCCTAAAATGTGGGATGATGTGTGGCTCAGTTGCCATGGCCCTCTGAGTGTCAAGGCCAATTCCAAGAATAAGAGCACTGCGGAGTGGACTTGTCCAAGGGTGGGATGTGGGACGCATCTTGAAACCATGGAACATTTTTTTAACTTGCCCATATGCACAGCTCTGTTGGACTGTGCTGGTGACACAGTGATTGGATCCTGCCTGGTCAAGGTTGGCATACAAGAATATAATACTAGCTACCTTGACATTTGAGGCAGTATAGCGCAGTGGTTTAAGGCTCTGAGCTGCAAATCTGGAGACCTGGGTTTGAATCCCACTGCCCCTACTTGCATACTGCGTGACCCTGAGCAAGTCACTTAACCTCCCTGTGCTCCCAGGTTACACCTGTAAACAAGCTTTCAGCTTAGTGTGTCTCACCTGGTTAAACAATTGGGAAAAAACATCCATTATATATTATGGCCAAATTACTGCTAGATTGGTTCTCACGACTAGAAAATACTACCTCTGGCACTCTAGATGTTCACTTCTATTCCAGTAAAAGGATTTGCATCCGACTTCATTAATTACCCTAATAAGCAGGGAACTTCTTTCTATATGGCAGACAGTGTTTCTTTGTCCAAGTCTAGTTCGAACAATAAATGGAGACATCTATCAGATCATTTTCACTCACAGGGACTAAGCATTTTCAGTCTAAGTACTGCCTTCCTGTGTTCTACTGACAATGCAATGAGATTTAAGTTGTTCCTTTTTTTGTGTTCCTAATTTTCTTATTACTCTTGCTTTATGTTATGTCTTACTCTGCTTCATCTGTACCTCTCTTATACTGCATTGTACTTTGTTTCTTTTTGTTTGTCTGCTGATGTCACTTGAGTTTGTAAAATTTGCCTACTCTTGATGTTTTCTTTCTTTTTTTTTTTTTTGCTTTTCTCTGGATTATAACATTGATATTGGCAATTGGAAGGTTTTGGCAGACTTACACTATCTTTTTGTAGTTTTATTTTTATTATTGTTATTTTTGGTATTATATAGCTGTATTTTTTTTATTTTGTTTCTTTTTAGGTACTTGATGAATATGTTAATACAAAATCACACATGCCCACACAGTGCAAAGCATCATGGGCTGCATATGCAAATCACCACAGAATGTTATGCTGGTCCAACTTCAAGCAGAATTGCATGGTGCCGAAAGGCCTCTCACACAGTTTGCAAAGGGTGCTAACAGAAGACATAGACACGTGTTTCGTCCTACCAGGACTCATCAGTATGCCTCGTCTGTTTGACACCCCAGTGGAGTGGACCAGCTACCTTTAAGACAGTGTGTCTTGGATATGTTGTGGTGAACCCATTAAAATAAAAAACTATTTAAAAGACAAAGAACCTCTGTGCGCAAACACTGAGGCAAGGGTTACCCCAAAGGGCATCTCGCTGGGAAGCCAAGTTTCAAGAAAATACAAAATCACACATGCCCACACAATGCAAAGCATCATGGGCTGCATATGCAAATCACCACAGAATGTTATGCTGGTCCAACTTTAAGCAGAATTGCATGGTGCCATGATGAATATGTTGTATGATTCATATTTTAATAAAAATTCCCCATCTTTTTTCAAGAAGTGCCATGGGGTCTTTAATATCCACCTGAACAACCACCAGAACAGGCAGACGGGACCTTGTTTTTTTAAGGTCTCATCGGAAAAACAGCACCTTACACGTGTGGCACCCTGTCATGCTCTACTACAGTGTTAGTACTGGGATTTAGTCCCAAGTTCCTGTTGTGGGGCTAGAACGCATAACCTTCTGATCTTCTGGCCTCAGAGGAGAGTGTGCAATCTGCTGAGCCACTGACACTGCTTAGTGTGCCACTAAATAAAAGACCAGCTATTCAAAGTTTGAGACCATGCGGAGTGCGTTCTCATTTGTTCTGCAGCGCACCAACACCCAAGTTTGCTTCCAAACTAGGGTCACCAGAATGGAAGCTCGACACACTTCCGCAGTCCATCAGGTGGCCCTGACAACACTTTAAAATGGAGAATGCCAGACAGCCTGTAGCAGAGAATTAAAGGAACCTGCTAGATCTGCAGTGTTATTGTAAAACAAGCCGAGGAGTCTGAGACGGTCAACATTCAATCCCAGTTTGCCACCAGTGGATGTCCTGCAGGGAGGAGTTAAATGGTTATTCAAAATGGAAAGGCAGGCCTGAGAGTTCAGCAGAAGTGTCACATATGAATCCAGGTTTGAAGCCACTGCAGTAACTTGACGGATCTTCACAGCCCTTCACAAACTATCCCAGGAGGGCCCCTACGTCAGTGGTAATGGACCTTACTGATGGGCCACCCGCACCATCTCTTGCAAATCCAGCAGTTTTTCTCGGGGCTTGCCAAGCAGTTTGCCTCGTGCCATTTCCTCAGCGTCGATCTTTTCCCAGTCAGAGAAGGAGATGGGGTGAACTCCTGAAAAGAGAGCAAGGAAATAAGGAAAACATTCAAATCATGTCACATTCCATGCATTCCTGAAAGTGCTGCAGCAGTAGGAAATGAGAGCAAGGGAAGTTAGGGAAAGCAAAGTGAGGTAAGTAAAACAGAGGGGAGAATGGGTGGGAGAGTTTTATATATATACAGTATATATATATATATATATATATATATATATGGTAGAAGGAGACATAGAGGGTGTGAGAAAGACAGGGAGCGAGAGGGAGACATAGAGAGAGGGAAAAAATAAAGGGAGTGGGGCAGAGAGAGAGAGAGAATTCAGGGCTGAATTTGGGTGACTTCCTCTGTAGGTAAACGTACAGAAATGAATAGTTAAATTCTGGCCCCATCTACAGAAAAGTGAAGAATATTCCTACGATTTCCAAGCACTAAAGCATTTAAAGCAGAAAACAGATAAAATACAATACACATCTCTGTGTTCACACCCTTAGGTCACAGTAACAATGACGTCAAAAACTACAACATAAGTAGAGCTAAACATGACTGTATCTTATAAAGAGCATTAGAGACAGCCCAGAAAAACAATATATTCTATACTGGGAACAGCAAATCAAAACTCAGACAAAACTAAAGTGCTACAGATCCCTCCACAGATACTTCACCATAGCTGCTTCTCTGTGTATAGTTAAAAATTCTAAACACTGACAAATTCTAACCAATTACAGAATCAATGACCATGATTTGGAAATAGATGGGGAGTCATGTGATGTGGTAAGCAGGATATAGCATGATTTAGAGGCTCTTCTAAGAAGTAGCCAAAATCTATAGAATAGTTTGCATGAATTTTACCCACTGCAACTACCTCAGTGCACAGCTTGTTGGGCTCAACAAGGATGGCATCAAAAATGGACTTTGGAGAGTAATCGAGACCCGCGATGTACATCGCAACCGCTGTCAAAGAGATGACCAGGCCCCAAGCAGCATAAATGAGATAAGTCACTGCTCTCACCTGAGGGTCCAGCTACTGATACCCTGACACCTGAAATGTTCTTCAAGGAGTTGTTGGGCTCTCGTGTGACATTAAAACACTGTACCCAGTGATAGAGGACCTGAATCAACACATGGCGAACTCAGTGACCAGAGGCAGCTCCACGGAAGATCGCTGCGGGAGAAAGAAGCAAGAGGTAGTGGCCCTGCAGCACAAAGTGAGCAATCTCAAGGAGCACCTATATGATCTTTAGGTGCACAGAAGGAATAATTTAGTTCTAGTAGGCCTACCAGAGCACTCAGAGGGTTTGGTTACAATTCAATTCATCCAGAAGCTATGCCATAAAATTGCAGGCCCTTGCCTAATGGTCCCAGCTATGTCACTAAGAGGGCTCATTGTGCTATGCAGCCCCTTCCTGCTGCTGGTGAAAAACCATGTCTTATAATTTTCTGCCTACTGAATTTTGTGGACAAGATCCATATTCAGGAGAAAGTGAGTGAAATGAAGGAAATCCTGTGGGAAGGGTGGAAACTGTTTATTTTTCAAGCTGAGTCCCCAAGTTCACCAAAAGCAAACGGCCTATAGAGAAATCAGATCTAAACTGTATGCTGCAAACATCAGATTCAGGGTCAAGGACCCTGCCAAGCTCGTAGTACATACCGATGGAGGTGCAGAAGCAGTTTGTGACCATGAACAAAGCTAAGAAGGAGGTCCGTCTATGTTTTCAAATCTCTTTCTGGCACTGTGGCAAGGAGCGGGTGGTGGCTCCCTGATGTGCAGTTCTGCCTCACAGCTGCAGGGGTTCTAGTTTAGCAGAGTAATGAGCTGATGATGTCTGGGCTACAGCTTTGAATACTTTGCAAATCTGTTTTTGTGCTCTGTGAAAAGTGCTAGTAGTGCCACTAGGGTCTGGCTGATGAAGGAAAGGACTAGGGTGAGTGTCTCTCTTACTTGGACTTTGCCTGCAGAGGCAGGGGCAACAGACTGAGCTGAGACCAGTGGGACCGATTGTGATGTTTTGATGCAGTAAAATGGTGTCACTCAGGATAAAATGGAACCAATGGGTTTGGCAGAATACCGCTTGAACTGATCACTCTAGTCACATTTCGCATACCCTCCCCAACAACTTCTCTTTACATACTCATCTCCAACATTAGCTGCGACGAGGGACATGGAAGTGCCACTTTAATATGGGTAGACCGCAGGACTTACTTCCCTGCCCTGATAGGTATTGTTGGATACATAGGCTAGAGTTACGGACGTTAGCCTACTATTTACATGGCCTGTGCCTTTTGACTTTAAACTTGTTCGTTACCAGGCTCTGGCTCTTGAGCCAGAGTTTACCTGCAAAAATTTGGTCCGTTGCTTTTATGATATTTCCTAATTGGTGGGCAGGTCACGATGGGCAGGCAGAGCGAGTAGGGTGTGTGTGTGTGTGTGTGGCTCTGGGATGCTGAACACAGCAGCCCATAGAGTTTAGTGGCCCCCAGCCCAGCTTTATCTGGCTGCTGCGGTTTGCCATCCATCAGTATGCCATTATATTCTAAAATGTGCAGTACTTGCATCAAGGATACTCCACGTAGAGATCCCTGTTACAGGTTCTTTTTGAGGACAGACGTTACACGGGAAGTGTTATTTTATCAGTTCTTGGTGGGGGAGGAACACTTGATGCTGGATACTGGCCTTTTACTGACCTACTGGTGTGGAGTGGGGTCGTAAGGAATGGGGGATGATGCAGGAGATAGTAAGTTGAGTAACTGTTTTTTTAAGTGTTGTTGGGGTATGTGTTCTAAGTAGGGAGGGTGGGCTGTTGTAGGGAGCAAAGCAATCTCACTGGGGCCTTGGGTGGAGGAGGAGAACATTCAGTCAAAAGGTTCTTAAGAGGGCCAGAGGTTGATTATGGGTAGCACTTATAAGAACATGTCATGGAATATTAAAAGAGATCAATCAAAGGAAAAGTGCCATTGCATCCGGACACATATTAAAAAGTTACAAACTGGTGTCACCTGTCTTCAGGAGATGCACCTGAAAAGGGAACACATTCTAACATTCTGGAGGGAATGGGTGGGAAAAAAAAATTACTCACTTTAGTAATTGTGTTTCTTCTAATGGAGTCTTGCTGTATTCTGACAATCTGCAGTTAGCTCCAGCCCTTAAATTGCCCCGGAGAGTATAGGGTTAATTTTTTATGCAGTGCATAGAACGTTGAGTTCGAGCTCGGCTGAGGTCTCTGTCTGCAGCACTTTGAAACCCAACCATCAGATTCTTAAGAGCAAACACTCACTAACTACACTATGTGGAAATTGTAAAATTTTTAACTAGCAAACTGGCAACAGAAAGTTTTGGATTCCCAAAGGAAGACTCAAGTCAGGAAACCCAAAACCAAAACCTATCTAAAATAAAGATAATAATACAAAAGGAAGCTGGGAAGGCAGTCAGAACAGCAAAGGCCCAAACCGAGGAAAAGATAGCCAACTCAGTTAAGAAGGGGGATAAAACCTTTTATAGGTACATCAGGGAGCAAAGGAAGCCCAAGGGAGGGATAGTGAGGCTTAATAAAGGAGAGGGAGGGTGGGCAGAGGGAGACTGTGAAAAGGCAGAGATACTAAACAAATATTTTTGCTCAGTATTTACAAAGGAAGAGGGGGAGGTACCTAAAACAAACAATAGAAACACTCTGGATACAGAAGTTGATACCAGCCCATTTACAGAAGAAAGGGTTCTGAAAGAACTTTTAAAACTGAAGGTGGACAAAGCAATGGGGCCTGATGGGATTCATCCCAGAATTCTAGAAGAACTAAGGGTAGAACTAGTGACACCACTGACTACCCTCTTTAACAAATCATGGGAGGATGGGGTGGTACCCGAGGACTGGAGGAGGGCAGATGTGATTCCCTTCACAAAGTGGGAGCAAGGCAGAAGCAGGAAACTATAGACCTGTTAGTTTAACCTCAGTGGTAGGAAAATGATGGAATCACTTCTGAAGGAAAGAACTGTCGGTATCTAGAGGCCAGAGGGCACAGGACCCAAGGCAGCATGGATTCACAGCAGGAAGGTCATGCCAGACAAATCTGATAGATTTCTTTGACTGGGTGACCAAAGTAGTAGATCAGGGAGGGCTGTGGACATGCCTACCTAGACTTTAGCAAGGCATTTGACACAGTCCCACACAAAGATTAATATACAAGTTAGCCAGCCTGGGTGTGGGTCCCAAGATGACAGCCTGGGTAAAAATTGGCTAGAGAATAGGACACAGAGGTAATGGTAAATGGAGTCCACTCTGAAGAAGGGTGTTACTAGTGGGATACCGCATGAGTTCAGTATAGACGGTCCTCTTCAATGTCTTTATAAGCGACATTGCAAAGGGACTGGAAGGAAAAGTATGTCTCTTTGCAGATGACACAAAGATCTGCAACAGAGTTGATGCAAAGGAGGGGTGGAAAGGATGAGAAGGGACTTGGCAAGGTTAGAGGAATGGTCAAATGTATGGCAGCTTAGATTCAATGCTAAGAAGTGCAAGGTACGCTCTATATAGTAGCTAAGGGCTCTTTTAACATCTAAACTGTGTAGCCTCCTCTCTCCTGAGGAAGAATGATCAGTGAAGAAGACGGAGAGACACAGACTGATTCAAGTGGAAGTCTGAAACCATTTTGGGCAAGAACCTCCTATTAGTTCTAAGGACTATATCTCTATGAAAGGAGATAAAATCAGGTTCCACTGACAGGGTTTGCAATTCACTGATACATCTGGCAGAGGTAATGGCTACCAAAAACACAGTTTTCCAAGTCAAGTACATAAGCTCTGCTGAGGACATAAGCTCAAAAGGAGGTTACATTAGTTAAGCAATGCAAACATTTAAGTCCCAGGCATGGGCAGGATCCCTAAAGGGAGGATTGGTATGAAGCAATCCCTTGAAAAATTTACAGAACAAAGGATGAGATGATAGTGAGGAAGGCTTTCCCACAGACAGAAAAACAGAAACAGCTGACAAGTGTACCTTGACAGTAGCTCGTCTGAGGCCTAGGCCATTAAGATGGACCATATAATCCAGAACTATAGGCAGTTCAGCAGTGTCTGGGGAGAGATGCTTCTTGGAACACCAAATGCTGAATCTTTTCCATTTGGAGTCATAAGTCTTTCTGGTGGCAGGCTTTTGAGAGGCTTTGGGAATATCCAGAACCCCTCGGGACAGGTGCAAATCTGCACAGTCTAACTCTTCAAGAGCCATGCCTTGAGATTGAGAGACCAAAGATTGGAGTACCAAATCCTCCCTTGAGAGGAGGTTAACAGGTTGTAATTCCTAGGAAGAGACAGGGGAAGATGGACTGCTAGAGACAGCAACATGGGATACCAAGGTTGTCTGGCCCAGTCTGGAGCAATCAGAATCACTTTGCAAGGTTGTGACCTCACCTTGACTAGAACCTTGAACAGTAGAGGAAAGGGAGGGAAGGCATACAGAAAGTTCCCTTCCCAGTTCAAAATCAGAGCATCCAGAGGGACTGAACCCAAGACTGGGGGTCTGCAACAAAACAGAGGAAGTTGGGGATTGTCTGGGGCTGCAAAGAGATTCAACTTTCAACACCAGGGGATCCAGAGACCATTCGTGATGGCCCTGGGAGATCCTGCTTAGTGCATCTGCTAGCACACTGTCATTCCCTGGAAGGTGGGCTGCTATCAGAGAGGTCTGCAGGGAATAAGCCAGGGACCACAATTTCATGGATTCCGTGCACAAGGCCGTAGACCGAGTGCCTCCCTGCTTGTTGATGTACCACATGGTGGTGGTGGTGTCTGTTCTGACCTGAACCACCTTGTTCTGTACAGATTTGGAAAAAGCTTGCAGTGCCAGAAACACTGCTCTGAGTTTCAAGAGATTGATGTGAAGTAGAGATTCCTGAGGTGACCACATTCCTTGGGTGGTAAGATCCCCCAAATGGGCTCCCCAGCCCAGCAGGGAAGCATCTGTGGCGAGTATCACTGAATGAGACTGAGTGACAAATGGAACTCCTTGTCTCAAATTGTCCTGATCCTGCCACCACTGCAAGGCTTGGATCAGGTTTCGAGTCACTGGGATTAGCTTGGTAAGGGAATCCTTTCTTTGGGACCAGAAGGCTCTTAACTAGAACTGAATGTCCCTCATCTGGAATCTTGCCCCTTGGACCACTGCTGTGGAAGCTGCCATGTGGCCCAGAAGCTAAAGGAAATGCCTTGCTGGTCGAGACACCTGAAGGGTGAATGTAGAGGCCAGTTCCATAAGGTTCCTTGCCCTTTTCAGGGGAAGGAAGGCTCTTGCCTTTACTGTATCCAGTTCTGCACCTATGAAGGTGAGGAGCTGTACTGGTTCGAGAACTGACTTTGGAAGGTTGAGAAGGAATCCTAAGGAAGTGAGTACTTACTGGGTCACTTGCAGATGTGACTTGACTTGGTCTGGAGACTGACCTACTAAGAGCCAGTCGTCCAAGTATGGGAAGATGGAGATCTTTTTTCTTCTTAAGAAAGCAACTACTACTGCCAGGCACTTTGTGAAAACTCTTGGGGCTGATGTTAGGCCAAAGGGCATTGCTCTGAACTGATAGTGGCCTGAGGGCAACTCGAACCTGAGGTACTTTCTATGGGAGCACCTGATGGGAATGTGAAAGTAGGCATCTTTGAGGTCCAGGGAGGCAAGCCAGTCCACTGGCCTTAGAGAGGGAAGGATAATTCCCAGAGTTACCATTTTGAACTTTGGCTTCAAAAGGTGTTTGTTCAGATATCTTAGGTCCAGGATGGGCTGCCATTCTCCTGTCTTTTGGGGGGCTAGGAAGTACCTGGAGTACAATCCTTTGCCCTTGTGTAGGGTGGGAACCCTCTCTATAGCTCTGAGAGCTAGGAGAGAAGAAACCTCTGCCTCTAGGGCAAAGGTCTCAGAGATTTGCAGGTGGAAAGGATCTGGTTCTCATCTTGGGGAATTTTTTGAAGCTGAGAACCAGTCCCTGGCTTACTATTTACAGGACCCACTTGTCTGATGTGAGAGACTTCCAGTCCTGGACAAAGTAAGCCAGCCTGCCCCCTACTGGTATGGGAGAATCGGCCCAGGCAGACCCATCAGGGTGTCTGCTTGGCAGGGGCTTTAGGCTGAGGGATGGATGCAGGCCTGCTCATCCCCCTTCTGCCTCTCCCTCTAAAGAACCCCCTCTGTGCAAAGGAGGACGAAGAGGCCTGAGCTTGGTAAAAAGGCCTTTGGAAAGGCCTGCCCCTGCCCCTGAACTGCTGCCTTTGAGGAGCTGCTTGCCTTTCTTTGGCCTGAGCACTCCTGTAAGTGGTCCTGTACTCATCCATCTTTTTCATGTAGTTCTCTGTCTGCTCCCCAAACAGAGAATTACCAATTACAGGAAAATCCATGGCCTTAGCCTGGGTATCCTGTGAGAGGCTAGTACATCTGAGCCAAGCCATCCTCTGAAGAGCCACAGATGTAGCCATGACTCTTGATGAAACATCATTGGAGTCCACAGCAGCATGAAACTGTACTTTCAATGCCTCAATCCCATCTGTAGCCACCTGATCCAGCTCCTTGGCAAGCTGGTCAGGGGCCTGTTTAGCCAGAGCCAGCACAGTGTCCCACCTGGACTTCTGGTATCTGGCTGTATAGGCCATATAGTTAGCCTGCCTGAGTCCCAAAGATGCTGCCATGTATTGTTTCTTTGCCATGGCATCAATCTTCCTGGACTCCTTGTCTGGGGGGTGTGATGCCAAGGGAATATTTGTCCTATCACAGGCAGCAGCCTACACGACCCCAACATGGCTGCATTGCTGGAAAAGGAACTCTGTGTCTGAGCCTGAGAGAGTGTACCTCTTGTCCATTCGTCTGTCCACAGGAGGTATAGAATTAGGAGACTTTAGAACTTTATGTGTCTGTTTCCCAAAGGATTTGTGGAGGGGAACAGACTGTCTCCTGGACTCTAGGATGTCCATCATCTCAACATAATCAGGCTCTTCCTGATCCTCTACTGCTTCCTCCACAGGAAGCTGGAGGGTCTCAGCCACTTTTTTGTAAAACATATAGTGTGAAGGGGACTCAGAAAGCCTAGGAGGAGAAACACCTGAAGGTCTGTCTGGGGAGATGTCCGGGTTAACAGGCACATCCAGACTTTCATAATCACCAAAATCATCCTCATACTCTCCCTCCTCCTCCTCCGGTTCATAAAATTCTTCCAAAGTATAATCCGGAACCGGGGGAACTTACCAAACCGAGCCCCTGCCAGATGGTGTCGGTTCGGTCAGAACCGAACTAAGCGATTGCACAATCCTTATCGCCTTGGCTATCTCATCAGCGGTCGGAGTATGAATTTCTGGGTCCGAACAGGATGATTTATCTTTTCTCTTTCTTTTCACTGGAACCGACTCCTCAGAATCGGCTCTCCTTTTGCCCGAAGAAGTATGCCCTGGTAAGAGGGCACTCCTTCTGGTTCGGTCAGAACCGAACTGGGCTGGCCATCCAGGTCAGCGGACTTCTCGGCCTCCCTTTCCCTCAGTCTACCTAATCTGTTTTCCAGGGTAGATTTGGGAAAATTCTTGCAAATTTGGCAGTCTGAATCGAGGTGGTCAAACCCCAGACAATAAACACAGGTGGTGTGGAGATCAGCCTTGGCAAAGACTCCCCCACACACAGTGCAGTGTTGAAACCCAGTGGGCCCGTTTTTTTCCTTGGGTTTCTCAGACATGGCCAATCCTATCCAAAAATGTACCCTTTTCTCGATAATCTGCCAGGCAAGACTCCCCTATCGGTTCCTGACCGTGTCACGGGTCTTGGAAAAAAACGTAATTAAATCCATTTTTTTTAGAACCGATACGGACCGGTTACCACACTCTAAAGTAAGCACAAGCTTTTTTACCTCAAACTGATTGGTTCAGCCGAACTGATCCACAATTTACAAGTTCCACACAGAAACAAAACAAAAAACCTATCTAGTACTCACGGTTCCACAGACAGAGACTTGAACCAACTAAGTGGTAACAGCAATTCAGTAGAAACCGACCGAAAACCGACACTTCAACAGACTTTTTGAACCGAGCTGCAAGAGAAATCTCCGGAGCGACTGTTCAGTGAGGCGGAGTAAAGAATCTGATGGTTGCAGTTTAAACAACAGCAGACAGAGGCGTCAACTGAGTTCGTGGTGAACATTCCATGCTGGCTATGGAAAGTTTAACTCTTTGTTCTCTGGGGCAGTTGAAAGGTAGAACCTAACTGCATATGTCAGAATACAGCAAGACTTCTTGTTGTTTGAAGGCGGAACATGCCATCTTTAGAGCTAAAGTCTGTTACACTGATCAGGGAGAGAAGCCAGGCTGCCTGATGGCCCTTGTACTCCCAACAGCAAGAAGCCATGTGAGTAATTAAAGGGATCAGGGAAGGTGGCAGTGATAAAATACTTACAAATTACTAAGACACAGTGGGAGTCTTCTGTTGTTTTTACCAAACCTTGTATACAGATGATTGGGGGGGGGGGCATGATAAGGCATTACTTACAGGGCATCCAACTTCCTCAGCTCGTGGAAGCTTAACAAGGGGTTCTGGTGGGACCAGTTGAGGAATGGGAGGTGCAGGCATCTTTTACAGATCTTAATCTTGATAAAGCTCCAGGGCCAGATGGTTTCCCTTCTAATTTTTACAAGCATTTCGGTACAGAACTCACACCATTATTGATGAGGGTGTTTAAACACAGGTTATTCACCTGTAACAGTAGTTCTAGGAGTGGTATATGTTGTTTATCCACACTTACTGGCAGTGTCCTTTCCCTTAAGATGTGCCGGAAAGTCTTCAAGCTGGCTCCTCCCATCCACCCGGATGGTATATCCCTCGGCTCCGCCCCATGATACATAGATACATAGATACACAGACAGTGTCGGCAGATAAGGGCCTATGGCCCACCCAGTCTGCCCATTTGAGCTTGTAAATTCAGTTTATGTTTTCCTAGAAGTCTGTTGCCCCTTACCCCTGACCTCCAGAATTCCTTTATGTCTATCCCATGCATTCTTAAATACCGTGATTGTCTCAGCCCCCACCACTTCCTCTGGCAGGGTATTCCACTTGTTCACCACCCGTTCTGTGAAGAAATTCTTCCTCATGTTTCCTCTGAATTGTCCTCCCTCCAACTTCATCCCATGCCCTCTAGTCCTGGAACATCTTTTTCGCTTAAAAATAGTGTATTCCTGCACCCTGTTCCTCCCTGTGAGATACTTGTATGTCTCTATCATATCCCCTCTCTCCTCCACTCCACCAGGAGTACATGTTCAGTTCCTTCAACCTATCTTCATAGGACTTGTGATGCAATCCATGCACCATTTTGTTGCCCTCCTCTGAACCTTCTCTACCCTGTCTATGTCCTTACGTAGGTATGGTCTCAGAACTGTACACTGTACTCCAGGTGGGGCCTCACTAGTGTCTTGTATAGCGGATTGGACCTCCCTTTTCCTGCTGGTGATGCCCCTGCCTATACATCCCAGCATCCTATTTGCTTTACCTGCTGCCTTGTCACACTGTTTCCCTACCTTGAGGTCATCAGAGATGATAACCCCAAGATCCCTTTCCTGCTTGGTGCATGCTATATCCTCAGCCCCCAACTGATATATTGTGCCAGGGTTTTTGTGCCCCATATGCATTATCTTGCACTTCTTTGCATTGAATTTCAACTGCCAAACCCCTGACCATTCTTCCAAGTTTCTGCAGGTCCCTTCTCATTCTGTCTACACCCTCTGGTGTGTCTACTCTGTTACAGAGCTTTGTGTCATCAGCGAACAGTGAAATTCTGCCTTCTAGGTCCTGTGCAAAGTCACTGATGAAGATGTTGAATAGGACCGGTCTCAGCACTGATCCCTGTAGTACCCCACTGGTCACTCTTCCCTCTGTGGAGTGATAGCCATTTACCACCACCCTCTGTATCCTGCCACCCAGCCAGTTACCTACCCACCACACTACTGTCCTGCCCACACCCATATTCCCCAGTTTGTGTAATAGTCTTCTATGTGGCACAGTGTCAAAGGCCTTGCTGAAGTCCAGATAGGCCATGTCCACTGCCCTCCACTGATCCACCTCTCTAGTCACCCAGTCAAAAAATTCAACAAGGTTGGTCTGACATGACCTCCCCCTGGTGAAACCATGCTGCCTTGGGTCCTGTAGTCCATTGACAACCAGATGTTCCACCAAAATCTCCTTCAGTAGTGCTTCCATGATCTTCCCCACTACCGAGGTGAAGATGACTGGTCTGTAGTTCCCTGCTTCCTCTTTGTTCCCGCTTTTGTATAAGGGGACTACATCTGCAGTCCTCCAGTCTTTGGGTACCTCCCCTGTTTCCAGTGATCGGCTAAACAGGATAGCCAGAGGTTCAGCCACCACCTCTCTTAGTTCTTTAAGGACCCTGGGGTGCACCCATCTGGCCCCATTGCTTTATCAACTCTTATTACTTCCAGTTCCTTCAGAGTCTTTCTTGTGTAAAGGGACTTGTGTCCATTTCTGCACCATTCTCACCCCTTGTACTCCCTTCAGACCCATTACCCTCCTCTTCCTCCAGGAAGACTGAGCAGAAATACCTGTTCAGTATGTCAGCTTTACTGTTGTCATCCTCCATGACCCCATCCTCCCCTTCAGTCTCACTATCCCTCCCTTTGTCTTTCTTTTCTTATGCACCTGTAAAAGGTTTTGTCCCTCTACCCACTGATTTTGCAATGTGTTCTTCTGTCTGAGCTTTGGCTTCCCTTACTGACCTCCTGCCTCCTTTGCTTCTCTGGTACTTCTCCCTATCCCTTCTGCCTGTGTCTTTTTGTATTGCCTGAAAGCAATCTTTTTGGCTTTCACTTTCTTTGCTACCTCTTTGGAAAACCATAATGGTCTCCTCTTCCTTTTCCTTTGCTAACCTGCTTAATGCATAATTCTGTTGTTCTTGTAATCCCCATTTTAAATACTGCCACTGTTTCTCAATCCCTGATTCCTGTCCCATTCCCCTTAATGCCTCTTTCAAGTATCTCCCATTTTCCCAAAGTCTGCCCCTAAAATCCAGGATACGTGTTTTGTGTGGTTTGGTTCTGCTCTTTTGTGATTTCAAACCACACTGACTGGTGGTCACTGTTCCCCAGGTGCTCCCCACTGTTACCCCCATCACACTGTCCCTGTTTGTGAGCACAAGGTCCAGTATTGCCTTCTGCCGAGTTGGTTCCATGACCAGTTGCTTGAGGAAGGCACCCTGAAGGAGTCAGGATAAATCTGCTCCTAGTTGATGCTGCTGCTGGGATGCTCCAGTCCACGTCTGGAATACAAGTCTCCAACCAGTACTACCTCACCCTTGTCTGCCATCCTTTGGATGGCTAGCATCAACTCCTATCTGTTTCTTCCTCCTGGGCTGGTGGTCTATACACCACACCTGTGCGGATGGCTGTTCCCATTTTCCTTTCCAGCATAACCCACAGTATCTCTCCCCATTTTGTTCCTCCTGGATCTCTGTGGCCCTTATGTCATTTTTCACATACAGTGCCACTCCTCCTCCCTCCCTTCCTGCCTGCTCTGTCTCTTTTGAATATGTTGTAGCCAGGTATGGCCATCTCCCAGTCGTGGTTATCATTACACAAAGCTTCAGTGATGGCCACAATGTCCAGGTCTGACTGCACCATGACAGCCTCCAGATCTTCCATCTTGTTGCTAAGGCTCCTGGCATTTTCACACATGGCTTTCCATGATTTCAGCTCCCTAGACTGTTTCACTGTTCTACTCCAGCCCCTTCCTTGGTTGTCCTTTATCCCTGGTTCTCCTTGCTGTCTGCCCTTCTGCTGAATTTTGCCCCTTTTCTGCCTATCCACCTCTTGGGCACTAATCTCCATCTTTTGCATACTGCTTTGCAGAGATAGCCACTCCTCTGGTTCACTGGTTCCACTGCTAGCTGTGGGGGGTGAGCAACTAGGTACCCTCCTTGCTGGCCTGCCACCCCTTTGCTAGTTTAAATGCTTGTCAATGTAGCATTTAAACTTATCATTGAGTGCTTGGATTCCCCTCCAGGATGGATGCAGGCCATCAGGCTTGAACAAACCTCCATCCCTCCAGGTGGGTCCCCAGTCACCAATGATCCAAACCCTTCCTCACAGCACAGTTCTTCAACCACGAGTTAAAGTTCCTGGTGCATGCACTCCTATGCTCTCCCTTGCCTCTCACAGGTAGTACTTCTGAGAAAGTGACAGAAGTAGCTACTTGCTTGAGACCCCTCCCCAATTTCCTAAACTCTTCCTGAACTTCCTTTGGCTCCCCAGTTGCCAGGTCATTAGTACCTAGGTGGATAATGACATCCAGCTCACCCTCCCGTCTTGCCTTCCCAGTGATCCCCAGGATCTTCCTTCTATCCCTCCATGCTGTGGCACCTGGTAGGCACCTCACCTCCCTGTCCTCCCCCTCCTGTGTTCCTAGCTGGATCCATCTTATGATGGGAGTCCCCCACCAGGATTCGCTTCCTCCTCCTCTGGGGTCCACTGCTTTCCCCGCTGAGGTCACCTCCTTGGCTAACCTCCACATCATTTCCTTCCACTTCTCTGGGTCCTCTATTTGGTTGTCCTCATTTGCCAGTGTGGCATATGAGTTCTTAGAGGAATAGGATCTGGGATGTGCCTCTGCCTGACCGCTCTAACCCTCCCTGAGCCACTGTCATCCAAGTGCTCCTCGTTCTCGGCATCCTTTGGGGCAGTTGCATTGGACTGGGTGGTCTCTGGATAGGGTTGATGGTACTCCTGACCCAGTTTACTTCGCTCTGAGTCTGGCTACCTCATCCCGCAGTCAGAGAGATGCATGCAGATAGGGCAGCACCTCAGTGTACAGAAGGTCTGCCTGAATATGGCTGCCCCACAGCCACTGCATTGCACCACTCCCCACATTATACTGCAATTTCACTACTTGTCTGCTACTGAAGCTCTCCTAGTTCCCTTTTTATTAATTTACTGTCCTAAAAATCCTGCCACTGATCCTCAGATAACTAACGCAGCGGTATAACATAGAAACATAGAAAGTGACGGCAGATAAGGACCGCAAGGCCCATGATACTAGATCTTGCCCGCTGGAAGTAGAGGTTTTGCGCCTGAGCCTGGGGCAGTCGGGTGGGTCCGTGTGGATGAACAACACATACCACTCCTAGAATTACTGTTACAGGTGAGTAATCTGTGTTTCTAGAGACGTGGATAAGCTGGTCTATCCACACTTACTGGCAGACCCCTAGCAGTTCTCAATGAGGAGGGAGGCAAGGTGCACACCCCCTACTTAGGGAACAAAGATAGGAGAACTGAGGCCCCAAAACCAGCATCCCGGCATGACTCGAGGGCAATGTGGTAATGAGAAATGAAGGTGTGTGCTGACTTCCAGGTAGCAGCCCTGCAGATTTCCTGGATAGGGACATCCCTAGAAGCAGCCACCAACACAGCGGTATAACATAGAAACATAGAAGATGACGGCAGATAAGGACCGCAAGGCCCATCCAGTCTGCAAATTTCTTTTTCTACCTTATGAATGTGCCATTGGCCTATGCTCTGTCAATGGCCTAACATAGAAACACAGAAACATAGACTTTGACGGCAGATAAGGACCGTTTGGCCCATCTAGTCTGCCCATTTCCCTACCTACAGGATGGGCCGCAGATCCTAGCTAACCAACAGCCTATTTCTTCCTACCCCCCCAGAAGAATTGCCTTATGTCTGTCCCATGCATTCTTGAATTCTCCCACAGTCTTAGACCCCACAACCTCCTCAGGAAGGCTGTTCCATGCATCCACTACCCTGTCTGTGAAATAATACTTCCTCACATTGCCCCTGAACCGCCCTCCTATCTTTAAATTGTGTCCCCTTGTTCTTGCACGTCTTGTTTTCTGAAAGATGCTACCCTCTTGGACTTTGTTGATTCCACTGAGGTACTTAAAAGTTTCTATCATGTCCCCCCTCTCCCTTCTTTCCTCAAGGGTATACATATTAAGCTCCTTTAGTCTCTCCTCATACGGCTTCTCTTGCAGACCCTGCACCATTTTAGTTGCCCTCCTCTGGACTATCTCTATCCTGTCTATGTCCTTGTGGAGATGGGGTCTCCAGAACTGGACACAGTACTCCAGATGGGGCCTCACCAACTGTCTGTACAGAGGGATAACAACTTCCTGTTTTCTGCTGCCGATGCCTCTCCCTATACGTCCCAGTATACCCCCAGCTCTCCCTACTGCCTTCTCACATTGCTTGCTAACCTTAAGGTCATTTGATATGATTACCCCCAGGTCCCTTTCCTTTTTGTTGTTATTACCTCCCACCCATTGTGTATTCTTCCCTGGGTTCTTGTTTCCAGGTGCATTATTTACTTCTTTGCATTGAATCTAGCTGCCATACTTCTGACCATTCCTCCAACCTTGCCAAGTCCCTTTTCATCCTTTCCACGCCTCCTTGTGTATCAACCCTGTTGCAGATCTTTATGTCATCTGCAAAAGGCATACTTTCCTTCTAGTCCCTCTGCAATGTCACTGATGAAGACATTAAAAGGACTGGACCCAATACTGAACCCTGCTGTACCCCACTAGTAACCCCTCTTTCTTCAGAGTGGACTCCATTTACAATTACCTTCTGTGTCCTGTTGTGCAGCCAACGTTTACCCAGGCTACCACCCTGGGACCCACTCCCAGGCTGGTTAATTTGACTATTGATCTTTTGTGTGGGACTGTGTCAAATGCCTTGCTAAAGTCTAGGTAGGCCATATCCACAGCCCCTCCCTGGTCTACTACTTTGGCCACCCAGTCAAATAAATCTATTAGATTCGTCTGATATGACCTTCCCGCAGTGAACCCATGCTGCCTTGGGTCCTGTGCTCCAATGGCCTCTGGGTACTCAACTATTCTTTCCTTCAGAAGTGACTCCATCACTTTCCCTACCACAGAGGTCAGACTGACAGGTCTGTAGTTTCCTGCCTCTGTCTTGGTCCCACTTTTGTGAAGGGGAATCACATCCGCCTTCCTCCAGTCCTCGGGTACCACACCATCCTCCCATGATTTATTAAAAAGAGTAGCCAGTGGTTTCACTAGTTCCTCCCTTAATTCTTTTAGAATTCTGGGGTGAATTCCATCAGGACCCATTGCTTTGTCCACCTTCAGTTTTAGGGTTCTTGCAGAACCCTTTCTTCTGTGAAAGAACCGGGATCGACCCCCTATCAAGAGTGCTTCTGTTAATTGGATTAGGCACTTCCCCTCCTCTTTGTGAATACTGAGCAGAAATATTCGCTCAGTATCCTGCTTTTCACTGTCCCCTCTGCCCACCCACGCTCCTTCTATTCAGCCTCACTATCCCTCCCTTTGTCTTTCTATGTCACTGATGTACCTATAAAAGGTTTATCCCCTTCTTAACTGAGTTGGCTATCTTTTCCTCAGTTTGGGCCTCTGCTATTCTGACTTCCCTCCTGCTTCCTTCTGCCTTAACTGGTACAGCTCTGTCCTGCTCCTTCTGTGTTTCCTTATACTGGAATGCTATCTTTTCTTCCTGACTTTCATAGCCACCTCTTTTGAGAACCATAGTGGCTTTTTCTTTCGTTTTGATTTGTTTATTTGCTTCACACAAAGGCTTGTTGCCTCTGTGATGGCAGTTTTGATGATTCCCCATTGTTGCTCCACACCTCCTTCTAGCCTGTTTGCTAGTGCTTTTCTGAGGCACTCTCCCATCTTGCCAAAGTCAGCCCTCCTAAAGTCAAGTACCCTCACTTTTGCATGGCTTGACTCTGTAGCTAAGTTTAACGTGAACCACACTGTTTGATGGTCACTTGTCCCCAGATGGCAACCCACTTCTAGATCTGAGATCCTCTCACTGCCCCCGTTTGAGAGTATGAGGTCTAAGATTGCTCCCTCACGAGTGGGTTCCGAAACTAGCTGTCTGAAGCCTGCCACCTGTAGCGCATCAAGAATGGCTCTGCTCTTGGATGTGGCTACAGCAAATGTGCTCCAGTTAACATCTGGCATATTCAGGTCTCCCATCAACAGTATCTCCCCTTTCTCTGCCATTCGAAGAATGCCTTCTATCATATCCTTGTCCATTCCCTCTCCCTGACATGGGGGTCTGTACACAACCCCTGTGCGGATTGTGGTGCCCTTTCCAGTCTCCAAGGTGACCCACAGTGCCTCTTCTCCTCCCGGTTTACTCTTTTGTTCAGTTGCTTTTATCCCTTCCTTTACATAGACAGCTACCCTTCCCCCTCTTCTCCCCTGCCTGTCTCTCCTGTAGGTTATGTACACTGGTATGTTAACATCCCAGTCATGGTTCTCTGTGTACCATGTTTCTGTGACTGCTACGATATCCAGGCATCCCTCTTCCATCAAGGCCACCAGCTCAGGGAGCTTGTTGCCCAGACTACGGGCATTGGTACTCATTACCCTCCATTTCCTGATGACCTTACTCCCTTTTGCCCCATCCCTGTCCTTCTTGCCTTTGTCACTTTCTCCATTTACCCCAGCCCTTCTCCCTATCGACACCTCTATGTTGGTGTTTGCCGCACTTATTACCATGATTATTTGGGGGGGGCTAGGATTTCCCTGCTCCTTTCCAGTGCCTCCCCCCTTGGCTAGTTTAAATGCTTGCCAATGAAGCATTTAAACTTATCACCTAGGATCCTGGTTCCCCTCCTGGACAGATGCGGCCCATCATGCCAGTATAGGCTTGCATCACTCCAGGTGGACCCCCAGTCCCCAATGAAGCCCAATCCCTGGGCTCCGCACCAGTTTTCAACCACTGATTGAATCCCATGGTGCGGAACACCTAACCTCTCCTATGCCATAGATGAGCAGCACCTCCGAGAGGTTACGATGGTGCTGCCCGACTGAAGGCCCTCCCAATTCCACAAACTCTTCTTGCCTTCTCTAATCCCTTTCTTAGCCAGGTCATTTGTCCCTAGGTGGACAATGACATCCAGCTCCTTCCCCTGTGCAGCTGCTGCGGCAATCCTGAGGATTTGCTCCCTGTCCCTCCAAGCCATGGCACCAGGCAGGCACCTTACCTCCCTCCTCCCCCAATTCTACCTTCCTAACAATGGAGTCCCCCACCAGGAGTTGTTTCCTTCCTCTGCGGGTCCCCTGCCACCCTCCTGTGGGTCTCCTTTGTGGAGGTTCCCAGCATCCTCCTTGGTCTCCACTGCGGGTGCCTCCATAGAGGAACCACACTTTGCCAGAATGCCATAGGAATTGTGGAGAGGTACAACTGGAGGGATGCGCCTCTGTTCCACCACCCTCACCCTCCCTGAGCCCACTGTGGTCCAACCATTCCTCTTTCTTGGCAACCTCTGAGGCAACGGCAGTGGCACTGGTGGTCCCTGGATAGAAGAGGAGGTCCCACAAATCCTGGCCAACTCAGCCTGGAGATGAGCAACCTCCTCCCTCGGCCCAGAGAGGTGCCTGCAGATGGGAAAACACCGCATCCTCCAGAACGTCTCCTGGAAGACTGCTGCTCCACAGCCACTGCACCACTCCAATCATGTCTTATTTCTGGCCCCTTAACTGTTTGCAATCCTTACTCTTTCTTCTGTTTTTTTTCCTCTCTTTACTTTCTGCCTGTGTGCCCTTTAAGCTCCCGATTGTCCTGTTCTGAGACAAGAATATCCTATATTTCTCAGTAGACCACTTACCTGCTCAGAGGCAGACCTCCAACAGCTAGAGGGGGCCGGAGAGCTACTCTTGCCCTTCTAGGATGGTGGTCTTTGGTGGATTCTGTGACCACTCTCTTCTTGCTCCCAAACAGGAAGTTCCTGTTGTCAGTCAAATCCTGTGCCCATAAAAATAAAACCAGCTTTGGGTGGAGGGGTGGAGGGGAGGGAAGGAGGGCAATATAGTCCCAGCAGAGAAGTCCAGTCACACAGCAGTCCTTTCTCCTGGTGTCTTCTGCTAAGCTGCCTATCTATTCATACTCATCTGTACTGCTCCCTTATGCCTCTCCCATGCCTGTTTGAAGTCCTGCACTGTATTCGTATCCACCACTTCCTGAGGTAGGCTGTTCCATGCATCCACCACCCTTTCTGTGAAAAAGAACTTCCTCACATTACCCCTTAATCGGCCTCCCTCTAATCTCATGCTGTGTCCTTTTTTTCCCACTATTTTTCTTATACTGAAGCATGTTAGACTCTTTCACCTTGTTAATGCCCTTAAGGTGTGAATGTTTCGATCATGTCACCTCTCTCCATCCTTTGCTCTAGGGTATACATATTGAGCTCCACTACTCTGTTCTCATATGTTTTCTGATGCAGTCCCTGCACCATTTTGGTTGCCCTTCTCTGGACTGCTTCAGTTTGGTTAATGTCCGTGTGAAGGTGCGGCCTCCAGAACTCGCACAGTACTCCAGATGGGGCCTAACCAGTGTCTTGTAAAGAGGGATTATTACCTCCCTCTTCCGACTTGTGATACCCCTACTAATACACCCCAACATCCCTCTAGCCTTACCTACTGCTTTAGTGGTCTGCTTGGATGATTTCAGGTCACTGGTGATGATGATACCCAAGTTTTTCTTCCGTTGTGACTGCCAGCAACTCCCCTCCCAGCCTATAGGTGGCTTCAGGGTTTCTCTTCCCTATGTGCATGATCTTGAACTTTGCGTTAAACCCGAGTTGTCACTCTTCCAACCATTTTGCTAGTTTATCCAGATCTCTTCTCATTCTGCCCATCCCATCTGGATCATCTACTCTGTTGCAGATCTTGGTGTCATCTGAAAACAGACAAACCTTACCCTCCAGTCCATCTGCAATGTCACTGATGAAGATACTGAAGAGGACTGACCCCAGGACTAATCCCTGAGGTACCCCACTTGTGACTTGCATCTCTTCTGACTGTACACCATTTACCACCACTCTGTTTTCTGCCTGTCAACCAGTTTGCCACCCAGTTGACTAATTTCTGACCCACCCCGAGCCTACCCAGCTTATTAATCAATCTTCTATGTGGAACAGTATCGAAAGCTTTGCTGAAGTCAAGGTAGGTGACATCAACTGCTCTCCCTTGGTCTACCACTCTGGTTACCCAGTCGAAGAAATCTATGAGATTAGCTTGACGGGACCTTCCTTTTGTAAACCCATGCTGTCTTGGATCCTGTGTTCCAATGGATTCCAGGTGTTGCACTATTCTTTCCTTAAGGAGTGTCTCCATAATCTTGCCCACTACTGAGGTAAGACTGATTGGTCTATAGTTCCCTGCCTCCTCCCTGCTACAACTCTTGTGGAGCGGGATCACATGAGCCCTTCTCCAGTCTTCTGGGACCTCTCCTATGCTCAGAGACTCACTAAACAGTTGATAATGGCTCTGCTAGTTCCACCCTTAGCTCCTTTAGTACCCTGGGCTGTATGCCATGAGGTCCCATTGCCTTGTCCACCCTGAGCTTATCGAACTCTTGTAGGACCCTTTCTTTTGTTAAGGGACTAGTACACACCTCCCTCCCCCCTGTGTCCATGATGCTGAGCTGTGGGCCTGGCCCTACCTTCTCTTCAGTAAATACAGAGCAAAAGTATCTATTTAGGATAGATGCTTTTACATGGTCCTCTTCCTCACATGGGCAGAATGAAACCTTAGCCCTCCGGAAGGTTCCCTACCCACCAACCTATAGCAGAGATCAATGCAGGAAGTGAGCCACCTGCCAACTGTTCACTTGGCTGCAGGTCTGCCAGGTGCAGCTTTAGCGTAGGTGACAAACAGCTGGCGAACCTCTCCCCAAACTCCAGCCATGCGCTCTTTGTAATAAGCAAGTGCTCGCCTCAGGTCCAGAGTATGAAGCCTGTGTTTGGATTCCGAGGTGTGATTTGGGAAGAATGCCAGAAGAGTCATCACCTGATTCAGGTGAAACTCCAACACAACCTTAGGGAGGAACCTTGGGTTGGGGTGCAGGACAACCTTGTCCCTGTGAAAGACCAGGTAAGAAGACTCCACCAAAAACTCCTCGAGCTCACTGATCCTTCTGGCTGATGTGATAGCCACCAGGAAGGTGGTCTGCCATGACAGGTGAGACATATCACACCTGTGCATCGGTTCAAATGGTTTGCCCAAGAGCTTTGCCAAAATCAGCAACAAGTCCTACGGTGGCAGTGGTGGTTCATGCACCAGAGGGGAAATGTGATCTAAGCCTTTGAAAAAGCGCCACACCACCTTCTCCTGCATCGACTGCTGACCAGATCACGCCCAGTAAGCAGAGATGGCTGCTAGGTGCACCTTAAGGGTCATCGACCGAAATCTCCCTTTGGAGAGGAACCATAGGTAGTCCAAAATGCTGGCCACTGGACAGTACAGAGGGTCCAGCCTCTTGCCCTGACACCAAAGGCAGAATCTCTTACATTTGAAGGCACAGCATTTTCTAGTTGATTCCTTTCTAGATGCCTCCACCATGGTGAGGAAATCTTCAGGGAGACCCAAAGCCTGGAACTCTAGCCGCTCAGGAACCAGGCTGTCAGGCACAGGGACTGAAGGTCCAGGTGGAGTACCTTCCCTGGATTGATGGAGGACAGGTCCAGGCACAGTGAAAGATGCCTCGGGAACCTGTTGCTGAGGCTAAGGAGATCAGGGTACCAAAACTGGCATGGCCAGTCTGGAGCTGCCAGGATCACCTGTGCCTTGTCCCTCCTGACCTTGAGCAGCACCTTGCATCCCCCTGCAGTGAGCCCTGCTGAGGGAGGTGGGCGTAGAACAGCCTCAGCTTTGCGTACTTCTTGGAGGCGAACAGGTCCTCCTGATGATGCCTCACTGGGAGAACAGACCGTGAACTACTTCTGGATGGAGAGAACACTTGTGAGACACCTCGCCTACCCGGCTGAGGGCCTCTGCCAGCTGACTGGAGGCTCCTGCTACATGGATGGTAAGGAAATCTGCCTCCAGGCTATGCACGAGAGTCTATACACAGAAAGCTTCTTTGCACAAAGGCAGGGAATGTATCCCACCCTGCTTGTTGAGGTAATTCATGGTCGTGGTGTTGTCCATCTGGACTTGGACTACTTGATCCCAAACATATGGAACCAGCCGAACTGCCCAGAGCGCCAGCAGGTTGATGTGTCTTCAGGTCTCCTCGGGAGTCCAAAGCCCATGGACTCTAAGTTCCCCTAGATGGGCACCCCAGCCCATGAGAGAGGTGTCAGTCGTCAGGATGACCATCGGCTCAGGGCAGACAAACGGGATCCCTTCCTGCAGATGCTCTGGGACTAGCCACCACTGGAGGGCATCCCACATCTTCTGGGTCACAGTGATCAGCTGGTAGACGTGACCTTTGCGCTGAGACCACTGGCTGGCCAGCTTCCATTGCAGGGAGTGCATATTCCAATGGGTCCAATGGACCACACTGGTGCAGGCTGCCATGTAACTCAGAAGGTGCAGGAAATCCCGGGCAGGGCGCAATTGCACAACCCAAAATGACTGGGTAAAGGAGGAGAGACCCTCCGCCTTGTCTGCCGGGAGCCAGGCTCTGGCTCGGCAAGAGTCGAGCTCTGCCCTGATGAAGCTGATCACCTGTGAGGGCATGAGTTCTGACTTGGCCTCGTTGACCAGGAGGCCAAGGGAGGTGCAGGTCTGGAGGGCCATGTCCCTAGACCATTCTACCTCCTGCCTGGAGGGATCTGCAATCAGTCAGTCATCCAGGAAGGGGTACACCTGGACCCCTTGGCACCTCAGGTAAGCTGCCACCACTGCTATGCATTTGGTGAAGACCCTGGAGGCCAAGGAGAGGCTAAATGGCATGGCCCGGAACTCGTAGAGGGTTCCCACAGCTCGAAAGCGAAGGAATCTTTGGTGGGATGGATGGATCGGGATGTGAAAGAACGTGTCCTGAAGATCCAGGGAGCAAAGCCAAATGTCTTGCTCTAGATATGGTATGATCTGAGACAAAGTTACCATCCTGAAGGTGCGCAACATTAAGAACTTGTTCAGGTTGTGCAGATCTAGAATGGGGTGCCAGCTCCCCGTCTGTTTTGGCACCAGAAAGTACCTGGACACAAACCCTGGGTGTTCTGGATGATCCTCTACTCTGACCACAACCTCCTTGTGGAGGAGCTGGGTGATGTCGTCTGGAAGACCCAACCGAGTGTCTGTGGATGCCAAGTCCTCCCATGGTGCTGTGCTTGGCTTAGTGGGTACTGCTCGAATTCCAGTGGCAGACCCTGACTGACCACTTCCAGAATCCACCAGTCCGTGGTAACAGTGGACCAGATGGAAAGGAAGTGGCGAAGCCGGACCCCCACAGGAGGACCCATGGGAGGTGTGAGCGCATGAGGGTAGCACCCCTCATCTCATCATTGAGCAGGCTTAGTGAAGGAGGAGGAGGACCCAGCTGAGGAGCCACCAGGTCATTTCCCTCCAGGCTTACGGACCAACGAGGGAACTAACTTGGGCCTGCGTCGCCAAGACTGAGCCTGCTGGTCCAGCTGATGCTGGGCTGGCTTTGCCATAGGAGTGGAGGACCAAAAGGGCTTTTGCTTCTGCTGCCTGGAGCCCTTGGGATCCTTCTGCATGGATGTTATGGAGTCCAAGGTGGCACTGGACTTCTGGATATGCTGGAGGTGACCCTCCACACTGGGCCCAAACAGGTCAGTGCCCAGGAACGGAACATCCGCCAGCTTGTGTTGAATGGCTGCCGTAAAGGTCGCGATCCACAGCCAAGCCCTATGGTGCATGGCATCTGCGGCCGCCACTGAGCGGACACAAGAATCCCCCAGATCCTGAGCTGTCTGAAATTGCTGCTTGGCCACAGCTGGCCTTGATCTCGGACCTGCTTGACCGTGGTCTGGAGGTCCGCAGGCAGGTAAGGAATCACCTCATCCAAAGAGCCCAAGAGGGTGTGGGAGAAGTGTGCCATCATGATGGCAGAGCTCGCCTGATTGAGGCCGAGCGACGAGGCAGCACAGACATTTTTAGCTGTATGGTCCAATTTCTTGGACTCCCTGTCTGGTGGCTTGTCGACATCCCCGATATTGCCAGAGCGCCGAAACACCGAGTCGGCTACCAGCCCCTTGGTCGAGGGGTGCTCTGTGAAACCCGAGAGGGTACCGATGGGTACTGCATACTTGCAGGCCAGCCAGGCAGAGGGCGAAGGGCAGGACATGGGGCACTGCCAAAACTCCAGTGCTGGGCCGACAATGGCCTCAGCCACTGGGAAAGTCTCTGTCGGACAGTCCACTTTGTCCAGAGTCTCTGTAAGGAGATAGTGAGCCCGCTTCTGGATGGGCTTCAGTTTCATCCCTGTGGACTTGGAGATGAGGTGAAGGATACCCAGGAAGGAAGTGGACTCTTCCCCCCTGTCGAGAGATCCCCCACGGACTCCTCATCTACTGCACAGGAGTGCAGTGAGGAATCCTTGGACTCTGAGGAGTCTGCATAAAGCAGTCGACCACATGAGTCACCTTCGACCCGCCGTGGGCAGTCAGGTGTGAGGGTGACCAACAGCTGTTGGGGAGGCCCCTTGGCTGGCTGAGACTCCTTAGTCGGAGTGCCGGTCGGCGGCTACTTGGGCGGTGGCTCCACCACGATCGGTGGAGAGGTCGGCTTCGGCCTAACCAAGATGATCTTGACTGGCTCAGCTGGGGGAGGGACGGTCTCGACTGACCCCACAGGGGAAGTTGGTGTTGGCCTCTCGGGCAACAGCTAAGTGATGGCCGGTGTGGGAGCCGGGGTCGGCTTCTGGCCGGCCAGCACCAACTGTTGTCACATAAAGTCTTGCGCCAAAGCCTCTCCTCACCCGAGGAGGATGAAGACGAGGAACAGACGTGGTGCCGACGGTGGGCACACCAATGACGGCGACAGCTGCTTGATCCACTGGAGGAGAGCCGAGACCTCGACCTCGGCTGCTGAGGGATCTTGGAGGGAGCCGGGGAGTGCCGCAGCTCCTCCTGGTCTGGGTCGGTGACGGGAGGGTTCTGTTCAGCAGACCGAGCAGCTCCTTCTAAGGTCATGGGCAACCGGAGTCCTGAAAAGAGAATTGTTGGCCTCTTCGGATGACAACCGGTCAATAGGGTTGAGAAAAATCTCAGTCGCATCACTGACCAGCGTCTCGACCAACTGACCAGACGGGGTCTCCGTGAAGCCAATGGCTAAGGCCGCAGTTTCAACCATGGTCAAAACCTGGGAGTCCTGAGACCGAGAATGTTCCTGGTCCTAGGAACATCGACAGTGAGTCTTCTCTTTCTTCCACTCCTTGTCTTAGCGAGAGCATGAGCTGCGAGATCTAGAAGGGCCCTGCCCCTTAGTCAGGAGGGACTGGCACAGCTCCTTGAAGGAGCCCAAAAAAGTGGAGCCAAACTGGAGTGGAACGAAGGCAGAAACCGAGGAGGACTGAGCAGCGGCCCGAGCAATGTTCTCCTCAAAGGCAATAAGCTATTTCAGCTGCTTGGCGGACCCCACAACCACGGAGACCACCCAATGGGTGTCTTTAGATTTTACCAGCAGATGTCGTTTTTCTGGGTGGCCAAACTTAAGGCAGGCGAGGTGGTCCTTGAGGCCTGTTGTGTGAAACGACCAACAAATGATGTAGGCCTGGGTATTGTGGTTCAGGCAATAGATGCACGTGGCGTGCAGGTCGGTACACGTGACATCTTCTGCCCACATGGGCACCGGCAAAATCCAAGCGTGGACTTGTCATCCATCACAGTCGTGATCAAAGACTGAGATGAAGACAAAAACTCGTAAGAGTTGGTTTGGAAGTCATTCTGAAGAATTTAAGTGCTGGGGCCTACTCAACGTGGGAAGAAGGTAACCTGCTTCTTCCAGCAGAAAGGAAGACTGGTATCATGGGGCAGAACCAAGGGATATACCACCTGGGTGGGTGGGAGGAGCCAATTTGAAGACTTTTCGGGACATCTTAAAGGGAAAGGACACTGCCAGTAAGTGTGGATAGAACAACAACATTTCCACATCCCTAGAACCACTTATTTTCCAACGGCTTGGCTGACGGTGCCCTCACAGAAGCTAGAATTACTTTTATTCCTTAAACCAGGGAAGGATGATACCAAAGCAAGAAACTATAGGATAATCTTAATTAATCTGGATTACAGAATTCTGGCCAAAATACCTGCAATGCTGCTCAGCAAAGAATGGGGTGGCCTGACTGGCAAGTCAGATTTATGGCCAGAAGAGTTTCTACTGACCACTTAAGGATGCTCTTTTAATTGAATTCTGTGTCGAGGGGGTCCAACACAGCTGCGGTGTTGGCCTCTCTGGACATCGAAAGAGTGTTTGATACGGTCTCTTGGAGGTACCTATTTGAAGTACTGAGAAAATATAATATTCACACAGAATTCATTAGGTGTGTGCAAGTCCTGTGCCAACAACTCTCTGCCAGGACATATTGCAATGGGGTTTCGACTAACAAGATAGCTTTTATATGGGGCACAAGGCAAGGGTGCTCTCTGTTATAAATGCTGTTTAATTTGTATTTAGAACCCCTGGCCCACCAAACTAAACATAAAATGTGGCAATCAAAGGAATAGCAGTGGGACATCATGAGTTTAAACTTTCAAGATATGTGGATGATATCTTATTGCATATAAGGGCTATAGGGACCTGTGTTCTAGCCCTGCTAGAGGAGATTTATAAATTTATTAAGATTTCTGCAAACAAGTTGACTATTTCAAAAATGAATATCCTCCCTCTGAATAACAAGGTGCTGAAACAAGATACTTTGGATGTAGGGCTTCACTGGGAACTGTAACGTTTGCTCAACCTAGGCATCAAGTTTTCTAAACATTTCTCTGACTTGAAAGCCATGAGCTTGGATCCTCTGATACAAAATATTAAAACAAGATCTACATAGATGAAAGACCCGCCCTTTATCCCAATGGGGCAAAGTCAATATAACCAAAATGAATGTGTTACGGAGATAACCAACCCCCTGGCAATACCTAATTTAAGCAGCTCCATATCATCACAATATGAGAACGCTTCTAAATGTGATTCATTGGGGCATTCGGCATGCAGAACAAGTGGTGGTGTGTCTATGGATGCCGAGAAGGCCTGCAACCAAATCAAATGGCCATACCTCTTTGAAGTTCTCAGCAGGTTTGGGCTAGGAGAGGAGTACGTAAATATGGTAAAACTCTTGTATAGAGAACCTAGTGCACAGGTGTCAGTGAAAGGGGGATGTTCAGAGTCCTTTAGGTTACACAGGGGGAGCAGGCAGCGGTGTCCGCTATTGCCACTTCTGTTCACACTGGTATTAGAGCCACTGGCAAGCTGCATAAGGGCAGACCTCAGAATTAAAGGAGTGGTGGGAGAAATGGGAATACAACACAAGCTCACTTTGTATGCGGATGACTTGTTGTTGCTTGTGAAGGAGCTGGAGGTCACAATGCCAGCACTCCTGGAGGTGATTAGGGAGTTTGCAGCTTTCTCGGGGTACAAGCTTAACTTATGCAAATCTTAAATGCTACGAGTATCCCGAATCGGGGACAAGAAGGGAGTAATCCATGAGGTTTCAAGGAAGTGACGGATGATTTGTATATTTGGGCATTAAAGCTGGAAGGGATCTGCATAAGTTGTATGAGCTGAACTACAGGTCAATACTTTGGGAGGTAGGGGCAGACATGAAAAGGTGGAGGGCACTACCTATCTCATGGTTGAGTAGGATAAACTTATTAAAGATGAATATTCTACCTAGGATACTATATATCATGCAGATGCTTCCGATGTGTCCTCCACATGCGACATTTAAATCCTAGAAAAGGAGTTTAAACAGGTTCATATGGCAAAATAAACATCCCAGGATGAGCCTAGAGAGACTGAAAAGGGGAGTGGGGGCCTTGGATTCCAAGATATTAGAAGTTATTTTCTAGCAAGTCAGGGAAGATATGTGCAAGACTGGGTACACAGGAGTGAGAAGGCGACCAGGGTAGACCTGGAAGGGGAAGCCATGCCATAGAAACATAGAATTTGACGGCAGATAAGGACCGCTTGGCCCACCCAGTCTGCCCATTTCCCTGCCTACTGGATAAGCTGCAGATCCTAGTTAACCAGCAGCCTACTTCTTCCTACCCCCACCCCCTAGAATTGCCTTATGACTGTCCCATGCATGCTTGAATTCCACCAGTTTCTGACTCCACGACCTCCTCCGGAAGGCCGTTCCATGCATCCACAACCCTCTCTGTGAAAAAATACTTCCTTAAATTACCTCTGAGCCGCTCCCCCCCAATCTTCAAACTGTGCTCCCTTGTTCTTGCACACCTCTTTTTTTGAAAGATGCTTCCCTCTTGGACTTTGTTGATTCTCTTGAGGTACTTGAAAGTTTCTATCATGTCCCCCCTCTCCCTCCTTTCCTCGAGGCTATACATATTAAGCTCCTTAAGTCTCTCTTCATAGGTCTTCTGGTGCAGACCCTGCACCATTTTAGTTGCCCTCCTCTGGACAGCTTCCATCCTGTCTATGTCTTTGCGAAGACTGGGTCTCCAGAACTGCACGCAGTACTCCAGATGGGGTCTGACCAGCTGTCTGTACAGAGGGATAATAACTTCGTTTTCTACTGGTGATGCCTCTCCCTATGCATCCCAGTATCCCCCCAGCCCTCCTTGCTGCCCTCTCACATTGCTTGCCCACCTTTAGGTCATCTGATATGACTACCCCCAGGTCCCTTTCCATTTTTGTTGTTGTTAGTATCTCACCCCCCATTGTGTACTCCTCCCCTGGGTTTTTGTTTCCCAGGTGCATTACCTTGCACTTCTTAGCACTGAATCTAAGCTGCCATACATTTGACCATTCCTCTAACCTTGCCAAGTCCCTTTTCATCCTTTCCATCCCACCTTGTGCATCAACTCTGTTGCAGATCTTTGTGTCATCTGCAAAGAGACGTATTTTCCTCCCAGTCCCTCTGCAATGTCAGCTATAAAGACATTGAAGAGGACCGTCCTAATACTGAACCCCTGCGGTACCCCACTAGTAACCCCCTTTCTTCAGAGTGGACTCCATTTACTATTACTCTCTGTGTCCTATTCTCCAGCCAATTTTTACCCAGACTGTCATCTTGGGACCCACTCCCAGGCTAGCTAACTTGTATATTAATCTTTTGTGTGGGACTGTGTCAAAGTCTAGGTAGGCCATGTCCACAGCCCTTCCCTGATCTACTACTTTGGTCACCCAGTCAAAGAAATCTATCAGATTTGTCTGGCATGACCTTCCTGCTGTGAATCCATGCTGCCTTGGGTCCTGTGCCCCTCTAGCCTCTAGATACTCGACAATTCTTTCCTTCAGAAGTGATTCCATCATTTTCCTACCACTGAGGTTAAACTAACAGGTCTGTAGTTTCCT
This sequence comes from Neoceratodus forsteri, assembly GCA_016271365.2. Classification (NCBI taxonomy): domain Eukaryota; kingdom Metazoa; phylum Chordata; order Ceratodontiformes; family Ceratodontidae; genus Neoceratodus; species Neoceratodus forsteri. The sequence goes on along the minus strand of JADMNL010000024.1, from coordinate 119,163,598 downwards.
GCTTCTGCCTTGCTCCCACTTTTGTGAAGGGGAATCACATCTGCCCTCCTCCAGTCCTCGGGTACCACCCCATCCTCCCATGATTTGTTAAACAGGGTAGTCAGTGGTGTCACTAATTCTACCCTTAGTTCTTTTAGAATTCTGGGATGAATCCCATCAGGCCCCATTGCTTTGTCCACCTTCAGTTTTAAGAGTTCTTTCAGAACCCTTTCTTCTGTAAATGGGCTGGTATCAACTTCTGTATCCAGAGTGTTTCTACTGTTTGTTTTAGGTACCTCCCCCTCTTCCTTTGTAAATACTGAGCAAAAATATTTGTTTAGTATCTCTGCCTTTTCACAGTCACCCTCTGCCCACCTCCCCCTTTATTAAGCCCCACTATCCCTCCCTTGGTCTTCCTTCGCTCTCTGATGTACCTATAAAAGGTTTTATCCCCCTTCTTAACTGAGTTGCCTATCTTTTCTATGGTTTGGGCCTTTGCTGTTCTGACTGCCTTCCCAGCTTCCTTTTGCCTTAACTGATACAGTTCTCTGTCCTGCTCCTTCTGTGATTCCTTGTACTTCCTGAAAGCTTTCTTTTTCTCTTGAACCTTCACTGCCACTTCCTTTGAGAACCATAGTGGTTTCTTACATCATTTAGTTTTGTTTATTTGCTTCACACAAAGGCTTGTTACCTCTGTGATGGCAGTTTTTATTATTCCCCATTGTTCTTCCACCCCTCCTTCCTGCCCATTTGCTAGTGCATTCCTTAGGCACTCACCCATTTTGGCAAAGTCAGCCCTCCTAAGTCCAGTACCTTTGCCTTTGTATGGCTTGACTCTATTGCTGTGTTTATTGTAAACCATACATGTTCGATGGTCGCTAGTTCCCAGATGGCTACCCACTTCTACATCTGTGATCCTCTCTTCATCTCCATTTGAGAGAACCAGGTCTAAGATTGCTCCCTCTTGAGTGGGCTCCAATACTAGTTGTCTAAGGCATGCCCCTGTAGGGCATCTAGAGTAACCCCACTCTTCGAAGTGGCTGCTGCAACTGCACTCCAGCTAACATCTGGCATATTCAGATTGCCCATCAGCAATATCTCCCCTTTTCTGCCATACTAAGTATACTTTCTATAATTTCCTTGTCCATTTCCCTCCCTGAGAAGGGGTCTGTATAACCCTGTGTGGATTGTGGTGCCATTGCCAGTCTCCAAATTTACTCACAGTGCTTCTTCTCCTCCCTGTTTTCCCTTTTGTTCTGTTGCTTTGATTCCTTCCCTTATGTAAAGAGCTACTCCTCCTCCTCCTCTTTTACCCTCTCTGTCCCTCCTGTAGATAGTGTATCCTGGTATGTTTACGTCCCAGTCATGGTTTTGTGCGAACCATGTTTCTGTGACTGCCACGATATCCAGATGTTCCTCCTCCATCAAGGCCACTAATTCAGAAAGCTTGTTACTCAGACTACGGGTATTGGTACTCATTGCTTTCCATTTTTTGATGGCTTTACCTTCTGTTGCAGCATCCCCCACTGACCTTTCTACCTCGGTCTTTTTCTCATTTAGTACCCTGTTTTGTAGGGAGAGGCTGGGATTTTTCTGCTGCTTATCAGTGCCTCCCCCTTGACTAGTTTAAAAGCTTGCCAATGAAGCATTTAAACCGACTGCTCAAAAGACTTGTTCCCTTCCTGGACAGATGCAGACCATCCTGCCAGTATAGGCTGGTGTCCCTCCAGGTGGAACCCCAGTCCCCAATGAAGCCAAACCCCTGTGCTCCACACCATTTTTTCAACCATTCATTAAACTGCATGGTGCAAAGTACCTTGCCTCACTCATGCCATTGACAGGCAGCACCTCTGAGAAGGATACTGTGTGTGCTACTTGTCTTAGGCCCCTCCCCAGTTCTACAAAGTCCTTCTGCACTGTTCTAATCTCATGTTGAGCCAAGTCATTTGTCCCTAGGTGGACAATGACGTCCAGCTCAGACTCCCGTGCAGCTGTTCTCGTGATCCTGAGGATGCGCTTCCTGTCCCTCCAAGCCATGGCACCAGGCAGGCACCTTACTTCAGTTTTCCCTGCTCCCCCCAGTTCTATCCCCCTAATAATTGAGTCCCCCACCAAGAGCTGCTTCCTTTCCTTGTGGTGTCCTCTGCCTCCTTCCTGTGGGCCTCCCTTCTGACAGGTGTCCTCAGCCTCCTTAATCTCCTCTGTGGGTGCATCCATAGGGGAGCTGTGCTCCCCCAGAATGGTATATGGACTGTGGAGTGGAACAACTGACTGGGTGTGCCTCTGTTCCACCATCCTCACCCTCCCTGAGCCCACTGTGGTCCAACTGCTGTGATTTCTTTGCAACCTCTGAGGTAGTGGTGGTGGCTCTGGTGCTCCCTGGATAGGGGAGGTTCCCTTCCTACCATCCAGTCTGGCCTGGGGGAAGGTTCCCTTACTGCTGTCCAGTGTGGCCTGAAGATGGGCAAATTCCTCCCTCAGGGCAGAGAGTTGTCTGCAAATAGGGCAGCATCTCAGCCTCCAGAAAGACTCCCGGAAGACTGCTGCCCCACAGCCATTACATTGCACTACTCTCCACATGATTATGTACTTTTTTTGTGTGTGTGTGTGTGTTTGTGTGTGTGTGTGTGATTGGTTTGTTATATAGAAATATATATATTATACAATGTGTATGCTTATATTTTCAGTGCTGTGTGCTAGAGAGGATATGACATTGATATGCACCTTGCACTCTTGAGGAAATGATGTCAGAACCCCAGGTATAAAGGAACTATTTCCAGGAGTGGGTGGGGTGAGGGTGGGAAGGGGTTGGGCCTAAACTGTGCCCTCACAAAACAACCAGCTAAGAGCTCTGACCCACCACTGCGATGAGTGCCTTCCTGTCAGCAAGATACCATACACAACAATTTGACAGAGAAAATCCCCTGCTAATCAAACAGAAAAATCCAGATATCCAAGTCAGACACAGGTAAACCTCCCCAGCCCCAAAACAGCCTGGTGGTTTGTGCTCTGAAAGCAGTCAGCCCCAAAATAAGTCAGCTGTGCTTTAAACTCTTCCTGCACTGAAAATCTTAAGAATTGTAACAAGACTGTCTTTTCCTGATAATTCTAAGTTCCTTATTTCACCTTTCAGTTAGAAGTAGCCTCCACCTGCAGAATATCTGCTACAAACCAAAAACAATTGTAAGGTTCGCCTCCCTCTGTTGTGAGCACAACTTGCTTTCTTGCAAATCCTATGTTCAGTATTGCAGCTTCCAGTAAGAGGTAGTTTGACTTGAAAAATAGTAGCCAGTGAGATTGTCTGCTTATTTGGACTCCGTAGGTAGGAAGGTGCATGTCCGAACACTGAATGAAAATCTGCTGGTGGAGTGGACACTGGAGGCATGGGAGCAGATGAAAAAGAGGAGAGGGACAGGAACAGATTTAACTTGGATAGCCCCAGTGGTGGGGAACCCTGCATGCCTCCCAGGATTAGAAGACGCAGGGTTTGGAGTATGGGGGATACAGAGCCTGAGAAACCTATATATGAGAGAGGAGTTTGGGGGGGGGGGCTGCTGCACTCCTGAGGTGCCGTCTTTCGGATGAGACGTTAAACCGAGGTCCCATCTGCATGTTTTGGTGGTAGTTCAGGTGGATGTTAGAGATCCCATGGCACTTCTCAAAAAGAGATGGGGAATTATTTATTTACAACAAACATGCATTTTAGACATACATTATTTACATTTTCCTATATACAACTTATTTACAGCTTTTAAACCAACTTTCTTAACCTATTCCTGTAACATTTTTCCACAATTTTCTTGCTCCGTCTTCCCCAATATTCTACATTCCTCCTGATACACTTTAGCAATTTCTGCTTGCATTTTCAACAATAAATCCTGTATGGTTACTTCTTTTTTCTGTAAAAATCTTAAACATCTATGTTGCCATATTACCCACTTTAACACAACAAAAATCACATATATAGTACTCCTCTCAAATTCCTCCCATGTTTTAGTCAATTGCCCATATATTAGTGTCATAATTCATCTGCTTAAAGCATTTCATCCCCCAAAATGTAGCTACCATACTCCAGAAAGGTTTAATATATGAACAATCAAAAAACATAAGCATCATTGTTTCCTCCTGTAACCCACAATTCACCTCACTACATATTCTTTCTTCCATTACTTCTTGTCTATGATTAGGATGAATATCTGCAGCCTGCTGTTGTTTATCTAGGCTGTCTGTCAGCTGTCTACCACCTACGCAGCCTTGGTCCCTAATTTTGTCTCTCTCTTAATTCTTAACTAGTCACTATGCTCAAACTTACCATTGCAACACTGTCCTTCCTTTGTATCATTCTCTTCTTGCATAGTCACCCTTATAACACTTCCCCTAGTTGGACTCTACTCCCCAACCGAGAGCCAGGCCAATACCTCCATTACACTACTGGCTGGACACCTGGGGATTTTTCTTACATCGTAAATGGGCCATGGTCCTCCTTATTTAACTTTTACCAATGTGATAGCTGGATCTCTAACTACCAGCCTACCCTTATCATCACCTTCTCAGGTCCCATTGTCTTCCACCAACAGGGGAAGAAAGGGAAAATGAAAAGGCAACATAGCTCCAAAAGGGCTGCTAAACAGGTGTCTAAACCGATGAGAGAATACCTCCCAAGGTTCGCCCTTCTGCTACTTCTACTATCAGGCTACATCCACCCTAACCCAAGACCAGCACAAGGCACTCCAAATGTTTCTCACCGCAAACAGGGAACTCTTATTCTGGCTACTCTCAACATCTGCAGCCTCCTGTGTAAAATCCACTCCCTTAAAGTTTGGGTTTCACAAAACAACCCTGATATACTCTCTGTTGTGGAAACATGGTTATCCCCCAAAATACCAGACTCTGCGGTTCACCTACCTGGTTACACAATTTTCAGATTGGACAGGCTGACCAAGCGAGGTGGTGGCTGTGCCATCTACCTAAAAGACTCACATAGGGTCTAGCCATGCCTGTGGCCGACCTTGGATGCCCCACTCAGGTATTAAGGGATGAAAGTATTACTGGGAGCACATCAAAAGACTCTCACAATACTGTCAGTTTATATGCCACCCAAAGACCCTAACACTGGCCTTTATAAAGTCTTGGATTACCTAAAAGCCCCGAAACACATTGCCAAGACAATTATATTTGGTGACTTCAATATAAACTGGCTGTCAGCTTCCTCAGGCCCCATAAAGGATGCACTATCGGTGCTACATCTTTCTCAACTTGTCAGCTCTCCCACAAGAATTAACTACAAAACTGGGACAAGCACCACTCTTGACTGGGTAATCTCAAACCGCCCTGACTGGATTTCCAATGTAACTGTGCACCCTGACTTTGTAAGTGACCACTCCCCTGTAGCTGGACCAACAAATTCCAATCCCCACCACCTTTGACTATATTTAACAGAATGCTTATATGTGGCCACCTGGAGCACCTAAAACAACACCTTCGCTGTCAGGACTGGTCTCTACTGGACTCCTCTGCCGACACTAATGAAGCCCTTCAGCACTTTATCAGTACTTTCAATACCGCCTGTGATGTACATGCACCCCTCAAGAAAATGAAGGTGCGCAGCACTGTACATCCCTGGATTACCCCGATCTTCTTGCTACCACCAAAATGAGGGACCACCTCTGGTACTGTGCTAAATCATCAGGCAAACCTCAAGACTGGCAAAGCCTATAAAGCTGCAAGAAATTCCTGCACTCGGGCCATCCGCAACATGAAAAGCAATCACCACAAGGAGCAGCTTACCAACAGTTGGGGTGATAGCAGGAAATTCTGGTCAAATATTAAAGATATAACTGGAAAAGACCCATAAAGGCACCAACTATGATAAACCTCGATGGCTCTCACATACTGGATACACTCCAAATTTCAAATTATTTCAATGATTCCTTTACCAATCTTAGCAATGTCCTACCACAAGACTTCTTTGATGATACCACCTTAAAGTCTGCGCACTAGCAGGAGAACAAGACAAATGATCACCCTCTTTTCTACTTTAAACATGTCTCTGCTGCCCAAGTCAGTAAACTACTGAGCAAAGTGCTGGGTAAGTCTCGGCATAGTGGGGACTCCCTAGACCTCAAACTAATCGCACTTACCACTGAGGAAGTACTCCCGCCTATCACTAAGATCCTTAACCTCTTTTTGTCATTGTCTCAGTTCCCACGGGTTTGGAAAACAGCATTGTTACACCAGTTCATAAAGCTGGGGACTGTGAGCTACATAGCAACTATAGGCTTATATCAATCCTCCCTCCCCTTTCAAAAATACTCAAGCATATTGTTGTCAACCAACTAGTGAACTACCTCAGTAAATACTCCCTACAGCGTGAACAACAACATAGTTTTAGAAAAGGGCACAGCACCATCACTGCTCTCCTAGAACTCACCAGCTCCGTCCACCAATCTATTGACCAAGGCAGTCTTGTGGGGGCAGTCTTTATAGACTTAACCAAGGCCTTAGACACGGTTAATCACCAGCTCTACCTTAATCAACTCTCTCTAACTGGCCTCTCCCCTGATTCACTGTCCTGGTTTACAAGCTATCTTGGAGATAGATCATAATGCATGAAGATTTCCAACGGTATCTCAGACCAAAAAACAATTCGGTCTGGTATACCCCAGGAGTCAATTCTGGGTCCCCTACTATTCAGCATCTTCATTAACAATTTACCATCTGCCTGCCATCTGCGCACACCGCTCTATATGGACGATGCTGTCATTTTTGCAAAGCCACCCTGACCCACAAGTGCTTGAAAGCAACCTACAGAATGGTTTCCTGGACGTCGAGCCCTGGTTGTCCAAACAGAAACTAGTGCTAAACTACAAGAAGACAAAAGCCCTGTTGTTCTCCTCTGCCCACAGTAGATACAATGGACATGCTTTTACTATCAGAAATAGCCAAGATGACCCCCTTGAACAAATACAGCACTTCAAGTACCTTGGGGTCACCCTAGATCATCACCTCACCTATATACCCCACATGGAAAATGTAGCCAGAGCCGTCAATGCTAGGATTGGTCTTCTCTATCAATTCAGAAAGTGTCTAAAACCTGAAGCTCTCAATCTGGCAATTCACAGTTCGGTGCTCTCTATTATCGACTATGGCACTGTCATTTACAGAGCTGCTACCGATACTGCTCTCAGAAGGCTCACTGTTACGCTAAACAAGACTTGTAGTCTCCAAATGGGGGCATCCCACCTCACCCACACCTGCAATCTCTATAAACAGACTGGATGGCTCAATCTGTCTGGGAGAATTTAATACCACACCTGCCTTCTCACGAAAAAGATTCTACTCGGGTTCACGCTGAAGGGTCTGTGTTGTCTGTTTCACAAATCTTCAAAGACCCAATATACACCCACCTCATCTACTGAACTCCTACTAGTCCCACGGTTCCAGACCACGAAACACCAACGCGCCTTTGGTAGCAGAACGCCTTCCTGGTTCAATGGACTCCCCAATAGTCTAGCTACCCTTCCTAAACTTGCAGAGTTTAAATATAAGCTCCGAACTCACCTCCTAACTGAAAACTCCTGTGATTGCTCCACCTAATTTCCAGGTCCCTTTCAGGACCTCCACTAGTCCACCCTCCCCCGGACCTCCCCTCACTGACAGCTCTATCACCCCATCTTACCACTCTCCTCCCTGCCTTTGCCCCTCTCCCCCTCTTCCCATCCCCCCTCCCTTTCCAAGACTCTTTCCTCCCCCCCATTGTAGTTGCAATTTTACAAAGCTCTCTGGCTGCTCCTCTCGTCCCCACTTCTCTTTCCTCTGCCTCTGATCAGGTTTGCTTAATGTGTATATAACTGAAACTTAATTGTCCTACGCTATAATGTAAACACATGAACATCTGTTCTGAAAGATTCTGTATGACTTGTCTGTTTCCCTGCAACTGTTTGTAACCCTCCCTACTGACGTGGAACCTTTGTAAATGAGCTGCCTGGTGCTCAAAGGTATTTGTAATCATAAAATGAATTAAAAAAAAAAAAGAGTAAAAAACTTCTTACATTCAACTTCCCATGACTGCTCATCCAACACCTCTCATTTTTTGTAATTATTTTTTCCAATGTTGCCGCCAGCACATTATCCACCACTATTCCTTTATCAACTTTAAACACTTCTTTTCCAAAAAAATGATTTTCCATTATTTACCTATATACTTGTTTCCTATTTTTCCTGATTAAAGAATCAACTTTCACTCCCCATTGTTTAAGATAACTCCTACAAGTCTCCATATATCCAGGCCATACTTCCCCACCTTTTAAATTCCCTTTCTTTCCTATATTTCTAATCAGAGGATCCTACCACCCTTGTGTAAACTGTAACTATCCTGACTTTTCCCCTTTAATCATAGGAACTACATTAAATGTAGTAAATATCCCCACTAAAAAAACACTTGGCTGCAACATATTTAGTCCTCCCTCTTTAATTTCTCTATACATTATGCCTCTCTTAATAGGATTTAATTTGCTTCCCCTTAACATCTGAAAAAATAATGAGAATATCTTAGTCTGCATCTGTTGTGGTACTGGGTATACATAGGCTAAACATAAAAAGATTGGTAAAATAAAAGCCTTTATCACATACAGTCTCTTTTCTTTTGTCATATTCCACTATTTCCAAGTATTTACCTTCCTTTGTGCTATATCCAAGTTTTCCTCCCAGTTTTGCTGCATAACCTTAGGATTTCCACATAAACCCCCCAAAATCCTTATTTCCCCTTGTACAATATCCAGTGTACCAGTTTGTTCTTTATTCACATTACCTAATGGATATATTTTACTTCTATTTTTATTTATCCTTATACCCGTGTATAGACTATTATTTTCCACGATGTCTAACATTTTCTCCCCTGCTTTTTGGTCCTTAACCAATACTATGCAGTCATCTGCATATGCACTTGTCTTATTTAAATCTTTTCCCAATCACTTTATATTCTGGATCTCTTTACCGTCTTCTATTTTCCATAACATAGGGTCCAAACACAACACATATAACAAAGGACTCAACAGACATCCCTGTCTCACACCATTCTTTATAAACATGGGTATTCCCATGTAACCATTAATCACTGGGCAAGTCTGAGCTTCTTCATATAAAGCTTTACCCAAATTAATCAATTCCACTGGGATATTATATTCTTTTAGAGTGTCCCATATGTATGTCTGTTTAACGACGTCAAATGCAGTTTTTGGTCCAGTGCATACAAAAAAACCTATTTCATTTTCCTGACCCTTCTGTATGACCTCTCTTATTTGCTAAGTTATGTTGTATCTTTCTTCCTGGAGTTACACAAGTTTGAGTTTGTAACACCAACTGATCTGCAAATAGTCTCAACCTAATATTTACAATTTTTGCTAGTATTTTAGTCTTTTGTTAATAGGCCTATTGGTCTCCAATTTTGTATTTGCATTCTGTCACCTTTTTTTAAATAAAAACACTGTTACTCTCAACTTCATGCTTTCTGGTAACTCCCCTTTTTTAAATACCTCATTATACACTTGCCATAACATTGGTGTTAATTGTTCTTCAAATACCTTATAAAACTTATCTGATATACGTCAACTCCAGGTGAAGTATTACTTGGTAGTGATCTTACAGATTCTTTTATTTCCTCTATCCTGATTCCTTCTTTTAGTAAATCTGCTTCTTCCTTTTTATGTTGGCTCGCACTTGCACGCCAGCCAACATGCTGCAGTAGTACCAGATTTGGAGGTGCAGTCACTGTGGGTGAATGCAGGGCACGCATCAGTAGGTGTGTCCCTCATTCCCCAATAAGGCAGCATGCAGGCACCACACCAACAACACGTAATGTGGCGAGCACATCTAAGAAAGGTCTGCTGCAATGACAGCCAAGCTCGTCACACAGTGGCACCTCCCGACGTGCCTTTCCTGGTGAAGCATTCTAGTAAACATGGCAGCAGTCACTGCCGCCACTGCCTGCCACAATGCCGACTTCGGGGGCACCCAATCCCCCTATTGGCATGCCCTGATCCAGTTCATATGCAGATGGGGAAGGGCCACTCCCCATCGGCATAATGCCCCCCCATTTGTTGTGTGCTGAGGAGGTGCCCAACCCCTCAGCTCCAACCCCTTCGGTATGTGTCCCGACGGGTGCCCAATCCCTCCCCGCCGGCTGGCCTCTAAAAACACCTCAGGTGGCATGCTGGAAGCCCACCCCAGCGCGTCAATGCCCCTGTTAAAAAAGTCCCGTAATGTTTTTTTTTAACCTGTAAAAGAAGAAAACAGTCTCGCGATTTGTCCTGCTCCCTCCCCAACCCGTGCCCACCCTCTGCACACCTGTCTCCCCACCCCCACCCATACTTCCCTCGGGTCTGGCGCAACAATCTTGGTGGACTGGGAACACGTCTGCACTCTTCAAAGCCAACCGCGAATTGAAGAAATGCTGGTAAACTGTATAATGGCGTAAATAGGGTTTTTTCAACTTTGGTGCATATCTCGGGCATTTTTTGGAATTTTTGCACCACATTTTTAACATGGGGTTACTGGGGCCTCTCCTCATGAATTCAGTCACTGTCATGGTGTTATTCGGTCCTGAAAGGTGATTTCACAGTCACTGCGCGGAATCACCTTTCGGGATCGAGTAACGAAGTGACAGTGCCACTGTTCATGAGGTGGGCTCTCAAAAAGCCTATGTTGCAAATTTGGTGAAAAAAATCCCAAAAATGACTGTTTTATGACCGAGTGTTGCGCACTTTCCACGCATGCTCATAACATCGTGAATCTGAAATATTTTCAATCCAGATTTTCAACATTGGCATTTTTCTACACCTCCTTATGAACAGTATAGCTATCATTTTACACATCCTGGTCGAAATTTTTTTTTGCACTTCTGGCGCAGCATAGCGCAGTCGCTATGCAAAATCAGTATTTGGGACAGTTTGAGAAAATGACAGCGCCACTGTTCATGAGGGGAGGTCCCAAAATGCCTATGCTGAAAATATGTCTCTTCAGGGTGGCGGTGAGGTTGGTGTCAGTTCAATGCTTCACTGGCATTTCTATTATGCATCTCTAACTCCTGTACTATCAATGCCAACGTGACAACATTCGGCATTGACAAAGGCTTGTTTAATTTTGGCATATTTATATTGCTAAAAAAATAATTTCCGTCTTCCCCACTTCTTTTCTGATATTTTTATTTCAAAAATTCTTGCACTATCCCTTTCATTTGCCCTATATCTGTCACTTTCCCCTATTTATCTTGTAATTCGTACATTACTCATTGTTTTATTCTGTCTTTATTGCTGTCAAACAGATCTGTTTGCTGTTTTGTGCCCTGTGTTCCACTGTTTTGTTCCATTATTAGTGATTTTATTCTGTTATACTGATATTTCCCCATTTCTTGTTTTATTTCCTGTACTGGTAGCTCCTCATTTATTTTCTCTTGTACCTGCCTTGTTAACAGTTTATACAGTTTGGGTCTTAATTTTAAATATTCCCCATAATTTTCTGCTTCCGTTTGTTTCCCTTCTTCTATTAATAATGCTTTAATATCATTCTTCGTATCTTCCCACCACTCTGTTACTATCATAAATTTATTTAACCGTTTCCCTTGCCTCTAATAATTCTTTTATTCTTTCTTTACAACCCTCTTCTTCTAGTTTTTCCGTATTCATCCTCCAAAAACCTCTACCAAATATCATTTTCCCCCCCCAAAGTTATCTTTATTTTAACGGCCATGTGATCTGTGGTTTCCACTGGGATCGTCTGAACTTGGTCTAATATTACGTCCTTTGGCAGTATCCAGAAATCTATCCTTGTTGATCTTACTCTTTTATAATATGTATGTTCTTTTTTTTCTTTTATTTTATACGCATCTTGTAGCCCCACATTAACCATTATTATTTAACTGATTTGTACCATAAAACACCTTATCTGCCACCTTCCCCCAGTCTGCTTTAGTTAACCACAGTTAAAATCCCCCCTCCCCCCACACACACACACACACACACACACAACTAATTTTGATGTATGCAGAAAAGGCTCTATTATACCCATAACTTTACTCCTTCCTATTTTAGTGTGTGGATTATAAACTACTACTATCCTTATAGCTATATTTTTCATTATACAGTCCACAATAAACGCCCTTCCCGGCACCGGTTCAAGTATTTTACAGATTTTCACTTCTTGAGACATAAACAGTACCCCCACCCCCAATTATCTTTCTTCACCTATTGACCATAACGAAGAACCCCAAACGCAGTTCTTTTGTGCCTGCTGCAGCTCATTTATCGTATTCAATCTTTTATCCTGTAATAATATATCACATTTTAAGTCACTTAGAATTTTAAAGGTGGTAAGTCTTTTCCTCTTGTTCTTAATACTGTTGACATTATTTGTTATGCACTCCAAACTTCCCATTTATTTGTTATTGTTAAAACAGAACATACTTATATTTCTTTTATCCTGTGTCCCATGTTTTTTTCTTTTTCAATGCTTGAGCGTCAGTTGTTCCTGCATCTGTCCCCTTTTCTCTTAAAGATAAGTCAGAACTAACGTCTTCTGACTCTTCCTCAGCTGTTGTTCTCTCTATATCCTGTAGGGGGGTGTATCTATTCATTAATTCCACCCCTTCTCTGTCCTTTTCCACCAAGGGGTTTTGCAGACCTAGATTCTTATTCCTTAATCTAGTTACCATGGTAAATTTGTTTGACTTCTGTCTCATGCCCTTCATTGTTCTCTCTTTCTGACCTGTATCTTGCTTCTGTTGCCCCTGCACTCCTGTTTCTATTTCTGTCTGGACATCACTCCTTTTTTCCTGTTGTTCATCTTCATTTAATGCTTCCCATACTCTCTTGTTTCGTTTGCCTTTTTCCTTCTGTGCCACAGCCAAATAAACATCCTGCTCAGCCCTTTCCTCTGTATCCGGACTGTTGTGAGATGCCGAAGGGCATTTGGAAAAAGTATGTCCCTCTTCCTTGCATAGGCTGCATTTTACTTTGTTTTTGCATTCTGCACCATAATGACCTAAAATACCACATAGCCCACATTTCACCTTCTCACAAGCACTACTCAGATGTCCTTTTTCCCCACATTTATACATGCACGGGGTTGCCCCCGCATAAAAAACTATCCTTCTGTCTTGTCCAAGGTAAAAACAGTTTGGGAGATGTTGCATTTCTCCGTCCACTTGCTTTAAGGTTATCTTATATTTCCAACTCCCTGCCCACATGCATTCTTAGTCCAGGATAGGTTCAGGTGGGTCATGCATTCTGCATCTTTGTTTAATCCAAAAATTAATATCCACATTTACCCCCTTATTTCGAAAAAGTACTGCCACCATTTTGAAAGCTGGTTTTGTTAGGGGAATCGCGGTTAAATTTCTCCCTAATTCTGTATATGTTACTTGTTGATATAATTTACAAACTCTGTCAAGACCACTTCGATGTTTAAAGCTGATGTCATACTCTGCACTCCCAGGGACGTGTATGAGGGCGTATATGTCATACGGATAAAACTTTATGTTTTCCTTTAAAAGTTTTCTTCCCACAAAGATCCTATCAGGGCATCGGCTGATGACCCTCTGTATTTTAATCGAACCACATTTCTCCTCTTGTCCTGTTGCGGTTTATTTTCATTTGGGAACAATTTTTATTTTGTATTTCCTTCCCAGGCCTTCTCTTTCTCCTCACTTCTATTTTTGTTTTCTTCCTCAGTTTGTATTGTTTTCTGTTCTACTTCCATTGAAGTATCTTCACTTTCTGTTACCTCTTCTTCTGTCAAAATTTATTTAGTATCATCCATTTCAGCTTATTTTTCCTTTCCCAGTTCATCTTTTGTCTCTGGTATCTGTTTTTTAACTTCTTTATTTTATACCCAACATTTTTTCCCCCATTTTAGATGTGCTAGGCCTATTCGGGTCCCAGGATGATACATCTTTTTTTAATTTCCAACCAGCCCCTAATAGTGATTCTGTGACCCACTCTGGATTATCTTTATACTTTCCAAATTTAGTATCTTCAGAATCACCTTCTAATTCTGCACTTTTTCTGCCCTCTTCCTCCTTTTTTCTTTATTTTGTTTCATGCATTTTGGTTTTCTCTTTAGTTTTAACTTTTCCATGTCCCACATTTCTTCCACTACATTGTATATCTCCTACTTCCTCCTTAGGCCTAGCCGTTTCCGACTTTTGGCCTTTCCTTTTATGGTTTCCCTGTTATCCTCTTCAGAGCTACTAGGTGCGGCACCCTTTGATGACACTTCGTCAACATTTTGCAGCTGTTTTTTTTACAGGCTTCAGGCCCGTCAGATTAGCTCTGTTTTTTGTTTACTATTACTCTCTTCTTTACTGAACTTTTTTCTTTCATTTTTCCTCCCCCAGGTATAGAAACCATTTTACTCACATTTTTTCCGGCATCCTCCATCTCCACAGAAGATCGCTCTCCTGCTGGATCCATTGTTATTTCTTTACTCCCATGCAACTGCATCTCCTAGCTCCATTTTGCGTTTTTCTCTTGATCCACACCCTCTAATGTTACCAAGATCGGGGAGGAGGCCCTCTCCCCAGTCTCATACGTTCATCCTCACTCACTCCAACAAAGAGTAGGGGAATTTTTTATTGCAATGACATCAAAGGCACATTAAAAAATAGTAAAAATGTACAGAAAGGAAAACAAGGGGTTACAGATCAAAAATAATGAGCAAACAAAGAATTCATTTTAAACAAGGAGTACTCAGAAAAATAAAAAAGGTGAAAGAAGGAAAAAACAAAAAGCTACTGAACTACAAAAAGCCAAAAGGTTGATAGTACAGCATACCTAAAGAACAATACATACCTTCATTTATACTTAATGAAACTAAAACCCTTCCACCAGAAAAACAACTTCTGTGAAGAATTATGAGCAATATCATCCACTTAAATCTTAACCATAGCTTGAGAAACTAAGGCACGAACAATGTCATATGGCATCATCCTTTGGTGAAGAAGCCATTGGCACCTACTTTGCCACAAATAATATTTGAGACAACATAAGAACGCTGATAAGGCGTCCGGATAAAACAAACCCAATAAAGTTTATTGGCCTAAAACAAGGAATTCATATGACATATGGGTTAACCACAGCATATTCCAGCACTGAGCGAGATGGGACCATAATGGCCTAACATAAGAACAATGAAAAAAGTAGTGATCAATGGTTTCCTCCAGGTTAATACAATCCATATATGGACAATTTTGTTTCTCCAACATCTTATGTTTGGCATTTTCCTGGACATTTATCCTCCCATATATAGAGAGTCACAAATGTTAACACATATGAGGCGGAATCCTCGGGTTAAGCAACTGAATCAGTGCAAATTTATTATGTTGAGGGGCACAAATAACGGGTGAATAGAGTTGCTGGCCCGAGCTTTGTAAAATCAGTTGTTTCGAAATACCCCGTTTATACAGTATAATTTAGATGCTGCAGGCCGAAAAAAACAGGTATATGTAGATAGGGAGATACCTTGGGAGGGATTATTCACCAAGCCAGGAGATATTTAAATAAGGTAAGTCGAATCCAGTCATTATGTGGTTCCTGTAAAGAAACTAGTCCACCTTTCACCATCTGTGAAATAAATATCGTGTGAAAAAACACAACGGGATCAATCTTAGCAAGACCACCTTTTGCTCTGGGAAGGTAGGTAAAACACAGCTTGAGAGGGTTTAATCTATTACCCCAGAGCATCTGGAAAACCAGGCTATACAATTTAACATCCAAATGTACGGGGGGGATAAATCATTGTCACATAAAGTAATATGGGGATAAGAAATCATTTAATAATCTGAACCAGTTTGATTCTGGACATTTTCCAATGCTTCCATCGTACAACTCTGGATTCCACCTTTCGTAGCCCATTTTCCCAGTTCACTAATGGCAAGTTCTGGGTCCCAAAAGTTATCTCCAAAATTTTCATGGGATCCGAAGAAAAGGAAATGCCTTCTAAGGTTAAGGGAAGAGAAGCCCCGGAGCCTACAAATAAACCCCTACTTTTAACAACATTCAATTTAGACTTTGATACAAGGGAATAATCAGTTATATCCTGAAGGATACAAGGCAACTGGCCATACTCCGATAAAAAGACACAGACGTCATCAGCATAAGCTTGAACCCATAACTCCCTTGCAGAACCTGCTGCTGTTATGCCTGACCATGTGGGAGAGCGAATTAACTTCCTTAACAGGGGATCCAAAGTAAAAATGTATAAAAGCGGGCTAAGGGGGCACCTTTGACGAACTCCCGTAAAAACAGAAAACCCGTCAGTGATTTGTCGTCTTATTACAGGATGAACTACAGTAGAGGAGTACAACAACTGGAGATGGTCAATTAACTCATAGGGGATGCCATAAGCTTTGAGGGTAAGGAACAAGAAGGAAGCATGTATCCCATTGACAGCTTTTTCCTGATCTATTGAAAGGATACAACCGGAGGAACCATTTAAGGCAGATAATCGATCAGATCCCTTATCACCATAAGGGCATGCTGAATTTTCTGAGAGGGAAGGCCACAAAACCGATGGGGAGAGATAACCTGGGAGGCATAACATTTCAACTGATTTAATATTTGAGCCAGAATATGAAAATGACGTGCCTACCGTAATTATGATCTTTCTGTGTATCTTCAGCATTCATTACCTTTGGGTATATGGCCGGAGGTCATGACCCCATGGGAGCTCTTTTTTTTTTTTTTTTGGATGGGCAGAGCTGATGCACCATCGGTGCCGCCCTTGAGGCTGACGCACTGCGTGGCGCTCGCGGGTTGGCCGTTAGGTGCTGTCGAATCCGCCCTCCCACCAGTTCTGAGTCGCTGGAGAGGTGAGGAAAAGAGTTGGGAGGGTGGGACAACAAAGTCCAAGGGACAGATAAAGGAAAATATATATAACATAAAGGAGAAACAAATGACTGAGAGGACAGAATAAGAAGGAAGTCTAAGGGGATTGGGTAGGGGCCCCAATCTCTGGAAATAGGAAAAGGAGAGAGGAAGGATTTAGGATAAGCATGACAGGGGGAGGAGAAAGGTAACAATTATACCCTGGACCTTGACTTATCTCCAGATTGTATAGGAACTGCAAGGAGTAGCCAAAAGGCTCATTGTCAGAATTCAAGGCACGGAATCACTGGCAATAACTCCAAAAGCAGTAAACAGCTATTCTGGAAGAAGGACAGGACACAATGAATTCTCCCTCTCTCAGGGGAAAATATTTTTGGTGAAAGAAAAATGTAGTTTTTTTTTTTTTTTTTTAGATAATAAACGGTATGTCCAATGGACAAAGAAAATTAAAGATGGACGGGAACAAGGAGGAGGAGGAGAGAATGGAGGGCAACTGCCAACTCCCACCCCAGAGGGGTAGAGCGAGAGCACTGGAGAAGGAGTGCCCCCCAAGCTGACCACTCTCCCCTTAGAAACCGTATCCCCCTATGTGCCCCTGTTTACCCCATTCCTGACAAAGAAAGGAGGGGAGGCTGGACACAGAGAGGGAGGCTGACCCAGAGACTGAGGCCCCAGGGGGATGGAGGGCGGGATTGTGATGAATGGTGAGATACACAGAAAGATCATAATTATGGTAGGTACGTAATTTTCATATCTTATCTGTATCAATCTTCACCATTCATCACCTTTGGGTGAGTGCCGAGCCCCCAAAGGGGTTTTTCTTTTTTAACCTTAAGGGACAGAGTCCCTTAGCTCTCAGTGGGTGACACACTAAGAGGGAGAACCTTCGGGGCCTGGAGAGGCCTGAGAGTGGGTGAGTGAGACAGGGACTCCGGAGGGGAAGGAAGCTGCCCGACAGACGCCATCTCGCCTACGGAGAAAACAGGTTTGCTGGTGAGCAGAGTTGACCTCACGCCAGGCCAAGGGTGACAACTGGGAAAGACGTAGCCATGCCGTCCGCCTAGTGCAGATCGCTCTCCCTACGACCCTGGTAGCTACCTCGTTGGCATTGTAAGATGCCCTCGCTAGATGCCTTGCTAGCTCCAGGCCACATGCAGAGAGTGCAATGGCTTGTCTGGTTTGCTCTGTGTTAGGCATTGAGGCTAGGAGCTGACCGAACCTGGACCACAGGAACCTGTCATAGGTTGCATAGTGGGCCTGATGTGCTGCGATAGACAGCAGCAACCGTGCTGAGTAGATAGTCCTCCTACCCCAGAAGTCAAAATCTGAGGAGTCTAGAGCTGGGGGCCGGTCACGGTGAAGGGCGCGAAGCCCATCGGGAGTGTCCAGTTGCATCAATCCTGACAGAGGATGAGACATGGAACCTGGAGACTCCAGGGGGGTGCACTACCACTGGCAGAGATCTCTGGGGGCAGGAACACCGGAAAAAGGTCTCTGCCAGGAACGCAATGACGCCTCCCAGAAATGGAGCAGGTTGGGGGGGCACCACAAGGATGTCCTCGTTGAAATCGCCTAAAAAGGTGTGTGCCGAGTGCTCAGGATTCCTTTGAGTGAGAGGGGTGATACACAGGTCCTCCAACATCCTCACGAGGAATCGCTGATACTCCGCGAGATCAGCAGCTGGAGAAATGTGGACAGATGTTTCCTCTCCTCCAGAAGAGAGGGATGAGGAGTCAGAGGACCTTGGCTGTTCGGAGCGCGGCTGCTCAAGGGGAGGTTGAAAAACCTGTCTGTCCATGGCCCTGACGTAAGCGGGGAACTAAGCAGCCACAGCTCTGAACTGTTCCCAGGAGAGAGGCCTGGAAGGACCAAGAATACCTGGGAGTGCAGGAGAATGCGGCAGAGGGATGAGGACAGAGCCAAGAAGTCAACTGACCTCCACCTGGCCTGGAGCTCTTGGTTGTCTTCTGGACCAAGAGCTCCAGAAAAAGAAGGCGCTCCGGAAGACTCCACAGCCGACAGCTGAACAACCATATTGGAACTGCCTTGGCTGCACCCAGAAGATTCCCCGCTGTGAGGTGACCGGGGCTGTGTAGATCCAGAAGGATGGTCCCCAACCTCGAAAGAATAGGGCCCTCTCAAAGAAACCCAGGGGGGAAGAGAGGAGATCCGCACTACGGCTCCTCCCAGAGCCTGGGTGGGTTCCGGAAAAAGGCCGCCGAACAGAACTCACACCCATCGACCCCTCGGAATCCGAGAGTGCCCTCCTCCTTGAGAGAGCCAGCCTAGGCAGCTGGCAAACCTGTTCGGCCCCTGAAGGAGCTATCCAAGGAACACTACCCTCCCCTCCTGTAGGTGCTCCAATCAGCCCCAAAGTTGGGCGATCTAGGCACACCACTCGAGGGGGTACCACCACTGAGGGGTCAGTGAACCCTCAGAGACCAGGCTGCAGAGCAATAGTGGCCTGCACCACTGCCTGCTGGTCAGCACCTCTGACCCTGGCCACGGCTGTTGCTGTCTGGTCTGCAGAGGAGGGCTGTTCACGGCCTGCTGAGGAAACTACTAGAGTGCCCACCTGGGCAACTAGCTCCAAGGAGCCAGACTGCCTGTCCGACTCAGAATCTGACTCCTCCTCTGAAGAAGTGGAGACCGAAGTCCTGTGCCAGACAGTGGATGGGCTCTCTGTGCCATCCTGACCAAACAGGGCACCAGAAAGGGAGACTGCACCCGAGATGGTTCCGTTGCTCCCCTCAGCACCGCGAATGGTGGCAGAAGGTGGCACGGCTCCAACAAAGGCAGCAATCCCGGTGCCGGAACCTGGTACGGCGCCGTCCGGCCCCACGGAGCCACGAACTGCTCCGTTGAAACAGATGGTGCCAACGCTGGCTCTGACAGCCCCATCGGCACTGCAAGCGGTGCTGAGGGCAGAGGTGGTGCCACCGACAGCGGTCTCGGCGCTTCGAACGGCGCCGAGATCCGGAACCCCCACGGCGCCGTGGCCTCGCTTGGAGCCGTGAATGACTCCAGAGGTGGACACAGCACTGTGCCTAACCTCAGCACTGTGAATGGTGCCAAGGCAGGAGAATGATGAAGATGGCACTGTAGAGATGCCCACAGTGCCGCTAGCACTATTGGCACCACAAACAGCGCCGATAGCAGTCACTGCACTGAGCGACCGGCCGGCACCAGCGCTGTCAGAACCCACGGCACGCAAATGGCACTGAGGCCCAAAATGGCGCCAACAGATGGCGTCAAGGACGGCACCAACCCAGGCCTTCCAAGCCGCGGGTCCAACACTGGGGGAGCATTCACCCTCGAAGGGGCGACTGCCATAACGGGTGCCTCTCTCGACCATCCCCGGGGCAGCAGGCGGGTCTCCCAGAACTGGGAGGAGCCTCGCTAGCTGGAAAGGTCAGAGGCTCCCTCCTCCTCAGTTCAGATAGAACTGGAGGGGACCCGGAGGAAAGGCAGAGGGAACATGGCTTGGCCCGACGAGTGCGAACCCAACCCCCAAAAGTCGGCGGAGCCATCCCCACTTTCCACACATGTTGTTTGATTACTCTCCGGTCCATGGAGAAACAGGCGTCGCACGAATCCATGTCGTGAAGCGGGCCAAGACATGTAAGACAATGGTTGCGCTGGTCGGTAATGGAATATTTTCCACTTGGGCACCGCTGCAAGATGGGGGAGCCACCCCGCTCTGAAGATTTTTGCCCTCCCGACCGAGACATGATCTACGGAGAAAAAAAAACCCACCAAACACAGACTCGACGTTGCAGAAAATAGAAAAATTGGAAAGGTCTTACCGGGCGACGTAGAGTATGACAAACAGAACCGGCAGGAGGAACCGACGAACTTCGGCACCAAAACTGAAAATAACGATGGAGTCAAACTACAAAGCAGGCAGGCCTCAAACTCTTCTTAGCTTCCCACGAGGTGACCTCGACGGCAGGAGACTAAGAACTGGTGGGAGGGCGGAGTCGACAGCACCTAACAGCCAACCCACGAGCGCCATGCAATGCGTCGGCCTTGAGGGCGGCGCCAATGGTGCGTTGGCTCTGACATTCAAAAAAAAAAAGCAAGCACTCCCGCAGGGTCATGACCTCCGGCCAT
The DNA here is from genome assembly GCA_016271365.2 of Neoceratodus forsteri. Taxonomy (NCBI): domain Eukaryota; kingdom Metazoa; phylum Chordata; order Ceratodontiformes; family Ceratodontidae; genus Neoceratodus; species Neoceratodus forsteri. Next base: position 119,142,629 of record JADMNL010000024.1, on the reverse strand, counting down.
ATACCCAAAGGTGATGAATGGTGAAGTATGACACAGATAAGATCCTATAATCCGAATTTAAAATTTAAATTGGTCTCCAATTATGTAGAAAAGATTTATCCCCAGATTTATATAAAAAAATTAATAAGCCTTCCAAGAAGGTAGGCTGCATTGTCCGGGAAGTGAAAAAATAATTGAAAACAAATGCCAAACATACAGAAAGGTCAAAGGAAAAGCATTTATAAAATTTGAATGGCAATCTGTCAATTCCTGGGGAAACCCCATTCTTTTGAGACTTAATAACTGATTCAATTTCTTCATGCCCAATTGGTTCCTGTATAGTGGGGGTATCCAATGAAATATTGGGGGGGGGGGTCAACTGAGTTCAAATAAGAGCGAATAGATGCGGAAGAAGGTGGGGGTGTTTGGGATATGAGAATAAAGGAAACCCTCAATAGTACGATGAATGGCCTCAATGGAATGAACAGTACTCCCATCCTGGTTCACCAGGGAGTCCATCATAACATTATGCCATAGTAAGCAGCAAAGGGGTCGCCAGCTGGAGAGGTTGGAGTTCCATTTTGCAATACAGCCTGTAAAGTACGTGCCCTGTCGTACTGAAAGGATTGCATTTCCTTTTTCAAATTTAAGATTTGGGATGAATAATCATGTTTAGTAGTATTAGCCCAAGTGAATAAATTAAACAGTTGTTGCCGCAAGGAAAGATATTTCAAAAATGTATCATTTGCTGTCTTTTTCCCAAACGTCTGAAACCAGGATTTAAAGTCAGCCTTTGAATCTATCCACCATTCCCCAAGGTCAGAGTAGAGAAAACTGACCGCACATCTAGCAGCAATTAACCCCAGTATTCCCTGCTGAACAAGGGGGTCAGTAAGTATAGAGGTATTCAACTTCCATCGGTCTGATCGAGCAGAAATCTCTGGGGGGCCATCAACAATGATTAACAACACTAAGTGATCCGAGAATTCAGTTGGCTGGGTGTGAAAAGAAAAAGCTGGCACAGTATTGGAAACAAACATGTGATCAATAGAGGAAAAAAATATATTCCTCATATAGGTAAAGCCAGGCCCAGACTGCTGGAATGTACTGCAGTTAATTAGTTCAGCAGAATCAATAAGATGGTAAAGAGCATTTGTATCACAATAAACCTTTTTCTCTGAGGAGCTCCCCCTTATCTTAAAAGGGCAACTGAAGTCCCCACAGAAAAAAATGTAGTAAGATGCGATCAAGTATGGCTGAACTAAATGGAGAAGAGACACCCTCTTGGCCTTTAATTGTGGGCCACAGATAGTAATGAGGCAAGAAGCCATATTGTTCCAAACTCCATCCAGTATCAAAACTATACCAGGGCATAAATCTATCAGTTTATGAAGGGTAAAATAAAACCCACTGAACAAAATACCCACCCCATTTCCGCTACCTTAATCAAAAGACCAGTAGGAAGGGCCCCACAACCACTCCCCCTGGAAAGATCTTATCTGGTCACAGGAAAACATCTATGTCTCCTGAAGAAAACAGAAGACAAACCCAGATGTGTGAATAAAATCAAAAACAGCCTGACACTTCAAGGGGTTTAATAAACTATGTATATTGACAGATCCCGAAACGGCTTTAAGCTATTTATTTTTCTCTTTTTTCTTTTTACCTCTATACCCAACCAAATCAGTATGCTGAGGGGCATGAAGAGATTCAGGAGGTAAGGAGGCAGACTCCCCCAATCCATATCAGAGTTCCCAACCTCAGAGGCTAAGACCTCAAAGGGTACAAAGGTTCAATTGAACCCTGAAATGAAGCAGATTTAGAGTGGAGGTTCCTAGACGACTGTCTAGGAAGGATCACTCACAAAAACCTAACAGGAGGCTCCAAGGAAGCGGGGTCCGTATAACAAACTGGAATCATAGTAGAAGTCCCAAGGGGGGAAGGGAGGGGGTCCTGAACAGCATCATCAACAAGGGCACGCCTGCCGGGGAGGGAAGGACACCGTTCAGGAATGGTATAAACAGGAAGGGAAGGCAGAGACAGCGGTGGGGTGGGGGGGTCAGAATTAGGTACCAGATCTTGAGCATGTTGAATTAAGAGATCTGGGCTCATGCAAGAAGCCTTATTTTTTGCAGCCCATGGGCAGGCACTACAGACGTGCCCAATCTCTTCACAAAGATCACACTTAGTATGGGAGGCACACTGAACAGCTATATGCCCAACCTCCCCACAATTATCACACCGCGTCTTGTCACAAGAGCTGGATATGTGAGTCCTGGACTCACACTTACAGCAGGCACGGGACTGCCCCACATAAAAGCACACACCCCTATCCCTGCCCAACATAAATGAATTCAGAACATGAGTAATACCAGAAGAAACAAGCATTTGTCAATGCCGAATGTTTGCTTGCTGGTATTGGCATTGGTAGTGTAGAAGTTACAGAGCTGCACAAAAGGAATGGCAGTGAAGTACTGAACTGAAGCCAACCCCACCACCACCCTGCAGAGAGTGACAGGCATTGGGGTGTGCCTTTGGGTCGTCAGGCATAATGGCCACACCATTTCACCACACCCTACCCTGCAGACACTGAAAAGTGTCACAGTGTGCCTTGGGGTCTTTGGCCCTTATGCGCACCCCATTCCATCAGGAAATACGGTGAGATAGGTGCGGTATAGGAGAATGGGGTGAACTTTGGGGCCCAAGAGTCCAAGGCATACCTTGATGCCTCTCACTGGCTGCAGGGTGTGGAACGGTATGAGCATTACAGGCAAGAATCCCAAGTCACACCCCTGATGCCTGTCATTCTCTACAGGGTGGGGCATTATGGTCGGAAACCCTAACACCTCAGGCATTCGTTGGTATTTTCACTCCAAATTTTCAACATGTTTTTTTTGTGACCCCCACCTCATGAACAGTGGCAATATCAGTTTGTTAGCTGAAAGCTGCTTATGCACAGCTACTACGGCATTTAGCACCACAGGTGCAAAAACACATTCCAAACAGGATGTGAAAAATGACAGCTGTACTGTTCATGGGGAGGTGTAAAAAATGGCAATGTTGCAAATCTGCAGTAAAAATATTTAAAAAACTGGTGAAGTCCCGAGCGTGCATAGAAACTGTGCAACGCACACCCATAATGTAATTAGTTTGGGGATTTTTTTACAGCAGATTGTCAACACAGGCATTTTGGGACCTCCGATCATGAACAGTGTCACTGTGATTTTCTTTATCTGTCCCGAACAATGATTTCCCACAGCGACCACGATCTCTGCACTGAAAGTGTGAAAACACATTTCGGCCATGTTGTGAAAAATGGCAGCTGTACTGTTCATAAGGAAGTGTGGAAAATGCCACTGGTGAAAATCTGACTGAAAATATTACAAAGTCATGAACTTACAGTTTAGGGTGCGGAACTGCGCCAATGCTCACTGTAACACAGTCATTTTATGGACTTTTGTCACCAAATTTTCAACATAGCCATTTTAAGATCTTCGATCATGAACAGTGTCACTGTGATTTTCTTATTCTGTCCCATACATTGATTTCAAGATAACCGAAAACATTACGCTTACATGGAAACACATTTTGGGCAGATGTGAAAATGACAGCTGTAATTGTTCGTAAGGAAGTGTAATAAAATGGCAATGTTAAAAAATCTGGAGTGAAAAATATTGAAAAGTCGCAAACTTACGAGCCGCATAGGAACTGCGCAACGACGCCGAAACAGTCATTTTTAGGAATTTTTCCACCAAATTTTCAACATAGGCTTTTTGAGAGCCCACCTTATGAACAGTGGCAGTGTCGTTTCGTTACTTGGTCCTGAAAGGTGATTTCACGCAGTGACTGCGAAATCACCCTTCGGGCCCGATTAACGCCATGACAGTGAGAGCATTCACGAGAAGGGGTCCCAAAAACCCCATGTTGAAAATTTGGTGCAAAAATTCCAAAAAATGCCCGAGATAAGCAGCAAAGTTGAAAAAACCCTATCTATCCCATTATACAGCTTACCGGCATTTACTCAGTTCGCGGTCGGCTTTGAAGGGTGCAGACGTGTTCCCGTCCATCAAGATCGCCGTACAGAGTCTGATGGTAAGTATGGGGTGGGCATGGGTGGGGCTGGTGGAACGCCAGGGAACGCTTTTCTTTGTTTACTTTTTTTTTTTTTTTTTTAAACAGGAAGACGACGCGGGACGCTTGCCAGAAGGCTGTTTGGGGAGCTGGAGCCGACGGGATTGGGCACCCCGCCGGGCCACACGGACTTCGTGCCACGCTTGGGGTGGCCTCCCCATCGTGGCAGCTGTACGGGTTGTTTGGGGGCGGGCTGGAGCCGACGGGGATTGGGCACCCCCGCCGGCCATACCGGACTTGTGCCACACTGGGGTGGCTCTCAGCATGGCAGCTGTAAGGCTGTTTGGGGGCGGGTCTGAGTTAACGGGGATTCGCACCCCATTGCCCATACGAATGTGTTGCCTCGCTGGATCTGAACTCTGTTTGGGAGGGGAGCGCAGCACAACTGACGGTGAATTGGGCACTCTCGCCGGCTATACAGTGTGTGCGTAGCGAGCACACAGTATGCGTAGCGCGGTGTGTGTGTAAGGGGAGCACGCATGAGCAGGCGATATCTTATTGCTGCTCACTGACGCGTAGCTCCCTCTTTCAACTGTATGCTACTGCATTTTCAACTGCTGTCATAGACAGCTCCAGCAGTGATTGGAGAACTGCGACCGTGCCTGCAAACACATTGACTGAATTGGAAGACGCTGACACACCTCCGAAAAACTCGGATGATGGCACTATGTTTCTTGCACATGCGTGCAAGCAAACATAAAAATTACTCGCCTTAGTAATCGTATTTCTTCTAATGGAGTCTTGCCTTATTCTGACATATTTGCCCCAGCACTTGAACTGCTCCGGAGAGGAAAGAGTTAAATACTATGCAGGGCATAGAATGTTGAGCTCGAGCTTGGTGCATACCTCTGTCTGCTGCACTTTGAAGTGTAACCGTCAGATTCTTACAAGCTAATACTAACATCACTATGTGAAAATTGTAAAAGTTTTACTAGCCAAATGGCAACCAAATATTTTGGATCCCAAAAGACTCAAGTCGAGAAATCCAAAACAAAGACTAGGTAGTGAACAACTTATGACTATCAAAACAAAAGACAAAACCCACTCCCTCTCTCTAAGAAGAGGGAGTGCCCAAATGCACCCCTGGGGTGCAACACTGCACCTGCCAGCCCACTTCCCAAAAGTCAGGTTCTGAGAGGGGAGGCAGGGAGGGAGGTCAGAACACAGCAAGACTCCATTAGAAGAAACACAGTTACTAAGGTGAGTATTTTTTTCTTCAAACAACATGAAGTCTTGCTGTATTCTGATATATGCAAACTATCAAGCAGTACCTCCATGGAGGAGGGAATCGAACCTGTTTTTGGAATAGGCTCTGCAGTACTGCTGTACTAAACCTAGCATCACTCCTAGCCTGGATATCCAGAGAGTAATGCTTGGTGAATGTATGGACTGTTTTCCAGGTGGCTGCTTTACATATCCCTGGCAGCAGCCAAGGAAGCAGCTGTACCTCTAGTCGAATGAGCCCTCAAGCCTGAGGGTGGTATTTTGCCTAGCTTCTCATAGCAGAATTGTATACAAGAGATGATCCACCTGGCAATAGTTCTCTTAGTGGCAGGCTTGCCCTTGCCCACTTCCTCATAAGTTAGGAACAACTGGAGGGAGTCAAACCTGAGTGCCTTAGTACACTCAATGTAGTAGCTAAGGGACCTTTTAACATCTAAACTGTGTAACCTTCTCTCTCCTGAAGAAGAATGATCAGTGAAGAAAACAGGGAGAGACATGGATTGATTCAAATGAAAATCTGAAAACCACTTTAGGTAAGAACCTCCTATTGGTTCTAAGGACCACCTTATCTCTATGGAATGAGATAAATTCAGGCTCCACTGACAGAGCTTGCATTCACTGATACATCTGGCAGAGGTAATAGCTACCAGGAGCACAGTTTTCCAAGTCAAGTACCCAAGCTCTGCTGAAGACAGAGGCTCAAAAGGGGGTTGCATAAGCTGAGCAATGCAAATATTAAGGTCCCAAGCAGGAGTAGGATCTCTAAAGGGGGGATTGGTATGAAGCAATCAGTTGAAAAACTTACAAAATACAGGATGAGATGCCAGTGAGGAGGGCTTTCCCACTGACAGAAAAACAGAAACAGCTGACAAGTGTACTTTGAGGGTAGCTGGTCTGAGGCCTAGGCCATTAAGATAAACCATGTAGTCCAGAACCGTAGACAAGTCAGCAGTATCTGGGGTTCTATGCTTCTTGGAACACCAAATGCTGAATCATTTCTATTTGAAATTATATGTTTTTACTGGTGGAGGATTTTCTAGAGGCTTTGAGAATGTCCAGAATCCCTTGAGAGAGATGCAACCCTGCATATTCTAACTCTTCAAGAACCATGCCTTGAGATTGAGAGACCAGGTTGGGATACCAGATTCTCCCGAGAGGAGGTTAACAGGTTGTGATTCCTGGGAAGAGATAGGGGAAGATGGACTGCTAGGGACAGCAACAGGGGATGCCAAGGCTGTCTGGCCCAGTCTGGAGCAATCAGGATCACTTTGCAAGACTGTGATCTTATCTTGACCAGAACCTTGACAGAGGAAAAAGAAGGAAGGCATACAGAAATTTCCCTTCCCAGTTCAGAATCAGAGCATCCAGAGGGACTGAGCCCAAGACTGGGGGGTCTGCAACAGAAAAGAGGAAGTTGGTGATTGTCTGGGGCTGCAAAGAGATCTGTCTCTGGAGTGCTCCACCTTGAAAAAATCACTTTTAATACTAGGGGATCCAGGGACCATTTGTGATGGCCCTGGGAGATCCTGCTCAATGCATCTGCTAGCACATTGTCCTTTCCTGGGAGGTGGACTGCTACCAGAGAGGTCTGTAGCGTATAAGCCAGGGACCATAATGTCATGGCTTCCGTGCACAAGGCCGTAGACCGAGTGCCTCCCTGCTTGTTGATATACCACATGGTGGTGGTGTTGTCTGTCCTGACCTGAACTACCTGGTTCTGTACTGATTGTGAGAAGGCCTGCAGGGCCAGGTAAACTGCCCTGAGCTCCAGAAGACTGATGTGGAGAAGAGACTCCTGAGTGGACCACACTCCCTGGGCTGTGAGAGTCCCCAGGTGAGCTCCCCACCCCAGGAGAAAAGCATCTGTGGTTAGAACCACAGAGTGAGAATGAGTGTTGAATGGGACCCCTTGCCTGAGATTGTCCTGATCCTGCCACCACTGAAGAGCCTGGATCAGATCTGAGTCACTGGAATAAGTTTGGTTAGAGGATCTTTTTTCTGAGACCAAAAGGCCCTCAGGTAAAACTGAATGTCCCTCATCTGAAATCTGGCCCCTTGGTCCACTGCATTGGAAGCTGCCATATGGCCCAGAAGCTGAAGGAAGTGCCTTGCTGGTCGAGAAACCAGAAGGTAGAAGGAAGAAGTCTTTAGATCCCTTTTTGTGAATCAATAGAAGAAGACCTTGGTACATTGAGTTTGGCATCTCTTTACGATGCAAAATTGTATTAAAAACCTCAGTTATCTGGGGTCCTATGTATTCCATTAGTACCTTATAAAAGGCATTAGATAAACCATCGGGTCCTGGCACCTTCCCTGCCTGTAATTCACCTACAACTGTCCTGATTTCCTGTATTGTAATCTCTCTAGTAAACATCCTTTTATCAATTTGAGAGACTTGTGGCAAATTACACTCATGCAACCAATCTACAGCATTCCCTGGCATGTCATGGGCCTTCCCAATAACTCCCTGTACATACAGTAATTCTCTACTTCCGTCATAATGTTCATATTACCAGTAATAACCAGGTCCCCTGATTTTAACAATGAAATATATTTCTTATTACTATGTGAGATGCAGTTTTCACAAGGGTTATCGTTTACCCTTGGTCCCAAACCGTTGTTCAAATTCTATAGACTTATTCCTGTCATACTGTAGGTCATTCATTTCCCATTTTATGTGTTCTATTTGATACAAAAAATCATGTTTACCTTCTAATTGTAAAAAAAACAGCTGCCAGAGTTGTCCTTGTAATTGACTATACCTAGTATTCCTAAATACCCCCATCAATTGGCCCATACATCGACAGTACTTGGTTAGATCTACCTTAGTTTGTTCCCACCAATCCACCATATTGTCATATAGACATTTAACCAAAAGTCTTGCTTGAATCGTATCAAGAAATTCCCTTTCTGTATCTGGTATTTCCAATAATGAAGTGTTACATCTCCAATAACCTTTCCCTAATGTTATTTCTGGGGAATAGGACAAAGAGACGTCTAACAGTAGATGGTCTGATGTTGCCATTGGATGCATCCTAGAAATTTGAATAGGAAGGTATGGTGAAATAAATCAGTAATCTATCCTAGTTTTAAGGCAACCTCTTAAATATATATACTGCGCAGAAGGGTGAGTGGTGTGAAATACGTCTATGAAACGCATCTGAGAAATGATACTATTTAACAATGCAGCTTCACTAAATATTTTCCCAGTTTTGATGCCGTAATCCTTTTTATGTCTGCTGCAATTACAATCCCCACCCCATAAGACTGCTCGTGCAGTCAGTTACAGGGCTTGTAAAAGGGTAAACATCCGAGTTCGGTTAGCCTTTTCCTGTGGAGCATGAACATTTATTAAACGAAAGGCCTGGTGTTCCATCACAAAATCCATTAACATAGCTCTACCAGAGATGATGTCTTGAGTTCTAGTAACCACAAGCCTGGTGTTTGTAAGGCAAATCCCAACCCCACTACGCGTATCATCTCCCATTGACCAATAGGATGGACCCCCTATCCAGTCATCTTTTGCCTTTTGGATCTCAATACTCTTAAAGAGTCGTGTATCTTGAAACAGAATGATATCAAAAGTCTGGGAAAGAAAATATTGAAAAATGGATTTACATCTCTTATCAGACTTCAAGCTGTTCGCATTAAGCAATGCCAACTGTAAAGTATAACCTATCATGAATTACCCACATCAATAGCTTTTTCCTTTCTTAAATTATATTGTGTCCCAAAATGGCGTTTTTTCTTAACCTTTCCTGCCAACTGTTAAGTCCTGTCCTTAGTGATCTGAGGTACCCCTACACAGGATGAGGTGTCAAGACACTCCATCTGAATCATCTCCTATCTCTGTCTCTCTCCACTGTAGAACCTCAAACTTATTTTGTAAAGAAATCTCCATGACAGGTTGGTTTTGCACAATATGGGTTTTGGAGACCACCACAGTGAAAGGAGTGTTCAAAGAGGATGGAGCTAGGGGTGGCAGCATGTCTGGGTCTGGATCTACCGTCCGCTCTGACTGACTTTAGAGGTCTAAAACCTCTTCCCCTTCAACTTGAGTCACCACTTCTTGTTCGTTCGCCTGTGCTATAGAAGATGACTGAACAGCTATCTCCCTATGACTTGGTAACAAGGGTGTCTCCCTCATTTGTTTAGGTGGGGGGGCTCTACACCCTCTTTTCTAGGTGGGGTTGCTGACCCGACCTGTCCAGGTTGGGGCTGTACCATCTGCCTAGGTGGAGGGGGTGTGCCGCACCTTCCGGTCTAATCGCTCGATTAATATAAAAGTCTTGTTCTGCAAAATCTCCATTCCCATTATTATGGGAAGCCCACTGACAAGAGAAAATAGAATGACCTTCTTCATCACATAAATGGCAAACTGGGGGAACCATGCACCCCACACTAGTATGCCCCTGATTACCACAGTGCAAACATCTCTGAACCTCACATGTAGTGCTGAAGTGTCTCGAGGAGCCACATTTGTACCATTGTCTGGGTTGTCCCTGATAAAACAGAATTCCTTTGTCTTTCCCCAAATAAAAGCAATTTGGCAAATGCTTAATCCCAAAATCATCCTGACGGAGTTGAATTTTAACTTTCCAGCCCCCCCCATCCAAAAACCCACCTCATCCACTATAGGTTCTGACATATCTTTCACATCACACTTAGTCCCTAACCAGTACAGAATGTCAGTGATATTTACTCCTTCATTTCTAAAAAGGATTGTAATTATCTTAAAGGTAAGTTTTATAAGTGGGATAGCTTGAAAAGGAGCCCATGTGGGAGTTCGTTTATGAGCATTAAATAAAAGCCAAAATCTATCTAACAAGGAAGAAGATCAAAAGCTTAAATCAAAGGATGCTTCCCCTGGGGCATGTATCTAAGCATACACCTCTGAAGGTGTAAAACCCATATCCAGTTTTATCAAATGCTTCCCTACGTAAGCTCTGTCTGGAGGTAGTTCTAAACCTCCCACATACCTCAATTGAACAGCAAATCGCCTTTTGGCCTGTTCTTGTGTTTTTTTTAACAGACTGGCATACGTAACCCTATTAGGTCCCAGCTCCTGCCCTTCAGCTACGGTATCCCCTTCCTTCATTAAGTTATTTGCAACAACGTCTGTAACAATGTCTGTCAGGTGGCTCTATTTCCGACAAGGCCTCAAAGAACACTTCATTAGAAGACAGTATCGGGGAGTATGAGATACCTTGAGAGTCCTGGGCCTCCATTAATGGATTGTCTCCTGGCGACCTTGCAGCACTTGTCGCAGCACCAGATACAGTCTCCTTCCGTGTAGACTGCATATCAGCTGTTTGTGAAAGTGTCTGAACGTCATCCAGTAAATCGCACCGGCTCCAGTCTTTCGTACGACCAATTCTTACTCCCTCAACCCCAACATTCATAGATCTGGGATGCAACTCACCCGGGGATGATCCCGGAAGTGGAATCAAAGGGTCGGGGAGCCATGTCCCGACTGAATTCTGAACTCATCCAGCTCTCTCCAACGCAGACCTAGCATTCCACTCCACTCCCTCAGCATTCAGTGTAAGTCCCGGTGCACTACTGCCACCTTCAGTCTGCAAGGTATTGGCACTAAACCCAAGAACACTGTCAGCTGCCGACGCAGCTTCACATATCTTCGGGGCTGAGGGTTCTTTCAACAAGTGGACAGATGTACCTCGCAGAAGCTTCTCCTTGGTAAAAATATATTCACTTTCCAAACGCTGCAATTGCGATGCTAGGTCTTCCATTTGTGAAGTCTCCACACCGTCGATCGATTTAAAATCAGTGTCAGTGTCAGTGGCTCAGTAGGTAGCACACTCTCCTCTGAGGCCGGGAGATCAGAGGGCTGTCGGTTCAGTTCCCACATCTGGCACTTGGGTTAATATCCCAGTACTGACACTGCAGTGCAGCATGGGAGGGGTGCTGCACTTCTGAGGTGCTGTCTTTCGGATGAGACGTTAAACCGAGGTCCCATCTGCCTGGATTGGCGGTAGTTCAAGTGGATGTTAAAGATCCCATGGCACTTATCGAAAAGAGTAGCTGAAACTTTTATTAGAGAACAAAAACAAAATACAATAAGAAAACACAAATCAGGAAGTCGGGTAAAACAAAAACATGACATATTCATCATCTAGTACAAAAACCAACAGAAATACACTTAATAAAAAGCAATAACAGTAAGAGAATCATAAACAGACAAAACAAAAAAAAAGAATTAACAATCAGCAGCTATCAACAATACCCATAAAATATACAGATTAGCCCACCCACCCAACATTATGCCATAGACGTTGTCCCACTTCAGATCCAAAAGTATGAAATTCATACTGGTATAATTTGTCCAGGTCCCTCTGGATTTGAAAGAATATTTCCTGCAACTGAACAGTTTTATTCTGAAGACAGCGCAAACATCTTGCTTGCCAGATAGCCCATTTAATACATGCCAGAATCACAAAAAACGTATCCCGATTCCATTTATGCCATGCTTTCGGAATTTGTCCCAAAATTAAGATATTATATGTCATAGACTGAAAAACAGGTTCGCTCCACAAATTATACAGTATTGACCAGAATCCCTGCACATGAGCGCAGTCAAAATATAGGTGTTTTATGGTTTCCAGACACCCCTACAGGAAGGCTCATAACAGTATCTGTCTCCCAATTGTTTATGTTTCTGATTATTTCTCACATTAAGCTTCTGATGTCCACAAAGCCAAACCATATCTTGCATCTTTTTTGGAATTCTAGGCTCAATCATGCTAGCAAGCAATAACTCAGTTTTCACAGTATCAGGAACCAAAAATTGAGGATCTTCAATATAACAAGAATCTACAATATGTTTATAGAATTATTTTTTCATGAGAAATAAACCAAAGAAGCTCAATCTTCCACATTCTAATATATTTAAGTGTCATTCTAACATAAACAGGAAGTGACTTTTCAGACGGGTGCCATTTACCTCTACCCCAGGCTGTCAGGAACTCTTTTCCCCATAAACTCATGCACAGAGACCCCATATCCTCAGTAGCTAACAACATCGGTCGAATAGTGCTATAAAAGAAGTTACCAAAAAAAAAAAACCACTAAAGGTTGGACCATATTAAGACCTCCAGATTTTCAGGCTCTATAGGTATGGGCCCGTTTCACAGGGTTCAACCTGCTACTCCATAAAAAAGAGAAAAAAGGCCCATAATCTTAGCATGCATACTATAAGGGAGAGGGAACACATGTGATACATGTAGAAAAATCGCGGTTAAATATGACCGAAGAAGAAATACCCTTTTCTTCCGCGACATTTTCCAAGATTGCCATTTAGCAACTTTCTGTTGAGCTACATCAAAAAACATATCCCAATTACACTGTAAAGCAGTGGAAGTACCGTAATATATGCCCAATAATTTTACATTATCCGTAACTATCGGTATGACAAAATAATCAGGAACCAAAGCTGAGCCTAAGACCAACATCCGACTCTTCGTAGAATTAATCCGTATACCTGTATAAGGTTGTAACTCCTGGAGAACTTGAAGAACTCGCTTCCCTGAATCCAAATTTGCCACAGTGAAAATATAATCATCCGCATATGCTAAAACTTTTCGAAATGTACAACTTATCGACATCACCTGAGGATCTACATCAATCCGCCTTAAAATAGGATCAAGACCAAAGACGAACAACAAAGGACTTAAAGGACACCCCCCAATTTTAAGGTTGACAGGAATGCCTAAATGTCCATTAACTAAAGGAGTAATCAGTGCCGCAGAATACATAGTTATCAACAAAGTAAGTAAAGATTCAGGAATACTATAAAATTTTAAAACAGCCCAGATATGTTCATGTCGGATAACATCAAATGCTGTTTCCTGATCCAGTGACAAGAGATAACCAGACAAAGTATTAGACAAGCCTGTCTCAACCAGGTCCCTTAAATAAGTCAGATTATATACAATATTTCTACCAGGAACTGCACACGTTTGGGTTGTAATAAGCAAACTCCTTGCCACCCTTGAAAGCCTATTTGTTAAAATAGTGGCCAAAATCTTATAATCTGAAGTCAAGAGGCAAATAGGTCTCCAGTTTGCTAGTTGTTTGGGATCCCCTTTGTTTTTATAATGAAATATCATTATCCCATTATACATACTAGGCGTGAGTCTATTTTCTGACCAGATAGATTGAAAAAGGACTCACAACCATGGAAGCACACTATCTGAGAAAATCTTATCAAATTTATTGGCAATACCATCAATGCCTGCGGTAATACGAGCTGACAATTTAGTTATAGCCAATAAGATTTCTGCTTCAGTAACAGGGGTCACCAAAGCTCTAGTTCTTCAGGTGATAAATGTGGAATGACTAAATTGTGAAAAAAGGAACTAGGTAAGGCAGGGGAGACATCCTGAAATTTAGATCTAACATAAGTTTGTACAACCCGACAAATGCCCCTAACATCCTGCACCAAGGTGCCATCACTATCTAGTAAAGCAGTCATACCAAATCGTTCTGAACTCTGACGAAATATCATACGGATTTACTTGCTGCTCAGTACCAGTAACCAAGTATTTTTGCTGGTAGAAACATTTGTCTTCCCTAATTTTTAAAAAATTATATATTTTAAGTTTAACATCTTGAAGTTTAGTTAAAGATGAGCCATCTGAAACAGATACATGGGTCAGGAGTTTAATATATTGTGTTCTATATCCCAAATATTCTAAATAATGGCTTCTGGCTGTACTCTTTGAAATTTGGAGAAATAATTTCAAATCCAGTTTGGTATCCTCCCACCATTCAATGGGGCTATCATACAAAAAGCAAATATTAGCCTGGGCAGCAAGTAGATTATTCACCTGATCCACTGACATAGCATCATGCAACAATTCAACATTTAATTTTTAAAAGGCATGACCCATAGTAAGCTTCTGATACAGATCTATCCGGATTTTAATCACCATATGATCCAAAGTTTCCATAGGCAAGATGTTTACCTCCGAACAAGTAAGCCTCCTGGATAAAAAACAAAAATCTATTCGGGACGGCAAAACCCCCTTAAAAAAAGTATGCTATGGAGAAACATTAAAACATCATAAACATCTGCAAGATTACTGTGTGCGAAAATTCTCACGAACCATATTCATATCACAAAAAATCTTCATGCGTTTTCCTACCCCAGTCCCGTGGGCCTAGGCCACAATTAAAATCACCCCCCCACACCCCACAACACTAGTTTTGAAGTATGCAGGTACGAGGAAATCCTCTTAAATAAAGCTGCCCTGTCTGCCTTCTGTTGGGGAGCATATAAAGTAAGTAAATGATATGCACAATTAGAGAGAACAAAATCAACCAGCATGGCTCTACCTGGCAGAATATCAAAAACCTTCAGAATTTGAACATTTATATCAGCAAAGAAACTACCCAACCCATCACATGTATCCTCCCCCAAAGACCACAAAGAAACATCCCATCTCCAATCTCTTTCTGCTGCTCTCAGTTGTAATAAGGAATGTATCAGAGTACCCTGAAGCAGCATAATATTACCATGGCATTCCCTTAGACTAGCAAAAGTAACCAGTCTTTTACAGTAAGATTTAATGCTATTTACTTTAATAGTGAGAAGGACAACACCCTTATCCAATGGTAACATACAAAAGATGAGAAAGGACTAAAAAAAAAAAGGACCAGAATACTCAACAAATGAACATATAATTTTCTTTCTCTTTTTGGGCTTAGGTTTATCACAAACCCCCATGTCCGGGACTATCTCAGCATGTGAGGAAGCCACAGAAGAGATGTCTCAGTCCAAACCATCCTCCTCTTCATCCTGATCTTGCAGCAGTGTGTAGGTATTTTGTAAGGGAA
The DNA here is from genome assembly GCA_016271365.2 of Neoceratodus forsteri. Taxonomy (NCBI): domain Eukaryota; kingdom Metazoa; phylum Chordata; order Ceratodontiformes; family Ceratodontidae; genus Neoceratodus; species Neoceratodus forsteri. The sequence goes on along the minus strand of JADMNL010000024.1, from coordinate 119,127,440 downwards.
GGGGATCTGATTCATTTAGGTTTTCCAATTTGGCTTTACTGGACTTAGAATGAGTCACCCGATGAAAAGACCCATCCTGTTGTATATCTGGAGGAGGCACACTAGACACGTCCGCAGATATCGAGGGGGCAGCAAGCATACCCAAGTCCATGTCATGTACAGTGGAATCTTCTACTGTCGAAGCCACAGGTACCGAAAGGACATCCTGTGTGGAGAAAATTGAATCTAGTATTGTCTCCGGCACTGGGACCATATTTGAAGAGACAGGCTCCAAAGGGGCTGAAGAGGTCTCAGGTGAGACCATAGGCTGAGGAGGAGGGACCAAGGGGGATGCCTGGGGATGGGTAAGCAGGTCATGAATCTTTTGACTTTCCTTCTGGGCTGTTGCCACATAGACATCTTGCTCTGCTCTAATGGCTGGATCTGTGTTATTATGGGAAGCCCAGAAACATGTCCTAAAAGTATGGCCAAGTTCATCATATAGGTTGCATTTAGGAGAATTCCTACAATGCGCACCTACATGTCCCAAATCTCCACATAGGCCACACTTCTGCTGGTCGCAAACATTACTAAGATGGCCCAATGCACCACACTTATAACAAGCCCGTGGTTGTCCTGGGTAGAAAATCACCCCCTATCCCCAGGAAAAAACAATTAGGCAAATGCTTTGTTAAACCATTTTCCAACCGTAAATCCACCAAAAATCTCCAGCCCCCAGTCCAAAGACATTCCTCATCCAGAATAGGTTCTGGGTGTCCCTTAACAACACAATGCTGCTGTAGCCAATAGGTAATGTCTGCCACATTAACTCCCACATTACGAAACAGTCCAGTGATTTTTTTTTTTTTGAGACTGGTTTAGTTAAGGGAATTGCAATAAAGGAACTCGACAAAGGAGTATGCTTAAGAAGCTGGAATTGTTTCCAAAACCTATCTAGACCAGCAGAATGCTTAAAACTAATGCCAAATACAGTATCCCCAGGCATATGGATCAGCGCATAAATTTCGTAAGCATAGAATTTCATACTGCCTTTTAGCGATTCCCGTCCAACAAACCATCTACTGGGGACCTCTGACAAAGGGCCCCTATATTTCAGATGCACCGCATTACGACATGCCACAGGTTCTGAAGAAAGTCCAAAAGTAGCAGGGAATAATTGTTCCTTAATACCAGCATGCCAAACAGAAGGTGCAAGAGCTTGTGCAGGTGCATTCTCCACAGAAACTTGTACTGGGTCATTAGGGGACGACCGCTGTGTAGTGTGCTGGGAACCCCCAGACGTGAGATAGCTTCTCCCTCCAAACATTTGATATCATCCAGGAGGGTATCCAAAGCCTGAGCAGTAGAGGACTGAGACTGTACAACAAGGGAGCCTTGCCCCAGAGGAATAGAAGTACTGGGAAGGGAAACGTGCCCCGAGTCTGTGAGAAGCAGGTCAGAGGGTAATGAGGCAAAGTTTGCGTCCCACCCCTTCCCATCAGATTTCACCCACCATGCCGCTGCTAAGGCCTGGGAAACCTAGGCCGCCGGGGCCACGACTGCCCCAGAAGGGGGATCACTCGTAGTAGGATCTTGCAAGGAAGAAGCAGGCAGCCCGACAGCAGGAGAAACAGTAGAAGAATCCAGTTCCAAAACATGAGAAGCAAGAACCGTACAGGGCTGTATAGAACCAGTTCCAGGCAAAGGAGAGTCCAAAACAATAGGCTGGGAGAAGGCAGGCCGTCTCTTCAATGGACTGCTGGAAGGGCCTTACCAAAGCCACCACCAATTCACGATGTCGCTAGATGACCCCGCCTTGAAAAAAACAGTTTCAGAAGTACTCACTGTGTGTCCATGTTGCACCGGAGAGGAGATTACCTCCATAGCCGTATAAGGCATAACAGCTATAAGCGCACCGGGCATTTCAACCGGCTTTCGATCCTCAGCTAAGGAAAGCTGAGCCACTTCCTCTTCCTGTACCTCCAGACAAGCCCCCCGTACACATTCCAAATTTTGCAACAAGCAGTTCCGTAGAGCAAGAAACTGACGTTCCTCCAGAACTAGCTGTTGCTGAAGCAAATCCACCTTACTGATGTCATCCATATCCACGGGCTCCGACTGAGTATTGGTAAGACCCGTTTGTGCACTAACCCAATGCATAGTCGTGGTAAAGTCCCCTGATGAAGAGCCCTCTAATGCCATAGCGATCACAGGCAGCAGAAGGAAGGCCGAGGAGGTGATCAGCACCCCGGCCTCCCGCACGTCCACACTCCTCGGTGTCCCAACTCACACTGACCACGTCACACAGGGTCGCAGTGCCCTCTACTGAAAGAGTAGGGGAATTTCCCTGGTGTCCTGGCCAAATTTCCCTCATTCACTAAAAATACCACTACCAGCTTAATCTGGTTCAAGGTCAGTTGGCATTCATCTGTATCCCTTTCCCCCAGGTCGTGCCTGAAAATAGGCAGGATTTGTATAGTGCACTTACCCGGTCAACAAAAACTAAATAATAAATAAAATGTTCAGCGCAAACAGCCGCACTCATTTCTGTCATTTGCACATTTATAGACCGACTCTTTGAAACTCTCGCGGTCTCTGCCTCACTAATGCATCGCTGGCTATCCTCTGTGGGAAGCACACCAGCCATCTCCTCCACAGCCAGATCGCCGTCTGGCTCCTCCATCTTGGACTCAAAGTCCCCCCCCCCACGGGATAGTAGGAATTTCTCTGTGCCCTGGTCAATTTCCAGTCACTAAAATACCACCAACAGCTTAATCTGTCTAAGGTCAGTTGGCATTCATCTGCCCCCGGTTGTGCCTGAAAACAGACAGAATTTGTCTAGTGTACTTACCCGTCAACAAAAACTAACTAAACTAAACCATCTTAGGAACTACAAGAACAGTATGGAGTACCAAGGGGGCATCGGTATAAATATTTCCAGATAAGAGCCTTAGGCTTGAGTAGAGCACGGACAAGAAGAGACGCAGCAACTATTGGCCCATTGGAAGAGTTACTACTGCAAGCCGCACATCCCCAAAGTATTGGTAGCAAGGTTAGTGAAGCAGGAGAGGGAAGGATTAGCGGATCTAACAGGGAAAGTGAAGGCCCTATGGGAAAGGGACTTGGGAATACAGATTACAGCAGAAAAATGGGCCACAGTACAGATGACACATGGGGTTGCTCCTATGTGATGAATACAAGGAAGCACAATTCAAATTCCTGCATAGACTATACCGCGCACCGGTGGTAGTTCACAAGTTTCACCTCAACGATATTCTGTATGTGGTAGGTAAGGTGACTGAGCACATATATCCACGGTTTCTGGGAGGGAGACCAAGACCGCTTTGGACAGAAATTGCACAAGCGGTGTCCAAACGGTAGGGGTACTGGTTGCAGATAATGCAACCTCACTGCTGTCTGGGGTTGATGACTGGGGGGGGGGGGAGATGAGATGAGTGGGAGGTATACCCGAGGGCAACCAGGATCTTGCTAACATTAGCTAGGCAGTGTATTCAAAATACCTGGGTCTCTCACACTCAACCCACGATGGAACAATGGAGGGCCTTGGTAATACAAAACTTGGCTTTGGAATGGCTAACCAGCTGCATGGGCGGGAGGAAGGTTTCTCCAACACTTGGGGACCCTATATTGACTCCCTTACGGGGGAGGAAGCAATGTTGTTAAGACAGAGGGTCATATGAGCTGTTGCGTATTCTTGCAGGAGTAAGGGGTCATGCATTCAAAAGAACGGAAGGGAAGCCAGAAAGCAGCAGAGCACTGGCACTAGCAGGTAGAAGTGGCCTGATATAGAGTAGAAGAAAACTAGGGGCCTTCAGAGGGGTGGGTACTCTGCCATGCCAACGATCAAAGGCAAGAACAGCCGCCAATAACCGCGAATTAGGATGTCAAATATTTTATTGTGTTATTTATGTTCTTTCTTGTTATTGTGAAAAATGAGAATGAAATTGTGCGAAAAGGGAATATATAAAGATTAAGTGTATAACTGTATCAAGAAGGCTGTATAGCTATACTGGCAATGTATTGTGAGTGGTTTAAGATACAATGTACAACTGGGTGTGAAGTATCAATAAAAAGATGAAACAAAAAAAAAGGAGCTACTACTACTTCTATACAGGTGACTGGTGAGGCCTCACCTAGAATACTGTGCTCAGTTCTGGCGTTCTCACCTAAGGAAGGACAGGGACAGGCTGGAGACGGTGCAAGGCAGGGTGACCAACATGATTCAGGGCCAGCAGGGCAGATCTTATGAAGACTGTCTCAAGGCACTGAACATGTACTTGCTGGAGACCAGGTGAGGGGAGGAGGGGAGATACGACAGAAACGTTCACGTTTTTGAAGGGAATGAACAAAGTGAACTGCAGGGAACTATTTAGCATGAATCTACAGTCAAGAACCCAAGGTCATGATTGGAAACTGGCAGGGAAGGTTTAAGAGGAATGTGAGGAAGTTTTATTTTATGGAAAGAGTGGTGGAGTCCTGGAACAGTCTGCCAGAGGAGGTGGTGGGCTCCAAGATCAAAATAGTTTTAAGCATGGCTGGGACACAGTGAAGGGTCTGGCGGTTGCTCAGGTCAGCAGCATTAGGGAGGGGAGCAGGGGGTGGACAGGGAGGGATAAAACCCTGCATGGACAATCGGTTCCAGGGAAGGGGGGGGAACTCCAGGCCAACTGGATGGACCTGTGGTCTTTCTTCTGCTGCCACTGTCTATGTTTTTGTGTTGTATAGCTTGCACAGGGTCACACAAAATAAGGCGTGACTGCGGACATGACACCTGGATCTCCCATATTCTCAGCTCAACACTTCAATCACTAGGCTAAACTGCCTCCCAGAAGAGGGAATTAACCAACTATGCATATCAGGAATGTATGGAGCCAAACAAAAGCCAGTTACTCAAGGAATCCTTGTTTAACACTTTCATATTATTACTGGTATCAGAAGAATGAAACACGTGCCCTCTCTAGGAAGGGTCAGGAGAACTTTAGAAATGGACTCAAGTTGATTTGTCTTTGTTACCTTGGAATCTATTTCTTTTATCCTGTGGTTTATTTAACACACCCCTGCATCAGCAGTTAGAAACACAGAAAAGTACAGTTACATAAGAACTTACCGTAACGGTAGATCTTCGAGAGGAGCTCTTGCAGCAGGCTATAACCATTAGGGCTAACGTCACAGGCCTTAGGACCCACCGGAAAAAACTTAGCTAGCAGTACCCAGCAGGGAGTGCCCCGACGTTGGCCCCCGACGCCGATCATGCCATGGCAGAAAGTCGGGGACTCCACCTCAGTTCCCCATCAAGACTCAAGTGAACGGACCCAGCAGGTGAACCAGGCGATGCTTGTCGAAGACATGCTGTAAACCTCACCAGGGGGAAGGAGGACAGGAAAGCAACACTTGCTGCAAGAGCTCCTCTCGAAGATCTACTGTTACGGTAAGTTCTTACATAACTGTACTGTTTTACTTCAAGTGGGAGCTCTTGCAGCAGGCTATAACCATTAGGACAGATTCCCAAACAGTCCCGCGCCAAGGAGGTGGCTAACCCCTGGAGGAGGAAAGATGAAAAATGGCTAACATACAGTACAGCAAATCAGGACAAGAGACCCTGAAGAACTACCAAGCCGAAACCGGCATGGCGCCTGGAGACAATGTCCAGGCTATAGTGCTTCACAAAGGTGTGCACTGAATTCCAAGGGGCGGCAGCACAAATATCTCTAATAGAAACATTCTTTAAGGAGGCAAAGGAGGTAGAAATCCCTCTGGTGGAATGAGCTCTAACCAGGCCCGGAAGAGGTTTGTTGTGCTTGTCGTAACAAAGTACAATACAGCAGCAAGCCACCTGGAAATAGTTTGTTTAGACACTGGTTTACCTAGGTGTTGTGCAGCGATGGCCACAAACAGTTGCTCTGATTTACGATGTGCAGCTGTGCACTTGAGGTAGTACCTCAGCACCCTGTGAATGTCCAATGTGTGTAAGAGAGCCTCTTCCCTATTGGCAAGGGTAGAATAATAGACTGGAAGGTCAACCGATTGGTTGAGGGTCAACTCCGAGACCACTTTGGGAGGGAACTTAGGATTTGTTCTAAGGGAAACCCTTTCCCTGTGAAAAACTAAATAAGACTCCTTACACATCAAGGCCTGAAGCTCAGAAACCCTTCAAGTCGAAGTAACAGCAACTAAAAAACAAATCTTCCAGGAAAGATAACGCAGTTCACAATCAGCCACTGGTTCAAAAGGAGGGAGAGTGAGCGTCTCCAACACAAAAAGGAGGTCCCAGGGAGGGATAGGATCCCTAATGGGAGGTCTCAAATGTAAGATACTCTGCAAGAAGGTGCAGGCCACGTCCAGTTGGGCCAAGGTTCTACCTCCCAAGAGAACATGATATGCCGAGATGGCCCACATGTGCACCTTTACAGAAGAGTAACTCAAGCCTTGCTGGTATAAGGAGAGAAGATACTGTAATGCTGAGTCCACGGTCAGGTAAGGGGGTCCAGATGGTGAGACGAAGCCCAGAAACAAAAACACTTCCACTTCATAGCATAAGTGGAGTGTGTAGAGGGCTTCCTCGCTGAGATGAGGACATCCACCACCTCTTGGGAAACCCCGTACCCGAATTTGGCTACATCTGCAGGAGCCAAGCATGAAGGTGCAGAGACCTGAGATCTGGATGAACCAGCCTGCCCTGATCTTGGGACAGCAACTGCGAGCATACCCGTAGCGGAATTGGAGGTTCCGAGGACAACCGCTGAATTAGTGGGAACCAAACTTGCCGAGGCCATAGTGGGGCAATCAGAATCATTCGGGCTCCCTTGGCCTGGAGTTTCAACAAGACTCTCTAAAGGAGAAGGAAGGCATAAAGAAACCACCCTGCCCAACAAAGGGACAACATATCTGGCCAGAAAACATGAAGCGTATGCTCTCGCGAGCAGAAAAATGGCACTATGGGAAGGAACTTAGGATTTGTTCTAAGGGAAACCCTTTCCCCTGTGAAAAACTAAATAAGACTCCTTACACATCAAGGCCTGAAGCTCAGAAACCCTTCAAGTCGAAGTAACAACAACTAAAAAACAAATCTTCCAGGAAAGATAACGCAAAGAGATCCAGCTCTGGACGACCCCAAGTGCCGAAAAGTGGTACACTACTGACTGTAGCAACTCCCACTCATGCGCCTTGGACTGAGACCTGCTTAGGTTATCTGCCAAGTCGTTTTAGGCTCCTGGAACATGCACCGTGGACAAACAAATGTGATGCTCCAGCGCCCAGTACCAGACTCTCATCGCCTCCCTGCACAGGGGGTAGGAGTGAGTTCCCCCTTGCTTGTTGATGTAAAAGACCGCCGCCATGTTGTCCGTCTGGACGAGAATAGAGCCTGGTACAAGGTCCTCTTGAAAGGCTTTTAGAGCACTGAGAACCGCTCGCATTTCCAGAACACTGATGTGGAGGGTGCGCTCCTCTGGGGTCCAGACTCCTTGAGTTTAGCAGGCCCCTTAGTGCGCCTCCCCACCCCAAATCAGATGCATCTGTTGTTAGAGTCCGACTTGAGGGCTCCTGATGGAAGGGGATCTCTTTCTCTAGATTGAGGGGGTCCAACCACCAAAGCAGTGTCCTCCTGACTGGCTCTGCGATCCTGACCATGTGGTCTAGGCCGTCGGAGCTTTGATCCCACTGCACCCTGAGCATCCATTGTGGGACCCTCATGTGGAGGCGGGCCAAAGGAGTGACAGGGATGGCCGCCGCCATGTGCCCTAGAAGTCTGAGGAAGGTCCTGGCCTGGACCTGAGGGGTTACTAGGACCGATCCGGCTATCTCCTGCAGGTGATCTCTTCTCTCTGGAGGAAGAAAAGCCATGCCCTGGACCGAATCCAGGACCGCTTTAATAAAGACGAGTCTTTGGCTGGGCTCTGGGGAAGACTCTGGAAGATTCAGGGTGATACCCACGTCACGGAATGGAGTATAAGTGTCTCTGAGAGCTTGAAGAAGACGCGTCCTTGACGGGGCTGCGAGCAGCCAATCGTCGAGGTAAAGGAAGACGTAATGTCCCTGGCACCTTACAGCTGCAGCTACCACTGCCAGACACTTGGTGAAGATTAAAGGAGCAGCCGAACGGAAGAACCCGAAATTGATAGTGCTCCCCCTGGAAGTGGAACCTCAAGTACTTCCTGTGAGAGGGAAAGACCCCGATGTGCATATACGCATCTTGCATATCCAGGGAACAGAGCCAGTCTCCTTGGAGCAGTAGAGGAATGAGACTTTGAAGGGTTACCATCCTGAACCTTTGATATTCAATACAGACATTTAGAGAACCAAGGTCCAGCATCTTCTTTGGAACAAGGAAGAAGTGGGAGTAATACCCCCTTCCTCACTGCTGCAGAGGAACTGGTTCTATCGCCCCTTTTTTGCAAGAGGGCATGAATCTCTCCTTCTATAAGGAGGATGTGAGAAGGAGGAGGCTCCAGCCTATGTCCCCACCTTATAATGTCCAGAACTCACTGGTCTGCTGTTATGGCACTCCATCCCTCCAGATGAAGGGAGAAACGACCCCTTACCTCCGCCGCTGGTGCCTCCTCCAGAGGAGGGGGGTCGGAAGGGAGTCATTGGGCGGAGCCGGGGGTGGGCAGAGAGGCTGGGGAGGTCTCAGGGCCTCAAAAAGGAGTGCCTCCAGGATGCTGGCTGCCGGGCTTTCCTCTTGTAGTTGCCTCTCTGACTTTGCTGACTGCTATGGGCTTGAGAGCCTGAGGGCTTACGAAAAGGCCATCTAGCGTGCTTCTGGTCCCCTTGACATATCTGCCGGATGGACCAGACAGACTTGCCCGACTCCTGGAGATGAGAGATGACAGCCTCCATCTCCTGCCCAAAGAGGATGGAACCTTGGAACGGGAGGTCCCAGATTCCGAACTGCAGATCCTGGTGAAAACCTCAGACCTCAACAAGGCATGGCGCCGGAGACAGATACCTGCTGCTGCCGCTCTGGCTGCCATATCTGCAGTGCCATATGAGACACAAAGGATATGCATGCCTATGTCCAAGCCCGATTTGAGAATATCCAGGAGCTCTATCTTCTGAACGGAGTCTGGTAAGGCACTGGCCAGCTCTTGTCCCCTCTCCCAAAGCACATTCTGGTACTGGACCACATGCGTGAGGAAGTTCAGGGAGCGAACAGAGCAGGTGGAGGCAGAGTAGACCTTCTTGCCCACCTGGTCCAAATAACGGGATTCCTGGTCAGAAGGCTGAGAGCTGAGATGTTTGGGCTGCTTGGATTTGTCATGGGCAGCCGTGATAAATGAAGAATCCACCCGAGGGTGCTCCGCCAAAAAAGGCTCAGCCCTCGGAGCCTTGTACAGCCTGTTTGACTTCTTTGGAACCACCGGGACTGATGCTGGATGCTTCCAAGTTATCCTGGTGAGGTCTTGGAAAGTGTCCACCAAAAGAGGCACCACAAGAGGCTTCGGCTCCTTCTGCCTCAGGTAACGGGCCAGTCGCCAGCATTCCAGATCCAGGTCCTCCATCTCCCACTCATTAGAGGCCTGGATGTGCCTCATGACATCCATAAAAGTTGGACTGTTAGGAGGCGAGCAGGGTTGGTCCTTATCCCCAGGAGAACCCCCAACACCTGGGAAAGACGAGAAAGAAGAAGAAGATCTGCTACTAGGTTGAGAGGAGCCTGAGCTGTGTCTTGGACTACCCCCACTCGAGTGTCAGTGACTAACTGACAGACGCCGGTCCAGGGACTGACAGAGCAGTGACTGACGCCAGTCTGGGGACAGATGTCGAGAAGAGGACCGAGTCCACCTGGGAGAAGAAGATCTCCCTACGGTGGCTGTGGGATCTGCTCCTGGGCCGGGACCGACGACGGCTACCCAACCAGGAAGGGTGCAGACGACGGTCCCCAGACCGGGACCAGGAACAAGTGCATGAGGGAGAGCAGGGATTAGGCAGCTCGCAGGTCTTCTCCTGTGAACAGACAGGTTGACCCTCAGGCTCCTGGTTGTCCGGCCGATCAGGAACCGGTGTTGGGTCTGGCTTCAGTGGAGTCTTCTCCTCCTTCTTTACCTGACTCCACCAGAAGGAGAAGAGTTCCTGTAACTCCTCCTTGTTGAATACAGAAGCCACCGTCCCTAGTAAGCAGACCGGAGAAGCCGGAGGATCCGGCAGGGCATCAAGAGAGGAATCCCTCAAAGAGCCCTGTGGGGTGGAAGACCTAGGGACCGGTGACGGAACTTTAACTGGTGCCCCCACCGTAGGAGTGTCTTCTGCAGCAGGAACCTTAGCCGGCGTTGGTTTTGAAGAGGCCAGAACTGGGGAGCGGGGCTCCGAAGATAGTTTGGCCTGGGTGTCTGGATTCTTAGAGTGTTTGCCTGAACCGGGTAAAGCTGAGGCCTTCTTGGGCAGGGCCGAGGCTTGCTCTGAACAGGCTTTTGAAGAGTCCTTCTGGACTGAAGAGAATACGCAGCGGTGCAACCTTAGTTTGGAGGGCTTCTCCCCTTAAGTTCCCGCCTTGACTAATGTCGGATCCTTGGCGGGAAGACTCGACTTGGAGTATTCTCCTTGCGAGGATGCTTCGGGTGGTCAGAGGTGCCCGAGCCGGGAGAAGACGAGGCTTTCCTGGGAGGAGAGCGGGAACAGTGAGGGGACCAGCTACACTCCTTGTCTCGGGACCACTTACAGGACTTGTCCTGGTGCCTTCCCTTGTCCTCCGAGGTTTGCAGGACATCCATTTGCTGTTCTAACAAGTGGGCTTTGAGGGCCTTCAGGCGTCGGATACACGTCCTGCTGGTGAAGCCTCTGCAGATCTTGCCAGCTGCACTGTTGTGGTCTGGTCCCAGGCAGAAGACACACTTCGCGTGGCCGTCTTTTGATGGGATCTGGCGGCCACAGGCGCACTTAGTCTTCTTAGGCTTGGAAGAAGAGACCGATGACGGTGAAGACATAAGACAGACAAACTGCAAAGGTGAGGAAAAAAGAACATTTTGAAAAGATTTGAGGAAATTCGAAGAGATTCGCTGGGGCTGCTGGAAGCAAGCGCCAAGATTTTTCCAACGTGAGCGGGTCACGGTGGGAAATGAACTACGGTGGAGCTGGGGTCCGCCCCCTTTTATGGCGTGACCGACGTTGGGGTAAAGCCGACGTTGGGGGGGGGGGGTCCCTGCTGGGTACTGCTAGCTATGTTTTTTTCCGGTGGGTCTTAAGGCCTGCGGCTTTAGTCCTAATGGTTATAGCCTGCTGCAAGAGCTCCCACTTGAAATAAGACCATAGACTCTGATGGCAGATAAGGACCGCTTGACCCACCTAGTCTGCCCATTTCCCCATCTACTGGATAAGCTGCAGATCCTAGTTAACCAGCAGCCTACTTCCTCCTACCCACCACTATAATTGCCTTATGTTGGTCCCATGCATTCTTTAATTCCCCCACTGTTTTTGACCCTACAACCTCCTCAGGAAGGCTGTTGCATGCATCCACCACCCTCTCTGTAAAAAAATACTTCCTCACGTTGCCCCTGAGCCATTCCCCCGTCTACCTTCAAATTGTACTCCCTTGTTCCTGCGCATCTCTTTTTTTGTAATATGCTACCCTCTTGGACTTTGTTGATTCCCTTGAGGTACCTGAAAGTGTCTATCATGTCCCCCTCTCCCTCCTTTCCTCAAGGGATACATATTAAGTTATTTTAATCTCTCTTCATATGGCTTCTGGTGCAGACCCTGCACCATTTTGGTTGCCCTCTTCTGGACTGCCTGCATCCTGTCTATGTCCTTGCAGAGATGGGGTCTCCAGAACTGCAAGCAGTACTCCAGATGGGGTCTTATCAACTGTCTGTACAGAGGGATAACAACTTCCTGCTTTCTACTGGTGATGCCTCTCCCTATGCATCCCAGAATCCCCCCAGCCCTCATTGCTGCCCTCTCACATTGTTTGCCTACCTTAAAGTTGACTGACAGGAGTACAACCCAGGTCCATTTCCATTTCTATTGTTGTCAGTACCTCTCCCCCACTGTGCACTCTTCCCCTGGGTTTTTGTTTCCCAGGTGCATTACTCTGCGCTTCTTTGCACTGAATCTAAGCTGCCATACTCTTGACCATTGCTCTAACCTTGCCAAGTCCCTTCTCATCCTTTCCTCCCCTTGTGTATCAACCCTGTTGCAGATCATTGTGTCGTCTGCAAAGTGGCATACTTTTCCTTCCAGACCCTCTGCAATGTCACCTATAAAGACATTAAAGAGTACCGGTCCCAGTATTGAACCCTGCGGTGCCCCACTTTTAACTCCCCTTTCTCCAGAGTGTGCTCTGTTTACTATTGCCCTCTGCATCCTGTTGTTCAGTCAATTTGTTACCCAGGCTACCACCCTGGGACCCACACCCAGGCTGGTTAACTTGTTTATTAATCTCTTGTGTGGTAACTGAACTGGCTTTTAAGCACAGGTATTATAGTAGCCTGCTTGTACTATGGCAGGAGATGTCTGACAGGGTGATCAACAATCTGAAAATGATTATAGAAACAGAGAACTGTCAGCAGAAAAAGACCCAGTGGCCCCTCAAGCTTGCCCCACCCTAGCTAGTATTGTTTTTGTGAGGTCCCTAGTGACCATTTACCCTCCTTCTGACACTGTCTGCATGAGCCCTATATGCCTATGCCCCCCATGTTTGAATCTCTCCCACTGATTTCGCACAGGCAACCTCCCTTGGAAGCCAGTTACAACCTACTACCACCCTTTTCCATGAAGAAACGTTTTCTGATGTCCCTCTTAAACACCCTCCCCCGCCAGCCTCGCCGAGTTCCCCACGGTGCTTGTGTTCTCGGACACTGTAAACAACTCTCCACTATCTACTTTGTAAATGCCACGGAGGTACTAGTACATCTCTGTCATGTCCCCACCCCCTTCTCACCTCCAGAGTGTACGTTAAGATTTGACAACCTCTCCATGTAAGTCTTATCCTGCTGCCCCTGAATCATTCTCGTTACCCTCCTCTGCATCACTTCCACTCTGTCCCTGTTCTTCTTCAGGTATGAGCTACAGAACTGTACACAGTACTACAGGTGAGGATGAACCAAGGGCCTGTACGGTGGCAGAATTACCATACTGCACTGTTCAACCGGGAAAGTCACAACTGAAAATTCCCTTGGGTCACCGTCTGAATGTACACTTTTTATACCTACTAGTGTGGGCTCATTGCAAAACTGAATGATTGTCTAACAAATCTAGGGGGCCAACTACTTGGAATGCACTGCCCCACTCATGAGCTTCAGGGAGGCAGTTCAGCCAAGAGATTAGATCATCAAGCTGTGAAGCGGGAGATCCAGCAGACCTGGGTTTGAATCTCACAACCACCACTTATATACTGTGTGACCCAGAGAAAGTCACTTACCCTTCCATACTCCTGAGACACACCTGGAAATGAAGTTCAGCTCAGTGTGCCCGTCCCAGAAAAAAATTCTAAGAACAAATAAAAAAAAAAAAAAAATGAGCCGATTGCTTCTGTCTTGTCCCCCTTTAAACTGGCACTGACTGCCTAGCTAAACACTCCTTGAAATAGTCTGCCATCATTTCAAGCTGCTGTTTATCCAGCTTATTATGAATGACTGTAATTCAGGAGTACTGCCTCATTTCGAGGGTCTCCAAGGATCGTCACGATGCAAGATATGCTCACTGCACCCAGACATAAATAAAATCACATTTTACAGCTCCCCTGATGTTGTCCCTGAGGCGCACTCGCTACACAAGGATGGTGCTGCAGACATCTGTTACGGGCCTCCATCAAAATCTGGTCTCGTACCTTGTGTGTTGCTTTGCTGAGCATCTTCTGAGGCATGAAGGAGGGAGGCACTCTGGGGAGTGACACAGCTTCCGACACCTCAGAAAAATCTGAAATATTATGATAGTTAGACACAACGCAGCTAATATGTGCTACGTTTCCTGCAGTTATTGTCTTCACCCTGATTACCAAGGACAATGAAAGTAGAAGTACGTAAGCAGGTAAGTATGCAAGTAAGTACGTGTGTAAGTATGCAATTACATAAGTATTTTTATGGCACCCTATCCCACATGCTTAGGGCACCTTACAAAATACATACATAACAGCAGTCCCTGAAAGAACTCCTGAACTACAACTAACATTAATTCAGCAATCAAACTTTGGTAAAACTAAGCTAAATATATAAATACACTATACTGGCATAATATAGGTGATGGACTACTCAGGAAAACCAGTGCAAACAGATGGTATTTTAGACACTTCTTAAACTGCTCGACCAAGGGGACCTCCTAAGATACTGAGGCAATGACTTTCACCTAAGCAGTGGCACCACTGTAAATACCTGCTTCCTGACTGCTTTAAGCATGATCTAGGGACTGTTAGAAGGCTTTCCTCAGAAGACAGGAGAGGGTGGCCTGAAGCATTAAGACACAGGAGCTCTTTCAGGTAGCCCAAAGGCACAAAGCAGGATCAGGGTCCTGTATTATAGATCAATGGGGCACTACTGCCCAAGCGGAGTGTTCTCTCCACCACCCTGAGCATGAGATACTCTTATTCTGGGAAGCATGTCTCATGTGAGTGGGGGAGGGGGGCCTCCCAGTGGCAGTGCTGGTGAATCATGTTTGGCAGCAAGCTCAGGGAGCACTGGGATGAGAATGCCCTGGGCTGGGAAGTACAGTGCAGGTCAATCTGGGGTAGGGGGCATCTCTGCTCCGCCATCACAGAGCCTGCTCATGGTGATCTGGGGAGTCTGATCACTCACAAGGGGTGTTATCAGCCCACAGTGTGCTGAGATATCAAAGGCCCCCTGGCGGCATGGCCCTTTGTCAGGGGAGGTGGGAAGGACTGAAAATGGAGGGTGAAAACTCAGCTGTCGCTGGGATGACGGACAGCAGTACCAGCGCCTTCAGGGCCTGTGCTGCAGGTTTACCCTCTTGTGGGAGCAGAGGGGCTAGGGGTGGATGGGGCTGGAGATGCAGCCACAGTCGTACACTCCAAGCAAGAGAATGCGGTCTCAAACCTATGAATGTACATAAGACCACTCTTACAACCGTATGAAGAAACTTAGAAACCCAGTGGCAGAATACAAAATGGGGGAAGTGTTACTGACAACAACCAAGCAGGACAGAGACCTAGGTGTAATCATCTTGAATGACTTAAGGGTAGTCAGACAATGTGACAAGGCAGTTGTGAAGGCAAGTGGGATGCTAGAGTGCATAGGGAAAGGGATCAACAGCAGAGGAGGGAGGGAGGAGGCAGTATTGTCTCTGTATAGGTTGCTGGTGAGATCTCATCTGGAATATGGTCTACAGTTCTGGAGACCACATCTACAAAAGGACACAGAAAGTGGAGGCAGTCCAGAGAAGGGAAACTAAAAAATAGTATAGGGTCTACAAGCCCTATGAGGAGAGACTGAGGGAACTCAATACGTACACCCTAGAAGACAGGAGGAAGAGTGGGGATATGACAGAGACCTATAAATACCTAAATGGGGTAAATAAGGTGCAGGAGAGGAGTATTTTTCAGAACAAAATCTGCTCAAGAACAAAGGGACATGCTTTGAAGCTGGAGGGGGTAGATTGGGGAGGGATGTGAGAAAGTACTTCTTCACAGAAGGCTGATTCCTGGAACAGTTTACCAGCCAATGTAGTTGAGATGAAAATGGTGGTAGGGTTCAAGAAAGCTTGGGATAGGCACAAGAGAATCTTAGGGAGAAGGAAAGAGGGAGGAGACAAAGAGCCAGAGATCAAGTAGAGTTTGCAGTGGTACTGTAGATAGGGAAAAATGGGCAGACTGGGTGGGCCAAGCGGTCCTTAACTGCCAACAAATTCTATATAATGTGTGGTAGAATGTTACCATCAAAATTTCATCGATTTACAGGGTTGTTGTACCCTCGATGTGACGTTATGCTGTTATACCATCGTGAGTACATCACATCAATGGTACAACAACATGGAACACGTTCACGCATGTGCATTACACAAAACCTCTGGTCTTCCTGAACCAGCCGTGGTGGTGAGAGCTGGACCCGGAAGAGAGTGGTGGTGATTAAAAAAAAATTTGAAAGTAAGGATCCTGCCTCTGTATTTTTGCTCTTTATGTGGCAAATACACTATAAAAGACAATGTATGGTCCACTATCGGCAATAAAGCATGTGTTGTCATCTTGAGGTTGCTAAGAGGACCGAAACCTCTTGAGCTTTGCTCTCCAGGTTTAAACGGTCACCGTGGCAACCTCTCGGTGGCTACACACACTTGTTACCAATAGAGGACCATACATTATCCTCTATGTTGCCACTGTAATATTAACATACAGATGTTACTGGCTCTTGTAAGATCATAATTCTCTTCTGATGACATCAGAATAATTTCCATGGCAACAGACTAAGATGTCACTGGGTGTGGCTCCAGGATGCCCAATAACCTCAGAGACAAACTGAGTTCTAATGGTGGGAGGAGATTCCCATGCAAAACGAGCATTTATAAGGAACAAAAAGATGGCGACTCCTGTGTACATGTGAATCAGTATTGTATCATTTTATACATCAAATATTACAAAAGTTTTGTGGCCAAAAATTAGCTATAAAACAAAAAAAATGAAAAATAAGTTGAATGAGTTCAAGTTTATTGTAGGAAAGACTCCGGTGAGCAAGCTCATTCACAAGGAGGTCCTGAGGCACATACACATTTCACATACATGAAAAGTAAGTAATTTCCTAGGAATATTAATATATGGATTGTTTGTAGTTAATACAAAATATTATTAGTAATTTGTGTTTTGATTTAACTGATGTAACATAAATGTGATTAAGAATATTTTCAATGAAAATTTTCACTGACAAAGCCACTTCTTCAGGGAAATGGTGGTACTTCTTACTATGCTGTTACGCCGCTGCTGCCAGTGGCCATTTCTTACACTGTTTGGACTCCCTTCAAAGGAGACCGCCGTTCCCAGTAGTTCTGCAATCTAGCAGTGCAGCACATGAAGGAGTGATAGGGACCTATTAGCAGATGCGGAGTCCTGGTAAGGCTCAGCAAGGCTGCTTAAGTCCCGTACACCCAATGTGAAGCAACAGTGAATGCTTAGTAACCATTGTATAGTGAGAGTACCACCATTTCCCTGCAGGAGTGTCTTTGGCCACAAAATGTTAGAATTCTTAGTAGATTAAATATCAATTCAGATACATGTAGGAATCATGTCTTCCTTTTGCCTCTTCAACAGACTGTGATGTCACAAAAACATATCAAGGCCAAGCCTTCTACAGTCACATAAAACGCCCTCGGTAGAACACATGTGTGAGAGAAAAACAGAACATTTGAAAAAAGTTGTCAGCTGGACCATCTCAGTCTGGAGTCCAAGGTTTCCAGAGCGAGTGCAAGAATCCCAGGATGAGGTCACCTGGGTACTGGGTATGTAGAATAGGTGATGTGCTCAGCTCCATAGAAGGGAAGGAGCATGACTTGCTCAACATTTGTGCATCCCCTGCAGACCACATCAGAAGCGACACTGCATTGACAGTGACTGCTTCTGCTCAGCTGGTTGGAGGAAGGGGCCACCATGAAGACCCTGGATTGTTGTGAAGGGGAACTGGGTGGATTTACAGGGCAAAGAACAGAGTAGATGGGACTTAATGACAAATATATCTGTACCACACTTCGCCAAAAGTGAGTTATGGTCCTGCCCATTCACTGATGAAGATAAATGGCAGATTCTGAGTCAGGCCACTGTTTATTTATTTATTTATTTGAACATCAGTTTAACAACCTTTGAGCCAGCAGCTCATTTACAAAGGTACCTCGTCACGTGAAGGACAGACAGTGACACAGAAGACAACAGATAATACAACTTCAAGCAAGTAACATAGTAACATAGAAGACACAGTTGGTTCCAGTGCAAGTGTAGAGTAAATAGACAGGATGAGGGTTAGTGGGAGGAGATGTAAAGGAGAAAGGGGGGTAAGAGGTGAGTGGGGGACTAGGGAGAGTAAGGAAAAAGGGGTGCCAGGGTGGAGGGTTGGTGGGGGAGTGCGGCTGGTGGCGTTAGCCGGAGGGGGGAAGATTAGTTAGTGGCAGCGGCATCTATGTGATGCTAGCAGGTGGTCTCTAAGCCTGCGTTTAAAGCAAGCAAACGACAGAGATTCAGTGATAACGGCAGGGAGTCAGTTAAACCAGGAGGGCGCTCTGTAAGGGAATGCCCTTTGGCCTTGCGAGGTCCTGGCTCTTGGAATGATCAGTGTCGATTTGGATGAGCTGCGGGTGTTCACAGTGGGATTGGCCCGGCGTATTGAGTCAGATAAGCCAGGAGGGGATAGGCCATGGAGGACTTTATAGGTGAGTTGGCAGGTTTGATACATGAGCCGTTCATCTAGGCTGAGTAGGGTAGCCATGGAGTACAGCTGACAGGTGTGGGTAAGTCTAGGGGTACCAGTTATAAGTCTGCAGGCTTTGTTAAGTATAAGGTGAACCTTGCACAGGGCCGTCAGATCGGCAGCCCCATAGACCGGAAGGCCATAGTCGATAAGAGATATGACAGAGGAGGTGACAGCCAAGCGGAGGGCGTCAGGGGGGAGACATTTTTTGTGCCGGTAGAGAATGCCCAGCCGTGTGTTGGCGGTGGTGTTCAGGACGGAGATGTGGCCATGGAAGGAGAGGGCTGGGTCAAAGATTAAGCCAAGATATTTATAGGACTGTACACGTTCGATGGGGATATTGAGGGAGGAGTGAATAGCGAGGGGAAAATTGCTGGATTTGTTTTGGGGGTGGCAGAAGAGCATGGATTTGGTTTTGTTAAGGTTGATTATGAGACGGTGCTCAGTGAACCAGGTTTCAGCAGAATCATAGGCAAGCTGGAGAGAATTCTGAAGTGACAAGGGGTTACTATCAGAGGCGATGAGGACTGCATCATCAGCATAGAGCAGGATTCTACCTGGCGCATCTTCGCTGAGCAGCGAAGCCGAGGGAAGAGGAGAAGAGAGGTCCAAGGATAGGAGCCCTGGGGGACTCCAGAGCGGATCGGGCAGGTGTCAGAGAGAGTTCCACTAACTTTCACACATTGAGAGCGAGCTGAGAGATAACTGGTGCACCAGGCGACTGGACCAGTTGCAAAGCCTAGGTGGTCAAGGGTGGTTAACAGGAGAGGATGCGATACGGTATCAAAGGCTTTAGACAAGTCAATGAAGACCGCACCAGCCATGGAGCCAGCGTCCAATGCTACGTGGAGGAAGTTGGCGAACTCCAGGAGAGCTGTATTGGTACTATGGCCAGCTCAGAACCCATGTTGTTCCGGGCAGAGAACATTGTACTTAGAGAGGTAGCCAGAGATTTGAGCGGCCACAATTTTCTCCAAGGCCTTAGAGAGGAGGGGTAGGATTGAGATAGGCCGGTAGTTACCTGGAAGAGTTCTGTCACCACCTTTGTGAATTGGGGTAACTGTGGCGACCCTCCAGACAGCGGGGAATTGTCCAAGGCAGAGGGATTTGTTAAAGATGCAGATGATAGGCGAGATGACCTGGTCCAGGACCTGACGTAGGAGCCAAGGGTCAAGAGAGTCATTCCCAATGGAGTTACCCTTTAAGGCTTTAAGCAGGTATGGCCTGACCTCTTGAGTAGTGACACAGCGCAGGTGGAACAAGGGGCAAGTGATGGAGGGTGCGGACCTGGGGGGTGGGGGACTGAAGAAATTGCCCGGGAGCACTGGGCTAAGATCAGTAAAGGAGTTATTGAGATGAGTGGCAATGAGGGCAGGATCAGAGTAGACAGAACCATTTACGTTGAGAAGTGCAGGAGGGGGGGACCAAGAATGACCATTCAGTTGCTTGACGTTGTCCCAGAAGGACCTGGGGTTCCCCCAGGAGGAGGTAAGGGAGACTTGGTAGTACTCAGCCTTTGCTTTGCGGATGGCCCAGGTGCACCTGTTCCGAGCTGCAGCATAAGTCTGTCTATCAGCAAGGTGGCCAGTGGTAACAGCAAGGTGCCACAGGTTGTCCCGCTGCTTAAAAAGGAGTGGCAGGGCAGGGGTGACCCACGGGGCATGTCTTACTCTGGACCTACGTGCAGTCATAGGTGCGAAGATGTCCCTATAAACAGAATTATTCCCTACATACAGAATAACAAATGACAAGAGTGTAGACTAGAACTCATCTTCGGGTCATGTATCTCGGGCCTTCATCCACTTGATAGTGGGTTAACTGACAATAACACAGGACGGGGTGTACAAACGAATCACAAATGTTGCATGTTTTAACTCTAAATATTCTTGATACTGAGCCAACTGACAGCTGGAATAACCCACAACAAGGTGCTGCTGTGTTTCATTGAGACATATAGGCCTTCTCACAGTGTATGCTGAGGAAAGAGGCTGCAGGGAGAGTGCTCCTTAGCACACACGCTGAAGGAGTCCCAATATCTCAAAGCGAATGCTGCCCCTGGAGTGTATTATTGCACTTATAAAATGGCTTCATATTAAAAGATTCTGGTCTAAAAAATGTGGCATCGTGCTTCTGTAAGTACATATAAGCACAGCAGCTAACACGGTGCATCACAACAGGAAGTCATTTTCATGGCTGCCACTGTGATCCATTTTTTTAAGGTAGTAAAATTCTCAAGCTCTGGAATGTATTCATCAACTTATGAAATGTTTCTTTTTATTCCTTTCCAGTATCCCATTTTGGTCCCCGAGCTGCACCTACTACTCCTGTCAGGTCTTGGCGTGCTCTGCTGGTGACCTGTCCAACCCATCAGTAGCTCCCCCCACCCTTATAGCTAGTGGAAAGCCACAAAGGGCATGGCCCGGGGGTAATGAGGACAGTCACAGATGGCACAGTGCACATTCATTTTCCCCCAGTTTCCTCCTGAAGTCCCTTCTTTCATCCCATAGTGTGAGTAATGCCTCTGTCAGCCTTGGAACTCGCTGCTTCCCATGTAGCCAGAACAAGCTCCCTAGCTCCTCCGCAGGGGGTCATTTTTGGGTCAAAAATCACTCACACTAGCACTGTATGAATACACACAGCACTCCTGGTACCTCTCTATAATAATATACCTAGCAACCCTTGTACCTCTCTGTACTAATATACATAATGAACCCTCATACCTCTCCATAATAATATATACAATGCCCCTTGTACCTCTGTGTACTAATATACACAGCACCCCTCATACATCCCTGTACTAAAATATAGAGGGCCCCTCGAAGCTCTTCGTACTAATATTCAGAGCGTGCCTCACACCTCTCTGTAATAATATATACAATGCCTCTCGTACCTCTCTCTATTAAAAAACACAGCACCCCAGTACCTCTCTGTACTAATATACATAGCACCCCGTGTACCTCTCAGTACTAAAATACACAACAAACCCTCATACCTCTCTGTACTAACAGATACAGTGCCCGTCGTACCTCTCTGTAATAATATTCACAGCGTCCCTCACACCTCTCTGCAATAACATACAGAGCGCCTCTAGTACCTCTCTGTACTAATATACACAGCACCCCTTGTATTTCTCTGTACTAAGATACATAGCACCCCTTGTACTTATCTGTACTAATATACACAGTGCCCTTCGTACCTCTCCATACCAATATTCACAGCGTCCCTCACACCTCTCTGTAATAATATCCACAGCGCCTCTCGTACCTCTTTGTACTAATATACACAGTGCCCCTCGTACCTCTCTGTACTAACAAAGCGTCCCTCATACATACCTGTACTAATATACACACAGCACTCCTCATGCATCCCTGTACTAATATACACCATGCCCTTGTACCTCTCTATACTAATGTACACAGCTCCCCTTGTACCTCTGTACTAATACACAGCACCCCTCATACATCCCTGTAAGAATATACACAGCTTCTTCATATCTTTCTGTACGAATATATACAGTGCCCCAGTATCTCTGTACTAATACACAGAGTGCCCCTTGCACCTCTCTGTACTAATATACACAGCGCCCCTCATATATCCCTGTAAGAACAGACACAGCTTCTTCATCTCTTTCTGTATGAATATATACAGTGCCCCAGTATCTCTGTACTAATACTCAGAGTGCCCCTTGCACCTCTCTGTACTAATATACACAGTGCCCCTCATACATCCCTGTACTAATATAAGCAGCTTCCCTTGTACCTCTCTGTACTAATATACACAGCGACCCCCCATACATCACTGTACTAATAAACACAGATTCCCCATATCTCATTGAATGAATATATAGTACCCCTCGTACCTCTAAACTAATATATACAGTGCCCCTCGTACCTCAGTACTAATATACACAGTGCCCCTTGCACCTCATTGCACTAATATACACAGCACCCCTCATACATTCCTGTACTAATATACACAGTGCACCTTGTACCTCTCCGTCCTAATATACACACCGCCCCTTCTACCTCTCAGTACTAATATACACAGCACCCCTCATACATCCCTGTACTAATACTCACAGTTCCCCTTGTACCTCTCTGTACTAACATACACAGCACCCCTCATACATCCCTGTACTAATATACTCAGCTTCCCTTGTACCTCTCTGTACTAATATACACAGAGTCCTTCCATACCTCTCTGTACTCATGCTCTGGCGCCTCGTACCTCCCTGCATTAAAATACACAGCTCCTCTCATACCTCTGTGTACTAATACACAAAGCGCTCCTCATACCTCCTTATACTAATAAACACAGTGCCCCTTGTACCTCTCTGTACTAATATACACAGAGCCCCTTACACATCCCAGTACTAATATACATAGCGCCCTGTGTACCTCTCTATGCTAATGCACAGAGCGCCCGTTCTTCCTCTCTGTACTAATATACACAGTGCCCCTTGTACCTCTTTGTACTAATATATACAGCACCCCTCATACATCCCAGTACTAAAATACATAGCGCCCCATGTACCTTTCTGTACTAATGCACACAGCGCCCGTTCTTCCTCTCTGTACTAATACACACAGCGCCCCTTGTACCTCTCTGTACTAATATACACAGTGCCCATCATACATCCCAGTACTAATATACATAGCGCCCCATGTACCTCTCTCTAGTAATGCACACAGCTTCCTCTTCCTCGTACCTCCCTATACCACTATACACAGCGCCCCTTGCACCTCTCTGTACTAATATACACAGCGCGCCTCATTCATCCTTGTACTAATATGCACAGCTCCCCTTGCAGCTCTCTGTACTAAAATACACAGTGCTTCTTGTACCTCTCTGTACTAATACAGACAGCACCCCTCATACATCCCTGTACTAATATACACAGCGCCCCTTGCCCCTATCTGCACTTCTACACAGAGTGCCCCTCCTACCTCTCCCTACTAATATACACAGTGCCCCTCATACATCCCTGTACTAACACACACAGCGCCCCTTCCTCCTCTCTCTATTACCATACACAGGTTTTCTTGTGCCTCCCTGCATTAACATACACAGCGCCCCTTGTACCTCTCTGTACTAATATACTCAGCTCCCCTTGTACCTCTCTGTACTAATATACAGAGCGCCCCTCATACGTCCCTGTACCAATATACACAGCACCCCTCATACATCCCTATACTAATATACACAGTGCCCCTTGTACGTCTCTGTACTAATATATACCGCACTCCTTGTACCTCTCTGTACTAACAGACACAGCGTGCCTAATTCATCCCTCCACTAATATACACAGCTCCCCTTGCAGCTCTCTGTACTAATATACACAGTGCCCCTTGTACGTCTCTGTACTAATATATACCGCACTCCTTGTACCTCTCTGTATTAACAGACACAGCGTGCCTCATTCATCCCTCCACTAATATACACAGCTCCCCTTGCAGCCCTCTGTACTAATATACACAGTGCCCCTTGCAGCTCTCTGTACTAATATACACAGTGCCCACTGCACCTCCCTGTACTAATACAAACAGCGCCCTTCATGCATCCCTGTACTAATATACACAGCTCACCTTGTGCTTGTCTGGACTAATATACACAGCACCCCTGATATATCACTGTACTAATATACACAGCTTCCTCATATCTCTCTGTATGAATATATACAGTGCCCCTCATACCTCTGTACTAATATATACAGTGCCCCCTCATACCTCTGTACTAATACATACAGTGCCCCTCATACCTCTATACTAATAGACAGTGCCCCTTGCATTTCTCTGTACGAATATACACAACACCCCTCATACATCCCTGTACTAATATACACAGCTCCCTTTGTACCTCTCCGAACCAATATACGCAGCACACCTCGTACCTCTCCATACTAATATTCACGCCATCCCTCTCTCCTCTCTGTGATGATATACACAGCGCCTCTCGGACCTCTCTGTACCAATATACACAGCGCCTCTCATACATACCTGTACTAATATACACAGCGACCCTCATGCAGCCCTGTACTAACATTCACAGTGCACCTTGTACCTCTCCATCCTAAGATACACACCACCCTTTGTACCTCTCTGTACTAATACACACAGTACCCCTTATACCTCTCTGTACTAATATATACAGTGCCCCTCATACATCCCTGTACTATTACGCACAGTTCCCCTTGTACCTCTCTGTACTAACATACACAGCACCCCACATACATCCCTGTACTAATACACACAGCTCTCCTTGTACCTCTCTGTACCAATATACAGTGTCCCTTGTACCTCTCTGTATAAATATACAAAGCGCCCCTTCTACCTCTCTGTACTAATATACACAGCGCGCCTCATTCATCCCTGCACTAATATACACAGCTCCCCTTGTAGCTCTCTGTACTGATATACAGAGCACCCCTCGTGCCTCCCTGTACTAACAAACAGCACCCCTCGTACCGCCCTGTACTATAATACACAGCTCCCTTTGTACCTCTCTGTACTAATATACACAGCGCAACTCATACATCCCTGTACTAATATACACAGCTCCCCTTGTACCTCTCTGTACTAATATACACAGTGTCCCTTGTAGCTCTCTGTACAAATATACAAAGCGCCCATTGTACCTCTCTGTACTAATATACACAGCGCGCCTCATTCATCCCTGCACTAATATACACAGCTCCCCTTGTAGCTCTCTGTACTAATATACACAATGTCCATTGCACCTCTCTGTACTAATACAAACAGCACCCTTCATACATCCCTGTACTAATATACACAGCTCACCCTGTACTTCTCTGGACTAATATACACAGCACCCCTGATATATCACTGTACTAATATACACAGCTTCCTCCTATCTCTCTGTATGAATATATACAGTGCCCCTCGTACCTCTATACTAATATATACAGTGCCCCTCATACCTCTGTACTAATATAGACAATGCCCCTTGCACCTCTCTGCACGAATATACACAACACCCTCATACATCCCTGTACTAATATACACAGCTCCCCTTGTACCTTGCTGTACTAATACACAGTGCCCCTCATACATCCCTGTACTAATACACACATCTGCTCTTGTACCTCCCTGTACTAATATACAGAGCACCTCTCGTGCCTCCCTGCACTAACAAACGGCGCCCCTCGTACCTCCCTGTACTAATATACATAGCTCCCTTTGTATCTCTCTGTACTAATATACACAGCGTAACTCATACATCCCTGCAATGATATACAAAGTGCCCCATACATCCCTGTACTAATATACACAGTGCCCATTGTACTTCTCTGTACTAATATACACAGCACCCCTCATACATTCCTGTACTAATATGCACAGCGCCCCCATACATCTCTGTACTAATATATACACAACGCACCTTGTACCTCTCTGTACTAATATACACAATGCACCTTGTACCTCTCTGTACTAATATACACAGCGCACCTTGTACCTCTCTGTATTAATATACACAGCGCACCTTGCACCTCTCTGTACTAATATACATAACACCCCTTGTCCTCTCTGTACTAATACACACAGCTTCCTCTTCCTCATACCTCCCTGTGCTAAATACATAGCACCCCTTCTAGCTCTCTGTACTAATATAAACAGCGCCCCTTGTAGCTCTCTGTACTAATACACACAGTACCCCTTGTACCTCTCTGTACCAACACACACAAGAAACCCTCATACCTCTCTGTACTAATATACACAGTGCTCCTTGTACCTCCTTGTACTAATATATAGAGCCCCTCGTACCTCTCTGTACTAATACACACAGTACCCCTCGTACCTCCCTGCATAAATATACACAGCTCCTCTCGTACCCCTCTGTATTAATATATACAGCGCTCCTCGTACCTCCCTGTACTAATATACACAGTGCCCCTCGTATCTCCCTGCATTAATATACACAGCACCCCTTGAACCTCTCTGTACTTATGCGAAGTGCCCCTTGCACCTCTCTGTAATAATATAGACAGCATCCCTTGTACCTCTCGATACTAAAACACACAGTGCCCCTTGTACGTCTCTGTACCAATACACGTAGTGCCCATCGTACCTCTCTGTACTAATATACACAGCGTCCCTTGTACTTCTGTGTACTAATGTGCACAGTGCCACTCATACCTCTTTGTACTAAAATATACAGCGTCCCTTGTACCTGTGTACTAATATGCACAGCACCACTTATACCTATCTGTACTAATATATACAGCACCACTCATACCTCTTTCTACTAATATACACAGCGCCCCTTGTACCTCTTTGTACTAATATACACAGTGCCCCCTGTACATCTCTGTACTAATATACACAGCGCCCCTTGTACCTCTCTGTACTAATATACACAGCGCCCCTTGTACCACTCTATACTAATATACACAGCTCCCTTTGTAACTCTCTGTACTAATATACACAGCACCACTTGTACCTCTGAGTATGAATACACACAGCACTCCTTGTACCTCTCTGTACTAATATACGCAGTGCCCCTCATACATCCTTGTACTAATATACACAGCAGCCCTGGTACCTCTCTGTACTAATATACATCGCACTCCTTGTACCTCTGTACTAATATACATTGCACCCCTTGTACCTCTCTGTACTAATATACACAGCGCCTCTCGTACCTCCCTGTATTAATATACACAGCACCCCTTGTACCTCTCTGTACTAATATACACAGTGCCCCTTGTACTTCTCTGTACTAAAATACACCGCGCTCCTTGCACCTCTCTGTACTAATATACATAGCACCCCTTGTACCTCTCTGTACTAATATACACAGTGCCTCTCGTACCTCCCTGTATTAATATTCACAGCACCCCTTGTACCTCTCTGTACTAATATACATAGTGCCCCTTGCACTTCTCTTTAGTAATATACACAGTGCCACTCGTACCTCTCTGTACTAATACTGGGCGCCCTCTTGAACCTCTCTTTACTAATACGCACAGCGCCCCCATACCTCTCTGTACCAATACACGCAGCACCTCCCATAGCTCTCTGTACTAATATACACAGCATCCCTTCTTCTTCTGTATACTAATGTACACTGCGCCACTCATACCTCTTTGTACTAATATACACAGTGCCAGTCATACCTCTTTGTACTAATATACACAGCACCCCTTGTACCTCTCTGTACTAATATACACAGCGCTCCTTGTACCTCTCTGTACTAATGTACACAGCTTCCTCTTCCTCATACCTCCCTGTATTAATATACACAGTGCCCCTCATACATCCCTCTACAAATATCCACAGCTCCTCTAGTACCTCCCTGTACTAATATACACAGCACCCCTCGTGCCTCCCTGTACCTACATACAGTGTCCCTCGTACATCCCTGCACTAATATACACTACGCCCCATCTACCTCTCTGTACTAATATACACAGCTCCTTTCGTACCTCCCTGCATTAATATACATAGTACCCTTGCACCTCCCTGTACTAATATACACAGCTCACCTTGTACCTCTCTGTATTAATATACACGGCGCACCTTGTAGATCCCTGTACTAATATACAGAGCGCCCCTTGTACTTCTCTGTACTAACATACACAGCACCCCTCATACATCCCTGTACTAATATACACAGTGCCCCCTGTACCTCTCTTTACTAATATAAATAGGGCCCCATGTACCTCTCCATACGAATATACACAGCGCACCTTGTACCTCTCTGTACTAATATACATAGCACCCTTTGTACCTCTCTGTATTAATACACATTTCCTTTTCCTCATACATCCCTGTACTAATATACACAGCGCCCCTCATACATCCCTGTACTAGTATACACAACTGCTCTTATACCTACCTCCCTGTACTAATATAAACAGCACCCCTCATGCCTCCCTGTACTAACATACACAGCACCCCTCGTACCTCCCTGTACTAATATACACAGCTCCCTTTGTACCTCTCTGTACTAATATACACAGCACAACTCATGCAGCCCTGTACTGATATACAAAGCACCCCATACATCCCTGTTCTAATACACACAGCACCCCTTGTACTTCTCTGTACTAATACACACAGCACCCCTCATACATTCCTGTACTAATATACACACCGCCACCATACATCCCTGTACTAATATACACAGTGCACCTTGTACCTCTCTGTACTAATATACATAACACAGAAACATAGAATTTGACGGCAGATAAGGACCGCTTGGCCCACCCAGTCTGCCCATTTTCCTACTTAACAGATAAGCTGCAGATCCTAGTTAACCAACAGCTTACTTCCTCCTACCCCCCACTAGTACTGCCTTATGTCTGTCCCATGCATTCTTGAATTCCCCCACTGTTCTTGACTCCACAACCTCCTCAGGGAGGCTGTTCCATGCATCCACAACCCTCTCCGTGAAAAAATACTTCCTCACATTACCTCTGAGCCGTCCCCATCTACCTTCAAATTGTGCCCCCTTGTTCTTGCACATCTCTTTTTCTGAAAGATGCTACCCTCTTGGACTTTGTTGATTCCCTTCAGGTACTTGAAAGTTTCTATCATGTCCCCTCTCTCCCTTCTTTCCTCAAGGGTATACATATTAAGCTTCTTTGGTCTTTCTTTGTATGTCTTCTGGTGCAGACCCTGCACCATTTTGGTTGCCCTCCTCTGGACAGCCTCCACTCTGTCTATGTCTTTGCGGAGATGGGGTCTCCAGAACTGCACACAGTACTCCAGATGGGGTCTCACCAACTGTCTATACAGAGGGATAACAACTTCCTGTTTTCTACTACTGATGCTTCTTCCTGTGCATCCCAGTATCCCCCCAGCCTTCCTTACTGCATTCTCACATTGCTTGCCCACCTTTAGGTCATCTGATATAATTACCCCCCGGTCCCTTTCCATTTTTACTGCTGTCAGTATCTCACCCCCATTGTGTACTCTTCCCCTGGGTTTTTGTTTCCCAGGTGCATTACCTTGCACTTCTTTGCACTGAATCTGAGCTGCCATATATTTGACCATTCCTCCAACCTTGCCAAGTCCCTTCTTTCTCATCCTTTCCACTCCATCTTGTGTATCAACCCTGTTGCAGATCTTTGTGTCGTCTGCAAAGAGACATACTTTTCCTTCCAGTTCCTCTGCAATGTCACTTATAAAGACATTAAAAAGGACCGGTGCCAGTACTGAACCCTGCAGTACCCTGCTAGTAACCCTCCTTTCTTCAATGTGGACTCCGTTTACTACTACCCATTGCGTCCTGTTGTCCAGCCAATTTTTTATGCAGACTACCACCTTGTGACCCACTCCAAGGCTGACTAACTTGTGTATTAATCTTCTGTGTGGGACTGTATCAAATGCCTTGCTAAAATCTAGGTAAGGTCATGTCTACAGCACCTCCCTGGTCTACTACTTTGGTCACCCAGTCAAAGAAATCTATTAGATTCGTCTGACACGACCTTCCCATCGTGAATCCATGCTGCCTTGGTCCTGTGCCCCACTGGCCTCTAGGTACTCATCAATTCTTTCCTTCAGAAATGATTCCATCATTTTCCCTACCACTGAGGTCAAACTAACTGGTCTGTAGTTTCCTGCCTCTATCCTGCTCCCACTTTTTCGAAGAAGAATCACATCTGCCCTCCTCCAGTCCTCAGGTACCACCCCATCCTCCCATGATTTGTTAAAGAGAGTAGCGGTGTCACTAGTTCTACCCTTAGTTCTTTTAGAAGTCTTGGGTGAATCCCATCAGGCCCCATTGCTTTGTTCACCTTCAATTTTATTAGTTCTTTCAGAACCCTTTCTTCTGTAAATGGACTGGTATTGACCCCTGTCTTCAGAGTGTTTCTCTTGTTTGGTTTAGGTACCTCCCCCTCCTCTTCCTTTGTGAACACTGAGCAGAAATATTCGTTCAGTATCCCTGTTATTTCACTGTCACCCTCTGCCCACATTACCTCCCCTTTATTAAGCCTCAGTATCCCTCCTTTGCTCTTTCTTCGCTCCCTAATGTACCTTTAAAAGATCTTATCCCCCTTCTTAACAGAGTTGGCTATCCTTTCCTCAGTTTGGGCCTTTGCTATTCTGACTGCCTTCCCTGTCTCTTTCTGCTTTAACTGATAAAGTTCTCTGTCCTGCTCCTTCTGTGTTTCCTTATATTTCCTGAATGCTACCCTTTTCTCCTTAACCCTCCCTGCCACCTCTTTTGAGAACCATAGCGTTTTTTTCCTTCGTTGTGTTTTGTTGATTTGCTTTACACAAAGGCTTGTTGCCTCTGTGATGGCCGTTTTGATTACTCCCCATTGTTCCTCCACTCCTCCTTCTTGCCTGTTTGCTAGTGCTTTTCTGAGGCACTCTCTCATTTTCCCAAAGTCAGACCTCCTTAAGTCCAATACTCTTGCTTTTGTATGGCTTGATTGCATGGCTGTGTTTATCGTGAACCATACTGTTTGGTGGTTGCTTGTTCCCAGATGGCTACCCACTTCTAAATCTGAGATTCTTTCTCCATCCCCATTTGAGAGTACCAGGTCTAAGATTGCTCCCTCCCGAGTGGGTTCCAATACTAGCTGTCTGAGGCATACCACTTGTAGGGCATCAAGAATGACCCTGCTCTTGGATGTGCCTGCAGCAAAGGTGCTCCAGCTAACATCTGGCATATTCAGGCCCCCCATCAACAATATCTCCCCTTTTTCTGCCATTCTAAGGATGCGTTCTATCATTTCCTTGTCCATTCCCTCCCCCTGAGATGGGGGTCTGTATACAACCCCCATGCAGATTGTGGTGCCATTTCCTGTCTCTAGGGTGACCCAGAGTGCCTCATCTGCTCCCTGTTTACTATTTAGTTCTGTTGCTTTGATCCCTTCCTTTACATAAAGAGCTACTTCTCCTCCTCTTTTACCCTCCCTGTCCCTCCTGTAGATTGAGTATCCTGGTATGCTGACATCCCTGTCATGGTTCTCTGTGTACCATGTTTCTGTGACTGCCACAATATCCAGGCAACCCTTTTCCATCAAGGCTACTAGTTCAGGGAGCTTGTTACACAGACTACGGGCATTAGTACTCATCACCCTCCACTTTTTGATGGCCTTACCCCATTTAGCCCCATCCCTGTCCTTACTGCCTTTGCCTTTTTTACATTTACCTCTGTCCTGCTCCTTAATGACTTCTCTACCTTGGTGTTTATCTCACTAAGTACCGTGTTTTGTGAGGGGAGGCTGGGATTTTCAGTGCCTCACGCCTTGGCTAGTTTAAATGCTTGCCAATGAAGCATTTAAACCTCTCACCCAGGATCCTGGTCTCCCGCCCCCGGACAGATGCAGACCATCGGACCAGCATAGGCCTGCATCCTCAGGTGGCTCCCCTGTCCCAGTGAGCCAAAACCCTGAGCTCCACACCAGTTTTTCAACCATTCATTGAATTCCCTGGTGAGGAGTACCCTAGCATCACCCTTGCCATAGATGGGCAGCACCTCCGAGAAGGTTACCGTATGCGCTACTTGTCAAAGGCCCCACCCCAACTCTACAAACTCCTCTTGCACTGCTCTGATCCCATTCCTAGCCAGGTCATTTGTCCCTAGGTGGACAATGACATCCAGCTCCCTCCCTCGTGCAGCTGCTCCCGATCCTGAGGATTTCGCCCTGTCCTCCAAGCCTGGCACCAGGCAGGCACTGCCCGCCCTCTCCCTTCCTTCCTCCTCACTTCTCCCCCAATGATTGAGTCTCCCACCAGGAGTTGTTTCCTTCCCTGTGGGGTCCCATGCCACCCTCCTGTGGGTCTCCTTTGTGAAGGTTCCCAGCATCCTCCTTGGTCTCCACTGCAGGGGCCTCCATAGAGGAACCACTATCCACCAGAAGAGCGTGTGAATTGTGGAGAGGTACAGCTGGAGGGATGCAACTCTGTTCCACCATACTCTCCTCCTTGAGCCCACCCTGGTCCAGCCTCTCCTCTTTCTTGGCAACCTCTGAGGTAGTGGCATTGGCCTGGTGGTCCCTGGGGAGGTTTCACTGAATCCTAGCCAGGTCAGCCTGAGACAGGCAACCTCCTCCCTCAGACCAGAGAGGTGCCTGCAAATAGGGCAGCATCACAGCCTCAGAATGTCTCCCAGAACACTGCCACCCCACAGCCATTGTGCTGCGCCACTCCTATCATGTCTTATTTTGTGTCCCCTCTCCTGTTTTTCTGTATGCTTACTCCCTCCTCTCTTTACAACTCTCACCCTTCCTGTTCTGGGACAGCAACTTCCTATATTCTTCAGTAGCCTCCTTCTTCCTTGCTCAGTGTCAGACCACCAGCAGCTAGAGGGGGACAGTGAGCTACTTTTTTTCCTTTAGGGTTGACAAAACTAATGTTTCTCTATGATCCTTCCCTTCCTACTGCCAAACAGGAAGTTCCTGTTGTCAGTCAAATCCAGTGGCTATAAAATAGAACTGGCTTGTGGTGGGTGGGATGGAGGGCAATTAGTAAGAAAAAAGGCTAGCAACAGGAAGTTATAATTGGAGTCACCTGCTTTTATATTGTCTAAGCCACACCCCCAATTAAGCTCCCTCTCCTCCTACTGATTTAGCAAAGTAAGTTCATACAGTACCCTTCCCAGCACAGAACACATACTGACTTTCTTTCTTTTCTTTTTTTTTTTAACCCTAAATAAGACCCCTTCTACTTCTACTTCTAATAAAGTAGGAGATACCAGATGATTAAGGGTCCCTCCTGCGCACAGGCATAATTACGGCAGTAGCTTGCTCGCCTCACTGTATCGCCGCCCACAGCTACTGCTGTTGCTCCGCCCACTGCCGTGATGTCACCAGAAACAAACAACAACAAAAAAAACAACAGCCGGCCATAATATAACATACAGAAATGCAAACAAAGATATTCGAAAGCATACGGGAGGTGTGCAAACAAATTAAACACAGATGCAAAAGAAATAAAAAGATTAAGCCTTACGGGGGAGGTGGGGGATGGGGCCCCCCCAATTACAAATACTCTTACGGTAATGTGCATCTTGAAGCTGCACGAGCGAGTGATACCAGCCGGCGAGAGACTGAAACTGCATGCTTTTTCTACAGAACTAAGAATATAATACATAAAGTATAGTACAAAAGTACAGTAGTGAAATAATTATTGCAGAAAATATTAATGACCTCTGAGGACCCGGTGGGTGTGGGGGGCGGAGCGCCCCCACATAAGAAAGCTGCATACATCATAAAACAGCATTAAAAAAACTCAAACACAAAGAGTGGTGAAATAATTATTGCTGAAATACTAATGACCACAGAATTACCTCTGGGAACCCCGGGGGTGTGGGGGGCGGAGCGCCCCCACATAAGAAAGCTGCATAAATCATAACTACAAACTAGTAGTGCACTACAAAACAACTCATTAGCAGAAACAAAATTATTTAGTTAGTCCATTCAGAAACTGTACAAAACGCCCCCAGGCTGCGTTCAGAAATTGTACAACTTTATATATTTCTTTAGTATTGTCATTGTGTATTCTCTCATTTACCATTGCATTGCTACTACGCATTACTGAGTGCCGTTGTCGGAAAAGGGGCGTGTGCAAAATAGTTTCGTTAGGAACAATATGCGGTATGTATTTCTTGTATTTCTACTATACCTGTTATATTTCTACAAGTGCAATAAATACTGTTTAGTTAACATGTCGTGGCAGGGCTTGTCCTTAAAGTCTGCTGTCGCAAAAGGGGCGTGTGCAAAATGACGGTGAAATCAGTCAATACCGTAGTGCCCCGAGTTTTCACATTCATGCACGAGGGACCCTTAATCATCTGGTATCGCCATAAAGTATCTGTCAGCTTAATCTCAACAGACACTGACTCCTGGTGAGATAGAAGTGTTAAATTAGTAAGAAAATGGTCGCTTCTTTTACTTAGCTGCTTTCAGCTCTACAAGCAAGATTTCTGCCTTCCAAAGGCTAGCAACAGGAAGGCTAACACCACTTGTCCTCTCTGTACTAATGCACACAGATTCCTCTTCCTCATACCTCCCTGTGCTAATATACACAGCACCCCTTGCAGCTCTCTGTACTAATATAAACAACGCCCCTTGTAGCTCTCTGAACTAATATACACAGTACCCCTTGTACCTCTCTGTACTAATACACACAAGAAACCCTCATACCTCTCTGTACTAATATGCACAGTGCTCCTTGTACCTCCTTGTACTAATATTCAGAGTCCCTCGTACCTCTCAGTACTAATACACACAGTGCCCCTCATACCTCCCTGCATAAATATGCACAGCTCCTCTCGTACCTCTGTGCACTAATATATACATTGCTCCTTGTACCTCCCTGTACTAATACACACAGTGCACCTCATATCTCCCTACATTAATATGCACAGCACCCTTTGTACCTCTCAGTACTAATACACACAGCACCTCTTGTACCTCTCTGGTACCAATACACTGGCGCCATCATACCTCTCTGTGACTAATATCACAGCATCCCTTGTGCTACTGTGTACTAATGCTAGCACCATTTATACCCTCTGTACTAATATACACAGCGCACCTTGTGCCTCTTTGTGCCTAATATACACGAGTGTATGGCTCTCTGTGCTAATATGCACGGCCCCTTGTGCCTCTCTGTACTGATATACACAGAGCCCCTTGTACCTCTCTGTACCAATATACACAGCTCCCCTTGTAGCTCCCTGTATTAATATACACAGCGCCCCTTGTACCTCTCTGTACTAATATACACAGCTCCCCTTGAACCTCTCTGTAGTAATATACACAGCGCCCCTTGTACCTCAGTGTATGAATACACACAGCGCTCCTTGTACCTCTCTGTACTAATATACACTGCGCTTCTTGTACCTCTCTGTACTAATATACATAGCACCCCTTGTACCTGTACTAATATACAGAGCGCCCCTTGTACCTCTCTGTACTAATATACACAGCTGCCCTTGAACCTCTCTGTACTAATATACACAGCACCACTTGTACCTCTGTGTATGAATACACACAGCACTCCTTGTACCTCTCTGTACTAATATACACAGCTCCCCTTGAACCTCTCTGTACTAATATACACAGCACCCCTTGTACCTCCATGTATGAATACACAAAGCGCTCCTTGTACCTCTCTGTACTAATATATGCAGCGCCCCTCATACATCCTTGTACCTCTCTGTACTAATATACACCGCGCTTCTTGTACCTCTCTGTACTAACATACATAGCACCCCTTGTACCTGTACTAATATACACAGTGCCTCTTGTACCTCCCTGTATTAATATACACAGCGCCTGTGCCTCTCTGTACTAATATACTGGCGCCTCGTACCTCCTGTAGTAATATACACAGCACCTTGACCTCTCTGTACTAATATACACACACCGTGCCTCATGCCTCCTGGTAATACACAGCACCTCGTACCTCTCTGTACTAATATACATAGCGCTCTCATACCTCCTTGCATTAATAGACACAAGCGCCTCTTGTACTCTCTGTCCTAATATACATAGCACCCATTGTCCTCTCTGTGCTAATATACAGCGCCTCATACCTCTTCCATACTAATATACTGGCCTTCTCGTGCCTCCTGCATTGATATACACAGCACCCCTTGTACCTCTCTGTACTAATATACATAGCGCCCCTTGCACCTCTCGGTAGTAATATACACAGTGCCCCTTGTACCTCACTGTACTAATACACAGAGCACCCCTTGTACCTCTCTGTACTAATACACACAGCACCCCTCGTACCTCTCTGTATTAATACACAGAGCGCCCCTTATACCTCTTTGTACCAATACACGCAGCGCCTCTCGTAGCTCTCTGTACTAATATACACAGCATTCCTTGTTCTTCTGTGTACTAATGTACACAGCACCACTCATACCTCTTTGTACTAATATACACAGCGCCCTTATACCTCTGTGTACTAACATACACAGTGCCACTTATATCTCTCTGTACTAATATACACAGTGCCATCGTACCTCTTTGTACTACTATACACAGCATCCCTTGTACCTCTCTGTACAAATATACACAGTGCCCCTTGTACCTGTGTACTAAAACACACAGCGCTCGTTGTACCTGTGTACAAATATACACAGCGCTCCTCATACATCCTTGTACTAATATACACAGCGCCCCTTGCACCTCTCTGTACTAATATACACAGCTCCCCTTGAACCTCTCTGTTCTACACACAGTGCCCCACCTCCCTCTGTATACACACAGCCCCCTTATACCCTCTTTGTACCAATACACCCAGCCGCCTCCCCCAGAGTCTCTGTACTAATATACACAGCATTCCTGTTCTTCTGTGTACTAATGTACACAGCACCACTCATACCTCTTTGTACTAATATACACAGCGCCCTTATACCTCTGTGTACTAACATACACAGTGCCACTTATACCTCTCTGTACTAATATACTGTACACAGTGCCATCATACCTTTTTGTACTACTATACACAGCATCCCTTGTATCTCTCTGTACTAATATACATGGCGCCCATTGTACCTCTCTGTACAAATATACACAGTGCCCCTTGTGCCTGTGTACTAAAGCACCACAAGCCTTTCGTTGTACCTGTGTACCAAATATACCTGGCGCTCCTCATACATCCTTGTGCTAATACACGGCAGCCCTTGTGCCTCTCTGTACTAATACACATGCCCTTGTACCTCTCCGTACCAATACACGCAGCGCCCTTCGTACCTCTCTGTATTAATACACACAGCATCCCTTGTACTTCTGTGTACTGATGTGCACAGCACCATTTATACCTCTCTGTACTAATATACACAGCGTCCCCTGTACCTCTCCATACTAATATACACAGCGCCCCTTGTACCTCTCTGTTCTAATATACACAGCGCTCCTTGTACCTCTCTGTAGTAATATACACAGTGCTCCTTGTACCTCTCTGTACTAATATACACAGTGCTCCTTGTACTAATATACACAGAGTCCCTCATACCTCTCTGTACTAATACACACAGCGCCCCTTGTACCTCCCTGCATAAATATATATACAGCTCCTCTCCTACCTCTGTGTACTAATATACACAGCGCTCCTCGTACCTCCTTGTACTAATATACACAGTGTCCCTCATACCTCCCTGATTAATATACACACAGCACACCTTGTACCTCTCTGTACTAATATACACAGCACTCCTTGTACCTCTCTGTACTAATATACATAGCACCCCTTGTACCCCTGTGTACTAATATACACAGCGCCTCTCGTACATCCCTGCATTAATATACACTGCGTCCCTTGTACGTCTCTGTACTAATATACATAGTGCCCCTTGCACCTCTCTGTACTAATACAGAGCACCCCTTGTACCCATCTGTACTAATACACAGCGCCCCTTGTACCTCTGTACTAATATACACAGTGCCCCTCGTACCTCTCTGTACTAATCAACACAGCTGCTCTTGTACTTCAGCGTATTAATATTCACAGTGCCCCTCATACATCCCTGTAATAATATACACAGCACTCCTCACAGAGTACCTTTTTGCTGTAGTACTTTTCCCACTGCTCCAATGCCCTGTTTAGCAGATGAAGTCTGCAGTGCTCCAGATTTGATGTCCTCCAGTATGGCATGGGCCGTGTCAAAGCTGTCATTCATGGTGGTTATGATGACCCCTGTTGGACCTCGTTTAACCCAGCCACTGCAGTACAGACCTAAGAGAAGAAAAGGATATGGAACAGTAAGTATGTTGTCTGCACTCTTCACAGAGAATACTGCATTAAAGAGGGGCTCCCATGGTCTCTAGAACCTTTCAAATTTATTTTTTTTTACATGTAAGGAATGAGATACAACAGGTTTGTGTGCTAATCACACACGTTAGGTACATTGTTCGGCACAAGGCACAAACCCCACCCCAACCACCATTTGGCAGCTCAACAGTCTGGGCCTTTCCCAACAAAGTGTCATACTGGGTTTCCACTATATTTTCTTGTTTTAAGCTATGTTTCCGCTGTTCTTGTTTTACCAGGCTTTTGTGTCATGTGCACTCAAGCTCTGGAACACCCTACCCTGGTGGGTCCAGAGCTCCCCCTTACCATTCCATCTTCTGAATATCCTTATGGGACCATCTGGAGGTGGACTCTAGATGCTACTGCACTTGACAATTACAGTATCATATGGTATGGTACCCCTAGTCAAGTTACTTGTGTGGACTTCTCTCTATAAAGCTGTCAGCTTTGACAAAAGTGCTGTCTCATGAAGTACCATTTTTGTAGTACGTTTTGGTATCTGTAATTCGTTTACTCTCCCCAGGTTACCTTACTAAGCTTGTGTTATTTATTGTGATTTTGCACACTTCGCACCTTGCACTCCTGCTACGAAACTGTTCACATTATTTCTGTATTACTGTAAATGATGATGTTGCCCTGTCTTTCAGTACTCTGTTACCTTCCAGGACGGTCCTGACAACGAGCATGTGCTTTTCTAGAGTGCTTACCTGGTCAATAAAAACTACATAAATATCATTACCAGTACAAGGGCTATTTTAAGTTTGAATGGAAGCCTGTTCATCATTTTAAAATATCTTCTTAATTTTATTTATTTAAAATCAGAGATATTATATATACACATATACATATACATATATATATATATATATATATATATATATATATATATATATATATATGTTTATACCACAGGGTGAGAGCTTTCTCAGTAGGATAACCTGTGTTATTTCCACTGTAGTGAAGATAAATCCTGATGACATCAGCAGAGTGAGGATATCGACATTGATCCATACTCTGCTGATGTCATCAGAGTGAGGATAAATGCACTGCAGCTTGGATTCTAAAGGAAACTGCTTCAGAAAGTTTCTCTTTCTCACTGAAGCTGCAACTTACTTAATTAGCTTTGCAAAAGACTCTCACCTATGTCCCATTGTGTTTCTAACATTGCTAGCCCATTACTGTGCTGATCTCAGCTTCAAAACAACCTGAATTCTAAATGAAAGTATTTTACAAAGCAGGTTCTGCTTCTCAGTGCCACCTGCAGCAGTTTGACTTTCTCACTGAGCCTCTGACTCACTCAGTTAGCTTTGCAAAACACACTCACCTGTGTTTCTGACTCCCAGTCTATTCAGAACACACACACACACTGACAGCACACACAGAATGAGCAGGAAACACACAGACTCAGAAAACATGTTCCTGCAGCTCTCACCTCTGTGGTATGAATCGCACACATGATGGGCAGATCATGGCATATGGAAAATATTCCCACTCCTGCCTCGTGAGCTGTGTATTTTCACTTGTGCCTTCAGCACTCATGAGAATACACAGCTCACTCTGCAGGAGTGAGAATATTTTCCATATCCCACTCCTACCCATCATGTATCCCCTATATATAAAGTCGTTGATAGGCTCAGTGCTGCCACTCGGCAACTAATGTCTTTGCTAAGAAGAGTTACCATTTTAAGCTGTTCAGAATCTCCTAGAGGGCTTTCATCACCCTTTAGGGTTAATAAATGTTTTCACCATGTATCAGTCATACTCGCTTACCCATTATGTTTAACTGCTTGGTGAAAAAAGGTGGAGGATGTGTCATTTACACCAGAAATACACTCCAGGGATATGTCATATCACCACCACCCAGCAATGACAATCTCCAGGTACTAGCCATCAAACTACTGTGAGGAGCACACAACGGAGTACTCACCCTACTGTCCGTATACATCCCACCTAAGCAGACCATGCCTGGCATCAACAACCTACTGGACTACATCAGCACGCTGAGCCTAAACACTGAAACAATGCTGCTGGGAGACTTCAATATCAACTGGGTCTCACCTGCTGCTAACACCATCAAAGATACCCTTGCCACAATCCACTTCTCCCAACTGGTGGACGTGCTGACTTGAACCAGTTACAAGACGGGCAGCAGCACACTTCTGGACTGGGTTCTCTCGAACCACCCTTCCCACATCACAGATCTCACCGTGCTTCCTGACTCACTGAGTGACCACTCCCCTGTCAGTTTCCTCTGGAACAACAACTACTACAAACCCCCTGCCAGAACCATAAAAAAACACCTACTCCTAAAGGGCCACCTTCTGCAGCTAAAGGACGAACTCAAGCAGCAGGACCGGTCGGACCTGTATGGAACCACGGATGTGGACACTGTACTAGATCCCTTTATCTCAAAATTCAGTGTGGCCTGTGACAAACATGCTCCCGTCACAGAGAGAAAAAACAGAGGGCCTATAAATCCCTGGATTACCTCGGAACTACTGGCGCAACTAAACGCAAGAGACCACCTCTCGCAAACAGCACAGGCACATGGCACACAAATTAACATCCAAAGGTATAAAAAGGCCTGCAGTAAGTCACAAAGGTAGTTTGTGAGGCAACAAGCAAATTCTACAAGGAAGCGCTCACTAACACCTGGAATAGCAGCAAATCGTTCTGAGCAAATCTAAACAATATCACTGGGAAGAACCCTAAAATAGCCCCAGCTATGCTAAATGTTGAGAGCTTCCCTACCTTGGACCCTCTGCTCATTGCTAACTCTCTGACCTTCACCTTCTCAGATCTCAGTAGTGTGCCCCCAACGAACTTCTTCAATATCCCTGCTCCAGGGGTCAGTGAGAAGACCCCAGCACGACCAAACTGGCCACTCTTCCGTTTCAAACTGCTCTCCGAAGCCGCTGTTAGAAAATACTTTGAAAAAGCCTTCGGCAAATCAAGGCACAGTGGGGAGACTCTGGACCAAAAATTTGTTTGACTAGCACTAGATGAAGTACTTGGTCCACTGACAAAGATAATGAATCTATCCCTCTGCCACTCCAAATTCCCCCAAATATGGGAAGCTGCCACAGTCACCCTGGTACACAAAAGTAGTGACCGGTCTCTTCAAAACAACTACAGGCTGATGTCTATACTCCCCCCGCTCTCCAAGGCCCTTGAAAGGATTGTGGCTGACCAGCTGATGGAGTACTTCAATCAATATCAACTCCTATGCCAAGAACAGCATGGTTTCTGAGCCAACCATAGCACCATCACAGCCCTCCTGGAATTTACCGGATTCATACACAGTGCTCTTGACAAAGGAAACATTGTAGGGGTGGCCTTTGTTGACCTATCAAAGGCATCTGACATGGTCCATCATGCCCTCCTCCTTGAACAGCTCTTGGATATAGAGCTAGCCCTAGAAACTGTAGCATGGTTTTGTAGCTACCTTAGCCTGCGATCACAGCAAGTAAAGATCGGGGACATTCTATCAGAAAGTTGACCGGTCAGATCAGGGGTACCATAAGGATTCATACTCGGTCTGTTACTCTTCAGTGTCTTCCTAAACAACTTCCTGGCTGCTTGCAATAGCCGCATGCTCCTCTACACAGATGATGCTGTGATCTTTACTAGCAACCTCGACCCCACACTGCTGGAATACGACCCCCAAAGTGGCTTTGCAGCAGCTGAAAAATGTTTCAAAGAGCAAAAACTGGTCATGAACTATAAAAAGACCAAGACCATGCTCTTCACCACTGCCCAAAACAAGCTAAAAGGCCATCCCCTGGCAATTCAGAATGACTCCAGTAAAACCCTGGAACTAGTCCCCCATTTCAAGTACCCAGGAATCACACTGGACACTGCCCTGTCCTACACACAGCACACTGACATCACGGCCAAGGCCTTTAACAACAGGATCGGTATCCTCTACAGGCACAGAGATTGCCT
Source organism: Neoceratodus forsteri (assembly GCA_016271365.2). Classification (NCBI taxonomy): domain Eukaryota; kingdom Metazoa; phylum Chordata; order Ceratodontiformes; family Ceratodontidae; genus Neoceratodus; species Neoceratodus forsteri. Next base: position 119,085,421 of record JADMNL010000024.1, on the reverse strand, counting down.
GACCTATGAAGCTCTGAACTTGGCAATTAACAGTCCACTCATCACCTTGATTGACTATGGCCTAGCTGTCTATGGCTCTGCTACTGACACAGTGCTCCAACGCCTCTCAGCAGCCTTAAACAAAGCCTGCTGCCTGCCCACTAATGCCCCAAAACTCACCCACACCTGTGAGCTTTATGCGCGATTGGGCTGGTTTCGACTGAAGGACAGAATACTTTATCAAACCTGACTACTTGCAAAAAAAGTATCACTAAACTTATTTCCTCAAGGAGTTCTGAGCCTTCTATCGGTAAACGACCAGCTACTACTGTATGCAGACAATGCGGTCCTATATTCATGTAATTCTGACCCCTACAAACTGGAAAAGCAAATGCAGGCTAATTTCACCATGGCTGAGCACTGGTTCCTTCAATCAAAGCTACTCCTTAATTATAAAAAAAATGAAGACTATGTTATTTGCATCATCACATAAAGTACAGTTACGTAAGAACTTACCGTAACAGTAGATCTTCCAGAACAGCTCTTGCAGCAGGTTACACCATTAGGACTGAAGCCAGCAGGTGTCAGGACCCCACGGAAATTTTCTAGCTAGCAGTCTTCAACGGGGACCGCCTCCGACATCAGGCACAGTACATAAGGAAGCGGTCCTCCCATAATCCTCAGTTCTCCCGCCGGAGACTCCTGGCCACTGGATGACATCAGAAGAGGAGACAGAGGATCCGCCACCAGATGGCAAAGATTAATGAATAGGAATATCCCATCCCATAAGATGGGAGCTAGACTACGACCTACCTCCAAAAAGGGGGATGGTGGGCAGGAAGGTACCTGCTGCAAGAGCTGTTCTCGAAGATCTACTGTTATGGTAAGTTCTTACGTAACTGTAGTATCTTACTTCGAGATACAGCTCTTGCAGCAGGTTACACCATTAGGACTGATTTCCAAGCAAGAGTGGCAATCATGCACCACTGGGAGGAGGAAAGGTAGAGATCTCGAAATTACTCAAGCCTAGGATAGAAGTACCTGAATGATGGCTAGACCGAACCCGCGCTTCGCCTCGATGCAATGTCCAGACTGTAATGCCTGATAAAGGTATGCACAGAGCTCCAAGTAGCTGTAGCGCAAATAGCTGAGGTGGAGACGTTCTTTAACGCTGCAAAAGAAGTAGCCACCCCTCTTGTGGAATGACCCTTGACCGCGCCCAGTAAGGGTTTATTGCGCTTGTCATAACAGAAAGTGATGCACTGGATGAGCCACCTCGAGAGTGACTGGAGACAGGAGCTCCTTTCATTCTGTGAGCAAAGAAGACGAAAAGTTGGTCCGACTTTCGGAGCTGTTTGGTTCTGGTCAGATAGTATCTGAGGCACCGATGCAAGTCAAGGGTGTGCAGAAGGGCTTCTCCTCGATTAGTGTACCTTGGGAAATACACTGGTAGATCAATATCCTGGTTAAGGGTGAGGGCTGAAACCACCTTAGGCAGAAACTTTGGGTTTGTCCTTAGGGATACCCTGTCCTGATGGAAAACCAAATAAGGCTCTTTGCACATAGAGCATGCAATTTCGAGATCCTTTTAGCCGAAGTAACAGCAACTAAAAATAACATTTTCCAAGAGAGAAAACGTAGCTCGCAATCCGATGACTGGTTCAAAAGGTGGCAGCGTAAGCTGCTCCAGGACAAAAAGTAAGTCCCAAGGAGGAATTGGATTTTTGATGGGCGGCCTAAGGTGGAGGACTCCCCCTTAAAAAGGCACGAGTAGTGTCCAGCTGGGCCACCGTCCGATGGCGTACTGGGGCATGGTAAGCAGAAATTGCACAAAGGTGCACTTTAATGGAGGAGTAAGCCAGTCCGGAGTGGAAGAGGGAAAGCAGGTAGTCCAGAACCAGCTTTTCGGGACAGTCTAACAGCGAAAAGCCGTGCGCTTGAGCCCACAAACAGAATCTATGCCATTTCATGGTGTACGCTACGTGGGTTGCTGGTTTTCTGGTGGCAGAGAGTACGTCTGCCACTTCTTGTGAAACCCCGTATCGCATCATGGCTATGTCTCTAGGAGCCAAGCGTGCAGGTTCAATGAACGTAAATCTGGGTGGAGCAATGAACCCGCCTCCTGAGACAATAGATGGGAGCTGACTGGCAAAGGAACTGGAGCTTCCCGGGATAGCTGGTGCAGAAGAGGGAACCAAATCTGTCTAGGCCAGAAGGGCACAATCAAAATGAGCGTCGCTTGCTCCCTGCAAAGTTTTAAGAGAACTCTCTGGATCAATGGGAAAGGAGGGAAGGCATAGAGGAATCTGCCCGCCCAGGAGAGGGACAACGTCTGCCTCGAGAAACACCCAGGCCCTGGATCTAGCGAGCAAAAATTGGGCAGTTTTGCATTGGATGGGGACACAAAAAGGTCCAACTCTGGAGTGCCCCATCTGTGAAACAGATCCTCTGCCACCTCCTGTAGAAGTTCCCACTAGTGGACTCTGGCCTGAGAGCGGCTCAGACTGTCTGCGATGGTGTTGTCCACTCCCGGGACATGTACTGCAATTAGGTTTGCGCCATGTTGCAATATCCACTCCCACACTCTCATGGCCTCCCTGCAGAGCGGGTAGGAGTGAGTGCCTCCTTGTTTGTCGAGGTAATACATCACCGCGGTATTGTCTGTTTGTAACAGAAGTGTACCTGGTGGAATCTCTGACTGGAAGGCTTGCAGAGCGTAAGGAACTGCTCTCATTTCCAAAATATTGATGTGGAGATGAGACTCCTGGGCTGTCCACAGGCCCTGAGACCGAACACCGTCCAGGTGTGCTCCCCACCCGAGCCCTGAGGCATCTGTGGAAAGTGTTACAGTCGGAGACGGCGCTGTGAAAGGAACCCCCACGGAGAGGTTCCCCAGACTTAGCCACCACTGCTAATCCCGAATTACGGCATTCGTGATTCGGATTGGCTGCTGCAGATGGTCTTGCCTTTGGTCCCATTGCACCCTTAGCATCCACTGGGTTACCCGCATGTGGAGACATGCCAGCGGGAATGTTGCAATGGCCACAGCCATGTGTCCGAGCTGGCAAAGGACCGATCCAGCCGGGACGGTCTTCTTCACCGACAAGTCCCTGATGAGGGATCCGATGTGTTCCGCTCTGTCCAAGGGAAGAAAAGCTTTCCCTCTGACGGTGTCCAGAACTGCTCCTATAAACTGCAGTTTCTGGGACGGCACCAGGACTGACTTCTCGTAGTTGATGAGAATACCCAGTGATTGAAAAAGGGACTGGATGCAGTGAATGGCCGTCATCAGTGCCTCCCTGGAGGGGGCCATGAGAAGCCAGTCATCCAGGTATGGGAACACGTAGTGGCCTTGTCTCCTAAGAGACGCTGCTATGACCGCCATGCACTTCATGAATACGCGAGGTGCCGATGACAGCCCAAAGGGAAGAGCTCGGAACTGATAATGGCAGCTCTAAAACTCGAAGCGCAGGAACCTCCGGTGCATTTGTGCAATCTGAATATGCAGATAGGTGTCCTGCATGTCCAAAGACGCCAGAAAAGCATCTTGCTTCAGCATGGGAATTAGGCCCGGAAGGGTCACCATGCGGAAGCATTTGTAAACGACCGACAGGTTGAGGTCGCTGAGGTCCAGTATTGGACGGAGGTCCCCTGTTTTCTTTGGAACCAGGAGGAAGTGAGAATAGTACCCTAGTCCTCTCTGGTTCTCTGGAACGTGCTCTAAGGCTTCCTATTCCAGAAGTGCGAGCACCTCCTGCTGTATGAGCAGGACATGCTGACCTGAATATCGGGAAAGCAGGGGAGGTCTTGCGGGTGGACTGCCTACAAATTCTATATAGTGGCCTTTTTTGACCAGTTGCAGAACCCACCTGTCGGTGGTGATCGACTGCCACCCTGGCAAGTGGCGTGCGATGCAACCCCCGACTTTCTTTTCCCGTTGATCCTGAGGAGGGGCGGGGGCCGGGAAGGAGTCATGCTGTGGCAGCGTTTGATCAGGCAGGCTGTGCCGACTTTGCAAATCGTTGACCTCTGCCTGGGAATGACTTGGCCTGGGCTTTGTGGGTGAAAGTGCCCCTATGCTGTTGGCCGGAACGTGGCTGTTGCCTTTACAGCCGGCCACGGAAGCGGCTCTGGTTCCTTCGAAAGGAACTGGGCCGAGACCTGTACATGGCCTGTACAGATCAGACTGCCTTCCCTGCGTCCTGAAGTTTGGTGATTACTCTCTCGGAGGCTTCACCAAATAGGACCTTGCCATTGTAAGGGATGTCTAAGATGTTCTTCTGGACGTCCGGGGTAAAACGGGAGACACAGAGACAAGAGTGTTTCTGGAGACATACGCCTGAGGCTGCAGCTCTGGCTGAGGAGTCCGCAGAATCATATGCGGCTCTGAGCACCTGGGTCCCCACATCCGAACCCGTGCAGAGGAGGTTCAAGAGCTCCTCCTTTTGGTCACCATCGGGCATCTTCTCAACCAGGTTCTGTCCCTGTTCCCACAGTGCATTCTGGAATTGAACCATGTGGGTGAGGTAATTCAGTGACCTGATAGCGCAAGTCGCAGCTGCGTACGTGCGCCTACCCAGGATATCCAATTTCTTGGATTGCTGGTCCAGTGGCTGTGTGCTCAAATGCTGAGGTCTTTGAGACCAGTCATGCGAGGCAGTGATGACCAGAGAGTCAGCCAGAGGATGTTCACCAGATACTGGTCCTCCCTAGGGGCCTTGTATAGGCGGTCAGCCTTCTTCGGCACTGCTGGAGTGGAGTTTGCACGTTTCCAGGCGGCCTTGGTGACGTCCGCAAAGGTATCCACCAAGGGCGGCACTACCACAGGCCGGGTCTTTCTGCTGAAGGTAGCGGGCAAGGCGTTGTCTCCGGGGTCAAGCTCTTCAGCATCCCACCCCATATTCTTCTGGATGTGCCTCATGATCTCCGCGAAAGAGGGATCATCCGGAGGAGACCTGGGTAGGTCGTGTGGGTCTGGAGAGGGAATGCTGACAGGAGAAGGAGATCTGGAGCACCCTGAGGTGTCAGATCTAGAATCCTCCCCTGACGGGGTGTACTGGCGTCACCTGGGTCTCTTAGGACTGGGTGACCCTGTGGTGGGTCTGGAGGGAGGCCTTCTCCTTTCTGAGGATCTTCCCCGAGGAGGTGGTGTTTGCTCCTTGGGGGTTGGCGACTGACCTACGGGCCCCTTGGGCGGAGGAAGGGGCATAGGCGGTGAAGGAGTAGGAGGAGGACGTGTGGCGACCACATCTTTTCTGATGGTGTCCCACCAGAAGGTAAAAAGCTACTTTACCTCTGCCAAGTTCATGCCCGGCAGCCGGGCCCGGCGCGGTGGCCTGTCGCTGGGGTGGTCCCCGGGGTCTCCGCTCAGGAAGGTTCCTGTGGGAGCCCAGCGTCTCGGTGTCGCCCGCTGGTCCTCGGGCTGTGTGGTATCCTCCTCCAGCGAGTCCTTCCGACCAGCGTCAGCGGCGGCGTGGTGTGTCCTTTTCTGGGGTAGCCGGCGTCGGTCCCCTGGCTGGCAGCCCTCAAGCAAACGCGCCTGGCGGACGGATGGTTGGGTGTCGCCCGGCTCCTGGGAGTGCCAGTGATGCTTGGCTGACGTCGGGTCCAACGTCTGTTTGAGGGACGTCAGGTCCTTGGTCTTGCGAGGAACTGGATCCGACCCAGGTGGAGGCTGGGAAACCGACCTGGCGTCGGAGTCCTGCCGGCGGGAAGAAGATTTATGATGCTCCCCGGACTTCGTCGAGGCCTTAGATGGAGTGGAAGAGGCCGACAGCCTGGAGGTCTTCAGGGGCTGCAAAGAAGAGGAACCGCTGGAGGATCTGACCTGAACATGGGGAGGTTGCGATTGAGCCCTGGAAGGAGAGCGGTCCAATCGCGAGCAGGAGCTTCGGGAGTCCGAGGTCCTCGCAGGGGACCTGGACCTTTCCTTCTCCCAGTGTTTGTCCCGGTGCTTGTGGGTTTTACCCGACTCCCCCCCTGGAAGAAGGTTCTTTATCCATGGTTTTCAGTTTCTCCTCTAAGAGAAACACTTGAAGGGCCTTCTGGCGGTGGATCCTGGTGCTACTGTTGAAGCCCTGGCAGAAGAAGCAGGCCTTGGTGTTGTGTTCCGGGCCTAGGCAGCGCCATGAGCAGTGAGGATCCTGAAGGGGATCTGTTTGGCCAGAGCACACGCCGATTGGTGACCCTCCAAAGAAGCAGTTGGAGAGGACATCAGTTGAATCCAAAGTCGTGAAGAAACGACGTCCATAGCTCTAAAGGTCATCGCCGCGCTAGAAAAGGACCGGGGCCGATACTTGTGATGTCGACGGCGGGAAAAGAAATACAGGTTACTCACCTGTAACAGGAGTTCTAGGAATGGTATATGTTGTTCATCCACACTCATTGGCAGTATCCTTGCCGCTTTAAATCTTGCCGGAAGGTCTTCAAGCTTGCTCCTCCCACCCACCCGGGTGGTATAACTCTCGGCTCCGCCCCATGACGCCAGATCTGGCCCGCTGGAAGCTCAGGTTTGTGCGTCGAAGCCGGGGAGGTCGGGTGGGTCGTGTGGATGAACAACATATACCATTCCTAGAACTCCTGTTACAGGTGAGTAACCTGTATTTCTAGGGACATGGATATGTTGTTCATCCACACTCATTGGCAGACTCTAGCAGTTCTCCGGGAGGAAGGCAAGGCGCACACCCCATATACTTACTTGGGAAAGAGAGACTGGGAGCCGAGGCCCCAAAACCAGCATCCCGGTGACTCAAAGGTCGATGTGGTAGTGGGTAATGAAGGTGTTTGCTGACTTCCAGGTAGCAGCCCTGCAGATTTCCTGGATAGGGGCGTCCCTGGAAGCAGCCACCGTTGCAGCAGTATGGCGGGTAGAATGAGCTCTTATCCCTCTGGGAGCTCCATGCCGCTAACTTATAGCAGAGATCTATGCAGGAGGTTGCCACCTGCTTATCGTCACTTGGCTGCAGGTCTGCCAGATGCGGCTTCAGCGTGGGTGACAAACAGCTGGCGAACCTCTCCCGAATTTCAGCCGTGCGCTCCTTATAATAGCGCGCCCCTAGGATCAGAGTATGGAGCCTATATTGACCTCAGTGTGATTAGGGTAGAACACCGGCAGAGTCAACACCTGGTTAGGTGAAACTCCGACACACCACCTTCGGAAGGAATTTGGTGGGGGCGCAGGACAACCTTGTCCCTGTGGAAGACCAGGTAAGGAGACTCGATGGAAGGCGCCTGGAGCTCTCCCATCCTTCTGGCTGGCGTGATAGCCACCAGAAGGCGGTCTTCCACGACAGGTGCGAGAACACACCTGTGCATAGGTTGAATAACGGCTTGCCAATGAGCTTTGCCAATGCCAGCAGTAGATCCCACGGGGTGAGGGGTTCCCGCACTGGAGGAAATGTGATCAAGGCCTTTGAAACGCCAGACCACCTTCTCCTCGCCACAGACTGCTTCCAGCCCGGCGCCCGGTAAGCAGAGATGGCTGCCAGGTGCACCCTTAGGGTCGTCGACCTAAGCCCTTGACTGAAAGGGACCATAAATAGTCCAAGATGCTTGCCAAGGAACAGGAGGAAGGTCAAGCCGCTTGCCTGACACCAAATGGAAAACCTTTTCCATTTGAAGGCATAACATTTTCTGGTCGACTCGCGGGACCTCAACTACATTGAGGACCTCGTCGGAAAGACCCAAAGCCTGGAACTCTAGCCGCTCAGGAACCAGGCCGTCAGGTGCAGGGATTGAAGGTCCGGATGGAACACCTTCCTGATTGACTGAGAGCAGGTCGGGCGAGCTGGAAGCTTCGCGAGTCCTGGAGCTGAGACTGAGGAGATCTGGGTACCAGAACTGTGAGAGGCCAGTCTGGGGCTATCAAAATCACCTGCTTGTCCCTCCTCGCCTGTGAGAAGCACCTTGTGGATCAAGGAAATGGGAAAAGCGTAAAGGGCCCGGGGTCCATTGCCTCAGAAGGCATCCCCTGCAGCGAGCCCTGCTGAGGCGGGCATAGAACAGACTCAGCCGGCGTTCTCCGTGAAAGCAAACAGGTCCACCTGAGGTGTGCCCAAAGGGAGAACAGATGCTGTACTACCTCCGGCAGGAGAGACCACTCGTGGGATGGCCCCTATCCGGCTCAGGGCATCGGCCAGGGTGTTGGAGCTCCTGCCACGTGAATGGCTAGGAGATCCGCCTCCAGGCTGCCCCAGTGACCAAATACGGAGAGCTTCCTTGCATAGAAGCATGGGCGCGTCCGCCCTGGCGGTTTAGATAAGTACATGGTACGTGGTATTGTCGTCTGGACCGGGACCGCCAACCCCGAGCGAACAAAGGCGGTGAGAGCTAGGCGGACCCTGGGACTCCAGCAGGTTGATGTGGCATCGGGACTCCCGCTGAGGACCAGAGGCCATGGGCACGATGTTCCCAGATGGGCACCCCAACCCATCAGAGGCATCGGTGCGACGAGAGACCGTCGGCTCGGGCAGACGAGGCAGGGATGCCCTCCTGCAATTGATCTGGAGCGGTCCACCACTGGAAGCATTCCACATCCCCTGTGTCACCCGACTAAGGCTGGTCAAGGGATCGCAGCGTTGTGACCACTGGCTGGCCAGTCCCCACTGAAGGGACGCATGTTCCAGCGATTAGCGGACCACGCTGGTACAGGCATCCATGAGACCCAGGGGCGCAGGAAGTCCGGGCAGGCGCAATTGCCCAACCAGAAATGATCGAGCAAAGGAGGAAAGAACTCGGCCCTGTCCGCGGGAGCCGGCTCTGGCTCGAAGAGAGTCGAGCTGCGCCGATGAATAAAATCACCTGCTTGGCTCGAGTTCCGACTTGGCCTCGTTGACAAGGAGGCCCAGTTGAAAACAGACCTGGAGGCCGATCTCTGGACCACTCCGCCTCCTTCCTGGAGGGAGCTGCTATCAGCCAGTCGTCCAGGTAAGGTACACCGGACCCCTGGCGCCGCAGAAATGCTGTCACCACTGCCATGCATTTGGTGAAGACCTGGGAGCTGGAGACAACCGAAGGGCATGGCTTGGGAACTTGAAGAGATCCTTCCTTTCGGGCGAAGGAATCTCTGGTGAGACGGGCGGATAGGGGCGTGGAAAAGCGTCCTGCAAGTCCAGAAACAGAACCACCACGGCGTTCCAAGGATGGTATTATCTGAGCCAGGTGACCATCCTGAAGGTTGAGACCTTAGGAACTTGTTTGAGTCGTGTGGAGTGAGAATGGCGCCAGCCCCGTCCGTTCGAACCAGGAAGTACCTGGACACAAACCCTGGGTCTGAAGGAGGGTCCACCACCTCTCTTACCACCTCCTTCTGGGAGGAGAGTGATGTCGGCTCGGCGAGCCGCCAGTGAGCTGGGGATCCCGAAGCCCCGAGGCGGCGGCTCTGAAGGGTGGTGCCTGCTCGAATTCAGAGGCAGGCCTCTTCCCACCACCTCCAAGACCCACCTGTCCGTGGTAACAGCGGACCAGGCGGAGCAGGTGGGCCGTCCCCACGGGGACCCAGGAGTAAGGAGTGGCGGGATGGGGCGACACCCCTCAGCCCGTCACTGGGCAGGCTTGGAGGAGGGACCGGCCGAGGACCTCCTGGGCCCTTCCTCCCTGCCTCCTGTTAAGGAAGCGGCGGCTTGGGTTTGGGATGCCAAGGCCGAGCCTGCTGGCCCTGGCGTTGCTGGGCGGGCGCCGAGGGCACAGAAGACGAAAGGGCTTAGGCTGTGGTTTCGCGGCCTTTGTCCTTCTGGCGGAAGGGCCGAGTCAAGGTGGCATTGGACTTCTCGATCCTCTGCAGGTGACCTTCCACCCCAGGGCGAAGAGGTCAGTCCCAAAAGAGGAACATCCGCCAACTTGTGCTGGGTATCCAGTAAAGGTGGATATCCTCAGCCAAACCCCCGACGCTTCTCCGCGACGCCACCGATCCAGCACATGAGTCCCCTACATCCAAAGCAGTCTGGAGCTGCTGTTTGGCCACTGCCTGCCCTGGTCGCACCTGCTAACCGTAGTCTGCAGATGGCGGAAGATGAGGATGACCTCATCAGGAGCCCAACAGGGCATGAGAAAAATGTGCCATGAGGACGGCCGGACTGGCCTGGCGAGAAGAGAGAGGGCCTTGCGTAGACTTTCGCCCGACATAGTCCAATTTCTTGGACTCCTTGTCAGGAGGTTGTCCACATCCCTGGCGTTGCGGCGGCGAGCGCTGTCGGTAACCAACCCCTCAGCAGAGGTGTTCCAAAACGGACAAGGAACGGTAGGGACCGCATACTTCCTGGCCATCCTGGCGAAGCGCGGGAGCAGGAAGCAGGCGCTGCCAAAGTTCCAGTGCTGGACCCACTATGGCCTCGGCCACGGAAAAGCCTCCGTCGGAGAATCCCCTCGGTCAGAATCTCCGTGAGGGATACCTGGCCCGTTGGAAGCGGAGTTCGAGCTCCATCGGTGTAGACTCGAGATGAGCGAAGCAGTCCTAGGAAGAGACGACGACTGCTCGTCCATTGGCTGACCTCCTGAAGACTCCAAGTCCAGTCGCTTGGAAGAAGGAGGAATCATCTTCGGACTGGAAGAGTCCTCGAAAACTGCCTCTGGCCTGAGCCACCCTTCACCTGCGAGGTCGGTCGGGAGTGAGGGTAACTGACAACCGATGGGGTAAACCCTTGCGACCGAGAATCCTTGTTGAGACCCCAATTGGTGGCTGTGGGCGGAGGTTCCACACGCAGTCGGTGGAGCAGCTGGTTTGGCGAACAACCGGCCTGGGTATAGGCTCCTCGGGCAAGTCGAGGGTTGTGTCGGCGTTCGGTGACAGCCACTTAATGGCGGGGAAGGCGCGGTCGGCTTATTCCGGCCAGGAGAATGTTGCAACATAAGTCCTCGTACCGTCGGCGTAATTTACGCCGAGCCTCCCCTCATCGAGGAGGAGAGGGGACTGAGGGCGGCGCCGCTTACAGCATGCGGACCGGGAGAACCGCCTATGGCGGTGGGAGCGGCTGGACCGCGAAGAGGTCGGACCGAGACGAGAGTCCCGGAATTTCGGGGTCGGTGCAGGAAGGTGTCGGCGGAACCGACACTCCCTTCGACTCGGAAGGTCCATCCGAGGGCTCCGGAACCGGGCACAGGCGAACCACGGGATCCTCAACTCCTCGGGGAACGGGGAGAGGAATCTCGGCTGCTAAAGGCGACAGCCGTCCAATGGGTGAGAAAAATCTCGACTTCATCAGTGGAGTCTCGGTCAACTGACCTGGCCAGGGGACACCGTGAGGCCAGTGGCGAAGCAGCCTTGATGCGGCCAACCGGCCGGTCGGCCGGCCCGAGGAGAGGACCTTTCCGCTCCCAAGCGTCGGCGGAGGACTTACCCTGTCCCTCTTTTTGGACCGAGAAAAGGTCCAGCAGGCGCAGGCCCTTCTCCTTTAGTGGAGAGGGACAGACAAAACTCCTTAAAGGAAGCCGTGTAGGAAGAACCCAGAGAGGCGGGGATAAATGCGCGGCCGAGGAAGATACGGCCAGCCCGCCTCCTCTTGAGGCGACCATCCGCTTCGAGCTGATCCCGAACCCCGCCCGCGTGAACACCTAACGGGCCTCCTTGGACTTCACGGGAGAAGCGCTTCTCGGGGCGGCCCAGTTGCAATCGGGCATACGGTCTTCGGGGGCGTAGGCCGAGAAGATGAGCACAGGTCGCCAAGCCTGCGGGTGCGTGCTCAAGGCCTAAGCAATGAACACGCGTGGAGTGTGGATCCGTCCGAGACATCTTCTGCCGCATGGGCATCTCGAAATCGGGGAGTCGGGTTTATCCGCCAGCCGCGAGGATCGAAAGACTAAGTCTTTTGCAAAATATTATTTTAAATCCGCAAACGGAGAAATAGAACGAAGCCACAAACGCAGAGCGTTAAGGAGGGAACCTGAGCTTCCAAGCGGTAAGGAAGATCTGGCGTCATGGGGCGGAGCCGAGAGTTATACCACCCGGGTGGGTGGGAGGAGCAAGCTTGAAGACCTTCCGGCAAGATTTAAAGCGGCAAGGATACTGCCAATGAGTGTGGATGAACAACATATCCATGTCCCTAGAACGGGATTATGTGGGGACCACCTCCTTATGTACTATGCCTGACGTCGGGGGCTGTCCCCGCTGAAGACTGCTAGCTAGAAGATTTCCGTGGGGTCCTGACGCCTGCCAGCTTCAGTCCTAATGGTGTAACCTGCTGCAAGAGCTGTATCTAGAAGTAAGATCAAACACTGCACTCACCAACTTTGCATTCAGAACAATCAGAATACTTCCCTGGAGGTGGTTCAAACATTGAAATACCAAGGATTGACACTGGACTGCACCCTCTCGTTTAACCAACACATAGACACAGTCGCAAAGTCGTCAAATGCAAAACTAGGATTACTGTACAGACATCGAAAAGGCCTGACTTCTGAGGCACTCAAAACTGCTGTAAATAGCTCAGTCCTCTCAGTGATAGACTATGGTCTAGCAGTATATGGGGCTGCCTCCCAAACTGCTTTGACACGTATCAAAACAACACTAAATAAAGCATGTTGTTTTATCCTAGGTGTACCCCATCTCACTCACACCTGCGAGTTGTACACTCAAACAAAATGGCTCGACCTTGGCAGTCGCCTCCAGTATCAAGTATGCATGCTCGCCAAGAAGTCTATGTTAAGACTTACAACCCCAGGCCTGCAAAGCCTCCTTAGCCGACCTAATTCCATCAGATGCACTAGGGGTACAAACAACTCAGTTCTCTGAATCCCTTTCTGTAGAACCACACAATGCCAACGGTCCTACGAATACCGGGCACCACTTTGGCTTAATGCCTAGGCATCACAAAAAAGGACAAAATAGGCCCCTTTAAAGATAAATTCCGAGTGGCCCTCACCACAAACAGGAACTGTGACTGAGACCTGAACTCCCCCACTCTCTCCTCCTCTTTCCTGCTACCCTCATTCTAACCTGCACCCTTGCCTCTCCTCTCTCCTTGCTAACTAACACTCCCATAGCAGGCTCCAGGTCCCCGCCTCAGCACTCCCCCCCCCCCAAGTGAGTCTAGCCCTCCTTTATGACTACACTCTTTAGCACTTATGAAAAAAAAACTGCTGCCCTTCAAGTTCTCGACTCCTTATATCATCCTCTACTCCCTACCTGATTCACTCTACATCCTGTAGAATCTGAAGTTGTTCACTTAACCTGTCAGCCTAGCCTGCTTTAAATTATGTGTCTGTAGATTTTTACTTATGTACTCCCTGTTACTGTAATTCTTTAACCTCTGTAACCTGATGTACTCATGTCTTTCTAGGCATGGAACCACCTTGTATCTGCTTATGTACTTGTAACCATTGTAAATGATGTAATGCCCATGTATTACTATGACGTGGAACCTCTGTAAAACAGCCTTTGGCTCAAAGGTACTTCCTAGAAATAAATAAATAAATATCACCACCTATACATGCCAGGCACACCAGGAGTTCAACTACACAAGTATTCCATGTACCCAGGTGCCGCATAACTATAACCCAGCAATCCTTTGCTCACTAGCCCCCTCTATGGACAAATAGTCATCCACCTGACATTGCCAGAGCCACAACCCTTGGTTCCCTTAAGTGCAAACTCCGTCAGCACCTCATTGACAACAGTACCTGTAGGTGCCTCCGCTTTAGTCTGCTTCAGCACTTCCAACTCCTGACCTGCCAGGTGAAGTCTTTGCCCAAGCACTTGCCTCCCACCCCCTTTGCCCTAGCATTTGCCTCCTATTCCCTACCCCTTGTCTCTTTTCTTTCCTTCCCTTCCCCTCTGCCCTCCCTATCCCAGCTCCCACTGCCCCTCCTTACCTCACCCTAACAGTCTACTTCTGCCTCTCTCTCTTCCGGAGGACACTGACATACCATGTACAATGCCTTAGCACAATTTGTGAATTGCTTGTCATTGCAACCCATGTACTGTTGAATTTTTTTGTACTCTGTATAATTTACTGTAACTATATTGTATCTTCTTGTGTTAATGTACCTGATGTGGAACCTCTCAACGAGCATCTGCTCACAGTTGTCATCCAAGACTTCAATAAATAAATAAAAAAATATATTATTTGCCTTGTATTTCCATCCCAGTCAATGTGTCTGTTATACTCTCATCTGCCTTACTGTACCTTTAGACTTGTATTTTTAACCCATGTGAGGTATGTCTACCATTCATTATTGTATTTCTTTGACTTTATATACTTTCCATCCACGGGACATACCTCAGTCGAGCTTCAGGTCTGCAGTAGAATTCCTTATTGCACTTATAGTCATACTGTCACTGCACTGACTTGTGTGTGAGGCAAGAAAAGGAAAGTTTATTTAAATTTATAAAATGGCAAAAAAAAAAAAAATCCAGAAATTTCATTGGCTGAGAGAGGTTACCTGATTGTACATTAAATCTCTATAAACATACAGTCATGTCCCGAATCTCATTTTCATCCCCCCCAAAAAATATTTAGAGCCACTTTATAAGCGTAATAAGCTCCTCCAGCGTGTGTGGCATATGATTTTAATGCACTTCCCAGGGGCGTAAGGACACTCAGCCTTCAGCCTTATTCTACACTACACCCGTTGGGCGTGCATTAAAATCCTACAATGCACACTAGGGGTGTGCAAGTAACGAATATCATTTTCCAAATACCATGAATAATGCACTATGCGTTATTCGGATCCCAAATAACGAGTAATAACACTATTCGTGCCCCGCTATTCGGAAAATGCTATTTACAAAACCAAAAAAAAAATGAAACAGTCCCCCACACGTCTCCCTAGCCCAAATCACTAAATCAAAGCCCCCCCAAGTCATCCTTGATGTCTAGTGGCCCCCCACCCCATCGTTCGCTGGCCCAAATATAAATAAATATATCTTAATTCCCTGGTGTCTAGTGAACCCCCCATCCCTGCCGATCGCTGGCCCCAATTAAAAAAAAAAATACATATATCTTAATTCCTTGGTGTCTAGTGGACCCCACCCAACCATCATGTCAGGCAATCCCACACCACCCCGCTCCCCCGTGTCCAAGTGGGCCACCGGCACAGCCCTCCACTCACCTCCATGACGGTAGCCGACTGAGCTGATGATGAGCAGTGATGGTTGTACAAGCACACGCTCATTCATTCAGTCACCTAGCTCATAGGGGA
Source organism: Neoceratodus forsteri (assembly GCA_016271365.2). Classification (NCBI taxonomy): domain Eukaryota; kingdom Metazoa; phylum Chordata; order Ceratodontiformes; family Ceratodontidae; genus Neoceratodus; species Neoceratodus forsteri. The sequence goes on along the minus strand of JADMNL010000024.1, from coordinate 119,070,310 downwards.
TGTTTTCCAGGGACTAGAGAAGGAGGGTGGCTGCTCCGGGTCGCTGGGGGGCACGATGGGGGACGGCGTTATGGACCACGGGAGGGTCACTGCCTCTGAAAATGTCAGCACCATTAGAGAGAGGTTGGTGCACTCTGAACAATCAGAACAGGAACGCCCAAAAGGTCCGCTGCTGCTGGGACTATGGAACCGGGAATGTTCCCATGTGGATACTGTGGGAACACCTCCAAAAAAAAGAAATTTAAGTAACCCAAATGGAAACAAAAAATACAAAATCAACAACTATTTATCTTGTGATTCTGACTATGTGCTGTATATTTTCACTTGCCAATGCTCAAAATTCCATGTGGGACAAACCACTAGACCTTTGCAGCTCATAATTACTGGGTATTATTGATTTATTTATTGGCTTTTGGTGACCGGGTGGATGCACTAGGCATGGGAATGCCTATTTTTAGGCACAACCCGGGAGAATACAAGTAGACAATACATAAGCACACAATGTGATGCAGCACATGAAATAGATAATACAGTGGGAGGGGGTCAAAACAATCAACATTAGAGGTTGAGCAAAATACAGTTTAGAACAAGGTCAGGGTATAAGCAGTACAACATTAGGTAAGGTTAATTAGGTATGGACAGGTGCAAAACAAATGAAATACTGAGTACAAAAAAAAATATATGAGGTGGACAAGATACATACAATATACAATAAGTGCCTTAGTGGTAGTTAAGCTTTAAGAGAGGAGGAAGAGGAGGATGTGGTAGAGGCAGGAGAGAAAGGGGTGAAGGGTGGTGGAGAGTTGGACAAGGGGAGGGTCATTAGAGAGAGGTGATAAAGCAGATACGAGGTGAGTAGATGCGGTGGGGTAATGAGGAAATGGAAAGAGGAATCTACGGCAGGTGGAAGCAAGCGCAGGGGTTAGAAGCACATAGATGATCTTGGTGGAGTTTCTTGAAACTGGCATGGGTGGGAGCTAGGCAGACAGTTTGAGGAATGGAGTTCCAGTACTTCGGAACTGAGCGAGAGAAAGCTTGTGCACCTATGGAGGTTTTGCATCTGGGGATATAGAAAGGGGCTGGGTCAGTAGAGCGGAGCTCATATGAGGGGAACTGGGAATGAAGTATGGAAGCAAGGGATTGTGGGAGACCTGATCTAACTATTCCGTCAATTAGGGAGCCATAGGACTGAAGTCGATGGGCAGTAGGAGTAGGAGTAGGAGGCCAGTTTAAGTCAGCATAGAGCTGGCAGTGGTGTTTATCTCTTGGTGATGCAGCGGCATAGCAGCAGATGTTGTTATAGGTGGTGTCCCATTTATGGAGGGAGGACTTAGTGGCACTTAGGTAGGTGACCGCACCATAGGCCAGAGCCGGGAGTAGAAGGCCTTGTGCAACAGCAAGTATGGCAGATGGGGTGAGGGCATAGCTAGTATGGTAGGCCCCTCCAATTTTCGAGTTGACAGATTTACAGGTGGCAGTAATATGTTGATCAAAATCCAGGGATTCATCCCCAGGTATCTGAAGGATCTGGAAGTGACAAGTGGGGAGCCATCTGCACACGAGATATTGAGAGAGTTTTGATTTCCTTTAAGTCTGACAGAACAGCCGAAGAGCACTGAGTGTGTTTTGTTGACACTGAGCACTAGTTTGTTCTCTGTCAGCCATGATTGTATGTTTAGGAAGTCAGAGCCAAGAGAGTGGTTTATATTGGAGATATTTTTGGCACTATAGTAGATGACAAGGTCATCCGCATAGAGAAGAGATGAGCAGGTTGGTGCTAGCAGCGGGAAGTCATTAATGAAGACAGAAAAAAGCAGAGGGCCCAGTATCGAGCCCTGAGGAACACAAACGTGAACAGAGTAGAGAACCAACATGGCAGAATTGAAAACTACAGCTTGCTTCCTGTTTAAGAGGTAGCTCTTAAACCATGCCACCACTTCAGCAGAGAAACCAAGGCAGCGAAGTTTTGAAAGAAGTCTGTGGTTGACTAGGTCAAAAGCCTTGGTCAGGTCGATGAAAACCACACCTGTCAAGAGGCCAGCATCCATGGCAGCATAGATGTCATTTGTTAGTTATAGGAGGGCAGTGGAGGTGCTGTGACCTTTGCAGAAGCCATGCTGGGCACCAGAAAGGAGGTTATATTTCTGAAGATATGATATGGTTTGAGTAGCCACTAATTTTTCCAGGATTTTGCTGAGCACCAAAAGAATGGCAATGGGTCGATAACTGGCAATTTCTTTTGGATCACCTTTTTTAGGAATTGGTGTTATTTTAGCTATTTTCCAGATATCAGAAAAGGTGCCATGGCACAGTGACAAATTAAAGACTTTGGTTAAGGGTGAGGCAATGACTGGGGCTACTTTCAGAAGCCAGGGTTCAAGCCCATCGGACCCAGAGCTGGTGCTGTCCGGGATAGCGAGTAGTAGCTTTAGAACTTCAGTTCTTGTAATAGCCTGGACCAAAAAGGTGGATGGGTGGGCATGGATTTTGTGTCTGTGGGGGAGGACGTAGTGCTACCAGAGGGGAAGGAGGCCACATGACAAGATAGGTCAGAGAAGTGACGGTGGAAGGAACTGGCGATGGTCACCGGGTTGTTACAATGAGTGCCATTAAGCAGCATGTCATTTGAAGTGGCTGTGTGATCTGTTCCCAGGACAGTTTTTATGATTGACCAGAATTTCTTTGAGTCACCTGTGGCTATTGTTAATAAGTCTTTGCAAAAAGCGCTTTTAGCTATGCAGATATTTATTTTGCAGGTATATCTCAATGACCTGTAGACATCGTGATCAGACTGAAGTCCAGAAGCCTTGAAATGCCACTAACTTTTGTCTCTAGCCCTTATTTGAGAGAGAATGGTCCTTGGTTAACCACTTTGTTTGAGTTCCACGTATGCGGCAGGTGACTTTGGGAGAGTGGATATCCTGGAGAGTCCAAATTTTGCTAGGAAGAAATCAAGGGCTGACTGAGCATTAGAGGTAGTGAAAATTGGTGACCAGTCAATCATAGAGAGATCGTACATAAACTGTGTCTGATTAAATTTACCCATATTGCGGAAGGTGATAAGTTTTTGGGGAGGGGATGGCCGACTAGAGGCGCACCAGATGCAGAAGATAGGGGAGTGATCACTTACTGCATCTGCAAGGGTACCTGTCGAGGCTTTACTGTTAGGACAGTTTGTAAAGACCCAGTCAATTAGTGAGCTGGACTGATGGGGGGGGAGCCATGACCCTAGATGGGTCAGTGATTATCTGGTGAAGGTTGTGGTCCTGTACTATGGTGCAGAAGGGCTGGTTTTCTTTACTGGTCCAGTTCAAGTTGAAATCCCTTAGTTTGAGAAACTCATTTTGTCCGATCGTTGCATCCACCTGGGAGAGAAGTTCCTCAAGACCAGAGATGCCGCCGCCAGGTGGGTTATAGGCACACACTATGTGCAGTTTCTTAGAGCCAAGTTGTAGGACTGCATGAACTGATTCAGAGAGAGTGAGGGAGGAGGACATGTTCCTTGATAGTGATAGATGAGATTTATAGAAGATGGCAACACCACCACTGCACTTAGCTAGGAGCAAGGCCCCTGGAATTCTGCGGTTCTGCAGCTGCGGAATTTTCCGCAGAATTTGCATCATGCCACAGAATATATATAGTGCCGCAGAATTCATTGTTTTTGGTGAATTTTCATATAAATATACTGTTTTTCCACAGTGTCAGGCTTTCTTTCCTACCTAGTTTATCCTGAAGCCCCTCCTCTATGCTCAGCATATGATGTCATCGATGACATCACATCATATTTAGCCAATGACTGGATTACATTCTGCCAGCGAAATGAATAAATCATGCCTCAGAAATCAGAAAATGCTGCCACAGAAGTCAAGGAGCCCTGCCGCAGAAATCAGAAAATTCTGCTGCAGAACACCAGGGGCCCTGGCTAGGGGCCTGTCTTGCCTCATTAGTTTATAATTAGGTAACAAGCACTGGGAATCAGGGGTGGATGGTTTCAGCCAGGTTTCGGACAGGCAGACAATGTCAGGGTTATGTAGAGCAACCCAGGCCTCAAGTTCAATTAGACTGCGGGGCAGGCTCCTGATATTCAGATGAGTAATGCAGAGGCTCTTGGTGTGAATTGAGGCTGCAGAGTAGGATGAATATCTTACGGGCCATGGATTTAATTCAATATCTCCAGCTAACATAAGTGCTTATAGGAGCAGATACCACAGTTTACAATGAACGACGTAAAAGTAACATACGCACAGGGCTAGTAACCTCCCCAGTAGCTTGACACTTCAGTGAGGCACAGCACTCTGCCTCCACCCTACGACCTTGAGCAATAGAAAGGGTGGACCACCTACTCACGGAGGAGACTGGAACACACTATTAGAGAGACGTGAGAGTTACTGGATTTATACATTTGACACACTAGGTAAGAGATGGGAACTTAATGAACCAAAACTGGGCTGTATGCTGACACAAATAGAAAAGAAGGAATGGGCCCCCTGACACATTTATAACAACTGAGACATGATATCACAAGGTTTTATTTTAGAGATTCCACACCCCACCCTTCCGACCCGGCTCCGTCTGTGTACACCCCCCCCCCCAAGGTTTTAACGTCACAAATACACTTCCATTTTCCGTGGGGAATTACGTCTGGGCTGTGGGTGCACCAGACCGATGCCACCCATTAGGGAACAGACAAGGATGGCTGAGAACCACACACACTGGTGGCACCTCTATTAAGTACAGTATGTCTCAGTAACAGAGAACTCTGTAAACCGATAATGACACTGTGAGATTATAAAAGCATATAAACAGCAGGAACACAAAAATATATTATACAAGAAAAGAGAGTTCTGGAGAGCAGTGAACAGAAAGAAACATCAACACGTTCTAGAAAAATAATTGTTGGAACGTATATAATGATACTGAGAGAAAAAAGGAATAAAAAAGTAGCAGGAATGCAATATGGGGTTAAATATATATTTTAACAAAGAGTCCTTGAGTTGACACAGATAAACATAAGTGCGCCTCAGTAACAGAGAATTCTATACATATAGAATAAAACTGTGAAACCATATGAGTATACAGATGCAGGAACACAGAAGTGTACTATGTAAGAACAGGGAGTTCTGGAGGGATGTAAGCAGAAAAAAAAACATCAGCAAGTTTTAACAAAACAAAAGTTGGTAACTACACAACAATACTGAGAAAGAATGATCAGCAGGATAGCAGGAATGCAGTATGAGAGTTAAAAGATTAATTTCAATATTAAAAATGCTAATAATTTAAAAAGAAAAGGTAAAATGTATAGAGAATCACCAGCGTAGCTGTGGAACTGTGTTGCCTAGCAATGAGCAGTTCATTCTTCCTGGGTTTGTCCGTAGTGGCAGTGGCCCATAAAGAATGCTAACACTGGGCTTGTGTGCAGTGGTAGCTGCCCATAAAGAATGTTAACACTGGGCTTGTGTGTAGTGGCAGTGGCCCATAAAGAATACTAACACTTGGCTTGTATGCAGTGGCAGTGGACCACCTGACATGCTAACATTGGGCTTGTGTGCAGTGGCAGTGGCCCATACGACATACTAATACTGGGTTTGTGTGCAGTGGCAGTGGCCCATGAAGAATGCTAACACTGGGCTTGTGTGCAGTGGCAGTGGACCATAAAGAATGCCAACACAGAGCTTGTGTGCAGTGGCCCATATGACATGCTAACACTGGGCTTGTGTGCAGTGGCCCATATGACATACTAATGCTGGGCTTGTGTGCAGTGGCAGTGGCCAATGAAGAATGCTAACACTGGGCTTTTGTGCAGTGGCCCATATGACATGCTAACACTGGGCTTGTGTGCAATGGCAGTGGCCCATATGACGCGCTAACACTGGGCTTGTGTGCAGTGGCCCATAAAGAATGCTAGCACAGGGCTTGTGTGCAGTGGCAGAGGCCCATATGACATGCTAACACTGGGCTTGTGTGCAGTGGCCCATAAAGAATGCTAACACTGGACTTGAGCGCAGTGGCCCATATGACATGCTAACACTGGGCCTGTGTGCAGTGGCAGTGGCCCATATTACACGCTAACACTGGGCTTGTGTGCAGTGGCCCATATGGCATACTAATGCTGGGCTTGTATGCAGTGGCAGTGGCTCATAAAGAATGCTAACACTGGGCTTGTGTGCAGTGCCAGTGGCCCATATGGCATACTAATGCTGGGCTTGGGTACAGGGGCAGTGGCCCATAAAGAATGCTAGCACTGGGCTCGTATACAGTGGTAGTGGCCAATATGGCATACTAATGCTAGGCCCTTGAACTAAGGAAGAGAGAACTAGAGGGACAACTCCAGGATTTGCTAAACTGGAAAAGAGAGCAGCAGAACAGACTGTCCAGCTCCAAATAAGAGTTCAGGATTTGATTTAGCTCGATTAGTGTATGTTTGAAAATTAAAAATTAGAGTAACATGCCCTTAAGCTAAAACCCTTATGAAGTGGTGACTGTTATACCACAAAACATATATTTCATACTTGCTTCTCAGCCTTTTTGCTAAAACAAAATCTATACTTAAAATCATTTATTTGTTAACGCGTCAAGCTCCCAATAATTTTGAAGACTATTAAGCCAGGAGAGTCTCACAGGGCAGATCGGACACAATCCAGGATCATAGTGGCACTAAAGGAAGACCTGGCAGGGCCACTTCCAGTGATCTTTCACAAGTTGTTCTGCACAGGTACAGCGCCAGAGGACTAGACAGCAACTAGTGTGTACCCATCTTCAAGAAGAGGGCAAGGCTGGATCCAGCAACTACAGGCCGGTCAGGAATCCATTATCAAGGACAGACTAATGGAGGAACTGGCTGAAGCAAAGGATCTCGCCTCTCTCAGCATGACTTTATAAGGGGCACATTATGCCAAGCCAACCTAGTCATAGTTTTTAGGGAATACCGGGAAGGGGATGGGTGGGAGACAGACAGAGCAGTAGATGGAGTCTATCTGGTCTTGAGGAAGCCTTTGTGCACTGTGGTCCATAACAGACTTCCAGGCAAAGTACACCACTGCCATATACAAGCGTGATCCAGCCACTGTATAAGGCCCTGGTACCCCTGTAACTGGATTACTACAGTATGTCCAGTTCTGGAGGTGCAAGCGTGATCCTGCCACTTTATACGGCCCTGGTCCTGCCCTAACTGGATTACTGCTGTGTGTCCGGTTCTGTGGGTGCAGAGCAAGATCCTACCATACTAGAAGGACCTGGTCCCCTCCAGCTGGATTACTATAGTATGCCAGTTCTGGGAGGTCAGAGTGAGATTCTGCTACTTTATAAGGCCCTAGTCCCACCCTAACTGGATTACTACAGTATGTTCAGTTCTGGGGGTGCAGAGCAAGATCCTGTCACTTTAAATGGCCCTGTTCCCACCCCAACTGGATTACTACAGTATGTCCAGTTATGGGGTGCACAGCGTGATCCTGCCATTTTATATGACCCTGGTCCTGCCCTAATTGGATTACTACAGTATGTCCAGTTCTGGGGGTGCAGAGTGTGATCCTGCCACTTTATAAGATCCTGGTCCCATCCTAACTGGATTACTACATTACGTCCAGTTCTGGGGGTTCAGAGTGTGATACTGTCACTTTATATGGTCTTGTCCTAAATGGATTACTACAGTATGTCCAGTTCTGGGGATACAGAGCAAAATCCTGTCACTTTACAATACCCTGGTCCAACCCTAAGTGGATTACTACAGTATGTCCAGTTCTGGAGGAGCGAGCATGATCCTGCCACTTTATACTGCCTTAGTCCCACCCTAACTGGATTACTACAGTATGCCCAGTTCTGGGGGTTCAGAGCGAGATCCTGCCACTTTATACGGCCCTGATCCCATCCTAACTGGATTAGTACAGTATTCAATTAAATTCTGTTTTATTTTACCAGGAAAACACCGTTGAGCGAACTAATTTACAAGGCGGTCCTGGAAGGACACAAGTGAAAAACAGAACAATAAGCAGTAAGGATACAGATACATAGCAACGACAATGCACATTACAACTAAAATCAATACAAGGTGTGCTTGGAATACCTAACAACATAATTCTAGAATCAGGATGACTGACGGACACATAAAGCACAAGTCACTAGTGCTTTTAGGGAGGACATTAAGGAACAGTAGAGGGGGTGAGATGGGTCTCCGGTGGAAGGGGGGGGGGTGCAGGTGAAGATCAGTAGATGACACATCCGAAGGGGGAGAAACAGAGAATTTGACGGTAGATAAGGGCCGCTTGGCCCACCTAGTCTGCCCATTTTCCTACCTAACAGATAAGCTGCATATCCTAGTTAACCAACAGCTTACTTTCTCCTACCCCCCCCCATAGAACTGCCTTACAGTGGCGTGAAAAAGTATTTGCCCCCTTCCTGATTTTCTCTATTATTGCATATTTGTCACAATGGATGTTTTCAGGTCTTTAGAGAAAATGTAATATTAGATAAAGGGAACCTGAGTGAACAAATAACACTTGTTTTTTTTTTTATTTCACTTATTTAATGAAAAAAGTTAACCAACACCAACTGGCACTGTGTGAAAAGTAATTGCCCCCTTACACTTAATAACTGGTTATGCCACATTTAGCTGCAATGACTGCAACCAAACACTTCCTATAATTCAATATCAGTCTTTCACATCGCTGTGGAGGAATTTTAACCACTCTTCCTCGCAGAACTGCTTTAATTCAGTAACACTTGGTAGGTTTCGAGCATGAAGTGCTCGTTTCAGAGTCCTACCACAGCATCTCTATTGGGTTTAAGTCTGGACTTTGACTAGACCACTCCAAAACTTAAATTTTACTTCTTTTAGCCATTCTGATGTGGACTTGCTTTTGTGTTTTGGATCATTGTCTTGCTGCATGACCAACTACGCTTCAGCTTCAGCTGACGGAAGGATGACTGGACATTCTCCTTAAGAATTTTCTGGTACAGAGCAGAATTCATGGTTCCTTTAATTATAGCAAGTCATCCAGGTCCTTAGGCAGCAAAAGCATCCCACACCATCACACTACCACCACCATGTTTGACTGTTGGTATGGTGTTCTTACTGTGGAATGCTGTGTTTGCTTTCGGAGACATTATGGGATCCATGTTGTCCAAAAGTTCCACTTTGGACTCATCTCTCCATAGAACATTTTCCCAAAAGGCTTGTGGATCATCCAGGTGCTTCTTGGCAAATGAGAGGCAGGCATTTATGTTCTTCTTGGTTAGCAGTGGTTTTCCTTGCTACTCTCATGAAGCCCATTTTTGCCCAGTCTCTTTCTGATTGTGGAGTCATGAACACTGACCTTAGCTGAGGCAAGAGAAGCCTGCAGTTCTTTGGATGTTGTTTTAGGATCCTTTGAGACTTCTTGGATGATTTTACACTGCGCCCTTGGAGTAATTTTGGCAGGCTGCCCACTCCTGGGAAGGTTCACTACTGTTCCAAGTGTTCTCCATTTGGAGATTATGGCTCTCACTGTGGTTCGATGGAGTCCCAGAGCCTTAGAAATAGCTTTGTAACCCTTTCCAGACTGATAGAGGCAACAATTTTTTCTGATCTTTTCAGGAACTTCCTTTGATCATGGCATAATGTGCTTGTTGAATCTTTGTGCTGGCAACGTGACTCTGATGGTAAGGGCCAAAATAAGTGAGGGTTATATTGAGCAGGGCTGGCTGTAATCAAGCCTGGCTGTGTTCAATCAGCTGACTCTAATTATCCCTTTAATTGGATTGATTTAACTAGGGGCAATTACTTTTCACACACTGCCAGTTGGTGTTGGTTAACTTTTTCATTAAATAAATGAAATAAGTAAAAAAAAGTGTTATTTGTTCACTCAGGTTCCCTTTATCTAATATTATATTTTGTCTAAAGACCTGAAAACATCCAGTGTGACAAATATGCAATAATAGAGAAAATCAGGAAGGGGGCAAATACTTTTTCACGCCACTGTATGTCTGTTCCATGCATTCTTGAATTCCCCCACTGTTCTTGACTCCATGACCTCCTCACGGAGGCTGTTCCATGCATCCACAACCCTCTCCATGAAAAATACTTCCTCACATTACCTCTGAGCCGTCCCCCCTCTATCTTCAAATTGTGGCCCCTTGTTCTTGCACATCTCTTTTTCTGAAAGATGCTACCCTCTTGGACTTTGTTGATTCCCTTGAGGTACTTAAAAGTTTCTATCATTTCCCCTCTCTCCCTTCTTTCCTCAAGGGTATACATATTAAGCTCCTTTAGTCTTTCTTCATATGTCTTCTGGTGCAGACCCTGCACCATTTTGGTTGCCCTCCTCTGGACAGCCTCCACTCTGTCTATGTCTTTGCGGAGATGGGGTCTCCAGAACTGCACACAGTACTCCAGATGGGGTCTCACCAACTGTCTGTACAGATGGATAACAATTTCCTGTTTTCTACTATTGATGCCTCTCCCTATGCATCCCAGTATCCTCCCAGCCTTCCTTACTGCCTTCTCACATTGCTTGCCCACCTTTAGGTCATCTGATACAATTACCCCTAGGTCCCTTTCCATTTCTACTGTAGTCTGTATCTCACCCCCCATTGTGTACTCTTCCCCTGGGTTTTTGTTTCCCAGGTGCATTACCCTGCACTTCTTTGCACTGAATCTGAGCTGCCATATATTTGACCATTCCTCCAACCTTGACAAGTCCCTTCTCATCCTTTCCACTCCATCTTGTGTATCAACCCTTTTGCAGATCTTTGTGTCATCTGCAAAGAGACATACCTTTCCTTCCAGTTCCTCTGCAATGTCACTTATAAAGACATTAAAAAGGACCGGTGCCAGTACTGAACCCTGCGGTACCCCGCTAGTAACCCTCCTTTCTTCACTGTGGACTCCGTTTACTACTACCCTTTGCGTCCTGTTGTCTAGCCTATTTTTTTATCCAGCCTACCACCTTCTGACCTACTCCAAGGCTGGCTAACTTGTGTATTAATCTTTTGTGTGGGACTGTATCAAATGCCTTGCTGAAATCTAGGTAGGCCATGTCCACAGCCCCTCCCTGGTCTACTACTTTGGTTACCCAGTCAAAGAAATCTATTAGATTCGTCTGACATGACCTTCCCATCGTGAATCCATGCTGCCTTGGGTCTTGCGCCCCACTGGCCCCTAGGTACTCAACAATTCTTTCCTTCAGAAGTGATTCCATCATTTTTCCTACCACTGAGGTCAAACTAACTGGTCTGAAGTTTCCTGCCTCTGTCCTGCTCCCACTTCTGTGAAAAGGAATCACATCCGTCCTCCTCCAGTCCTCAGGTACCACAGCATCCTCCCATGATTTGCTAAAGAGAGTAGTCAGTGGTGTCACTAGTTCTACCCTTAGTTCTTTTAGAATTCTTGGGTGAATCCCATCAGACCCCATTGCTTTGTCCACCTTCAATTTTATTAGTTCTTTCAGAACCCTTTCTTCTGTAAATGGACTGGTATCGACCCCCATCTTCAGAGTGTTTCTCTTGTTTGGTTTAGGTACTTACCCCTCCTCTTCCTTTGCGAATACTGAGCAGAAATATTTGTTCAGTATCCCTGCTTTTTCACTGTCACCCTCTGCCCACATTCCTTCCCCTTTATTAAGCCTCAGTATCCCTTCTTTGGTCTTTCTTCATTCCCGAATGTACCTATAAAGGGTCTGATCCCCCTTCTTAACAGAGTTGGCTATCCTTTCCTCGGTTTGGGCCTTTGCTATTCTGACTGCCTTCCCTGCCTCTTTCTGCTTTAACTGGTAAAGTTCTCTGTCCTGCTCATTCTGTGTTTCCTTACATTTCCTGCTATCCTTTTCTCCTTAACCTTCCCCGCCACCACTTTTGAGAACCATAGCGATTTTTTCCTTTGTTGTGTTTCGTTGATCTGCTTTACACAAAGGCTTGTTGCCTCTGTGATGGCTGTTTTGATTACTCCCCATTGTTCCTCCACCCCTCCTTCTTGCCTATTTGCTAGTGCTTTTCTGAGGCACTCTCTCTCATTTTCCCAAAGTCAGCCCACCTAAAGTCCAATACTCTTGCTTTTGAATGGCTTGACTGTATGGCTGTGTTTATCGTGAACCACACTGTTTGGTGGTCGCTTGTTCCCAGATGGCTACCCACTTCTAAATCTGAGATTCTTTCTCCGTCCCCATTTGAGAGTACCAGGTCTAAGATTGCTCCCTCCCGAGTGGGTTCCAATACTAGCTGTCGAAAGAATGACCCTGCTCTTGGATGTGCCTGCAGCAAAGGTGCTCCAGCTAACATCTGGCATATTCAGGTCCCCCATCAACAATATATCCGCTTTTTCTGCCATTCTAAGGATGCCTTATATCATTTCCTTGTCCATTCCCTCCCCCTGAGATGGGGGTCTGTATACAACCCCTATGCAGATTGTGGTGCCATTTCCTGTCTCTAGGGTGACCCAGAGTGCCTCATCTGCTCTCTGTTTACTCTTTAGTTCTGTTGCTTTGATCCCTTCCTTTACATATAGAGCTACTCCTCCTCCTCCTCTTTTACCCTGCCTGTCCCTCCTGTAGATTGTGTATCCTGGTATGCTGACATCCCAGTCATGGTTCTCTATGTACCATGTTTCTGTGACTGCCACAATATCCAGGCAACCCTCTTCCATCAAAGCCACTAGTTCAGGGAGCTTGTTACACAGACTATGGGCATTGGTACTCATCACCCTCCACTTTTTGATGGCCTTACCCCTTTTAGTCCCATCCCTGTTCTTACTGCCTTTACTTTTTTTTTTACATTTACCTCTGTCCTGCTCCCTAATGACTTCTCAACCTTGGTGTTTGCCTCATTAATTACTGTGTTTTGTGGGGGGGAGGTTGGGATTTCCCTGCTCCTTTTCAGTGCCTCCCTTTGGCTAGTTTAAATGCTTGCCAAAGAAGCATTTAAACCTCTCACCTAGGATCCTGGTTCCGCCCCTGGACAGATGCAGACCATCGCACCAGTATAGGTCTGAATCCTCCAGGTGGCTCCCAGTCCCAAATGAAGCCAAAACCCTGAGCTCCACCAGTTTTCAACCATTCATTGAATTCCCTGGTGAGGAGTACCCTAACATCAACCTTACCCATAGACAGGCAGCACCTCCAAGGTTACCGTGTACGCTTCTTGTCTAAGGCCCCTCCCAACTCTACAAACTCCTCTTGCACTGCTCTAATCCCATTCCTAGCCAGGTCATTTGTCCCTAGGTGGACAATGACATCCAGCTCCCTCCCTCGTGCAGCTGCTTCCACGATCCTGAGGATTACGCTTCCTGTCCCTCAAGCCATGGCACCAGGGAGCAGGCACCTTACCTCCCTCTCCCTTCCTCCCCCAATTCTACCCCCCTAATGATTGAGTCCCCAACAGTAGTTGTTTTCTTCCCCTGTGGGGTCCTGTGCCACCCTCCTGTGGGTCTCCTTTGTGAAGGTTCCCAGCATCCTCCTTGGTCTCCACTGCATGGGCCTCCATAGAGGAACCACTATCAACCAGAATAGTGTATGAATTGTGGAGAGGTACAGCTGGAGGGATGCAACTCTGTTCCACCACCCTCTCCCTCCCTGAGCTCACCCTGGTGCAGCCTCTCCTCTTTCTTGGCAACCTCTGAGGTAGTGGCACTGGCCCTGGTGGTCCCTCGGTGGGGGAGGAGGTTTCACGAATCCTAGCCAGGTCAGCCTGGAGATGGGCAATCTCCTCCCTCAGACCAGAGAGGTACCTGCAAATAGGGCAGCATCACAGCCTCCAGAATGTCTCCCGGAACACTGCCACCCCACAGCCATTGCACTGCACCACTCCTATCATGTCTTATTTTGTGTCCCCTCTCCTGTTTCTCTGTATGCTTACTCTTTCCTCTCCTTACAACTCTCGCCCTTCCTGTTCTGGGACAGCAACATCCTATATTCTTCAGTAGCCTCCTTCTTTCTTGCTCAGTGTCAGACCACGGATCCACGACAGAGTCTGACAGTATTTCTGTCGAATGCCTATCAGTGACACACAGGTCGACCGTATTGCAGTCGGCTGCTGGTTCACTATCGTTTTCTTTGTTTCTTAGGGGCTTTGCTCCCGAACCTCCAGCGAGGCTGTGCCCTCCACTACTAAAGATTCTCAACTCCAGTCAGAGCTGATTGGTGGGGTGCAGGACCCCGACAGGCAGCACCAGGTTCCAGCAGGTCTCCACCGCGGCTAGGTGCTGTAGTCACTGTGGGGACCTCACTGGTGAAATGTTGCTGCGATGGGGTAAACATCAGACCACCAGCAGTGGGGGGGAGCGAGCTACTTTTTTCCTTTAGGGTTGACAAAACTAATGTTTCTCTATGATCCTTTCCTGCCTACTGCCAAACAGGAAGTTCCTGTTGTCAGTCAAATCCAGTGGCTATAAAAGTAGAACTGGCTTAGGGTGGGATGGAGGGCAATTAGTAAGAAAAAAGGCTAGCAACAGGAAGTTGTAATTGGAGTCACCTGCTTTTATATTGTCCAAGCCACACCCCCAATTAAGCTCTCTCTCCTCCTACTGATTTAGCAAAGTAAGTTGATACAGTACCCTTCCCAGCACAGAACACACATTGACTTTCTTTCTTTTCTTTAACCCTAAATAAGACCCCTTCTACTTCTAATAAAATATATGTCTGCTTAATCTCAACAGACACTGACTCCTGCTGAGACAGAAGCGTTAAATTAGTAAGAAAATGGTAGCTTCTTTTAGTTAGCTGTTTTCTGTTCTACAAGCAAGATTTCTGTCTTCCAAAGGCTAGCAACAGGAATTTATAATTGGAGCCACCTGCTTTTATATTGTCTAAGTCACACCTCCAATTAAGCTCTCTCCTCCTACTGATTTAGCAAAGTAAGTTGATACAGTACCCTTCCCAGCACAGAACACACAGACTTTCTTTCCTTTGTTTTAACCCCAGATAAGACCCCTTCTACTTCTAATAAAGTATCTGTCTGCTTAATCTCAACAGACACAGACTCCTGCGAAGACAGAAGTGTTAAATTAGTAAAAAAAAATGGTAGCTTCTTTTAGTTAGCGGTTTTCTGCTCTACAAGCAAAATTTCTCCAGGAAGGATGTAGAAGCGGCACCAACAGTGTTAAAAGTAAGGAGAGAAGAAGGGGGATAAAGGAAGGGAGAATATAAAGATGGTAAATCAAGAACAGAGCACAACTGGTGTTAGTCTCTACAAGAGTACAACAGTCAGCAAAGTAGGAGGGTAGGTGCTATGGATAAGATGTAGAACAGATTTCACATAGTATTTAAGTTAGGAGTAGCATTTGCAAGTCTCTTTCTGAGAATGTCTAAGTAGAGATTTAAAGCTGAAGCATCCCTACTATTTGTGTAAGCTTTAGAGATTTTTGAAGGGTGTTCCATAATGTAGGGAGAGCATGGCTTAGGGACAAGGACCATAACGACTTCTTATTTTGGGGATATCAAAGAGAATATAGGAATATCTTCTAAGAGCGCATACCCTGGAAGTAAGTTTGAAAAGGTCAGAGATGTAGAGGGGAGGTTTATTGGTAATGGTTCTATAGACCCAGATGGAGGCATTTCTCCACCTCCTGGTACTAAGTGAAGACCAGCCTAGTTGTGCATAGAGGAAGCAGTGGTGGGCATTAAATGAGGCGTTGATAAATCTTAGGGCTCTATGGCAAAGAGTATCCAGTTTAGATGGGGCAGATTTAGAGCAGTGACTATAAAGGAGGTCGGCATAGTCAAGAAGTGGGAGAAATGTGGTTTGAATGAGTCTTAGTTTAGCCTCATAGTTAAGAAGATGATCGATGCGGAAAAAGAGGCCTAGCATCCGTCTTAGTTCTTTAGATAGCTCATCAATATGTGTAACGAAAGAGAGCTTACAGTCGACCCAAAATCCCAGGTACTTGAACTTATCCACTACTTCAAGCATTTCCCCCAAGAGTGTCAATATCTGCAACCTGGTGCTCGATAGTTTAGTGGACATTTCTTGGGCATGGGGGAAGAGAAACATAACATTTTGTCTTTTTAGCATTAAGCAGTAAAGCCAAAGCTCAGACAGAAGAGCGCATCGCAAAATCAGTAGTTAGAGGGGCCAAAACCTGTTACAGGCACATAAGTGAAAATAGAAGGTCGACGGGAGGGATAGTGTGACTGAAGGTGGAGGACAGGGGCAGCGGGGAGGATAACAACAGTAAAGCCGATATACTGAACAGATATTTCTGCTCAGTCTTTACCTTGGAAGGGAGTACAATGGGTGGGAAGGGTATGGAAGAAAAAAATTACTCACCATAGTAATTGTGTTTCTTCTAATGGAGTCTTGCTGTATTCTGACATTATGCAGTTAGCCCCAGCACTTGAACTGCTCCGGAGAGGAAAGAGTTAACTCTATGCCAGAGTACATAACGTTGAGCTCGAGTTCGGTTCAAACCTCTGTCTGCTGCACTTTGAAGTGTAACCATCAGATTCTTACAAGCTAACACTAATTACCTCACTATGTGGAAACTGTAAAATCAAAAGCCAAAAGGCAACCAAATATTTTGGTTCCCTAAAAGACTTAAGTCGAGAAATCCAAAACAAAAACTAGGTAGTGAGCCAAAGTAATTTCCAAAACATTAAATAACCCACTCCTCCTGACTAAGAGGGGAGAGTGCCAAATACACCCCTGAGGTGCAACACTGCACCTACCAGCCCACTTCCCAAAAAACAGGTTCTGAGAGGGGAGACAGGGAGGGAGGTCAGAATACAGCAAGTCTCCATTAGAAGAAACACAATTACTAAGGTGAGTAATTTTTTCTTCAAACAACATGAAGTCTTGCTGTATCCTGACATCATGCAGACTACCAAGCAGTACCTTCATGGAGGAGGGTATCAAACCTATTTTTGGAATAGGCTCTGCAGTACTGCTGTATCAAACCTAGCATCACTCCTAGCCTGGATATCCAGAGAGTAATGCTTGGTGAATGTATGGACTGTTTTCCAGGTGGCTACTTTGCATATCTCTAATAAGGGTATATCTCTAGCAGCAGCCAGAGAAGCAGCTGTACCTCTAGTCGAATGAGCCCTCAGGCCTGAGGGGGGTACTTTGCCTAGCTTTTCATAGCAGAATTGTATACAAGAGACAATATACCTGCCAATAGTTCTCTTAGTAGCTGGTTTACCCTTTCCCACTTCACCATAAGTGAGGAACAGCTGGAGGGAGTCAAACCTGAGTGCCTTAATATGCTCAATGTAGTAGCTAAGAGCCCTTTTAACATCCAAACTGTGTAATCTTCTCTCTCTCCTGAAGAAGAATGATCAGTGAAGAATACAGGAAGAGACATGGATTGGTTCAGATGAAAATTTGAAACCACTTTGGGTAAGAACCTCCTGTTGGTTCTAAGGACCACCTTCTCTCTATGGAATGAGATAAAATCAGGCTTCACCGACAGAGCTTGCAATTCACTGATACGCCTGGCAGAGGTAATAGCTACCAGGAACACAGTTTTCCAAGTCAAGTACTTAAGCTCTGCTGAGGACAAGGGCTCAAAAGGGGGTTGCATAAGTTGCGCAATGCAAACATTAAGAACCCAAGCAGGAGTAGGATCCCTAAAGGGGGGATTGGTATGAAGCAATCCTTTGAAGAATTTACAGAAAACAGGGTGAGATGTGAGTGAGGATGGCTTTCCCACTGACAGAAAAGCAGAAACTGCTGACAAGTGAACTTTGAGGGTAGCTGGTCTGACGCCTAGGCCATTAAGATGAACCATGTAATCCACAACTGTAACCAAGTCAGCAGTATCTGGGGGAACATGGTTCTTGGAACACCAAATGCTGAATCTTTTCCATTTGGAGTTATAAGTCTTTCTGCTGGCAGGTTTTCGAGAGGCTTTGAGAATGTCTGGAACCCCTTGAGACAGATGCAAACCTGCATATTCTAGCTCTTCAAGAACCATGCCTTGAGATTGAGAGATCGAAGGTTGGGGTACCAGATCCTCCCCCGGAGAGGAGGTTAACATGTTGTGATTCCTGGGGAGAGAAAGGGGAAGATGGACTGCTAGGGACAGCAACAGAGGATGCAAAGGCTGTCTGGCCCAGTCTGGAACAATCAGGATCACTTTGCAAGATTGTGACTCTATCTTGACCAGGACTTTGAACAGTAGAAGAAAGGGAGGAAAGGCATACAGAAATTTTCCTTCCCAATCCAGAATCAGAGCATCCAGAGGGACTGAACCCAAGACTGGGGGTCTGCAACAGAAGAGGGGAAGTTGGTGATTGTCTGGGGCTGCAAAGAGATCCATCTCTGGGGTGCCCCACCTTGAAAAGATCACTTTCAACACTAGGGAGTCCAGGGACCATTCGTGATGACCCTGGGAAAGCCTGCTCAATGCATCTGCTAGCACATTGTCCTTCCCTGGAAGGTGGACTGCTACCAGAGAGGTCTATAGAGAATAAGCCAGGGACCATAATTTCATGGCTTTCGTGCACAACACTATAGACAGAGTGCCTCCCTGCTTGTTGATGTAGCACATGGTGGTGGTGTTGTCTGTTCTGACCTGAACCATCTTGTTCTGTACTGATTCCAAGAAGGCTTGCAGAGCCAGGTACACTGCCCTGAGCTCCAGAAGATTGATGTGGAGAAGAGACTCCTGAGGGGATCACACTCCCTGAACTGTGAGAGCTCCCAGGTGAGCTCCCCACCCCAGGAGAGAAGCATCCGTGGTTAGAACCACAGAATGAGACTGAGTGATGAATGGGACTCCTTGCCTGAAGTTGTCCTGATCCAACCACCATTGAAGAGCCTGGATCAGGGTCTAAGTCACTGGAATACGCTTGGTTAGAGGATCTTTTTTCTGAGACCGAAAAGCCCTCAAGTGGAACTGGATGTCTCCTATCTGAAATCTGGCCCCTAGGACCACTGCAGTGGAGGCTGCCATGTGACCCAGGAGTTGAAGGAAATGCCCTGCTGGTCGAGACACCAGAAGGTGAAAAGAGGAAGCCAGCTCTATAATGGCCTTTATCCTTGCCAGAGGGAGAAAGGCTGTTGCTTTGACAGTATCCAATTCTACCCCTATGAAGGTTAAGAGTTGCAGTGGCTCGAGAACTGATTTGGAAAGACTGAGGAGGAATTCTAGAGAAGTGAGCACTTGTTGGGTCACTTGTAAATCTTACTTGACTTGGTCTGGAGACTGACCCACAATGAGACAGTCGTCCAGGTATAGGAATATGGAGATGTTTTGTCTCCTTAGAAAGGTCACTACTACTGCTAGGCATTTTGTAAACACTCACGTAGCTGATGTTAGGCCGAAGGGCATTGCTTTGAACTGGTAATAGCCTGAAGGCAGTTCGAACCTGAGGTACTTTCTTTGGGAGCACCTGACGGGAATGTGAAAGTAGGCATCCTTTAGGTCCAGGGAGGCTAGTCAGTCCCCTGGCCTTAGAGAGGGAAGAATTATTCCCAGAGTCACTATTTTGAATTTTGGCTTTACTAGATGCTTGTTTAAGTATCTTAAATCTAGGATGGGCCGCCACACCCCTGTTTTTTTCGGGGTAAGGAAGTATCTGGAATACAGACCTTTGCCCCTGTGAGGTGTAGGAACTCTCTCTATGGCTGTGAGAGCCAGCAGAGATTAAACCTCTGACTCTAGGGCAATGGTTTCGGTGATGTTTGCAGGTGGAAAGGACCTGACCCTCAGCTTTGGACATTTTTTGAAGCCGACGGCCAGTCCCTGGCTTACTACCTCCAGGACCCACTTGTCTGAGGTAACAGACTTCCAGTCCTGGAAGTAGTAAGCCAGCCTACCTCCTACAGGAATTGGGGAGTCTACCCGGGCTGATACATCAGGGTGTTTGCTTGGCAGGAGCCTTAGGCTGAGAGGAGGATGCAGCCCTGCTCATCCCCCCTCTGCCTCTCCCTCTGAAGAACCCCCTCTGGTAAAAAGGAGAGGAGGCCTGTGCCTGGTAGAAAGGCCTAAGAAAAGGCCTGCCCCTGCCCCTAGCTTGCTGCTTCTGAGGAGTTGCCTGCCTTTCCTTGGCCTGTGCACTCCTGTAGGTGGTCCTATACTCATCCATCTTTTTCATATAATTCTCTGTCTGCTCCCCAAACGGAGAGGTTTAGATGGCAGGGAAATCCATGACCTTAGCCTGGGTGTCCTGTGATAGGCTAGTACATCTGAGCCAAGCCAGTCTCAGAAGAGCCACAGATGTAGCCGTGACTCTTGATGACACATCACTGAAGTCCACAGCAGCATGAAACTGGACTTTTGATGCCTCAATCCCATCAGCAGCCACTTCCTCCTCCACCTCCTTGGCAAGCTGGGGGGAAGCCTGTTTAACCAGCTCCAGAACAGAATCCCATCTGGACTTCTGGTATCTGGCTGTGTAGGCCATATAGTTAGCCTGCCTGAGTCCCAAGGAAGATGCCATGTACTGTTTTTTTTACCATGGCATCCAGCTTCCTGGAGTCTTTATCGGGGGGGGGGTGCGTGTTAAGCCAAGGGTATGTTAGCCTTATCACAGGCTGCAGTCTGCACAACCCCAACATGGCTGCATTGCTGGTACAAGTACTCCGTACCTGGGCCTGACAACATATACCTCTTGTCCATTTGCCTGTCCACAGGAGGTAAAGAATTTGGAGTCTTAAGTAACTTCTGTGTCCATTTCCCAAAGGATTTGTGAAGGGGAAGAGACAATCTTTTGGACTCTGGGATGTCCTCATCTCCACATAGTCAGGCTCCTCTTACTCCTCGAAAGCTTCATCCAGAGAGAGATGGAGGGTTTCTGCCACCCTTTTGTAGAACATAAAGTGGGAAGGGGACTCGGAAAGCTTAGGAGGGGAAACACCCGAAGGTCTGTCTGGGGAGATGTCCGGTTCTATGGGCTCATCCAGACCTTCCACACCATCAACATTATCATAATCTTCATCCCCCTCCAAGTCCAGTTCATAAAAGTCTTCAGGGGAATAAACCTGAACCGGAGGAACCAACCGAACCGAACACGTACTGGGAGGTGTTGGATCAGCCGGAACTGAACGGAGCGATTCAACTATACTAATCGCCCTGGCAATCTCTTCGGTGGTTGGACGATGCGGTTCTGGATCTGAACTGGCCGATTTCTCTTTTTTCTTTTTGCCAGAACCGACCCCTCAGGATCGGCTCTCCATTTGCCCGAGGGAGCCTTGCCCAGGTCAGTGTGCACTCCCTCAGGTTCGGTCAGAACCGAACTGGGCAGGCCATCTGGGTCAGCAGACTTCTCGGCCTCCTTTTCCTTAAGCCTGCCCAATCTTTTATCGAGGGTGGCGTTAGGGAAATTTTTTACATATTTGGCAGTCTGACTCGAGGTGGTCAAAACCCAGACAATAAATACAGGTGGTGTGGGGATCAGCCTTAGCAAAGGACTTCCCACACTCACTGCAGTGTTGAAACCCAGTGGGCCCAGTTTTTCTCTTGGGTTTCTCAGACAAAACCATCCTATAACTTATCCTTTTTATGGCAACAGCCAGGCAAGACCTACTTATTGGTTCCTAACCATGTCACGGGTGTTGGAAAAAGACGATAACACACGTTTTTTTCAGAACCAATAAGGACTAGTACACGCACTAAATTCAGCTAAAAGAAAAAAACAAACAAAAAAAAAAAACCACAAGACAAGATACAGACAACCGGTTGAAATAAAAGTTTTAAAAATTTCCACAAAAAATTCAGCACCAGTCCACTACCTAAGTACTTACTGTACCGCAGACAGGGATCTGAGCCGAAATAAAGTAAAAATAGCGGTATAAACTATTGTTTTATACCGGACCGAACCATTAGCGAAGGAGAAATCTCCGGAGAGACTGTTCAATTAGGCGGAGTAAAGAATCTGATGGTTACACTTCAAAGTGCAGCACACAGAGGTTTGAACCGAGCTCGAGCTCAATGTTCTATGCTCTGGCATAGAGTTAACTCTTTCCTCTCCGGAGCAGTTCAAGTGCTGGGGCTAACTGCATAATGCCAGAATACAGCAAGACATCATGTTGATTGAAATGGACACAAGTCACTTCACATGGGAAAGGGTCCTAAAGGAAAGTACAGCTACGTATGAACTTACTGTAACAGTAGATCTTCGAGAACAGCTCTTGCAGCAGGTTACACCATTAGGACTGAAGCCGGGAGGTGCCAGAACCCCAGGGAAATCCTCTAGCTAGCAGTATTCAGCGGGGACCGCCTCCGATGTCGGTCCTGCCCCCGACATCAGACATAGTACATAAGGAGGCGGTCTCCCGGAAACCCCAGCTCTCCCGCCGGAGACTCCCGGCCGCTGATTGACATCAGAAGAGGAGACTGAGGATCCACCATCAAATGGCAGTCAGAGAGATGTTGAGAACACCTGATCATAGGAAAAGGATGTTGTAACTCGAATCTACCTCCAGCGGGGATGGTGGGAGGGAAAGTACCTACTGCAAGAGCTGTTCTCGAAGATTTACTATTACGGTAAGTTCTTATGTAACTGTACTATCTTACTTCGAGAAACAGCTCTTGCAGCAGGTTACACCATTAGGACTGATTCCCAAGCAATAATGGAAATCCCACACCATTGGGAGGAGGGAAGGTAGAAATCCTGAATGGAACCTAAGCCTAGGACAGAAGTCCTTGAAGGACTGCTAGACCAAAACCTGCTCTTTGCCTCGATGCAATATCCAGGCTGTAATGCCCGATGAAATGTGCATGGAGCTCCAAGTAGCTGCAGCACAGATGCCCGAGGTGGACGCATTCTTAAGGGCCGCAAAGGAGGTAGCCACCCCCCCTTGTGGAATGACCCTTAACCGCGCCTGGTAAGGGTTTGTTGTGCTTCTGGTAACAGAACGTGATACACTGAATGAGCCACCTGGATAGTGACTGTTTGGAAACAGAAGCTCCCATCATCCTGTGGGCAAAGGAGACAAAAAGCTGGTCCGATTTTCGTTGGAGTTTTGTTCTGGTCAGGAAGTATCGGAGACACCTATGCACATCTAAAAGTGTGCAACAGGGCCTCTCCTCGATTAGAATACTTGAGAAAATACACTGGTAGGTCGATGTCCTGATTAAGGGTGAGAGCTGAGACCACCTTAGGCAGGAACTTAGGATTAGTCCGTAGGGATACCCTGTCTTGGTGAAAAAACAAATAAGGTTCTTTGCACATGAGAGCATGAAGTTCAGAAATTCTTCTGGCCAAGGTAACAGCAACTAAAAACAACATCTTCCAAGAAGACGTAGCTCGCAATCCACGGCTGGTTCAAAGTGTGGCAGCGTGAGCTGCTCCAGGAAAAATGGTAAATCCCATGGCAGAATTGGATCCTTAATTGGAGGTCTAATGTGGAGAACACCTCTCAGGAAGGCTCATGATGTGTCCAACTGAGATATGGCGCATTGGCCTATAGGGGTGTGATAGGCTGAGATGGCACAGAGATGTACCTTAATCGAGGAGTAGGCCAAGCTTGTCTGAAAAAGGAACAGAAGGTAGTCCAAGACCAACCTTTCTGGACAATCCATAGTCGAAAAACTGCATGCTTGAACTCGTATACAAAATCTACGTCATTTTATGGCGTAAGCAGCGTGGGTAGCCAGTTTCCTAGCAGCAAGGATGTCTGCTACCTCTTGCGAGATCCCGTATCGCATCATGGCTATGTCTCTAGGAGCCAAGCGTGCAGGTTCAGCGAACGAAGGTCCGGATGAACCAAGGAACTCTCCTCCTGAGACAGCAAGTGGGAGCTGATTGGCAGAGGCACTGGAGGTTCCCGGGACAGCTGACATAGTAGAGGGAACCAGATCTGCCTGGGCCAAAACAGCACGATAAGTATCAGCGTCGCTTGCTCTCTGCAAAGTTTCAGAAGGACCCTCTGGATCAATGGAAAGAGGGGAAGGCATACAGGAATCTGCCTGCCCAGGAGAAGGACAACGCGTCTTGCCAGAAAACACATAGCCCTGGATCTAGCGAGCAAAAATTGGGCAGTTTTGCGTTGGATGGGGACGCAAAAATAAAAAATTACTCACCTTAGTAATGTTGTTTCTTCTAATGGAGTCTTGCTATATTCTGACATATGCAGTGAGTCCCAACCTTCGAACTGCTCCGGAGGTGAAAGAGTTAACTTTCCATGCCAGGCATGGAACGCTGAGCTCGAGCTCAGTTGAAACTCTGTCTGTTGTTCTTCAAACTCAAACCGTCAGATCTTCTGAGCTAAACTCACTGAGGTCCTGTGGAAGCTGTAAACCTACACTAGCCAACTGGCTACTAAACATAAGAACACATTTTTGGTCCCAAAACAAAGACTCAAGTCAGGAGACCCAAAATGAAAAATACAACACCAAGTCACCCCAAGAAAGGAGGGGTGAAAAACAACAAGGTGGGCACCTACTAAGTGCCAACACTGCACTGCCCACCCACATCCCAAAAACAAAGGTTCTGAGAGGGGCAGGCAGGGGGGGAGGTCAGAATATAGCAAGAATCCATTAGAAGAAACATTACTAAGGTGAGTAATTTTTTCTTCAAACAACATGAAGTCTTGCTATATTCTGACATATGCAGACTACAAAGCAGTACCTCCATGGAGGAGGGATAGAACCTACTTAGGAAATAGGCTCTGAAGCACAGCTGTGCCAAACCGAGCATCACTCCTAGCCTGGATGTCCGGGGAGTAATGCTTGGTAAAAGTGTGAACTGTTTTCCAGGTAGCTGCTTGACATATCTCTAGAATAGGGATGTCCCTGGCAGCAGCCAGGGAAGCAGCTGTACCTCTGGTAGAGTGAGCCCTCAGGCCTGAGGGAGGAACCTTACCCAGTTTCTCATAGCAAAATTGGATACAAGAGACAATCCACCTGGCAATGGATCTTTTAGTGGCAGGTTTCCCTTTACCAACCTCACCATAAGTGAGGAACAGTTGGAGGGAGTCAAACCTGTGACCCTTGGTACGCTCTATGTAGTAACTAAGGGCTCTCTTCACATCTATGCTGTGCAGCCTCCTCTCGCCAGAGGAGGAATGGTCAGTGAAGTACACTGGAAGAGATATAGATTGATTAAGGTGGAAATCTGAAACCATCTTAGGCAAGAACTTCCTGTTAGTCCTGAGGACCACCTTATCTTTATGAAAGGAGATAAAATCAGGCTCCACTGACAAAGCTTGTAATTCACTTGTCGTCTGGCAGAAGTGATTGCTACAAAAACACAGTCTTCCAAGTCAAGTACTTAAGCTCTGCTGAAGACAAAGGCTCAAAGGGGCTGCATAAGCTGAGCAATGCAAACATTAAGATCCCAGGCGGGGCAGGGTCCCTGAATGGAGGTTGGTGTGAAGCAATCCTTGAAAACTTGGAGAATACAGGGTGAGCTGAAAGAGAAGAGGGCTTACCTGCTGAAATAAAAGCAGACACAGCTGCCAGATGCACTTTAGGGTAGCTGGTCTCAGCCCCAATGTATTTAAGTGGACCATATAATCCAGGACTGTGGGTAAATCAGCAGATTCTGAGGAAATATGCTTTCCAGAGCACCATATGGAAAACCTCTTCCATTTGGAATTATAAGTAGCCCTGGTGGAAGCTGTTCTAGAATCCTTCAGGATATCCATTACACCTTGGGAGAGGTGTAAATCAGCAAACTCTAACTCTTCAAGAGCCAGGCCTTGAGATTGAGAGATTTGAGGTTCAGGTACCAAACCCTCCCCTGAGCACAGGTAAACAGGTTGTGATTCCTGGAAAGACAAAGGGGAGGATGGACTGCTAAGGACAGTAGGAGTGGATACCAGGGTTGTCTGGCCCAATCTGGAGCAATCAGGATCATCTTGCAGGGTTGAGATCTGATTTTGACTAGCACTTTGAACAAGAGAGGGAAGTGGGGAAAAGCATAGAGAAACTTCCCTTCCCAATTGAGAACTAAGGCATCCAGAGGGACTGAGCCCAACACGGGGGCCTGCAGCAAAAAAGGGGAAGTTGGTGATTGTCTGGGGCTGCAAAAAGATCTATCTGCGGGGTGCCCCATCTGGCAAATATCACCTCCAAGACCAGGGGGTCCAGTGACCATTCGAGATGGCCCTGGGAAATCCTGCTGAGAACATCTGCCAGGACATTGTCCTTGCCTGGGAGGTGAACTGCCGTAAGGGAGGTGTTCAGGGAGTAAGCCAGAGACCACAACTTCATTGTTTCAGTGCACAAGGCCGTAGACCGAGTGCCCCCTTGCTTGTTGATGTACCACATTGTGGTGGTGTTGTCTGTTCTGACCTGTACAACTCTGTTCTGAACAGATTTGGAAAAAGCTTGAAGTGCTAGAAAACTGCTCTGAGTTCCAACAGATTGATGTGGAGCAGAGATTCCTGAGGGGACCACAACCCCTGGGTAGTGAGGTCGCCTATGTGAACTCCCACCCCAACAGGGATGCATCTGTAGTAAGGATTAAGGAGTGAGACTGAGTGACAAAAGGAACCCCTTGTCTCAGATTGCTCTGATCCTGCCACCACTGTAGGGCCTGGATCAGGGTTCAGTACTGGGATCAATTTGGTTAGAGGTCTTTCCTTTGAGACCAAAAGGCTCTCAAATGGAACTGAATGTCCCTCATCTGAAATATTGCTCCCTGCACTACTGCTGTAGAAGCAGTCATGTGCCCCAGGAGCTGTAGAAAATGCCTTGCTGGTCGAGACACCTGCAGGGTGAATGAGGAGGCCAGAGAGACCAGGGTCCTTGCCCTGTCCAAAGGAAGGAAGGCTCTGGCTTCCTCTGTGTTCAGCTCTGCACCTATGAAGGTGAGGAGCTGGACAGGCTCTAGAACTGACTTTGAAAGATTCAGAAGGAAACCTAGAGAGGTGAGCAGTTGCTGAGTTATCTGTAGGTGTAACTTGACTTGGTCTGGGGTCTGGCCTACTATGAGCTAGTCGTCCAGGTAAGGGAAGATGGCAATTTTTTGCCTTCTTAGAGAAGCAACTGCTACTGCCAGGCATTTTGTGAATACCCTTGGAGCAGAGGTGAGGCCAAAGGGCATTGCTCTGAACTGGTAATGGCCTGAGGGCAGCTCGAACCTGAGGTACTTTCGATGGGAGCTTCTGATGAGAATATGGAAGTAGGCATCCTTGAGGTCCAGGGACGCTAGCCAGTCCCCTGGCCTTAGAGAGAGTAGAATAATTCCCAGAGTCACCATTTTGAATTTTGGTTTTAAAAGGTGCTTGTTTAAGTATCTGAGATCCAGGATGGCACGCCATTCTCCTGTCTTTTTGGGGTAAGGAAGTACCTGGAGTACAACCCTTTGCCCTGGTGTAGGGTGGAACCCTTTCCACAGCTCTGAGAGCCAGGAGGAAGAGACCTCTGCCTCTAGGGCAAGTGCCTCTGGTGGATTTGCAGGTGGAAAGGATCTGGTTCTCATCTTTGGAAACTTTTTGAAGCTGAGAACCAGTCCCTGGCTTACTACTTCCAGGACCCACTTGTCTGATGTCAGAGACTCCCAGTCCTGGACAAAGTAAGCCAGCCTGCCCCTACAGGTAGCTGAGAATCGGCCCTGGCAACCCGATCAGGGTGCCTGCTTGGCAGGGGCTTTGGGCTGGGGGTGGAAGCAGGCCTGCTTGTACCCCGTCTGCCTCTCCCTCTAAAGAACCCCTCTGGGCATAAGCAGAAGAGGAGGCCTGGGCTTGGTAAAAAGGCCTATGAAAAGGCCTGCCCCTGCCCTGGGAAGCTGCCTTTGAGGAGTGGCCTGCCTTTCCTTGGCCTGTGCACTCCTATAGGTGGTCCTATACTCATCCATTTTCTTCATGTAATTCTCTGTCTGCTCCCCAAACAGGGAATTACCCACAACAGGAAAATCCATGGCCTTAGTCTGGGTATCCTGTGACAGGCTAGTACATCTGAGCCAAGCCATTCTGCGAAGTGCCACAGATGTAGCCATGACTCTTGATGACACATCATTTGAGTCCACTGCAGCATGGAATTGCACCTTGGATGCCTCAATACCATCAGCAGCCACCTGCTCCAGCTCCTTGGCAAGCTAGCCAGGGACCTGTTTTGCTAGAGCCATAACAGTATCCCATCTGGATTTCTGATATCTAGCAACATAAGCCATATAATTTGCCCGTCTGAGTCCCAAGGATGCTGCCATGTACCGTTTCTTTGCCATGGCATCAATCCTCCTGGAGTCCTTGTCCGGGGTGTGAAGCCAAGGGAATAATTGCCTTGTCACAGGCTGCAGCCTGCACTACCAACATGGCTGCATTGTTGTGTAAGGAACTCCGTATCAGAGCCTGACAATGTGTACCTCTTGTCCATTCTCTTATCCACAGGAGGTATAGTGTGAGGAGGTTTTAGAATTTTAAATGTCTGTTTCCCAAAAGATTTATGCAAGGAACAGACAGTCTCCTAGACTCTGGGATATCCATCATTTCCACATAGTCAGGCTCCTCTTGATCATCCACAGCTTCCTCCATAGGGAGCTGGAGGGTTTCAGCCACTTTTTTATAAAACATAAAATGAGAAAGGGACTCAGAAAGCCTAGGAGGAGACACTCCTGAAGGTCTGTCTGTGGAGATGTCCGGGTCAATGGGCAGATCCAGACTTTCAAATCCACATTCACTCTCCTCATACTCCTCTTCCCCCTCCTCCGGTTCATAATATTCCTCTAAATCATACTCTTGAACCGGTGGAACTGGACGCTTACCTGATGATGCTGGTTCAGTCGGAACCGGGGAAAGCGACTGGACAATTTTAATCGCTTTGGCTATTTCTTCAGTGGTTGGAGAGGAAAATTTTGGCTCCACACCAGCTGATTTCCTAGTCCTTTTTGCTGGAACCGACCCCTCAGAGTCGGTTCTCCTTTGGCCCGAGGAAGTCTCGCCCTGGTCAGAGGGCACTCCCTCTGGTTCGGTTGGAACCGAACCGGGCTGGCCATCCAGTTCAGCGGACTTTTTGGCCTCGCTTTCCCTGAGCCTACCAACTCTCTTTTCCAGGGTAGCTGCAGGGAAATTTTTACAAATCTGGCAGTCTGCACTGAGGTGGTCAAACCCCAGACAATAAACACAGGTGGTGAGGGGGTCAGCCTTGGCAAAGACTTCCCCACACACACTGCAGTGCTGAAACCCAGTGGGCCCAGTTTTTCTTTTGGGTTTCTCAGACACAGTGCCAGTCCTAACCAAACTTACCCGTTTATGGCAATCCGCCAGGTAAGACCCTCTTACCGGTTCCCAACCGTGTCATGGGTCGGGGAAAAAACCGTAATAAAATCCGTTTTTTTTAGAACTGATAAGAACCGGTAACCACACTCTAAATCACAGATTAAGATATTTTAAACAACCTGATTGGTTCAAACCGAACCGATAAACCGTTTACAAGTTCCACACAGAAGAGAATTAATGTAAACCTATCTAGTACTCATAAATACCACAGACAGAGCCTGAACCAACCGGTTGCGGTTTAAATTTGGTCGAAAACCGAGAAAAACAATACTTTAACCGACAAAATGAATCGAGCAGAAGGAGAAATCTCCAGAGCGACTGTTCAGTGAGGCGGAGTAAAGAATCTGACGGTTTGAGTTTGAAGAACAACAGACAGAGTTTCAACCAAGCTCGAGCTCAGCGTTCCATGCCTGGCATGGAAAGTTAACTCTTTCACCTCCGGAGCAGTTTGAAGGTTGGGACTCACTGCATATGTCAGAATATAGCAAGACTTCATGTTGTTTGAAGGTCTAACTCTGGTGTACCCCATCTGCAAAACAGATCCTCTACTACCTCCTGGAGTAGCTCCCACTCGTGAACTCTGGCCTGAGAGCAGCTCAGGCCATCTGCGATGACATTGTCCACTCCTGGGACATGAACGGCAATGAGGTTTGCGCCGTGTTGCAAAACCCAATCCCACACCCTCATGGCCTACCTGCAAAGCGGGTAGGAATGGCTGCCTCCTTGTTTGTTGAGGTAATACATCACCGCGTAATTGTCTGTTTGTAACAGAAGAGTACCCGGTGGAATCTCTGACTGGAAGGCCTGCAGGGCGTAAAGAACTACTCTAATTTCCAGGCTATTTATGTGGAGATGAGTCTCTTGGGCTGTCCACAGGCCCTAAGACCGGACACCATCGAGGGGTGCACCCCCATCTGAGCCCTGAGGTGTCTTAGGAGATTGTCGCAATCGGAGACGGCGCAATGAAGGGGACTCCCGCCAATAGGTTCTTCGGATCTAACCACCATTGCCAATCCCGGATTATGGCCTTTGTGATCCGGATTGGAAGCTGCAGATGGTCTTGCTTTTGATCCCATTGGACCTGTAACATCCACTGGGTCACCCGCATGTGGAGACGAGCAAGCGGGACTGTTGTAATGGCCACAGACACGTGTCCAAGCAGGCAAAGGACCAATCTGGCAGGAACGGTCTTCTTCGCCAAAATGTCCCTGATGAGGGGATCTGATGTGTTCCGCTCTGTCCTGGGGAAGAAAAGTTTTCCCCTGGACGGTGTCCAGAACTGCGCCTATGAACTGCAGAGTCTGTGACGGAACCAGTGCTGACTTCTCTTGATTGATAATGATGCCCAACGTCTCGAACAGAGATGGAGTATAATGAATGGCGGACATCAGGGCCTCCCGAGAGGGCGCCATGAGAAGCCAGTCGTCCAGGCAGGGGAACATGTAGTGGCCTTCTCTCCTCAGAGTCGCCACTACGACCGCCATGCACTTTGTGAATACCCGAGGTGCCAATGACACTCAAAAGGGGAGGGCTCCGAACTGATAATGGTGGCCCTGAAACTCGAAGTGCAGAAACTTCCTGTGCGCTTGAGCAATGGGTATATGCAGGTAAGCATCCTGCATGTCCAAGGATGCTAGGAAGGCACCCTGCTTGAGCATGGGAATCAGACCTGGGAGGGTCACCATGCGGAAGCGTTTGTACAGGACTGACTCGTTGAGGTCGCTGAGGTCCAGTATTGGGCTGAGGTCCCCTGTTTTCTTGGGAACCAGAAAGAAGTGAGAATAATATCCTACACTCCTCTGGTTCCATGGTACATGCTCTATCACTTCTTTTCCCAGAAGCGCGAGCACTTCCTGCTGTATGAGCAGGGCGTGCTGACCCAAGTAACGGGAAAGCAGGAGAGGTCTTGCCGGTGGGTGGTTGAGAAATTCTATGAAGTGACCTTTCTTGACCAATTGGAGAACCCACTAGTTGGTGTTAATCGACTGCCACCCTAAAAGTGGCGAGCGATGCGACCCCCGACCTTTTGTGCCCATTGATCCAGAGGAGGGGCAGGGGCCGGTTTAGTGTAGCGTTGGGCTCTGCCTGGAGACGACTTAGCCTGGGCTTTACGCTGAAATGTGCCCCTCTGTTAGCTGGAATGTGGCTGCTGCCTTTGTTGCCGGCTGCAAAAAAACACTCTGGTTCCTATGAAAGGAACCAGGCCAGGATCTGTACATGGCCTGTACAGACCTGACTGCCTTCCCAGCATCCTGGAGTTTGGTGATAACCTTCTCCGAGGGTTCACCAAAAAGTACTTCGCCATTGTAGGGGACATCAAGAATGTTCTTCTGTACATCCGAGGTGAAGCTGGAGACACAGAGCCAAGAGTGTCACCGGAGACAGATGCCTGAAGCTGCAGCTCTGGCGGACGAGTCCGCAGAATCGTATGCAGCTCGTAGTACTTGGGTACCCACATCAGACCCCGTGCAGAGAAGGTTTAGGAGCTCCACCTTCTGATCGCCATCCAGAAGTTTATTGACCAGGTCCTGGCCCTGTTCCAACAGGGCGTTCTGAAATTGCACCATGTGGGTTAGGTAGTTCAGGGACCTGATGGAGCATGTAGCAGCCGCGTACATGCATCTCCCCAGGGCATCCAATTGTTTGGATTCCTGGTCCGGTGGCTGTGTACTCATGTGTTGCGGTCTTTGGGATCGGTCATGTGAAGCCGTAATGACCAGGGAGTCTGCCAGAGGTTGTTGAGCCAAGTACTGGTCCTCTCTTGGGGCCTTGTACAGGCAGTCAGCTTTCTTCTGCAAAGCAAGAGTGGAGTCGGACACTTCCACACAGCCTTGGTGGCGATCCATTGAGGTGTCCACCAAGAATTGCTCTCTACAGGCTTTGAGTCTTTCTGCCGAAGATAACGGGCAAGGCACTGCCTTTCGGGGTTGAGGTCTTCAGCATCCCACCCCATGCTGTCCTGGATGTGCCTCATGATCTCAGAGAAAGAGGGATCATCCGGAGGAGACCTGGGAAGGTCATGTAGGTCAGGTGATAGAATGCTGAGTGGAGAAGGAGATCTAGAATAATCCGAGGTATCCAATCTGGAGTCCTCCCCTAATGGAGTATACCAATGATGTCTGGGTTGCTTGGGGCTGGGGGACCCTGATGGAGACCTTCTCCAGTCCTTGGATCTACCCCTCGGAGGTGGAGTCTGCTCCTTAGGGGTTGGCGGTTGTCCTGCTGGCTCCTCTGGTGGAGGAGGGGGCGTAAGAGGTGAAGGAGTAGGAGGAGGAGGAGGAGGAGGATTTACAGGGACCACATCCTTTCGGATGGTGTCCCACCAGAAAGTAGAGAGATCCTTTACTTCTTGTAGATTCATGCCAGACAGGCCTGGCACCGGTGGTCTGTCACTGGGGTCGGGCGTCGGGCCCACGGGTGTCTCCGGAGTGGGCGAAGGTTCCCTCGGGAGCCTGGTATCCTCAGTGTCGCGCTCCTGGTTTTCGGGCAGCATCGTGTCCTCCTCCATTGAATCCCTATGACTGGTGTCCACCGGTGACTGGGGGGTGGTCTTCGGCTCCAGTGAATGCGAGGCCGTCGGTTGCTTGGCCAACGCCTTCAGGTCCAGCGAACACCCGGCCGGTGTCTGGTGTCCGCGGCTCCAGCAAATGCCTGGTCGACTTCGTGTGCTTGGCCGACGTCGGGTCTGACGTCCGCTTTAGGGACAACAGGTCTTTTGTCTTCCTGGGTGGTGGATCCGGACCTCTGGGAGGTTGGGAGACCGATCTGGAGTCAGGGTCCTGATGTTGGGTTGATGAGGAAGGCTTGTGGTGTTCGGAAGACTTGGAAGAGGCCCGAGAGGGAGTGGAGGAAGCCGAGGGTCTTGAAGTCTTGATGGGCTGGAGAGTCGAAGAGCCGCCTGAAGCCCGGACTTTGACCGGAGGGGGCTGAGAACGAGCCCTGGTGGGAGAGCAGTCCAACCTGGTGGAGCCTGAGCTACGGGAGTCCGAGGTCCAGTTCAGGGATCTGGACCTTGCTTTCTCCTGGTGTTTATGGGCCTTGGAAGAAGAATCATCCCTGGAGGAAGGTTCTTGGTCCATCCTACTAAGTTTTTCTTCCAGCAGATAAGCCTGAAGTGCCTTCTGACGGAGGATCCTGGTGCGGCTGTTGAACCCTTGGCAGAAGGTGCAGGCCTTGGTGTCATGGTCCAGGCCTAAGCACCGCACGCAGGAAGAATGAAGATCCTTAAAGGGGATCTGCTTTCCGCAGGCACACTTGGAAAGGTGTCCCTCAAGTGAAGGAGTTGGAGAGGACATTAGTTTGGAGAAACTCTTGGAGTTCTAAGTCGTCATGCGCTAGGTAGAGACCGAGAGGCCGATGCTGGCGAGTCGACGGTGGGAAAAGAACTGGAGATTCTGGGGGACCGGCTCCTTATGTACTATATCTGACGTCGGGGGCGGGACCAACGTCGGAGGTGGTCCCTGCTGAATACCGCTAGCTAGAGGATTTCTGTGGGGTCCTGGTGCCTGCCGGCTTCAGTCCTGATGGTGTAACCTGCTGCAAGAGCTGTTTCTCGAAGTAAGATCTGAAAGAATCGATAAAGCAATGGGGCCAGATGGGGTGCACCCCAGGGTCCTAAAGGAACTAAGAGTGGTGATGGCTGAACCTCTGGCAATCCTGTTTAGCCAATCACTGGAAACGGGGAGGTATCCAAAGATTGGAGGATGGCAGATGTAGTTCCCTTATACAAAAGCTGGAACAAAGAGGAAGCAGGGAACTACAGACCAGTCAGCCTGACCTCGGTAGTGGGGAAGATCGTGGAAGCACTACATAAGGAGAGATTGGTGGAACATCTGGTTGCTAATGGACTACAGCACCCAAGGCAGCATGGTTTCAACAGGGGGAGGTCATGCCAGACCAACCTCACTGAATTTTTCGACTGGGTGACTAAGGAGGTGGATCAGGGGAGGGCAGTGGATGTGGCCTATATGGACTTCAGCAAGGCCTTTAACACTGCACCGCATAGAAGGCTGTTAAACAAACTGGGAAATATAAGAAATTGCAGGACAGTAGTGCAGTGGGTGGGTAACTGACTAAGTGGCAGGACACAGAGGGTGGTGGTAAATGACTGTCACTCCACAGAGGGAAGCGTGACCAGTGGTGTGCTGCAGGGATCAGTGCTGGAACCAGTCCTATTCAGCCTCTTCATCGGTGACACAGCGCAGGTCCTAGAAGGCAGAATTTCCTTGTTTGCTGATGACACGAAGCTCTGTAACAGAGTGGACATGCCAGAGGGTATAGACAGAATGAGGAGGGACCTGCAGAAGCTTGAAGAATGGTCAAGAGTTTGGCAGTTGAAATTTAATGCAAAAAAAGTGCAAAATGATGCATATGGGGCACAAAAACCCCTGGAACAACATATCAGTTGGGGGGTGAGGATGTAGCATGCACCAAGCAGGAAAGGGATCTTGGGGTTATCATCTCTGATGACCTCAAGGTAGGGAAACAGTGTGACAAGGCTGCAGATAAAGCAAATAGAATGCTGGGATGCATAGGCAGGAGCATCACCAGCAGGAAAAGGGAGGTCATAATTCTACTTTAGAAAATGGGCTTTTTATTTCCTGGCATCTGATTGGCTAGTAACCTTGCCGGGGGGTACATTAACTTTCAATAGATGCCCAGGAAATAAAAAGTGCCAGCCTACAGTGCCCCTTAACCCACTATGATATCCAAGTGCCCACTCTGTTTCTTCATTGGCCGAAAACCCAAGTTTCATTTGAAATCACCGCCATTTTTGTCTCTCTCTTAGTGAGAGGTACCGTCCCTCCCCAAATGCTGTTTCAGTACAAAGTCCCTAGCAGGACCACAGGTGTTCCATCATTTTTGTTTAAATAAACTAAAACCCTGCCAAATCACATACATATTTTGCTTAATTTCTCCTCTCAACTGCACCACCCACCTACGTTGTTCAAAAGCCACCCGCCTGCCAGCACCGCTCCTCGCAGATTTCCCACAGCACTGACTTTCAAAATTATACCCTACTCATGGCACCCCAGCAGAAAACCAAACATTACAATGGCAGACCAGATGAATACAATTTAATTTTAATTCGCTTACTTTAGTTTTCTTTAATCAGCTCACGCGCCCACTGTAACTGCTCTTGGAAATGCTTCACACCTCATTGTCAGCTGCGCGATCCTCCTAGTAACAAATGGCTTCAGTAGTCTCCTGCTGCAGATCACTACCACTCTGACGCTACAGTAAAGCCTCTAAAATAAGTAAAAAAATGCACCTGTCTAACACAGCCACTTTCTTGTCGTTTTGTTCCTAGCAGCCTCAACCTCCGATGCAGAGAAACAGCTGACTGTACTGTTCTCGGTCCAATCACGTCAGTGTAACACCCTGCCATTCTGGAGCTGATCGTCCCACTCACTAACTACAAACAACAAAAATTGTTTTAAGGTAAAAACTAGAGATGTAAATAAACTCATGGTGGGGGGACTGAAAAGTGTCTACTGCAAAAATTAAAACGTAGTAAAATGGGTCTTGTATGCAGCAGCACCCTCTAGTAACAGCTCAACTATAAACAAACTATCTTACATAAGCTGCTGTTTCTAATCATGTTTATTAATATTTTACCCTACATTTTCCTAATAAAATCATCATCCCCCCCAAAAAATTAATGACAGTCCATTTTCTAAGTGTGTGTGTGTGTGTTGGGGGGGGGGGGCAACAAGAAACTGCAGGAAGACAAATTAAATTGACAGTCAACTGCAGGCGGAGGAACTATTTTATTTCAAAACTTACTTTAAACTTATTTTTCATTAACATTTTTTATTTTTTTTTTTTACAGTATCCATTTTCTAAGCGCAATAATACCCTCCAGGGTGGGCGGTATTGTGATATATCAGACCTTCCAGGGGCTATAAGGCCCTCCGCCTGCAGCGTCGGGCCTCATTACGCCCCTGGGCAGTCCGGTATAGCACAATACCGCCCACCCCGTTGGGTATTATTGCTTACATACAAGACACTAGTGAAGCCCCACCTGGAGTACAGTGTCCAGTTCTGGAGACCTTACCTACGTAAGGACCTAGACAGGGTAGAGAAGGTTCAGAGGAGAGCAACAAAGATGGTACAGGGATTGCACCACAAGTCCTATGAGGACAGGCTGGAGGACTTGGCTATGTACTCCCTGGAAGAGAAAGAGGATATGACAGAGACATACAAGTACCTTACACGGAGGAGTAGGGTGCAGGAAAACACTATTTTCCAGAGAAAAAGATGTTGCAGGTCTAGAGAGGGCATGGGATGAAGTTGGAAAGAGGCCGATTCAGAGGAAATGTGAGGAAGAATTTCTTCACAGAAAGGGTGGTGGACAAGTGGAATACCCTGCCTGAGGAAGTGGTGGGGGCTGAAACAATCAAGGGTTTTAAGAATGCATGGGACAGACATAAGGGAATCCTGGAGATCAGGGGTAAGGGGCAACAGACTTCTGGAAAAACTTAAAGTGATCTTATGAGCTCAAATGGGCAGACTAGGTGGGCCATAGGCCCTTATCTGCCTATAGTATCTATGTAATTTCAGCTGTAATAGGTTTTGTTGAAGGAGACTGAATTCATACTGTAGTTCCATGTAGGCAAGCTCAAGGGTAGGCCTAACAACACAGAGTACTGTGTCATCTGCAAAGAGGTGGGCACTTGCTGTATTGACTTTATAGTCTATATCATTAATAATAATAATATAA
Source organism: Neoceratodus forsteri (assembly GCA_016271365.2). NCBI lineage: Eukaryota > Metazoa > Chordata > Ceratodontiformes > Ceratodontidae > Neoceratodus > Neoceratodus forsteri. The sequence goes on along the minus strand of JADMNL010000024.1, from coordinate 119,033,520 downwards.
TATCTTTATTTAAATTAAGTGCCTTTCGAGGTATCAAGGTGCTGTACATTAAAATTGATAAAGACAATAATAAAATCAGTGAAACAAATGATGAAACTGTTTGTAGGGATCCTTTCAATCAATTAAGCTAGGATGAGCCTGATGCCACAAAAATGTTTTCAGCACCTGTTTAACCTCCCCCACCCCAGTCGCGCACTCCTGAAGCTGACAGGGTAGAGAATTCCAGAGGGCTGGGGCCGTGTACATAAATGCACAGGCCCCTTAAGACTAGAGATACCTAAAGATCTCTAGCAACCTCATATCAACCCAATGAGCTGTGTCTCAGGGTAGTAAGGTACCAGCTCTTTCAAGTAGTCAGGGCCAAGTCCGTAGGGCTTTCTACATCAGCAATCCGACTTTAAAGGTGATCTGCCACCAAATCGGCAGCCAGTGCAGATCACACAGCACAGGTGTAAGATGGGTGGACCGAGAAGTCCCTGACAGCAACCATGCCACAACGTTCTGCACTAGCTGCAGGCAGCAGATATCAACCCCAGGAAGCCATAAGTACAGGGAGTTGCAATTATCAAGGCGTGAGGTCAAAAAGGCATGGATCAGTGTGGGAAGGTCACCGGTCGGAACAAGGTGCTTGATCCTGGTGATGTTCCTAAGATGATAACAGAAAGACTTGACGACTGTCGACACCTGAGATCGCAGAGTCAGCCCACCATCAAGCACCATTAACAGGTCCCGCACCCGTTCGAAGGTAAGGATCTGGGAGCCCCCCAGAAAAAGTCCAGAGGGCTGACCAGCCCTCAACCCCTCTATCCGGCGACCCAGATCCATGACTATCACCTCGGTCTTTCCCGCATTCAACTTTAGCCAGTTCAAATTCATCCAATCCTGGATTTCAGTGAAGCAGTTGTTAAATATCGAGACAGCACTATCCTGGTCAGATGCAAAAGACAGGTAGAGCTGGGAATCATCAGCATAGTAGTGAAACCTCAGCCAATACCATCTTACAATGTCTCCGAGGGGCAGCATATACACTGCGAACAACATGGGAGACAGCACCGAGCCCTGAGGAACCCCACATGACAGAGAGAGAGGGTCAGAGAAATAAATCCCAGACACCACTCTCTGCGTTCTGCCAGTGAGGAAAGATGTAAACCACCCGAGGTCTGTACTAGTCAGGCCACAGATGAACCTCAGGCACTCAAGCAGCACCCCATGGTCCACGGTGTCAAAAGCTGAAGAGAGATCAAGGAGCACCAAGATGGAGTGGTTTCTCCGATCTCTTGCCATCAGGAGATCATTGAGTACCCCTGAACCTGCGCAATCTCGGTATTGTGCCTCTTTCGAAAACTGGATTGGAGAGGTGCGTAGATGTTATGGATGGTCAAGTGGTTCTCCAATTGCACCACCAGTACTTTCTCAATAATCTTCCCTATAAAGGGGAGATTTGAGATTGGTCTGTAGTTGGTCAGAGAGTCTGGGTCCAATGAAGCCTTCTTCAGGAGGGGTGTCACCACCGCCTCCCTCAGGGAGCTAGGGAACTCACCCGAATCAAGGGAGCACCAGACTATCTGTGCCAGGACCAGACCAATAATATCACAACAACCCATAATCAGGGAAGTTGGGCCTGGGTCCAAACTACAGCACATCGGGTGCATACTCTGGACAATCCGCATGACATTCATGAACTGTGGCAGGTCAAAGTTACCCCAGGAAACACAAGGGACAGTAACCAAGTACCGATCAATAGCTTTCCCCATACAGCGAGTCAACAGGATGTCTGCCCTGATGTCAGCCATCTTATTCGTGAAGAACCGAACAAGCTTGTCACACTCCAATTGCGAAAAGGCTCTTCAAAACTGTACACAGGCTGGGTTGCACAGCCCGTCCACAGTTCAAAAGAGCTGAGCTGGTCGGTTCTGAGTGGCAGCAATCTCCCCAGACAGGAATTCTGCCTTCTTACGGGAGATCGTTGATTGGTAGACTTTGTAATGCTCTACCAATCTAAGGTGGTCGGCCTCTAGAGTGGATTTCCTCCAGCACCGCTCTAACCTTCATCCAAGCTGACACAACTCCCTCAGGGTCCCATCAAACCAGGGGGCTCGAGGGCAAAGGGAGAGAGGGCGAACATGGACTGGAGCAATAGAATCCAACGCTGTGGAAATGGCCCTATTACAGGCCAACACCAAAGCCTCTGGATTCATGCTTGCCACAGGAAACTCTGAGAGGTCAATCACCGCCGCTAGGCCTTCAGGGCTCACATACCGTAAAGGGCGGTAACTGACCATCCCCACAGGGGTAGGCCTATGAAGGGGGGCACAAAAACTGAACCTCACGGTGTAGTGATCGGACCAACTGACAGGTTCCACCCCCAAGTCAGTGGCTTTGATCCCAAGAAGGAAGACCAAATTAAGGGAGTGACCATGTTTATGGGTAGCAGAGGTAACAATCTGTGTAAGGCCCAGAGATGTCATCAACAGGAGGAAGTGCTGTCCAAACTGCGAGAGTTCGTCACCGACCCAGGCACTGAAGTTGCCAGGACCATCAGTCTGGGCGACTCAAACGCCATGTCAATCACGAAGTCTGCTACTTCCTTCAGGAATCGCTTCTCATCCACAGGTGGACGGTAGATGAGAGCCATCCTACAACCTACACCTGCTACCACAGTACACTCAAATGACTCGGCCTCCTCAACTGGTACACACGTCAGGCCCAAGTCGGTCTTGAAACAGACGGCGCCCCCCCCCCCGGTCCAATCTCAAGCGGTGCATCACTGAGTACCCGGCCGGAACTGCAGCCTCCACCGTGGGGCCAGCATTTTCATCCAGCTAGGACTCGGTGATGCAAGCCAGATCAGTTGTTTCGACAAGATCTGCAATAATTGCAGTCTTATTCTTAATTGATCTGGCACTGCATAACACCGCTCAAGTTGGACGGGTTTCTGGGGCTGCCCCGGCTACTTGCCCACCAAGAACGGTGGTGCCCTTCGATATCGGGACCAGGCATGGCGAACCATGTTCCAGGGAGTTCCATTTCGCCCCAGGGTGTCTTCTGGGCCTTACTACCCCGATGTAAGAGACATGTTCGTTCGTCCTCGGACATCCGCACCCCCTACCCCCACTCCTATGGGCGATAGCCAGTGCTTGATAGTGCTGGTAGGTTGACAGCATTGGGGGGATGGCAGAGGGCGCGGAGAGCATTGGACGAACAGTGCAAGATGGGGGGGGGCCTACAACACATTCCACAGGCTTAAAATCAAAGTGCACCAAGCCCATGAAGGGAAACCCCTAACAAACCCAGAATAAAACACCCAACTCAATGACTTACACTTACAGAACTCTAAATAAATACCATAAAAAGAAAACAATCTAACATTAAATATTTGAAATAAACACCTATTTGAAACTCTCCCACTCTCTGTCACAGAGGAGAGAGGTTCAATAATACAAAAATAAAACAAAATAACCACCCAATTTTAAACAATAAACTACAATAAAATACCCCAAATATAACTATGAACAAAAATAAGATAAAATACCCACACCTCCCAATACAAATACTAAAACAAGAACTAAAAAATAAACGTCTAAAACTGCATAGATATTTCAGTACAACATTCAGTTCTTGGATAGACACAGTCTGTCTGAAGTAAAAGAAAACAAAACCAAAAAATAAAAAAACAAGAAAGGACTACCACTCTGAAAACTGTAAATCCAGAAAAAAACTAAAAACAAAATAACACCATAAAATAGAATAACAAAAAATAACTCTCCGGCAACCTCCTCTAAATGGGTATATGCAGGGGTCAAAAAAGGAACAAGCATTTGTCAATGCCGAATGTTTTCTTGCTGGCATTGGCATTGGTAGTGTAGGAGTTACAGAGCTGCATAATAGGAATGGCAGTGAAGTATTGTACTGAAGCCAACCCCATCACCACCCTGCAGATAGTGACAGGCATTGGCGTGTGCCTTTGGGTCGCCAGGCATAACGGCCATGCCATTTCACCACACCATACCCTGCAGACATCGACAAGTGTCATGGTGCGCCTTGGGGTCTTTGGCCCTTATTCGCACCCCATTCCATCAGGAAATACGGTGAGATGGGTGCGGTATAGGAGAGTGGGGTGAACTTTGATGCCGAAGAGCCCAAGGCACACCTCGATGCCTCTCACTGGCTGCAGGGTGTGGGTGCGGGTGGAATGGTATGAGCATTGTAGGCGACAATCCCAAGTCACAGCCCTGATGCCCGCCATTCTCTACAGGGTGGGGCATTATGGTCGGAAACCCTAACGCCTCAGGCATTTGTTGGTATTTTCACTCCAACATGGTTTTTTTGTGACCCCCCACCTCATAAGCAATGGCAATATCAGTTTGTTAGCCAAAAGCTGCTTTTGCACAGCGACTACGGCATTTGGCACCACAGGTGCAAAAACACATTCCAAACAGGATGTGAAAAATGACAACTGTACTGTTCATGGGGAGGTGTAAAAAATGGCAATGTTGAAAATCTGCAGTGAAAATATTTACAAAAATGGTGAAGTCATCAGCGTGCGTAGAAACTGTGCAACGCACACCCGTAATGTAATTAGTTTGGGGATTTTTTTTACAGCAGATTGTCAACACAGGCATTTTGGGACCTCCGATCATGAACAGTGTCACTGTGATTTTCTTTATCTGTCCTGAACAATGATTTCCCATAGCGACCACGCATTTTTGCGCTGAAAGTGTGAAAACACAGTTCAGCCATGTTGTGAAAAATGACAGCTGTACTGTTCATAAGGAAGTGTGGAAAAATGCCACTGGTGAAAATCTGGACTGAAAATAATACAAATTCATGAACTAATGAGGAAACTGGGCAATGCTCACTCGTAACACAGTTATTTTATGGACTTTTGTCACCAAATTTTCAACATAGCCATTTTAAGACCTCTGCTCATGAACAGTGTCACTGTGATTACCTTAATCTGTCCCAAACACTGCTTTCACACACCGACTGCACCATTGTGCGCTACATGTGCGGAAACACATTTTGGTCGAGATGTCAAAAATGGCAGTTGTACTGCTCATAAGAAAGTGTGGTAAAATGGCAATGTTGAAAATCTGGCGTGCAAATATTAAAAATTTGCAAACTTGCGAGTGTGCGTAGGAACTGCGCAATGTGCCCTCCTAAAACAGTCATTTTTGGGAATTATTTCACCAAATTTTCAACATAGCTATTTTAAGACCTCTGCTCATGAACAGTGTCACTGTGATTTTCTTAATCTGTCCCATACATTGATTTAGCACACCGACTGTGCCATTGTGCGCTACATGCGCGGAAACACATTTTGGGCGAGATATAAAAAATGACAGCTATGCTGTTCATAAGAAGGTGTGGAAAAATGGCAATGTTGAAAATCCGGAGTGAAAATGTGAAAATTCGTGAACTACAGTGCGTAGAAAACTAGCATACGCCTTGTAAAACTATCATTTTAAGATTTTTCACCAAATTTATGACATAGGCTTTTGAGAGCTCACCTTATGAACACTGGCACTGTCGTTTTGTTAATCGGTCCCGAAAGGTGATTTCGCACAGTGACAGCGAAATCACCCTTTAGGCTCGATTAACGCCATGACAGTTCAGAATTCATGAGGAGGGGTCCAAAAATCCCCATGTTGAAAATTTGGTGCCAAAATTCCAAAAAATGCCTGAGATATGCATCAAAGTTGAAAAAACCCTATTTATGGCATCATACAGCTTACCGGCATTTCCTCAGTTCGCGGTCGGCTTTGAAGAGTGCAGACGTGTTCCCGGTCCCCTGAACATCGTCGCACCGGACTCCGGAGGTTAAGTATGGGGTGAGGTGGGGGTGTGGGGAGGCAGAGCGCAAATGGTGGGCGCGGGTGGGCAGGGAGACCGCCGAGGGAACTTTTTTTTGTTTACAGGTTTTTTTTTAGGAAGACTACGCGGACATTTGCCACACTGGGGTGGGCTCACAGCATGGCAGCTGGAAGGCTGTTTGGGGGGCCTGGAGTTGGCCGGAAGATTGGGCAACCCCGCCGGCCACAATAACAATTTCTGCCACGCTGGGGTGGGCTCCCAGTAGCTGCAAACTTTTTTTTTTTTTTTTTTTTTTTTTTGAGAGGGCGCAGCAGGGGCAGCCAGATTGGGCACCCCGACAGCCATACAGTGTGTGCGCAGAGCACGCAACAGCATGCGGCGCGGTGTGAGAGAGCACTCTTTCAACTGCAATGGGCATTGCATTTTCAACTGCTGTCACAGACAGCTGCAGCATTCACTGGAGAACTGCGGCTGCGCCTGCAAACACACTGACTAAATTGGAAGACGGGTGACACACCTCCGAAAACTTGGATGATGGCACTATGTTTCTTGCACATGCGTGCAGGCAAACATAAAAATGCAGCCTTATGATGTTCAGACCCCAAGGCCCTCTCACAGCCTGGGAGTATTAAAAGTCAAGGCACTCTCTCTGCTCATGATTAAAGGTCCAGCAATCCTCTCACACTGAATATGCAGGAAACAGTAAATAAAATTAGGACACCCAGGCCCTCTCCCAGCCAGGGAGTACCGAAAAAGACATTTTCACTGTCTAAAGTAAGAAAATTCAAGGTCTGACCATGATTGCGGAGCAAAATGGAGGACTTTCTAGTGAAACACAGTCCAATGCAGTAAAAATCCACAGCTAGGAAACCCTGCCTGCGAGGACCGGCTGCTAGAAAATAGCTATCCTGCAGCTACGACACTCTACTCAGACCATCCCGCCGGCTGGCCCAGCAAAGGGCCTAGGCAGACCGCACACCTTCCGGCCGGCTCCCCAACCCACCTGGCCTGCCCGAGCAGAGTAGAATTAAGCAGCCAGGTCCCCACAAAATGCTATTTGGCTGGACGAACTGTCCCAAGCATATGATCTCCACGACTGCAAATAGTAGGGTCCCAAAACTGACCCCTGTGGCACACCTCTTAGCATGGTTTTAAGGGGGGAGACGTCTCCTTGGGCCTTGACCTGTTGTTGTCTACCTACGAGGTATCAGGAGAACCATTTTAGAGCAATGTTGTCTAGACTAAGGTGGCACAGCATAGTCAATAAGGATCATGGTCCATGGTGTTGAAAGCCTTGCTTAGATCAAAGAAGAGTGCACCGACATGTTTTTGGAGTCAAGCACAAGTTGCCAATCATTTGTGATCTTAGTAAGGGCAGATACTGTACATATCCAGTTCTGGGGGAGCAGAGTGTGATCCTGCCACTTTATAAGGCCCTGGTCCCCCTAATTAGAGTACTACAGTATGCCCAGTTCTGAGGGAGCAGAGTGTGATCCTGACACTTTATAAGGCCCTGGTCACCCCCTAACTGGATTACTACAGTATGTCCAGTTCTGGGGGGGTGCAGAATATGATCCTGACACTTTATAAGACCCTGGTCACTCCCTAACTGGATTACTACAGTATGTCCAGTTCTGGGGGGTGCAGAGTATGATCCTGACACTTTATAAGGCCCTGGTCACCCCTAACTAGAGTACTACAGTATGCCCAGTTCTGGGGGTTCAAAGTGTGATCTTGCCACTTCATAAGGCCCTGATCAACCCCTAGCTGGATAACTACAGTATGTCCAATTCTGGGGGTGCAGAGCGTGATCCTGCCACTTTATACTGCCCTGGTCCTGCCCTAACTGAATTACTATAGTATGTCCAGTTCTGGGGGCGCACAGCATGATCCTCCCACTTTATAAGGCCCTGGCCCCACCCTAACTGGATTACTGCAGTATGTCCAGTTCTGGGTGCAGAGCATGGGCCTGCCACTTTATACAACCCTGCCCCCACCCAACTGGATTACTACAGTATGTTCAGTTCTGGGCTCTTGAATGCCAAATGATACCAATGCAGTAGAGAAGTGCAATACAAGGACATCAAAATGATCAGGGGTTTAGGGGACAACAGCTTTGAGGTAAAAACTAGAGTCCCTTAACATGTTCACACTGGAGAAAAGAACACGAATGGAGACATGACCCAATTCTTCTACTTACTCACAGAATCGAAAAGGTCGAAGAGGTAGAGAAGTTTGTTCTGGTGGGCTTCAGCAGGATGTGGGGACATGCCCTTGGGGTTCTGGTGGTTACCATTATTTTGCCCTGAGCTGTGGATTTATCTGCTAGTGTGCAATAAAAGAAAAAAATTACCTAAGTAATTGTGTTTCTTCTAAGGGAGTCTTGCTGTATTCTGACAATTGCAGTTAGCTCCAGCACTTGAACTGCCCTGGAGAGTGAAGGGTTAAAATTCTATGCCAGGCATCGAACGTTAGGCTCGAGCTCGGTTGAAAACTCTGTCTGTGACACTCTGAAACCAAACCGTCAGATTCTTACGAGCTAAAACTCACTGACTATATAATGTGGAAATTGTAAAATTCCTACTAGCCAACTAGCAACAAGACTTAAGATTCCCAAAAGACTCAAGTTAGGAAACCCAAAGACCAAAAACCAAGCAATAAGAACTAAAAACTCTTAAACACAAAGCCCCCAACACAACAGGAGTGGGCTAAAGACACCGCTGGGGTGCAACAGTACACCTGCCCACCCACTTCTCAAAACAGGTTCTGAGAGGGGAGGCAGGGAGGGAGGTCAGAATACAGCAAGACTCCATTAGAAGAAACACAATTACTAAGGTGAGTAATTTTTTCTTCAAACAACATGAAGTCTTGCTGTATTCCGACAATTGCAGACTACCAAGCAGTACCTCCAAGTAGGAGGGACAGAACCTACTTTGGAAATAGGCTCTGAAGCACTGCTGTGCCAAACCTAGCATCACTCCTAGCCTGGATATCCAGAGAGTAATGCTTGGTGAAGGTATGAACTGTTTTCCAGGTGGCTGCTTGGCAAATTTCTAATGTAACCCCCACCCAGGGATGTCATTTCCATCTTGACAGCACTACGTGGTGGGCTGGGTTTGGGGAGAAATATGTCACTCGGCACATTGGCTAGGTTTAGCTACTCTGCAACAGGGGCACCCAAGTAACTCTGAACAAAGGAAGCAATAACTGTAGTGTCCAATACCAGAAGTGGGATTCTAAAGTGTGGCTTTTATTCACATCCAACAGAATTAACAAAGCATAGATGGACCCCCATGGGGCTACACTTCGGGTAATGCAAATTTATGGAGATCAGAACACATCCGCATTCACTTTAGCCCTCAGGCTCTGAAACACACTGGGCACACAGCCTGAACTTGTACGCTGCTCTGGGTCTTCCTCGGCTCGGCTCCCTTGTCAGCCCTTTGGACACTTTCCATATAGCATGAAAACATTTACTGGTGGCTCCCTAAACCACCTATGAGCACTTCTGGCTCCATCAGGGAATCTTCCTCATCAATCCCACGTCTGGGTATTTTCCTCAGGAACTGGCCATGTACCCGAGAGAAAGCAATAGGTGTTCCAAAGCAAACCCATAGAGGTGAATTTGGTTACTACTGATGGGAGGTCTCTCACCTCTCGCGCCCATAATTCATACCCAGCCATTTCTCTGGACTGTAACACCTCATCCTTAAAAACACTTTGCTGTGTAGATTCTCTTTAATGTATTCACATTCAATCTACTGTCTTTACATCCCATTTGTGCTGAACTTGAACATACTTAATAAGTGGCTGTGTCCATTACTCTAGACCCCCCCACAGTGTTAAGCAGTCCAACCACCACATCTTCCACACTGTACTTGGCTGTCTTTTCCTGACCCCACAGTAACAGTCACTTTAGTTTCAACTTGTTTCAGGTGAAAACACATTGGCCCTTTAGCAGAGCAACTCATCACTTGGTTGCAGGTGTCCCACAGGCGTTTTCCTCTGAAAGAAACCTCGTCCAGAACTTCTGGTGCCTCAGCACGAACTTAACTCAGGCAGCTTCTTTTTTCCCTTGCCAGACCAGGGGGGTTGCCCCTGGAAGCAGGCTGATTCCTTCCCCCCATCCCCACAGGGATGGGGCCCTGAACCACTGAAAGCTGTCGCTACCACTTCACTGAGCTCTTCTAGTGTTCCTCTTTAGGTGAGAACACACACCTATAAACAAAAAATATCGCTTTGACAGAGCTTAGAGCTCTGAGGGCCTGCTTACAACAGAGCACCTCCTTCTTCTACTACAGACTGCAACAGACGCTACTGAACTGACTTCAAATTCCCCAGCGTTCTACTCTAACCTCCAACTGCAACATTCCAGCGTGGCTTATGCAGCTGCGACAGTTCTAAAATGATATCATCCCTCACTCTCAGCTGAGTCTGAGAACAAAGTGAGAGAGTGTGAAATCCATTTAACTGGAGTTTCACAAGCTGCCTTCCCTGCCTACCACTAGGTCTTACTGGGATTCTAGTAACCCCAGGTAACAGGGAGGTTACACTAACAAAGGAATATCCCTGGCTGCAGCCAGAGAAGCAGCTGTACCTCTAGTGGAATGAGCCCTCAGGCCTGAGGGTGCAGTTTTTCCCCAGTTTTTCATAGCATTATTGGATACAGGACACAATCCACCTGGCAATGATTCTCTTGGTGGCAGGTTTTCCCCTACCTACTTCCCCATAAGTGAGGAACAACTGCAGGGAGTCAAACCTGTGACCCTTTGTACGTTCTATGTAGTAACTAAGGGCCCTTTTAACATCTAAACTGTGTAGCCTCAGTTCCCCTGAGGAGGTGTGATCAGTGAAGAACACAGGAAGAGACATAGATTGGTTTAAGTGGAAATCAGAAACCACTTTAGGTAAGAACCTTCTATTGGTTTTAAGGACCACCTTATCTCTATGTAATGAAATGAAGTCGGGTTCCACTGACAGGGCTTACAATTCACTGATATGCCTGGCAGAAGTAACAGCAACCAAAAACAGTTTTCCAAGTCAAGTACTTGAGCTCTGCTAAGGACATAGGCTCAAAGGGGGGTTGCATAAGCTGAGCAATGCAAATATTCAAATCCCATGCAGCAGCAGGATCCCTAAAAGGGGGATTGATATGAAGCAATCCTTTGAAAAATTTACAGAATACAGGGTGAGATGACAGAGAAGAAGACTTTCCCACTGACAGGAAAGGAGAAATAGCTGATGAATGAACTTTGAGAGTAGCTAGCTTGAGGCCTAGGCCATTAAGGTGAACCATATAATCCAGAACTGTAGACAACTCAGCAGTATCTGGGGATATATGCTTCTTGGAACACCAAATACTGAACCTTTTCCATTTGGAGTTGTAAGTCTTTCTGGTGGCAGGCTTTCGAGAAGCTTTGAGAATACCCAGAACCCCTTGAGACAGATGTAAATCTGCATACTCTAACTCTTCAAGAGCCATGCCTTGAGATTGAGTGACCGGAGACTGGGGTACCAAATCCTCCCCTGAGAGGAGGTTAGCAGATTGTGATTCCTGGGAAGAGACAGGGGAAGATGGACTGCTAAGGACAGCAACAGGGGGTACCAAGGCTGCCTGGCCCAGTCTGGAGCAATCAGAATCACTTTGCATGGTTGTGACCTTACCTTGACTAGAACCTTGAACAGTAGAGGAAAAGGAGGGAAGGCATAAAGACATTTCTCTTCCCAGTTCAAAATTAGAGCATACAGAGGGACTGAGCCCAAGACTGGGGGTCTGCAACAAAATAGAGGAAGTTGGTGATTGTCTGGGGCTGCAAAGAGATCTATCTCCAGAGCGCCCCACCTTGAGAAAATCACTTTCAACACCAAAGGATCCAGAGACCATTCGTGATGGCCCTGGGAAATCCTGCTCAATGCATCTGCTATCACACTGTCCTTTTCTGGGAGGTGGACTGCTACTAGAGAGGTCTGCAGAGAATAAGCCATGGACCATATTTTCATGGCCTCCATGCACAAGGCCGTGGACTGAGTGCCTCCCTGCTTGTTGATGTACCACATGGTGATAGTGTTGTCTGTCCTGACCTGAATCACTTTGTTCTGTACTGACTGAGAGAAAGCTTGTAGGGCAAGAAGTACTGCCCTGAGCTCCAGGAGATTGATATGAAGAAGGGATTCCTGAGTGGACCGCAGTCCCTGGGCTGTGAGAGCCCCCAGATGGGCTCCTCACCCCAAAAGGGAATCATCTGTGGTAAGAACCAAAGAGTGGGTCTGAGTGACAAAAGGAACACCTTGCCTCAGATTGTTCAGGTCCTGCCACCACTGAAGGGCCTGAATTAAGGTCTGAGTAACAGGAACTAGCTTGGTAAGAGGATCTTTCCTTTGGGACCAAAAAGTTCTCAGATGGAACTGAATGTCCCTCATCTGAAACCTGGCCCCTTGGACCAATGTTGTGGAAGTTGCCATGTGGCCCAGAAGCTGAAGAAAATACCTTGTTGGTCAAGAAACCAGAGGGAGAAAGGAAGAGGCCAGCTGAGCGATGGCTTCTGCCCTTTCCAAAGGAAGGAAAGCTCTTGCCTTGAGCGTGTCCAGCTCTGCTCCTATAAAAGTGAGGAGCTGTACTGACTTGAGAACTGACTTGGGAAGACTGAGAAGAAACCCCAGGGAAGTGAGATGGGTGACCTGCATATCTGACTTGACTTGGTCTGGAGACTGGCCCACAAGGAGCCAGTCGTCCAGGTATGGAAAAATAGAAATCCTTTTCCTTCTTAAAAAGTCCACCACTACTGCTAGGCACTTTGTAAACACCCTTGGAGCTGAAGTTAGGCCAAAGGGCATTGCTCTGAACTGATAATGGCCTGAGGGCAATTCGAACCTGAGGTACTTTCTGTGGGAGCACCTGATGGGAATGTGAAAATAGGCATCCTTGAGGTCCAGGGAGGCTAGCCAGTCTCCTGGCCTCAGAGAGGGAAGAACTGTTCCCAGAGTCACCATTTTGAATTTTGGCTTTAGCAGCTGCTTGTTTAGGTATCTCCAATCTAGGATGGGTCGCCATCCCCTGTCTTTTTTGGGGTAAGGAAGTACCTGGAGTACATACCTTTGCTCCTGTATAGGGTAGGAACTCTCTCTATGGCTCTTAAGGCCAGTAGAGAGGAAACCTCTGCCTCTAGAGCAAGGGTTTCTGATGTATTTGCAGGTGGAAAGGCTCTGGGTCTCAGTTTTTGGAAATTTTTTGAAACTGAGAACCAGACCCAGGCTTACAACCTCCAGGACCCACTTGTCTGAGGTAACAGACGTCCAGTCCTGGACAAAGTAAGCCAGCCTGCCTCCTACCGGAATGGGGGAGTCGACCTGGGCTGACACATTAGGGTGTCTGCTTGGTAGGAGCCTTAAGCTGAGGGGTGGATGCAGCCCTGCTCATCCCCCTTCTGCCCCTCCCTCTGAAGAACCCCGTCTGAGAAAAGGTCTGCACGTGGTAAAAAGGTCTGCCCCTGCCCCTAGCTTGCTGCCTTTGAGGAGTTGCCTGCCTCTCCTTGGCCTGGGCACTCCTATAAGTGGTCCTGTACTCATCCATCTTCTTCATGTAATTCTCTGTCTGCTCCCCAAACAGAGAATTACCCACCACAGGGAAATCCTTGGCCTTAGCCTGGGTATCCTGAGAAAGGCTAGTACATCTGAGCCAAGCCATCCTCCGAAGAGCCACAGATGTAGCCATGACTCTTGATGACACATCATTGAAGTCCACAACAGCATGAAATTGCAACTTTGATGCCTCGATCCCGTCAGCAGCCACCCCCTCCAGCTCCTTGGCTAGCTAGGTGAGTTTTGTTTAGCCAGTACCAGTACAGTGTCCCACCTGGACTTCTGGTACCTGGCTGTAGCGTTACATAGTTAGCTCTGCTCTGAGTCCCAGAGATGATGCCATGTACTGCTTCTTTGCCATGGCATCTATCTTCCTGGAATCTTTGTCTGGGTGGTGCGAAGCCAAGGGGATGTTTGCCTTGTCACAGGTAGCAGCCTGCACTACCCCAACATGGCTGCACTTCTGATAACGAAACTCCATATCTGAGCCTGACAAGGTGTACCTCTTGTCCATTCTCTTGTCAACAGGAGGTACAGAGTTGGGAGACCTAAGAATTGTCTGTGTCTGTTTCCCAAAGGACTCATGGAGGGGAACACAGTCTCTTAGACTCTGGGATGTCCATCATCTCTACAAAGTCAGGCTCCTCTTGATCCTCCACAGCCTCCTCAATAGGAAGTTGGAGGGTTTGAGCCACTTTTCTGTAGAACAGAAAGTGGGGAGGGGACTCAGAAAGCCTAGAAGAGGAAACACCAGGAGGTCTGTCTAAGGAGATGTCCGGTTCCACAGGCACATCCAGACTTTCACCATCATAATCATCCTCTTCAAAATCCCCCTCCTCATCAAACTCCAGTTTGTAAAAATCTTCAGGGGAATAATCCTGAACCGGGGGAACTGACCAAACTGAACCCCTGCCAGAAGGCGCCCGATCGGTCGGAACCGGACGAAGCGATTCCACAATCTGAACTGCTCTGGCTGTCTCTTTGGCAGTCAGAACATGAGGTTCTGGATCCGAACCAGCTGATTTATCCTTACGTTTTCTCTTTGTAGGAACCGATCCCTCAAGATCAGCTCTCCTCTTTCCCGAAGAAGTATAGCCCTGGTCAGAGGGCACTTCTTCTGGTTTGGTAGGAACCCAACCGGGCTGGCCTTCCGGGTCAGCGGATTTCTCGGTCTCCTTATCCCAAAGTCTATCTAACCTTTTTTCCAGGGTAGACTTAGGGAAATTCTTGCAAATTTGGCAGTCTGAATTGAGGTGGTCAAACCCCAGACAGTAAACACAGGTGGTGTGGGGATCGGCCTTAGCAAAGACCTCCCCACACATACTGCAGTGTTGAAACCCAGTGGGTCCGTTTTTTTTCTCGAGTTTCTCAGACATGGCCAACCTAACAAACTTACCCTTTATTCGGCAACCACCAGGCAAGACTCCCCTATCGGTTTCTCACCATGTTACGGGTATTGGAAAAAAAAACGTTCAACTCACGTTTTTTTTTTAAACCAACACGGACTGGTAACCACACACTAACTTTTCAGAAAGATTTTGACTAAAGGATCGGTTCAGCCGAACCGATCGGACAAATTTACAATTTCCACACAATAACTGTCCACAATACTATCCTACGTACTTCCGGTACCACAGACAGAGTTTCGAACAGACAAATGTAATGAAAAGTGGACTAAAACCGACACTTTAACCACGTTTGAACCGAGCAGAAGGAGAAAATCTCCTGAGCAACTGTTCAGTGAGGCGGAGCAAAGAATCTGACGGTTTGGTTTCAAAGTGTCACAGACAGAGTTTTCAACCGAGCTCGAGCCTAACATTCTATGCGTGGCATAGAATTTTAACTCTTCACTCTCTGGGGCAGTTCAAGAGCTGGAGCTAACTGCAATTGTCAGAATACAGCAAGACTTCATGTTGTTTGAAATGTTGTTACTTTTGCAAAATTCTGAGTCTTCGTTATCCTTGGGAGTGTGACCGCCTATGCTTCTACAGGTCATGAAGACCTTTCCACAGGATGCAAGGACATGCCCTGAAGCCCCTCCAGCAGAATGCAGGGACATTTCCGAAAGCCCCTCCAGCAGGATGCAGGGACAGATCCTGAAGCCTCTCCATCAGGATGCAGGGACATGCCCTGAAGCCCCTCCAGCAGGACATGGGGACATACCCGGAAGCCCCTCCAGCAGGACATGGTGTCATGCTCTGAAGCCCCTCCAGCAGGACACAGGGACATGCCCTGGAGCCCCTCCAGCAGGACATGGGGACATGCCCTGGAGCCCCTCCAGCAGGACATGGGGACATGCCCTGGAGCCCCTCCAGCAGGACATGGGGACATGCTCTGAAGCCCCTCTAGTAGGACATGGGGACATGCCCCGAAGCCCCTCCAGCAGGACACAGGGAAGTGCACTGAAGCTCCTCCAGCAGGACATGGGAACATACCCTAAAGCCCCTCCAGCAGGATGTGCCGACACGCCTTGAAGACCCACTATCAGGATGTGGGGACATGTCCTGAAGTCCTTCCAGCAGATGTGGGGACATCCCTGAAGCCCGTCCAGCAGGACATGGGGATATGGCCTGAAACCCCTTTAACAGGACATGGGGACATGCCCTGAAGCCCCTCCAGCAGGACATGGGAACATGACCTGAAGCCCCTGCAGCAGCACAAGGAGACATGCCCTGAAACAGGATGTGGGGATGTGCCCTGAAATTCCTCCAGCAGGACACCAGAACATGCCCTGAAGCCCTTACAGCAGGACATGGGGACATCCCCTGAAGCCCCTCCAGCAGAACATGTTGACAGGCACTGACACCCCTCCAGCAGGACACGGGGACAAGTCCTGAAGCCCCTCCAGCAGGACACCGGGACATGCCCTGAAGCTCCTCCAGCATTAGGCGAAGACATGCCCTGAAGCCCCTCCATAAGAACGCGGGGACACGCCCTGAAGCTCCTCCATCAGGATGCAGGGACATGCCCAGAAGCCCCTCCAGCAGGATGTGGGGATATGCCCTGAAGACCCTCCATCAGGATGCGGGGACATGCCCTGAAGCCCCTCCAGCAGGATATGGGGACATACCCTGAAACCCCTCCAGCAGGACACGGGGACATGTCTTTGCTCATTTGTTAAATCGTGGTGCTGTCTTACTTGATGTTTTCTTTTTTTTCAATAACTACTTTGTACCTTGTCTTGTCACGGACGTGGAGCCTTTGTAAAAGAGCTTGGGCTCAAAGGTACTTTCCGAATCAATAAACTAAACTAAAACATGCCCTGAAGCTCCTCCAGCAGGACACAGGGACATGCCCTGAAGCTCCTCCAGCATTATGCGGGGACATGCCCTGAAGCCCCTCCAGCAGAACACAGGGACATGCCCTGAAGCCCCTCAAGCAGGATGCAGGGATATGCCCTGAAGCCCCTCCAGTAGGATGCAGGGATATGCCCTGAAGTCCCTCCATCAGGATGTGGGGACATGCCCAGAATCCCCTCCAGCTGGATGTGGGTATATGCCCTGAAGCCTCTCCATCAGGATGCGGGGACATGCCTGAAGCCCCTCCAGCAGGACATGGTGAGATTCCCTGAAGCCCCTTCAGCAGGACATGGTGAGATTCCCTGAAGCCCCTACAGCAGGACATGGGGACATGCCCTGAAGCCCCCTCCAGAAGGATGCAGGGACATGCCCTGAAGCCCCTTCAGCAGAATGTGGGAACATGCTCTGAAGCCCCTCCAGCAGAATGTGGGAACAAGCTCTGAAGCCCCTCCAGCAGCACATAGGGACATGCCCTGAAGCCCCTCCATCAGGATGCAGGAACAGGCACTGAAGCCCCTCCAGAAGGATGCAGGGACAGGCCCTGAAGTCCCTCCAGCAGGATGTAGGGACAGGAACTGAAGCCCCTCCAGCAGGATGCGGGGACATGCCCTGAAGCCCCTCCAGCAGGATGCGGGGACATGCCCTGAAGCCCCTCCAGCAGGATGTGGGGACATGCCCTAAAGCCCCTCCAGCAGGATGCAGGGATATGCCCTGAAGTCCCTCTGGCAGGATGCAGGGACATGCCCCGAAACCCCTCTAGCAGGACATGACATACTCTAAAGCCCCTCCATCAGGACATAAGGACATGTCCTGAAGTCCCTCCAGCAGGATCGCGAGATATAATCTGAAGCCCCTCCAGCAGGACACAGGGATATGCCCTGAAGCCCCTCTACCAGGACATGGGGACATACCCTGAAGCTTCTCCAGCAGTATGGAGGGACACGCCCTGAAGCCCCTGCAGCAAAACATGGGGACATACTCTGAAGCCCCTCCAGCAGGACACAGGGCCATGCCCTAAAGCCCCTCCAGCAGGACATTGTGACATGCCCTGAAGACCCTCCAGCAGGACACAGGGACATGCCCTGAAGACCCTCCAGCAGGACACAGGGATATGCCCTGAAGCCCCTCTACCACGACATGGGGACATACCCTGAAGCTTCTCCAGCAGTATGGAGGGACACGCCCTGAAGCCCCTGCAGCAAAACATGGGGACATACTCTGAAGCCCCTTCAGCAGGACACAGGGACATGCCCTAAAGCCCCTCCAGCAGGACATGGGGACATGCCCTGAAGCCCCACCAGCAGGACATGGGGACAAGCCCTGAAGCCCCTCCAGCAGGATGCAGGGACATGCCCTGAAGCCCCTCCAGCAGGATGCAGGGACATGCACTGATGCTCAAAGGTGGTAAATACAATGGCAACATTAGGAAGCACTTCTTTTCCCAGAGGGTGGAGAACCTATGGTAAAGCCTTTCAGCAGAGGCTGCGAATATGAAAACAGTACAGGCCTTCAAGGTAAGCCTGGACAGATTTCTGGTTACATGGGGAATAGAAGAGTATCCTTGGTAGAGGGGGTAGAGTATATCTATAAATGAGTACCTGTTTACACAGCACACTTGCTAATCCCTGCTTATGAAACAGTGCAGGGGCAGATCTAATGGACCTAGAGTTCTTTTCGGCTTAATTACTATGTTATTATGTTAGACTTTTATGAACAGCAGGTATAGGAAAGATGTTTTTAATCCCTGGAAACCTAAGACACCAGAGATACACACAGATCACGCATTAATATAAATCAATAGGGCCTCCGAGGGGTGTCTCTTATGGTGT